>OZ026613.1:0-635850 GCA_964020975.1 Hermodice carunculata
AAAAGTTGTAGCAATTCAAATTATGCTAATTAGCAGCATTTAAAAATTTTAAACTTGAATATCTTCAAAACTGTTATAGATAGAGACGTCATTTTAACTTCTACGAGGGGGTTATTGGCCATTGGGCATCTAATGAATCTAAAACAAAAGTTGTAGCAATTTAAATTATGCTAATTAGCAGTATTCGAGATTTTCAATCTTGAATATCTTCAACACTATAATAGATAGAGATGTCATTCCAACTTCTACTAGGGGGTTGTTGACCATTGCGCATATAATGAATTCAAAATAAAAGTTGTAGCAATTTAAATTATGCTAAATAGCACCATTAGAAATTTTAAATCTTGAATAACTTCAAAGCTATAATAGATAGAGATGCCATTCAAACTTCTACTCCTGTGTTATGGAATAGTTGTACATCATCATACCAATATGCTTTGAAGGCACACACACTGATTTGCTATGCAGCAAATCATCTTTCCTAGTTTACAAATACATTCTCAGTTACTCGATGACCTCTCACTTTCACTGGGCAACCTCTCAGTTGGTTGACAGCTTCCATGAAATAAGAACATACTACTTTAAGGTCGCTATTTGTGGTATACGCGTTGAATCATAATAGCTGTCTATAGAAATCTCATTTGTACACCCCTGTATACAAAATTCAAATGGTTTCAGCCTGTTGAATGAATCTATGTGGCAAATGTAATTTGGGACCTTGGCAAAATATGATCGTTGCTAAAGCCGCCTTGATTGACGCAGCTGAAAACCCTCGGAATCTGGAGCAGATCTATACGATCATCCAAACGTCTTCTTTGCGGACAGATAGCCCGTATGGCAATCACTTTGCCTGCATGCATCTGTACCCATGAATATTTCCCTACTCGCTTATATTCTTCTGTATGAACAGAACAACATCACCTAGGTCGCTACATTCTTTCTTTCTTTCTTTTTTTCGATAAACTTCGCGATTTTAAAATACGCTTCAGCTGGCGTTGGCTCATTATAATTAGCTCAGCTAACTTGTCAGTCAGCTGAAATTATAGGATGGTCCTTCATCCGTCGTCCGTCCGTGCACAATTCACATTTTCCACTTTGCCGAAACCGTCAGGCAAATTTACTTCAAACTTGGTGGGGATGTACCTTGGGTGGGTTTCTACAAAGACTGTTCATATGATCGCGCTCCAGTGATTTTTAGATTTTTTATGAGCTTCTTATTGGGGGGGGGGGGTACATCTAAGTCAACATCACCCATCTTACACCTTAAGGTAGCCCTTATAAAGGACTAAAATTCTGTGCAATATGAAAGCCCTAGCTCAAAAACTTCTCAAGTTATCAAAGGAAACGATCCAAATGGATGCATGGACAGACAGAACCTGCGATTACTATAGGGCTCTCTCCTTTGGCTGTCTACTTACGGTGAAAAAATTTGTATTTTCGTTTACTTTATTCTTTTATGAAGGACGTGTACACAATTTAGCAATTAAAGTAAAACTGGTAAGTAAATGAAAATACAAATTTATTCACTGGTGGCCCATCTGAACTACGGAAAAATATGAGTCTGTACACAGGGGTCACTTCTGTTCAATGAAGAGTGGCTCATTTGGAATTGAGATGCTTTGTGAGGAATAAAGTGGTCTTAGTGGGCTAAAATACGTCCGACAACTCTATTTTGATGCAGGGATCAAGAGAGTGGATTATGACAAATTGATTATATGGTTCCAGCAGCAGAATGTGTTTAAAAGAGGAAAACAGCGTAGGGGCGCCAAGTTTTGTTTGTTCCTTTCTAACCCTAATCATAATTTTCAGTGGACAGTGACTTTGCCGGTCAGTGTGAATGCGTTCGTATTGACCAGAATATGATGACAACCATTTTCCTGGTTGCCCCTGTGTAGGTAACCAATCCAACTTTAATTTACATGTATATGTGTATAACACTGCACATTTTGTAATTTAAATGCGGCCTTTAAAGGTCAGTGGGTCTAGGTCATTTAAACATTTGAAATTTTCTTCCAGCCACAACTCGGTCCATTTTCATCAAATATTGACCATGTTGGACCCAAATTGCAGGTATTGCATCACAGCATACTTTTGTTATTTACATGTAACTTCTAAAAGTCAAGGTTTTTTGGACCTTTGAAATTTTCATCCAACCATAACACTGTAAATTTTCATCCGATTTTGACCATGTTGGTACCAAATTGTAGGTATTGCAACACTGCATATTTTTATGATAAAATGTAACCTCTAAAGATCAAAGGTTATTTGGACCTTTGAAATTTTCCTCCAATCATAACTCTGTCAATTTTCATCCAATTTTGACCATGCTGCACCCAAACTGTAGGTATTGCAACACTGCATATTTTGTAATAACATGTAACCTCTAAAAGTCAACGGTCAAGGTCATTTTGACCTTTCATAGTTTCACCTAGCCAGAACTTGGTCAATTTTGATCTGATTTGGTTTATGTTGGGCTTAAATTGTAGATAGTGTAACACTGTATATTTTTTGTAATGTACATGTGACCTCTAAAGGTCAAAGGTGAAAGTCGTTTAGACCTTTGATAGTTTCATCCAGCCATAACTTGGCTAATTTTCATTCAACTTTTATCATCTTAGACTCGACTTGAAGGTTTGCAACACTGCACATTTTTGTAGTTTACATGTGACCTCTAAAAGTCAAAGGTCAAGGCTATTTGGCACTTTGAAATTTCCATCTAGCTATAACCTGGTTAATTTTCATCTGATTTGGTCTATTTTGGGCTGAAATTGTAGATATTGTAACACTGTACATTTTTGTAATTTACACGCGACCTCCAAACGTCAAGGTCATTTGGGCCTTCGAAATTTTCATCCAGCCATAACTTCATCAATTTTCATTCAATTTCAGTCATGTCGGGTTCAACTTTTAGGTATTGCAACATTGCACCATTTTTGGAATTTACATGCAGCCTCCAGACGTCATGGCCATTTGGATCTTTGAATTTTTCATCTAGCCATATTTACAACTTTTGAAGGCACATAAATTTTTGCTTTGCAGCAAATCTTTTCTAGTTCAAACTGTTTTTCATCAGATCAACTTGGTATAAAACATCATGATCATTGTGATGATTATGATTATTTTTATCTTATTGATATATACTGATTATGCTAAATATGATTGTGATAATTGTAATTATAAAGAATATAAAATCATCGTAATCATTATCATAATCACAATCATCGTTGCATCGTCGGCATCCTTATAACCATCATAATCACATAAAAATGAAACATATGTCCGCCAATTTTAAGGATGGAAAAACCCATCGAGAGAATTGAGCAGTTCATGCATCTGGGTAATCGGATCGTACCAAGTTCAATGGGTCTTGATCAGTGTATCACCAAATTTAACTCTGAGGTCAATACTGTTGATTACGATGGTTGTCATGATGAGTATGTATGTATGTATGTATGTATGTATGTATGTATGTATGTATGTATGTATGTATGTATGTGTGTATGTATGTATGTATGTAGGCTATCTATGTACGTATGTAGGTAGGCCTATGGCATAAATTGACTGTCGGACCAATGGATTGTCTGACTGATGGGCAGACGAACAAATGGGTCGTCAGACCAATTGGCTGTCGGACCAATAGGTTGTCCGACTATAGAGCAGTCCCTGGCAATTACCATTATACATGTATATACAAAAGGTGAAAATTAACGTGGGCCGAGTGCCCACAAAAGCCCCCCAAAATGGCTTCTTCAATCAATGTTCTTTTTCACATCTATTCATTTTGAGCGCCTTCTGGTGACATTTAGAACAACTGTTCCTAACCAATTTGAATATTATCGCATTCATGGGTATTCATCTATGCACAAAGGGTAAAAATAAACTGGGTCAGGCACCTACAAAATCCTCCCAAAGTGACTTCCTCAATGTGTGTGATTTTTCATATTTGTCCATTTTGAGTACCTTCTGGTGACATTAAAAAAAAAATCGGGTATGATCTTTTGCATGGGTATACAATTATACACCAATATTAAAGCAGGTCAGGTGGCCAAAAGCCCCCTAAAGGTGCTTATTTAATGTGTGTGATTTTTCGTATTTCACCATTTTGAGTGCCCTTCCCCTTTTCAAAGCCAATTTACGTATGATCGTATGCATGGGTTTGTCAGGTATACATCTATACAAAAAAAGGTGAAAATTAAGGTCGACCAGGTGTTCCCAAAAGCCTGCAACAGTGGCTTACGCAGTATTTGTTATTTTTTATATTTGTCCACTTGGGGCAGTCTCTGGCGACATTCAAAACAGTTAATTGTTCCAAGCCAATTGTGGTATGATCGTATGCATGGATATACCACATATACATTTATACCTAAAAGGGGAGAATTAAGTAAGCCAGTCTCTTTTACAGCCCCCCCCCCCCCAAAAAAAAAAAAAAAAAAAAGAAACCGGCCTCCTGAATGTGTGATTTTTTCATATTTGGCCAATCTGGCAACAATCAAAACAAATTTTTCAATGCAATTTGGATATGATCGTATGCATGGATATACAAGGAATGTGTGTATGCATGTATGTATGTATATGTATATATATAATATATATATATACAAAAGGTGAAAATTAACGCTGCCCCCAAAGAGCTCCCCGAAGAGGCTTCTTCGCTGTGTGAGATTTTTCATATTTCTCCATTTTGTGCGCCTTCTGGCGACATTCAGAACAACTGTGCCAACTTCCAAGTTGTTGTATGCAAGGTTGTGCTAGGTACATATCTATACACAAAGTAGGCCAGGTGCCCCTAAATGCGGCTTCCAAAATGTCAGTGATTTTTCAAATTTTACCATTTTGAGCACCCTTTGTCCATAATCAAGACAACTTTTCCAAGCCAAATTGGGTATGATTGTATGCATGGCTATGCCAGGTGGACATCTATATCCTAAAGGTGAAAATTAATGAAGACCATGTGCCCCAAAAGATCTCCAAACGGGCTTACTCACTGTGTTTGATTTTTCGTATTTGTCCATTTTGAAGGCAACTGCTAAGAGCCAATTTGGGTGTGATTTTATGAATGAGAATCCATCAAGACACTAGGAAAAAATTAAAGTGGGCCAGGTACCCCGAAGAGTGGCTTCCTTTATGTGTTTTTTCATATTTGTCCATTTGGAGCACCGTCTGGCGACATTCAGAACAACAGTTTCAAGACAGTTTTGGTACGATTGTATGCAAAGGTATGCTCAGAAATACATCTTTACACGAACAGGGAAAATCAAAGTAGGCCAGGTACCCCCCCCCCAAAATGGCTTTCTCAACGTGTGTGATTTTAACTATATGTCCATTTTAAGTGCTTCCTGGCGAAATTTAAAACAACTGTTCACAGCCAATTTGGATAAGATCGTGTGGAACGGTATGCCAGGTATACATCTACACACAAAAGGTACAAATTCAAGTGGGCCAAGTGCCCCGAAAAACCCCATAAAGTGGCTTTCTCAAGGTATAATGTGATTTTTCATATTTGAGTGCTCTCTGACGACATTCAGAACAACAGTTCCTAACTAATTTGGGTTGATCGTATTTAAGATTATAATAGGAATACATCTATACACAAATGGTGAACATTAACGTAGGCCAAGTACCCCCAAAGTGGCCTTTTCAATATGTGATATTTTTCCTATTTGTTAATTTTGAGTACCCTCTGATGACATTCAGAATTTATAACTGTACACCAAAGGTAACTAGAAGCAGATCAGTGACCACAAACCCCTTGGCCAGGACGGATGGACAGACAGACGGACAGATGCGTAGGTGATGACAATACCCCTCTGGTATGTAAAGATTACTCCTGTTTGACCTTATGACAAAGCTTTGGTGCAAATGCAATGAGCAGAGATATCATGGCAAGGCCATTTTTCTTCAATCTGCTTTGTGACCTAAATATGTGACCCAGTGACCTAGTTTTCAATTGGCATCTGAGACACCCTCAGGATCAACTGTCATAAATAATTGATGAAGCTACATTCAAAAATTTTTTAGATATTGAGTTAACACCGTTTTTTTCTTCAATGTAGTACTGTGACCTAGTGACCTGCTTTTCGATAGGCACCTGAAGCACCTCAATGGCACTCTGTGATAAAAATTTGGTCTCTGTACAGTGAGTATTTTTGGAGATATGGCAAGGCTATTTTTCTTCAATGCAGCACTGTGACCAAAATATGTGACTCAGAGACCTAGTTTTCACTAGGTGTCTGAGGCATCCTTGTGACCAACAGTCATAAACAATTGGTGCAGCTGCAATGAGTAATTTAATAGTCGAAGATGTCAAAGTATGGCCATTTTTTCTTCAATGCAGCACTGTGACCTAACTATCTGACCCAGTGACCTAGTTTTCAATAGCCATCTGGGGCATCCTTAGGACCAACTGTCATAAAGAATTGATGAAGCTACATTCAATATTTTTTTTTAAAGATATTGTGTTAACGCCATTTTTTTCTGCAATGTAGTACTGTGACCTTAATATGAGACCTAGCGACTTACTTTTCGATTGGCACCTGAAGCACCTCAATGAACCCCTGTGATAAAAATTTGGTTTCTGTAAAATGAATATTTTTGGAGATATGGCATTAACAAGGCATGGACGGACTGATGGATGTGTAGATGACGACAATACCCCTCCTACCTTATGGGCCCAAGGGTAAAAATTAAGGTGGGTAAGGTGCCCCCCACCCACCCCCGTCACTTCCTCAATGTGTGATTTTTCAAATATGATCATTGTGAGCGCCATCTGGTGACTTTTAAAACAACTGTGGCAAGCCAAGTTGGAATTGTTCGTATGCATTGTTATGCAAGATATATAGCTATATTCAAAAAGTGAAAATTTAGGCAGGCCAAGTGCTCCCTAAAGCCCTCAGAAGTGGCTTTCACAATACATGTATATGTAATTTTTCCAAGCTGTCCATTTTGAGTGCCCTCAGGTGACATTCAAAACAAACTGTTTCAAGCCAATTTGTGTATGATTGTACGCATAAGTATACGTGTATACAGAAAACCTGAAAACTAAAGTGAGCCAAGTGAGCCAGGAGCCCCCCCCCCCCCCGCCAAGTCGCTTCCTAAATGCGTCTGATTTTTCATATTTGTTTTGAGTGCCTTCTAGTGAGATTGAAATGACCTGATCGAAGCAAAACTGAATATGATAGCATATATGGGTATGCTAGGTGTACATCTATACAAGAAGATAGAATATAATGTGGACAACATTCTCTCAAAAGCCCCCAAAGTTGCTTTCTGAAAACAGCTGTGCCAAGCCAACTTGGGTATGAGAACATCCTGAAACCTGTTGACAACCTAGCTATTCATGTAAATAGTTGCTTGTTTTACCTGGTTCACAATACAACACCTGCCTTTATCAAATGGACGGAGTTGAGGAGAACAAACACAGTAAACGCTTTCTTCATGACCATCCTGGGCCTGAAAAAAAGTGATATAATGTCAACTTAAGTTGATTTGGAAAACCACCAATGAACTGGGCTATGTCAGTTAGGCCTTTACACATATTGGCCTCTATTGAACCCTTCTTGGTGGCTCCTGTGAGAACAACATGTATTTGTCTTAATAGAAGTGCCCCCCCCCCCCACATCAATTTATATCATTATGTACATATATCTCAATATTGAAAACATCATTGTATTGATTGGCTAAAATAAAAGTTTTGAGTTTGAGTTTTGAGTTCTTTTAAGAATGTGGATTTGGTGAAGTTAGTATTGTGTGTTTCCCATTTTCAGACAGGTGATTGGTACTGAAGATTGCTGGTTCAGGACCTGGTCGTTCCGTGGTCACATACATAATCGACTGGACTGAGAAAAGTGTTCACTAATCTGGGTGTTCAGTGATGACAGGTTTTATTGTAAATGAGTTCTGTGTAGTTTGTAATAGTGTCTCCTAATTGTAATTTTTGCAAAACAAAGATAACATGCAGGCAGCAAGTACTAAAAATATACTTTATTTCAGAATTTGATGTTTTTTTTATTACATTTTACTCCACATCAATATTTCATGCTGTACCCTGAAAGCACTTATTTATATGTACCCTAACCCCCCACAAGGTTTCATATGCAATCCTGTAGCTGTTTGATTAAACAAGGCAAAGGCCCAGCAGCTCAATCCTGTAGCTGTGTCCATGCAAGCAACGTCTTGCATTCCAAAACAACCTGTAACCAGGGTAACACTCAACAATTTCAGGTTTTACTTTGATCCCCACAGGAAAGTCCATCTCAAGCAAAAGCATGAGGAACTTGTTTGCAGCTTTTATGGATGAATAATAGAATGAATAAGATTGTTTTCTTCACAAAATGTTAATGACAGATCTTCTTGTTACAGGTCAATTTTTGAAGTTAGTTTTGATTTTGAACTTAGTATACTTTGCATGAACATACATGGCCACTAAAAGCATTTATTGACAGGTGGTATTACATGAAAGCTGCACAGTCCTAAAACCACCCAGTGGTACATCAATGCTGCCCAATCAGCCCTGAAAGCAGTTTACATGTACGTACAGATACATGTACAACCTGGTACCACATCACAGCCCCAGGCACAGCCTAAACAGCATCTTTTTACTTGTATGTTTTTTTCCGTGTTATCTTGTCAAGATATACTCCGGCCCACAATGGCATGTACATATACAGGGGTACAAAAATTAATTGAAAGACAACACATAATAATTTTCTTACAGATTTACAGGTAACCTGCCATGCAAATGTAAAATACAAGTTTGCTGAGTCACAAAACGACATGTACAGGTATATGCAAGCATAATAAACATTTTACAAAAAGCACAACACTTATTGTCTGGCAAATGCGGATAACCTATGATAAAAATGTGCCACGCAAACATGCAAAATATAACCTGCTGTAATTGTTTCATTGTATGCTTCATCCCCCACTCAAAAACTAAACCTGAACTGAATAACAGAACTGTATTGGAGGAGGATAAGCTACTTATTAAAGGGCATTCACTTGTTTTATGTTCCTTCACAAAGTGTCACTTCAATCTCATTTAAAGTTGTAAATTCCTTTTTTTCTTTATTAAAATGAGTTTCTGCTGCAATACGGTTTGAAAAATGCTACATGTAATAAACTATTATCTCACTTGAATACAAAGGTTAATTGACAAATTGCTCATCAGAACTTTATTATTGTCTCTAAAGTGAAAAATAATAACAGCAATTTTTTTTAATGGACTCAAATGTAATGTGAATACACAGGCCTACCTCTACTCTAACCCACAAGAGTGTTTGTGCACTGGGTCATCCAATACCAATTATTATTACTATCACATTGTCAGAGGAGACTAATCAGCCCTCATTGCTTTATTTTGGGGGGTATACATAAAGACCACCAGTTCTTGACCTGCTCTCAGTATCACATTGGGGCACTGGCTATATGCTCAATTTTATCCATATAATGATCTCATCTATGGGAAGCAATGAACACATCTCAGATGTTCTTTTGAAATCAAATGGTGACAAATGGCACCAAATCGAAATATAAATGGTCAGTCAAACCTGTGTGACGTCCTTTAACAAAGGTGGCTACCACAGCAGCAAGAAAGGATAATTCCTCCAGGTGTCTGTATTTATCACCATCACACACACACACACACACGCACGCACACACACACACACACACACACACATTACAAACCTCAACTTCATATAAACACACACACACACACACACAGATATAACAGACCTCAACTTCATATAAATACACACACAGATATGACCATCCTCAACTTCATATATACACACACACACACAGATATAACAAACCTCAACTTCATATAGACACACAAACACAGATATGACAAACCTCAACTTCACCCCAAAGAGCTGCAAGACAACATACAACGAACACCTGGTTTTCATATTTTTGGCATGAGAAATGTTTGATCATAAGCATTGAAGAGCCCTGTTTATTGATATCTGACACAGGTGGCCATAACATACATAATAGAAAAATACAATGTAAATATGCTGCTATCAAAATGCCTCCTACATTAAGAATTCAGTGGTCTTAATACCCAGGTTCTACTGTACATGTAGTGCATTCTGGTTTAACATTTGTGCACAATCCCTCTTCGTGTCATACTTTCATTGACAGATTTTAAGGTATACATACATACGCATTACTAGATATCAGCTGTCTACCAGAGACCTATATGATTCATCATGATCAGAGGCCATACTGAATAAGATGCACCCTAACTTCAATCTTGAGCTGGACAACAATTACCATCTTTCTGATTTCTATTATTTAGGTGCAATTGAAATACCAACAAGAGGGCTGTGTGAACAGCCCATGCCTCAGCTGATCTTGATATTCATCACACTTGCAGCTCTATGAACTTGGGAAAGGATCAAGGACACCATGTTCTGAGTAAGTCTGACCTTTATAGAAGAACACTTACATGTGCAACATCAAAGTTCAAGTAGTTCTCAAGTTATAATGAAGAGTAAAATTCATGTATGTTGCACTGTGACCCCACAAACGAGGTCAAGGTCATTCATGTACTGTCTCAGCATGACCTTCATACAGAATAATTAACATGTGCAGCTAACTCAAGACAGATCTCAAGTTATCAAGTAAACAGTAAATTTCGTGTCAGTTGTCCTGTGAATTAGCATAAGAATGCTATAGAGGATCTTTTTTTAAGATTTGCCCCCAAAAAGAAAAAAATCATGTTTCTGCAATTTGTTCTTCTTTCAAGTTTTTAGCAGAAAAATTATAAAGGGAATTTTGACCAAAAAAACAAAAAACACAAAAGTGTCCAAAGGGCAAGGATGCCCCACCTGCCATTGCCTCCATCAGCATTGGCAAGAGTAGCATGTAGAAAGTGGTGCAAGACTTTAAACATATGGTGAAATCTTCACATCGTTAATTCTTTGAATGGTAGGGTACCCAAACTACCTCTCAAAAATGTTTCATCATGTTAACGATGTACACTTTGTGAACTTAAGATAACTAACTCAGATAAAATGTACCTTTCTCGCCCCCAAACCATGAAAACTGGATACAAATACTGAGTCACCCTCTGTAAACAAAGCTTTACACACATAATAATACCCCATAACTTTCATACATTAATTGATATTCATATCAAATTCCATGGCTCCACCTGAAACACTTCATGAGCTACACATGACACAAGGTAGACAAAAAGCAATACTCGTTTTCCTGGAATTGTCATTTTCACTAAGTTAATTAATGATTATCAACAGAGGATAATTAGCCCACGAGACAAACAAAACACCAGGGGTACATCTTAACATATTGATTAATGTTGCTATAAAGTTTCACTCCTGAACATCAAACACTTTGTGAAATACAGGAGACAAGTTTGATATGACTCATGAGCCAACATTTTCACTGAATGGACATGTTCACTAAGTTAATCAATGAAAAATGAGAAGAGATTATGACACCCAGTGGTCTAAATTTCTCTCCCTTTTAAACAAGCATGTGGACAAACTTGTATGCAAAAGTTTATTGAAATCTGATCAAAGTATAAACTGTGTGCTACAAATCACCCTCGGCATTTTCTGGTTCACCATGTTGGGAGAGAATTGCTTCATACTAAGAGATGGTTCCACATTATCATCATTTTTTTATAAGTACTTGGGGTACTTCATTTCATGAGCCTCCTCCTTCCCCCCAACTTAGTACTTAACAAGAGGGCTGTGTGAACAGCCCGCGCCTCAGCTGATCTTGACATTCATCACAATTGCAGCTCTATGAACTTGGGAAAGGATCAAGGACACCATGTTCCGAGTAAGTCTGACCTTTATAGAAGAACACTTACATGTGCGACATCAAAGTTCAAGCAGTTCTCAAGTTATAATGAAGAGTAAAATTCATGTATGTTGCACTGTGACCCCACAAACAAGGTCAAGGTCATTCATGTACTGTCTCAGCATGACCTTCATACAGAATAATTATCATGTGAAGCTAACTCAAAACAGATCTCAAGTTATCAAGTAAACAGTAAATTTCGTGTCAGTTGTCCTGTAAATTAGCATTAGAATGCCCATTGACTTACATAGTAATTAATAGGAGCGCTGCATTGAACGATAAGTACCCGAATTGAAAATCCTTAAAAATCAGGAATCCAAAGCAGTCCCACCTAGTAAACAACTGTTTGACCCTTCCACAACAACATATCCATCACATTTCAGCTTAATCTGAGGGATGGTTCTGAGAACAAGTGAAAAAAATAGCAAAACCATGCAAAAAAATCATTTAAAAATTTGCAGCGCCACCTGGTGAACAAATTGGGAACTAGGTGTCCCCGGGAGTGTCTATGTACAATATCAAAGCAATTGAGTGAGCGGTTTCAGAGGAGAAGAATTTTTAAGGTTTGCCCCCAAAAAAAATTCATAAAAAAATCCTAAAATCAATAGAGCGTGACCATTTGAACAAACTTGGTAGAGATCCACCCAAGGCAAAAATTGATTGTTGTAATTGGTAATGGATCAAAAAATAGCATTACTTTAATCACTTGATATTTTCTTCATTATAATTCAAAGCTATGGTTCAAAATCAATTAAGTCAAATAGACAGTATTCCATTTTAACCAGGATTGTTTTGTGAGTTTCTGCAAGTAAATGGGTGCATCTCTAAAAGACACGCCTTTATGTTCTCACATTTATATGTGATGGTGTTTCACATGCATATGTGGAAAACACCTAATAGAAGCCAAATCCTGACTTGGTGAAAGAAACAATATTCTACCAGAAGCTGTGGTCTCTAATATACAGCAGCAATTTACACTGTCCACACTCCACCAGTACAATGTATAAATAAAAAAAGTATATTCCAGTCAGCAGAGCACAGGATCATCATGATCCTTTTGTTTCAGCATAAAATCAGTGAGCATGTAGCATAAGGGCAAATTAAATCAAATGGGAGAAATATGGAAATAGGTTTGTTTAGCATGCAGTCTTTTTTGCCAAGGCACAAGAATTGGAATCATTCTTTGAGACAACTGATATATTTGGTGTTAATTGTACCACATTGGAACCAAACTGCACCACTGTGGGACTTGGATCAGCACTGCCTTTGAGTACCACATTAGAACCAAACTGTACCTATGTGGGATTTGTACCTGACTATTTGGCACCTGCCACAGGACTTGAAACTGGGGGACAGTACTTGTGGATAATCTCTCACCAGGGATTCGGATTTACCTGCAGACAGTTTGTTAAAGTTATATGATGTTTGTCACTCTTTGTTGAGTTCTGCTATGCTCTAGAATATTCATAAGGTGGGCATCCTAACAGCCATCCTGTAGCCAAATAAGAACTAGGTGACCCCGGGCGACCCTATGTGCAATATCAAAGCAACTGGCCATGCAATTCTTGAGATGAAGAATTTTTTTCAAAAAGATCAATTAAAAATTTCATAAGAAAATAGAAAAATTATTCCATTATCTTCTGGAGGAGGTCCACCTCGGGAACATCCAATGCAAAATCAAAACATTCCAAGTGTCACTTTTTGAGAAGTCAAAAATGTAAATACAATAGCCATATATACTATACAGTGGTAACACTTACCTACAGTCGCAAACTTTGATTTCCCATTACTTCGTCAAAAATTAACATATTAAAATCATTTTCACAAACTTTCATTGTCTAAAGTCAAATTATATACTGATAAAATTTCAAGCAATTCTGTTCAGCTGTTCTGTAGAAGTCAAAAGTAGCCTTAAGACAAAAAAAAAAAATATATATTTTAAAAGATGGAAAAATTGCAGGACCACCTGGTGGCCAAATAAGAACTAGATGACCCCAGGTGACCCTATGTGCAATATCAAAGCATTTGGCCAAGTAGTTTTTGAGATGAAGACATTTTTTCCTTTTCTTGAAATGGTCTACTTTTGTAACCATGGAAACAGACTACAGTGCAACAGGATACCCATACCATCAATGGCCAAGGGGACAATGATCAACTTCCTGATTAGTCCATTAGCCTTTGAAAAGGATCAACTGCTCTTTTATCACTCTATTAATAAAAGCTTGCAGACATGCAGAAGACCAAGTGTAGTTGAGATAATACAGAGCTCGGTCTGCTTTAGAGGCAAAGAAATGCACCTACAGAACTTGACCTGCAGTGGTTTTGCAACCTGAGACAATATTTGCCACTGAAAAGTACAAACTGCTTTCTAGATTGAGACACTATTTAAGCGAGCTGTTTTGTTGACTGAGACACTATTCAAAGAATGAACTCTTTTGTTGATGGACACACTATTTAGGCATGAGCTGTTTTGTTGACTGAGACACTATTTAAGTATGACCTGTTTTGTTGGAGACACTATTTAAGCATGAGCTGTATTGACTGACACACTATTTAAGCATGAACGGTTGTATTGACTGAGACAGTATTGAAACAAGCTGTTTTGTTGATGGAGACACTATTTAAGCATAAGCTGTATTCTTGATGGAGACACTATTTAAGGATGAGCTGTTTTGTTGATGGAGACAGTATTTAAACAAGCTGTTTTGTTGACTGAGACACTATTTAAGCATGAGCTATTGTATTGACTGAGACACTATTTAAACAAGCTGTTTTGTTGACTGAGACACTATTTAAGCATGAGCTGTTGTATTGACTGAGACAGTATTTAAACAAGCTGTTTTGTTGACTGAGACCCTTTCCTCTTTGGTGCAAACTTGATGGGAGCCGTTTTAGAATTGTACCCGAGTCTAGATATAGTCAGGAAGATACCTAATGTGCTTCGTGCTCTGCTGACATGTAATCATATGACCATCACAAAAACTAGAGGATGTGACAGTCCTGTGCTCAGCTAACCTTGGATACACACACTAAAGTGGTCCTGTGTCCCTTTGCAATACATCAAGGTCACTTTCCCATAAGGCTATCAGCAATGTTTTTAATATCAAAATTTTCAGTGTGTTAGTTTGGGCCTTCAAGGTCACCCAAGCTCAAATTAACAACACCAAATGAAACCTCATTGTTACTTTTTACAAGTGTTTAATAGTAACCATAGGCATACTGGATCCACCATTACCAAGATATAAGCCACTGTGTCTAATTTCCTTCTATCTGAAAGCAACAATGCTAACATGTCCATCTACCTGACCTGGAATTCCTCTTTCTTTCAATTCGTTTTTTTTTTTTAATCACAAAATGCCAACAGTGCCATGAACACAAATTTGTGCATATAAAGCCCAAGTATATTCCCAAAAACTGTGAAGAAAATGGAACATGTGATTTGTGAGAATAAGTTGACAATAATGAAAACAAAACTTCATGGAAAAGCACAAAAAAATGCAGTGCCACCTATTGTACAAATTTAAGTCCCAGGATCTCCAGAAATGTGCCTGTGCAATTTCAAAGCAATTGCCCAAGCACTTTCAGTGAAGTTTCTTTTAAGATTTTACCCCAAAAAAAAAAAAGAAGAAAAAAAAAAAAATCACCGGAGCATGGCCATTTTGAAAAGTCTGCTAGGGACCTTAATACGGTATATACACTGTACAATCTCACCTAGTTTGAAGTGAATCTGGCATACAGTTTTCAAGGAAAAGTTGAACATGTGAATTTCCATTACAATCCCCAGGACTGCAATAGGAATGTAGGCATTAACAGACAGGTACCAAAATTGAACAATTTGGTAAAAATTGGGGATAAAGAACATCACAACCAGGTGAACAGCTTTGTTTGACGATTCCAAAAGCTACATTTCCATCAGGTTTCAACACAATCTGAGTGGTGCTTAATTTGGAGAAGTTCAATATAGTGAACACACACATAATTTGTTAAGAAAATAGAAAAAATTGCAGCTCTATATATTGTACAAATTAAGGTCCACTGGTCTTCAGAAGTGTTCTTGTAAAATTCCAGAGCAATTGCACAAGTAGTTTTGGGGATTTTTTTTAATTTTGCCCCAAAATGGAAAAAAAAATATATAAAATAAAAAATCACTGGAGCTCGACCATTTAAACAAACTTGGTAAACATCCACCTAAGGCAAATCCCAACAAAATTTGAGGAGGATCTGGCCAACAGTTTCCTTGAAGTCAAAAATGTGAAATATGGACTGAGGACAATGACAGACAACAGACACTAGATGAATGAATGACCAGTCAGCAAAACTAAACATTCATTTCTTAAAATGCAGTCCCTCTGTGACCTTGTAAAAGTAATTCAACATCATCCACATTGTGCCATATTTAACTTCCCCATGATACATACTTGTGGTACATTTAGTATCATTAGACTTACTCTTTCTTGATATTGGATTTATTGCCCTTTCTCAAGTGATTAATGACCTTCAAAAATGTCAAGGTCACCCAAAATTTTTATCAAATTTGACCTTTGGCCTAACAAGTATTTTGTGTAAATTTGTAGTTCTATTGCAATTTGTGATCACAATGATGGATTAATGTGTTTTTGATACCTATTATGTTAGCTCCAATTAAAAACCACCAGACGCATCACATCCCGTGACTCCTTGTCACACAGTCCTATCTGCATAACATTCCTGTAGTGGTAGATATGTCAGCAACTTAAGATGTAATGATGAGATGTAATGATGATCACAAAAATCATTTCGTGTCATGCATTGCCCCCATGACCTTGAGAAAGTAATCCATATTATACAAAATCAAACTTCCCCAAACAATACACATTTGTGGTATCTCATTCCTCATTCTCTCTCAACAAGTTGAATTTAGTGTTTTTGACTAAAGTGCTTAATCACCTTGCAAAATTGGTCATAGTCACCCAAAATTTGATGGCTGGTCTGATGCACATTTTGTGTACATTTTGTACTTTCATTTCAATTTATTGTTGCAATATTGAATTTAATGTGTTTTTGATACCTATGCGGTTATTTCCAAATATCAAAAACTTTTGTCTGTATAATGTTCTTGTAGTGGTATATATATATACATATATGCATAACTTAACATACAATAAGTATCACAAAAAAGCATTTCCTGAAATGCATTCCCCCAAGACATTGAGAAAACTTGTCTAGGTTATCCACACAATGCAGTATCAGCCTTCCAGATATGATACACATTGGTGGTATACTTGCTACCATCAGCCTCATTTTTTATTAAAATATTGAATCTTTTCAACACATTTCGATCCATATTTTTTGCAATACTTTAGGTGGTGCTATCAAATTTCAGTGTTTTTGTCATTTTACCCAATTTACATTCCTTCCAAGTTTTGTGATGATTCATCAAAAACTCCCTGAACAAATGTATGCTCAAAATGTGCACATTTTAGTCCATATATAATACTATAGGTGGCTCCACCAATGTTGAACACAACCTTAATTTTCATAACCTATATAAGTTCCGAAAGTTATACACATAGACATACCAAGGAGGATATATACCCTCTTGGACAGACAGAGGGACAGACAGACGGATGGACAGACATGACAGAGTGTAAGTTCTGAAACCTTAGGTCAACAGAGCTTAAAACATTACTATTACCTAATTCCCATGTGATATATGCTAGCTTTGAAATGGTGCACACTTCTAACACTTTAAGCCTTGTAAGCATAGAATAAAGTACAAATTTTGTTAAACCTCACACATATCACATTCCCTCTGCTGAATTTGTTGGTGCCATTAATTTGCAGTTTTGACACCTATACATGTACTAAAATTGTATGAAGAAGATCTGAACATCATGATTTGACATACAATTGTCATCATGATTTGACAAGCATGTTGATACAAGTTTGTCTTCAACAAATTTTCTACCAGCTCCTTAAAACATGTGTGACAATTTTTTTTTTTTCATACTTTGCTTTTTTTCTTAAGATGTAGATGCTTGAAGTTGTATGGCCAACAAGTTTTTTCCTGTTGAAAAATTTCATCAAAATAAAAAACCTCCTATAAGCTGATGACAAACCCTCAAGTCTGCCTCTGCTGTGTACTTGACACCAATATGTTCAAACTGAATAGTTCTCCCCCGCTTTTAGAGACTATCCCTCAGGAAGCAATCTCAATCAACAGTTGATAAGGCTCCAGTTTGACGCTTTCAGATACATGTACTCTCTTTGTAAAATCAGTCTTACTTGGCAGTCAGTGAAATATGTAATGTTTGGACCCTGAGACACCTAATACTGATGTATTAGCAGGCAGTTTGTTTCCAATTAAAAATGACCATCAATCATTTCATGTTGTAAATGTCATCTTGTTCTCTTGCATCATGAGGAATAACATGCCATCACTCAACAATGTACTCCAGATGCATAGCGCGGACAATCCATCCTGGCAAGATGTTGATTGAGTCTCCATTTTAATAGCTGTACACGGATACATCTGTCCCATTGGAAGCAACTCAGCTTTACAGACTTACAGCTGTCCCACTGGCAGCCACTCAGCTGTACATGGTTATATCTACCCCATTGGGAGCCGCTAAGCTGCAGAGACTTACAGCTGTCCCATTGGGAGTCACTCAGCTGTACATGGTTAAAGCTGTCCAAATGAGAGCCACTCAGCTGTATATGGTTAAAGCTGTCCCATTGGGAGCCACTCAGCTGTACAGAGTCCATGGGTTGCTGACTGAGCAGCAATACATCCAGTCTTGAAACCTTCTATGTAAAGCATTACAAGGTTTTTCTTCTGCAGAATAACATGCTAACAGCAAAATGCTATATCAAAAAGCCACATGTATAAAACTGCTAAACTGCTATTCCCACCAAGTGCTCAGGGGTGATAAGAAAGTTTTCAGAATGTGAGACTCAAGTTCAGACCTTTGGTTTGAATACTATTGCACTGGTCTTGCATAGTTGCTGGTAAAGAAATTTAAATGTTAAATGTTATCATTATTCATATACACATTAGCAGGGTTTAAAAACAGGAAAGGTTGCTATGGGGTGCAGGGAACCAAAAAGGGTTAATACAATATCTAGACATGTTTCCATCACTTAAGATGCCCTGAGTATCATATACATGTACATCATATGCTATTGCAATACTTAGTCTAAATACATAGAAAGTAGCAATTATAAACTTTATCAGTCTTTTCTTACCTTTTGCTGTTGTTTTATGTACGTTTGGTAATAGAAATTGGAGAAAAGAGCGGTCATGGCAATACCATATATAAAACCATAGATACAAAATCCATGATACAAGTAACCAATGGCAGCATAAAGAAAATCTATGAGAAACTGAAGAATCTGCATTTCGGTCAATCTCTGCTTCCAGGCTGGCTGGTTACTTGGCTTCCATGCTGTCAAGCCATAGTAAGCATACAGAACTATGTGCACAAACGAATTGAGGACAAAAATGAAAGCAATGGCTGGCCACGCACTGAAGTGGTATGCATAGTCACTAAGCAGTAACATGGAGGCATGATGGTAAACGTGTAGAAAACTCAGTTGTCTCTGCTTGTGACGCAGAATCATGAAAACTGTGTCCATCAGTTCCAGATATTTAGTTACATGGTACATGAAGAAGACAGGTTTGAGAGTCGCCGTCTCTTCTTTTTGATAGATGAAGTCACTGTCCAGCAGGCCATGGATGAATCCCAACAGTGTGTAGACACTTATGAGACTGCACGCAAAGTTATATACAATCAACACCTGGAAGGAAAAATAGCAGAAAAATCAATGATGACCCTTGTGTTCCCAGAATATATTTCAACAATGTGCACTGCCACAGAAATATAATCTTCACAGGACATCAGTACAAACATAATCAATATCATCATGGCTCTTTTGTAAGTTCAGTGATGACAGTCTGTCTTTGTTCAGCTATTTCTGTAGCTTTCAAGAGGAGGAGACATTTTTTTTTTCATCTGAAAGGGTATATGAAGTGTTGACTATAAGGAGCAAAAGTGACCTAGAGAAACAGAAGTCTACAACTGTTCAGTGTATTTCAACAACATGAAAAAAAAAACACTTATCTTTGATGGGTTAATGAAATAAAAATTCATCAATAGCTTTACATGTGTATTTACAAACATTTATATCAAAATATGCAAGGCACTAAATGTCACAGAATTGTGTGACTGGACAGAGAAATCAGCAAAACAAAAACATGAGCAAAACTGAAAAGATGAAGCAGGGAAGAAAAGTCTGAGGAAAAGGGCAGGCAGCGAAACAGAAAGCCAGGATAAATCTGTACTTTATTCTGTGCTGCAAAGAAGTTTCCTGTACAGGCCTCCTTCTGTCAGGAGACCACTTTAAATAATAAGGGACCACCTTTTTGCAATAAGACCACCATTTCAAGATACTTTGCATGGCATTTTGTATGTTATCTCTACCTCCTGTGTGAAGCCACAGTTTGATGATCCCTAGGAATGGACTGTCAAAACCAAGTTTCACTTAACTGAACTATGTGCATACAAGAACAAGTACAATCATAGCATCTAACACAATTATATCCAACATATTTATCAAAGTTCTGGCACAAGCTACCACTTCCAAGTAAAAGTTGACTTCAGTTTACCAGACAAAGCTACCTTTGTGGAAAAGTGCACACATGACAGTTGACCCGCATCTGACTTTTCCTTCTTTTTTTTTTTCACTTTTTTTGAGAAAACACCTGTATTTATTTCAGATTTCCTGAACATGCTGAAGGCATTCAATCCATGTTTACAAATTGATGTGAAATGTGATCTACATACATTATACAGCATGACCTGATAAACTGCAGAGAACGTTAATTGAAATTTACACAAAATTGACTTTTTACTTGGTCTGTAGTTTTATTCAGATTGAGCAATTGTGACCATAACATCCCCCCCCCCCCCCCGTGTTCTGTTATAAACCAGATAGCTATTAGCATATGCTCAAGCTTTTGTGCTGTAAAGTTGTGACAGTTATTATACTGTCAATATCAACCGAACAACCTATGCTGTTACCAGGGATAATCTTATCTAAACAGCTTATTATACGCATTATAAGTTAAATGGTTTGGTTTGTGGATATAGAGGACCAGAAAATTTGTCAAAAAATATTCACGCTTCCTCCCCTGGGAAGTCAAAAAAAAATAGCATTTAAATCACCTACTTATATTTTGAATACTAGCACTACTGGCTTGATCAAGACTACTTTGTAAATTATCCCTAAATTAATACTCAGGAATTAGGGGGCCTGTAAACAACTCCAAGTAGTAACTTATTATTAGTTACAAGAATTGCAGACCATAATAATTGTAAGTCATTTCTTTCTACATCATAGCATCTAGGAGATTAAAGTTGTTGAGAATTATCATAATATCATTAAATAACACTTCAGTTTGTTGTGATGCTAGCATGCCTGTTTCTGGTACCCTACTTATTCTCTTGACAACAGAGGCCGGCTTTGTCCCACAGTTGAACTATGGGACCACTGCTTGTTCACACTGGATGAGGCTGGTTGGTCTGTTGTATGGCAAGCCATTTTGACATTTGAGTCCTCCTGGCAATATCACTACATCATTTCATGGTATTGCCAAATCATTTGGCGATATAGCTAAATGATTTAGAGATATCACCAAATAAGATGAATTTAACAATTGCTAAATGATTTATCAATATCGCTTAATGATTTAGCGATATAACACTAAAGAGTCAGCACATGCTGGGTAATTTTACTGTACCTGTATAGTGATTGGCATGATGGAGCCAGCATTTGAATCTGTAGGCCCAACTGGTAAATTTGATGCAAAGTTATTAGTCAGCGTTCAATGTCTTTGGAGCATGATACTAAGTACCTGCTGATGCTAAGCATACCCCCCACCCACAAAAAATTCAAAAGGCTAGCACTTAAAGTTCTGGCCTGGACAACATCGCTTCGGATCTGGAGGTGGCCTTATGATTTTTTTTTTTTAATCAATTAATTAATGTAAGCAATTAGGCACACAAAACAGTGCCTAAGCACACCTACTACCTATGATCTATCCCCTCTATATACATTTCAAAAGGCTAGCATTTATTGTTTAGAAGATAGAGCCTGTACAAAATTTGTTTTGGATGGGTGGAAGGACACAGAGACGGTGCAAATTAATATATCTCTCCCCTCCACTTATTGGGCAGGGGATAATAGACGCATTGAAAATACCATATTCATTCCAATCGCACCCTGTAGAAATGCAAAGATTTCCTGGAGCACACATGGTTTTTGCAAAGTTTTGTGATTATGATATGTCTTAATGTACAATACCACAAACAATTACACTTATTACAGAATCCATATAGCATACAATAACAACAATGAACCCTTTTCTTCCATCAGAAGCAGTTAATTTTTAAACATATTGAAAAATACTGAACTTAATAAAACCCGCAAGATTAAAAAGTAGGGGGTGTGCTTCTATTAGGGCATGTGCTACAATTGGAATGAATACAGTATCAGAGAAGATGCTTAATTCTCGACAGAACACTTGCAAAGGATGAAGCCATTGCACTTCCCTCCAAATCAGCAACCATATGGGACAATAATGGGGCAGAAAGTGGAAATATATTATGTGATATCACTAAATGATTTTATGGCATCGCTAAATGATTTAACAATATCACTGAATCATTTAGTGATATCCTTAAATAATTTGAGACATCACTAAATCATACACATTTTAGAATATAACTTACTCATTTGGCCATATCCTAAATCATTTAGGGATACTGTCAATCATTTAGCAATATTGCTAAATGATTTAGAGATTTCACTAAATATTGAGCAAGATTCCTAAATATTTAGCCATATACACATGTAGCTAAATATTTAACCACAGTGTTAAATGATTTGGCAATATTGCCAAATGATTTAGCGTTATCGCTAAATGACTTAGTGATAGCACCAAATGAGACTAAATGTCAAAACAGCTTGCCATACTGATGTGGCATGGTCCACATCTAACTGGCAAATGTCAATCATCACATGAATCTCCTGTGAGCATTGGTTAGTCCCAATGTTCACTTCAAGTTAGCATAATGCTTACCTCAGGTGAGCATTCGTAAGGCTTATGCACACCTCACGGGAGCATTTTGACATGCAAATGAAGCTAGTCTCATCTGAGCATCAGTTAGGCCCTATGCTTATCTAATTTGCATGTTAAAATGCAATGTGCAGTGCAGTTTAGTGCACAAGTAAGATTTTGGTGGGAAACAGGTTAGTTGATGTTGGTAAGGATAGTAGAATAACAGTACCATGAAGTCCTGACAACAGGAAGCTCAGAGATAGTTTGTTGCATGACAATATATCTGTGCCGGTGTCAACGAATATTTGGGCCCCTGAACGGATGGGCCCCTGGTTTCTTTTAGAGTTTGCAAAATACCATACAGGATGTATATATAGAGTGTATTGGGCCAAAACTAAGTTATTCCAATTTCTATTAGGGGGGGGCCCAAATGTTCGTAGGGGGAGCCCAAACTTTCGGCAAATGAAAGGGCCCCCGGGGGCCCATCCATTCGGGGGGGGGGGGGGGGGGGGGGGCCCAAATATTCTCTGACACCAGTTCTCTCAGACTGAGAGTTGAACCAGAATACCGGGTACCATGAAAGTAAAACGCATTATCAGCAACAAGAAATTGAAAAGGGTTATTGCACCTTGTATTTAACTTAATATAAGTAAGGTTGATGTAGACACTGACCGGTCTCAGGGACACAGGTTTGGTTGCTCTCTGCCACACACCTGACAGAATCACAAGCAACATGTACGCACAGAACACAGGGAAGGAGCGCAGGTGGACCACCACATCCAGAAAACTCAGTATCCCTTGCACCGTCAGAGGCATCTTTTTTTCCTGAAACATACCAAGTACAACACGGTACAGACATATATATTCTGAGCATTAATCTCCTCAAATTTACAACAAAAATAATACTAATAATAATACTAATAATAATAATAATAACAATAATAAAATAATAATAACAAATTTGCAGATTTAGTTTTCTGAATCATCAATCCATGCAATTGCTGCCACAGCCACAAAATTTTTCTGGTTTCTATTTTTCCAAATTTTAGTAGGAAGAAGTTTTGCAAAAAATACCTGTGGAAAATTTGTGCTTAACTTCAGCATTGAATGACATCACAACTGTAGCAGTTCTCTTAATTTTGTTGGTGTTTTTAACATGCCTGGACCGATGAGATAAGTTTTAAAGACTTGAGCTACAAGAAAGCAGCAATAACCAAGATATATAGCTTGAAATTTCGTGACCTGCTTTAGGGCAGGAGAAACATCTTGGGTGGATAGGCCCACCATTCCCCTGGAGTAAGAAAAATTGCCTTGATCAGACAACTCAGCCACAATTCATATAGCATGCAAGGTACATATCTCAGCAACACAAGCGAAGTCAATGCAGTCCTTAACTCAAGTGTTGTGTGCCTGAAACAAACCAAAGCAGCAGGTGCCTTGCATCTGTACAGGTTGGTGCATGTATATACTTGTACTGAAACTGAATTATACCCAAACCCTCAAATTCTTTTTAGTTCATTGCATGGGGAACAGTTTTTTTATCTTTATCCAAATTAAACAAGACTTTCGCCTTCAATTTCCTTGTAAACAAGGGTTACAGTACATTCAATGATGGACTTCAACCCAAGTTAAAACTAAAATAATGTTTTTTTACATGACGCTATGATCATTTGAAGCCAGCATCCTGTGGATCACTGCCCAATATGTCTCATTTGAAGCCTGAGCGATAGTGAAGGCTTCAAAGACATAGAAGGCTGCAATCCACATGAGAAAAGGTTCAAAAGATCACAGTGCCATGTAAAAAAACATGATTACTATTAATATTCATATAGAGGGCACTTTATGAAATTCATAAATACAGATGTATGGCAGAACCCAAATACAGAATGCATTGAAATGTTTGATAAAGTTATTTCAAACTCTACTGCTAGTACATGCATAGTGAGTTATTCAAGTCAGTACACATCTGAACATGGGCATACTAGTCAAATTATCAAATAATTAGAAAATCCTTGATCCTTTCCTTTTGTTATTCAGATATTTTCAAATAAAACCTGTAGGTATCAGGCCTAAGACCAACTTGAGCCTGAAGGAAATGAACTTCACTAAGAAGGTCTACAGTGCAAGTTACAATGCACCAGATGACACTAGTTTAAACATGGTGACCTGTACTCTCAGGCAGTTTCTTTTTTTTCAAGAATAAGTCTAATAAATATTTAGTGTATAAAATTAACAATGATGTGCAAATTGCAAGAAATAGTAATAAATGTACTACTAATGTCAACTGGCCAATTTCAAGCAATTGTAGCAATAATGTGGAATAGTGTCGGAAAGTCACAATTTTCAAAATGTCATGCAAAAATCCTATGAAAGTCCTTCATTGGTGTAACAAATGCTGAAATTCCAATGAGCAGCATTAGGCCTATTCTAAGGTCTATTGAGTTCCAAGAGTGGGCAATCCTGTCATATTAAAGTACAACCATGGAATGTTCCACCTGCCATGAAATTTTGGAGAAAATTATATGATCTATTCTCAGTACAAGTGGCAGTGGTTGCAGGCCTAAATGCAGTTGCACTTGGCAGTGGCGGCAAGGTAATATTGTACAGTCTGAGCCCACTGCTTGCAGCCTTAGGCCCACTTGTGTCTCAGTGGCTGTTGTAGGCCTATTCCTAATTGCATTGATCACATGCAGCCAAAAGTATGGCTTCTTGATATGGTTGCAAGACAGTCCCAGTAGGATGACTACAGTTCTCGTCATTTTCAAATGATCTAATAAGTCCATCGCACTTGCAGAATATTCAGCTCCAGGATGGCTTCCAATGTCATTCCCATACATGTACTTATAACCACTGCCACTAGTGTCAGAATCTGAACAAGGCACACTAACATTGTTAGATGTTTGAGTCAGGATGTTGGACAATTGGTGATTCTCAGTCATGTCTTTTATGTGGTGATCTACACTACTTTAATTTTTGTGTTTTGTAATGACACAGAGTTATTTTGCTTCCACCCCAGCCTGAAATAAAGCAGTCACTGTGGCAACTTGGACACAATGACTAGAAGACTTGACTTGGAGAATCCCTGTGCCAATACATACATTGATCAGAATAATCTAGCTCTGGATTGTGCCCACACTGATGTTTTTAGGACTGCTTTGTAATGCAAAATCTCACATACTCTCTCTTTAAGTCATCAACCCTTATTTCAAAACCGTCAACTTTTAGGTCACACCTGCCCTTGCTTACCAAAATGATAACATGCTAAACCATACTTATTCAAGAAAAAGATTTGGGCTCAATGTAAAAGCTTTGAAATAGGATCCCAGTTTCTCAGTGTCTCCATTACCAATAGGCATCTTGTGTTTCGGCTTTGCATTACCAGCTTTGCAATCAAGTTTGCACTGCACTGAGAACATTTGATTTGCTGTGGTAAATTCTGTATCAGCGATAGGCTAATGTTCACTGACCTGTTCAACAGTGTTGCCGTTAGATGTCAATGCAACACTGCCCTTATGCCAGTCAATGCACTGGGTGTCATGGCTTTCCCAGCTTTTTACCTCTGCACAGAACTTTCTCAAGTTATTGAGCTCAGAAACTGGAATAGTTTTAAGATTGATATTCATTTCAAGCATCACTCCTTTAAGTGTCCCACTCCCCATTGTGTAGAGCACATTATGGACTTCAGATGACTTTTTCCCACAATGTTGTGCAGTTGATCCTCTGTCAGATCAGAGCTCTGGGTGCTAGCTGATACCTGTGCATCCAACAAATCAAACAAGGCACTTTCTGGCTCCTCTTTCATGTTTAAGCTAACCTTTCACAGCCTTTTTGAGGATAAGTTGACAATCTGAAAACTATAATATTGGTGCTCTGCCTGTTTGTCATCTGATGATCACTTGAGGAGGCTATAATATTCCTGCACAATGTTAAAGCCCTAGCTCAAAAAGATCTTTACTTATCAAACGAAAACCAAGCTCACTAATAGCACTCTAGGTGGTGACCTTGGGAATTTGGTTATGGTCATCCATCTTCTAAGCTGACCAAGCCCTACGGATTATTACCAGATGTACTATTAAAGTCATAACTTAAATTCTGAATTGCAATGCAGAAACCAAGTTCACTAAAGTGGCCTTGTGATCTTTAATTTAGGTCAAGGTCACCCATCTCCGAACTTTACCTGACCCTGGATATTACTATAATCGTGTGCAATAGGTAGGTCCTATCATAAAAACTTTTCTAGTTATCGTGCTGCTTACTATAGTACCCCCATGACCTTGGAAATAGGGCCAAGGTCAACCACCTGGGAACTATCGAAGTTCTACATCGAAAACTTCTATAGTAATGGTGCAGAAACCACAGTCTCTCTACTGACTGACTGTCAGCTACATGCCCTGCCTTGTTGGAAGGGGGTATAATAATAATGTATGCTGATGAAATCAAGTAGATGACTATCATACAAAGATTCTCTGCAATCATTGCATTTTAATACGGAAGATTACTGATATGAAAATGCTGATTACTTATCCACTTTCTTCACTGCCACATCTTTACACCTAAACTAGATCTGCTGTAAAGACCACTTATTAGAGAATAATTTGTCACTTGAAGAATATTTCACGTTCATCACTCCACGGAACCCACAGCACAGGGCTCCTTGAGCATTCCAAGATCAAGCTCTGCACATATCAAATTGCGCCATCTAGGTCAGCCTCCTATCTTTATTTCTTCTCTTACATATATGATACTATATATCTGACACTGACTTTAGATAGTGCAATTCGCTATGCACAGAGCTTAATTGACCTTTTGAGACCATTTATAATGGTATCAGTTGTTTTTCTTGTTTTATTCTCATGACGATTCTAACGTGTAGTAAAGACATCCGAGAAAAAAGCAAACCTCTAAAAAATACGAAGCAATCCACCCCCCCCCAACCCTCAGCCACAGCTTTTTTCACCATTAAGTTATCATAAAGAGATTCAGCATGGCATGAAACTGACAAAGGTGACCCCTTGTCCTTACAACATGGGCAAGGTCACTTATGTATGACAGAGGTGCCAAGTCTCCCCATTTTGGCGGGAGATCTCCCATTTTTGTAATGATATAAATCACCTAAATTTGTCCATCTTCTGCTGTTTTACCCGTCTCATTTATTATAATATAATATTTAGGACTCCAGCTTTATGAAACATTTTTCAGCTTGAGCACCTGTTTCATATGTTGGACAACTTGGCACCTCTGAGACGATCTTGTGACAGTACTCTATCTATAAGGGAGACACACACATTGAGTTTGGGCTGGGTTGCTCTTTCCATTCTTTAATTATTGTGTAGACATCAATTCTGGACAGCAGTACATTATGATGCTGATACCTCTGATACCTCTTAACCATTCATTATGGCCCAGGGATTATACAACCGCCACAGGTTTTGAAATAAAACGTGACTATAGACAATAAGGGGCTAAATATCAGTTGGTTCTATTAGCCACACACTGCATAAGCAACCACTGCTGTGATTGTGCAGTCCCATATTACAATATTACCATGTTTTTAACAAGATTAAACTTTGATCACTTGAAAGCAGACTGCTACTTGAAGACATGTCAAACTGGTCAATGTACAAGCTTTGCAGAGCTGTAAGTTGTGCAGTGGTGCCACTTGAAGTTTGAAACATTTGACTCAGTCTATTTGTACTGATTAAGAGACAACCTCTTCCATGTGGGACCTGCCTTTGGGGTAGGAAAGGGGAACTGATAAATGTTCAAGCTTGGAGGCAACTGATATCTTGGTCCTATTGGAGGAACTACACTACTGTTTACAATAATCTTGACCTGCAAACCTGACTTGACCTCAATAGGGAAGTGTTCACATTATTCATGCTATTTTCACGCCCTTTTTAAGACTTACCACATCCATCCTAAGCAACCCTAAAATGTTAAGTGCCCCTCCAATTTTAATGACCACAGATGTCAAAATAATGTAAATATTTTAATTTTTGGTAATAGTATAGTTCATACATTATCAACTATCTGTCTTAGTTGGCACCAGCAACTAAATGATGATTCCTTTGCTTACTTCCCCTCCCAACAAAACACCCCCACCCATCCCCATCCCCACCCAAAAAAATGGACACCCTGAAAATGTTTCAATCATTCATTTTTTCCAGCTATCTACCCAGTTTGCCAATTCCAGTTGAAATCCAGTGAAGTCTGAAACAGAACCGAAATAATTCACATATCTGCAGAAATGTTCAAATGTCACAACAAATTGAAAGCAAAAAAAAAAAAAAAAAAATTGATGGCTTTTTAACGTTGGTTTGTAAATTTATATGAACTGGTTCCAGTTTTGGTATTCACAACCCAACATGTATTAATCAAATTTACAGAAACTGTAAAAATAGCCACCTTGCACCCAATTAGTTATATTGTTCCAGTATTGATGACCTATTGAACAAGCTTTATTCACATCCTGTATACAAAATCATTCCCTGTAAAAGGCCAACAAGGCAGAAAATGGTTTGTTTGGTAAAATAGATACATGTACAAAAGAAATACATTGACATTTTTATGTCAACTAAAAATGTCAGATTTTAATTTATCAAAATTTTGGCCTATACACAGAATTTAAGTGCTGAATAAATATGAATATGTTCAAATCTATTATAGACAGAGGTGCCATTCAAACTTCAACTTCTATGTTTGTGCTATGGATGCATCCTTGTCACCAAGCAGGGACGTGCTATACTGTAGCACTTCCCTGATCCAAGGGATCGTCTGGTGATCCAGGGGATCTGCCATCTGGTATGATGCGAGTCTATTTTGCATTTCATCTCACTCAGAGTTTTGCGTGGATGAAGCCACTGAAGAAACAGCATATAAGCTTACAGTGCAAAATTTTGTATAAGCTATTAGCAATAGATGTAATCAGCTATCTTAGTAGTGAACTACCAACACTCCATAAACATATTGCAAGGAACGAGAAGTTATGATCAACACATTGACACCAGACCCCAGCTGTACAACGGACAACAACGCAGAACAACACCTAGGAACACATCAAGTAGTCAAAGAGGCCCACAACCACAAAGCAGGCCACCAGGGTCAGACAACAGGACAGGGAGCAACAATATCAGAACCCATGGCAAGACCGAGATTCACGCTGGCAACAACTGCCCATATCATGCGATAAGTCTGGAGATGATCATTATCAACGGACTCTTGAACCGTGTGAACCACGGCGGTCTATCCCAAACATGTACCCACCCCAAAACTACCGTGATATAGAGGGAGACTGTTATATGCTGAATGCAAGAGACTTACACCTTATCACTGAAGATGCCCTTCAGCGTCAACACCAAGAGTGGTCGGTGTATGTCATTATGTGTCATGGACTATAAACCTACAGAAAAATCTAGCCTTCGACTATATCTGACGATACAAAACTTTTTAAATAGAATTATGGCCACCTTAAATATTATGCAGTATGGACACCCCACATTATTTTTTTTTTTAAAGAGTGAAACATTCCTATCATTTAATTGATACACATTAGGTGCCGACAATTTACATGGATGGTACTACAAAAACCACCATGTCCAACTTCTGTACACGTATCTTGTTATAATATGAGCCCACTGTCTGGGACTTAAAACATTCTGTTTGATCATATTATTTTGTCACAATACGAGTCCCCCTTTTGGGACTTATAACATTCAACCATATAACTGATATAGGGACACAATATTAGGTGTCAACAATATACAGTAGTGAATACTACAATAACTGACATGATTAACGTATCTATATTGTTACATAAGAGTTCACCTCATACCATGATGTTTAGATCTGAGACATTTGCTTCTGAGAATGATGAATGTTCCATAGATACACATTTCTTCATTCAATTTTATATGTCGATACTGTTCTATTAATTGACTCAAAGTATTTCACCTATGGGTATTGTGGTGTCTATGCATGCTTAGAATTATACATCTCTCAGTGGTGCTCAGCAGTGCACTGAATGTCAAAACTGGTTCATGGAATGTGGACGGCCTGATACATGAGGTCAATGGGCAGAGGCTCTACAAACTCACTGATAAGAATTTCCAAGAAGTTGAAAACTTGGATATTTTTGGACTTCTAGAAACCCCTGTAAATTAGAAAGAAAATCTAAAACTCGATAATTATCATATCCATTCAGTCACGCGTCCAAGACCTGATGGGGCTAAGAAATCATGTGGCGAGATCGCAATCTGCATCTGTAACTTAATAAAACTTAGCATTAAAATTATGCCTGCAACTAACTCTGAAATAGTATGGATTAAACTGAGCCGGGCATACTTCCAATTACCAAAAGATATTTACATCGCTTTTGTATACATGCTACTCCTCGTACAGTAAAAAGCATGAAGAAATATATTTGAATTACTGGACAAAGATATAGAAAAATTCTCCACAATTGGAGAATAACTAGTCTGTGGTGACTTTAATGCCCGTACTGGGGGAGAATGTGATTTTATCACCCAAGACTCCAATGAGCACTTGCCCCTACCAGACTGGTACAAAGTAAACATGCACTGGGACAGAATCAATATGGATAAAGCCCCCGTTGACTTGTGTGGAAAAAAGTTATTAGAAGTTTGCAGAGCCTTTGGTCTTAGGATAGCAAATGATAGAACTTTAGGAGATACAAGAGGTAACCATACCTGTTACAGTCATACTGGGGCACCAAGTGTAAAACAGTGAAACCTTGTTATAACGACACTCAGATATCTGACATATTCATTATAATGACACAAGTTTTGAATGGCAAAAGTTCATTTTTTTTGTTATTTGATTCATTTATCTGATATATTCAGTTATCCGACATTTTTCTAAGGGAACAATTGGTGTCATTATAACAAGTTTTCACTGTAGATTACATGCTTGTATAGCAATCATTGCAAAGTAGAGTTGAGTACTTTCATGTCCAGAACTTAACCCCCTGGTCTAGTCATTCCATATTGTCCACTAGTATTTCCACTGGCAGTTACTCTGCTTGCGTCGATACAGAAACCTGCACTAATACCCACAAATTTTTAAAAAGAAAAGGAGACGAAACAAAGTTTTGTAATGCGATGTTAGATACAAATATGCAGGAGAAAATACATGACCTAATTATAAACTTAAACTCCCATAGGATGGAAGACACAAATTGTGCTGTGAACAAACTGAATAACGTTTTCTACTCTGCAAAGCTGAAGTTATTAATTCATATAAACATCTTTAAAAAACTGGTAGTACAGCTCAGAACTGACCCTTACAACTTAGCCCTTCTCACGCTGCATAGGAGGGAAAAACAAACTCCTAAACCACAAGGAAAAGGCCTTTCAACAAGGCCTTATTGATGGGCTCTATTCCACCCAGAACATAGATCCCAAATTATTCTGGAACATATGCAATGAACTTTACTGTAATTGAAGCAAAGAAAAATTCTAATCCCATCAGCCCTTGTGAGTGGTTCCAGCACTTCAAAAAACTCTTAAACTTGGCAGGAAACTACACTGATCCAGATATTGAAGACTTTATCAGACAAAAATAGAGACAAAGTCTTTAATGGACTTAATTTTAGAATAACTTCTGGAGAAGTACTTCAGGCAGTTTCTAAACTGAAAAACAACAAATCAGCTGGATATGATGGAATCAAAAATGACGTGATAAAAAGTGCTATTACGGAGCTACTTCATGTATTAGCCATTTTGTTCATCAAAATTTTAGCTAATGGAACTTTCCCAGACTTTTGGAGAGTAAATTTGTCAACTCCTGTACACAAAAAAAGGCATCATCCACTGTCCAGATTAGAGAGATTGCTGTTTCTAGCCACTTATGTAAAATGATGTACACGTACAATTTTGAATGACAGACTAACAGACTTTACTGAAGAACACAACTGTATCCCAATTAACCAAATTGGTTTTAGACCTAAATGTAGAACCATAGATCATATCTTAACCCTGGAAATTACCATTGATAAATACACCAACAAATTGCCAAGGAAATATTTACATGCTTTGTAGATTTCAATTCTACCTTCAATACTGTGTGGCATCAGGCCCTCTTCTACAAACTCAAAAAGTGTTGTGTAGGTAGTAATTTCTTACCTCTACCCCGGGGGGTAATGGGGATGTGCCGCTCTGAAGGGTGCCTTTTCGCCCGTACTTTCCCTAACAAAGATATCAATTTTTCCAAGATATCCTAAACAAAGGTCCATAAATTTTTCTGGGACCCCTAACCAAGGTACTGATAAAATCAAAGGGCCCTTATCGAGACCAGACGATTTACGCTCCAGCCCCGTGAACACGGCGCATGATGTGAAAGTGAATTGACGTGCCCTAATGAAGATCCATTATTTGGTAGGATAGGAGCCCTAATGAAGGGTCATTCTGAAAAACTTGAGCTGCACACCCCCACCTAAAAAATTAGGGAGTGCCCCCCCCCCCCGGACCTTTACTTACTGACATGTACAATGAAGTCTCACATGCAGTCAGAATCAGTCATGATGTCACTGAAAAATTCACATCTAATGTTGGGGTGAAACAGGGATGTGTATTGAGTTGAATACAATATGCATAAACTGTATTAAACATCAGACACAGGATGAAGGACATTTCTCACTCAGCTGTAATCTGTACAATCAAACAAGGAATGACCTGAACGTAAAATTACAAAACTATGACTTCTGAGGATGAAAAACTCAAAATTTTATTGACTGGTTCACAGGGGGACCATAATATCATTAGACAAACACTGTCATTTATAAACTCAGCATTTCAGATGCGAAAAACAACCTAATATTATCATAAAGGTACAGCTGTATTATACTGTACAGTCTGTATAATACCTCTATGATACAGTAAAACCTCTCTAACTGAACACCTCCGTATACCGAACACCTCTCTATACTGAACACCATTTCTCAGTCCCAAATATATACTTTCGATGCTATCAAACCTCCCTATACCGAACACCTCACTACACTGAATACTTTTTTTCGGTCCCAAGGCAAGGGTGTTCGGTATAGGGAGGTTTCACTGTATTATGTAACATCTTGGCTGCCACAAACAGGTGTGGCTCTGTAAATATGTGCTAGTATAGTTGTATATTTAGTTCAGTTATTTTTTCTGTTCATCGTGGAACCATGTGTTTATATTATGTGTATGCTATTACTGACCATGTATCAGTGTATGTACAATTAAACCTTATTCTATGTAATCAGCTTCTGCGTTTAACATCCCCGACCCCGCGCGCGCGTCACCTGAACTGCTAACTGCGGTCTTCTTGGGCGCTTGCAACCGCTGATGAAGTGAAGACTAGAGCGGAGACCCGTTATATCATTGAATTGAACTTTATTGTGCCTAACAGTAACAAAAACCCAAACAAACAAATTATGTGAAACACACTGAGCAAACTTTCAGAAATACCTTTTTACACACCCACTGCTACAGTCAGGTCACGCTTGGTTTGCGAAAACTGTTGACACCACAGCTCAGATCAAACCAAGCACTTCAACTTCCCGACAGGTGACCCGCGTGCTGCTCGACCTCGGAAGTTTTGCCTGTCAACGGAAGAAGCTATGCATCCCGGACTATGCCACGTCGCGTGCGCATGCGTACCCTTCCGGTCTGCTGTGTCCAAAAATGGATTACCTCCGTAAATTTGTGACCGGTCCACAGGGTGGTGCGGCACCGACAGGTGCTGAAACGGTACGTATGTTGGGGAACAGATGCCAACACTTCACGCCTAGTAGAGCTGCAGTTTAAATCCATCCGTACTGCCTTGAATACGGACGTTACAGCAAACCGTTTGGTGACACAACCTCTGAACACATCTTACCTGAGGCTGCCAGAGCAACAATCTGTATTTACCAAATTTTCCCAGTCCAGCATGTCCAGTGCTTGTTATGGAACCTGTAGCATTTCACAACTGTCTTTTTAAAATGGTCTTAATTAATTATTACTGTAGCAAATAGTTACGTAAGTTTGCGAAGTTTAAGAGACATGACACACAAAATCTGTGACGTGCAGATGGACCGAGTGGGAGGGGGCACTTCGGTCTTCACGACACAAGTTCACAACATTGACTTGAGTTGAGTCGGTGGCCGGGGTTCTGCCAGTGGGAAAAGTGACAGGACTAAGGCCATGGAACTAAGCTGTGGTACCCACAGACCGGACTCAACGAAAAAAATCATGTTTACCACTAAGAAAAGTATCGTTTTCGAAATGAAATGGTTTAGTCCAACAAAATTCCACCAGTGCCAGCGTATTTCTTGCAAGCTGAAGCTCCTACTAGTTACACCGGTAACTGGTCAAACCGTACCCAGGTCAAACCGTACTCTCATACTGCACTCCCAGTCTCTTCATATAACTATGGAGGAATAAACTAGATGGAGAAACAAGCAGAGGACTTCTAAGAGTGCAATGAACACAGCGTGTTCACACCTTTGGGTGTTAGATAAACAAAACAGCTGCTGCCGAGGTGCGCTTCTACCTGCATTGGCAGTGACGCTACGTCGTTGTTTTCGCAACTTCCGAATTGTCACTTCTTGTGGTGATCGGGACATTACTTGGCAAAATATGACAATTTTTGCATTAAAATTTCTCCTTTCTGACTTCATTGTACCATCTTATTCTTGCCACATATTGGTTATTACACTCATTTGCTGGGAGAACATGGTGGTCGTAAGTTGCGCAAATGTACCGAAGGTACGGTGTGACTCAGGTACGGTTTGACTAGGAATCGGTTACACCTACAGTACTAACTCTGACAGTGACAAGTCGTCAACTTGAGACTACAGTCCAGATCATTACACCATCTCTTCCTAGCTCCATGATTGCACATGCATGCATGCAAATCCTAACAAGTTTCAACTTTTACATATTGGTTCATCGTTCATTTATTTGTGTCCCTCAATTTTTACGGTACCAACAACCTGTGACAGCAGACTGGTCTTCTATTTTTATAGTTGATACTTTGAATTCAGCTACATGGGGAAAAATATTTCCATTTCAATAAAAGCTGCTCTTTAGTATGATCAGTCAATCATGATCAGAGTTCCTACTGGAGTGTCTAATGATCTGTAATTATAAATGACGAGTTAGTTCGCAAAGTGCTTATCCAACCTTGTTTTGAAGGCATCTGTACTACATGCGTTTACAATATCGTGGAAGGGTGTTCCACCAATCAACCACCCTATTGCTAAAAAATATTTCCCATTGTCTGATGTTGGTCTTCATGCTACAGTGCAGGTTATCAATGAAAATAGCTGGCTACAATTATTTGACTACGCCATAACGAGGCAATAGATTATACATTTGCACAGTGTCGCGACCTCATTCAATCCAGTGATAAGCAGTCAATCCCGCTGTATTATGGTGTATTATTAATAGTGTTGACATAGTCACGTGTGGTTGGCTTGATAATGGGGTATATGTACACTTCGAATTGGAAAACTGGTTGACAAGATAGAGGGTCCAGCATATGTATCGTAAGGGGGCTAATTTTTCAGGAAAACAATATTTTTTGTTGTTGTGTTAGGGAATAAAGTGAATGTGATGTTCCTTTGTTGATAGGGATACTTAAAAATATAGCCCACATTACATAAATAAAATGAAACTTCTTTTATAAAACATAAGGCTATACCTCATATACATGATTAGGCCTACCAAAATTGAATCATTGAATTAACTCATGTAGTGTTACCATGCAAGTCCTTCTTCAAATTACAAGACAAAGTGCAGGCCAACTGTTAGCCTGGTTCCCATTCCCAACCTCTGCTCACAATGCAGCACTTTAATCAATCTGTCTGTCAAAGCCATTTTTCACAACATGTGTCGCACTGTTCAGGCAACTGACCATCGCTTGATTTTCGCTACAATGTCCAGTAACATGGTACCGCAATTTCAGTGGGATATACATATTCTAAAGCTATAAAATTGGAAACTGGGTTAAATGTTGCTTGAAAAAATGTTCAAAACTGTATTCAGTGGGATTTATTTTATTACCCAGAAAGCCATGCTCTTGACTGAAGCATTCATTTCAAGATGGTTTGAAATCCATTACATGTATTAGGCAAAGATTAAGATTATCATTTCTGTACAGTATTGTCTATTGCAGTAACCACACATTATCATTTATTTTTATTTGTAATTGTATCTTACTGTATTTTTGAGGGTCTCAGAGGAGAGTAGTGGGGATTTGCTAATCAAGTCACGTTTATGAAATAAAGTTACATGCGTGTACATATCTTATTTTCTACATGCCCATGCCTAACCATCCATGGGCGCTCGCTATAACATGTCTTCCAGTAAACACTAGGAAAATCTGTGAGAAAGCTGCCCTTCAGCACAATGTACTCCAGCGGATGTCCAAAGTTCTTAGTGCAATGTCAAAATGTGTGATACTTTTTACGGACTGAAAAACTTCAGAAAAACACAACCAACTTACTTTTTAGGAGCTTTGTATTGAGCCACTGTCAGTGATTGTTCCTGTGTATGGTTGAATTGTAGCAAACGTAATTCTCACAAATTAGAACACAAGAGCATGCATTAAGATCTGCGAGTCGGCACAATAGAATCTCTTGGCATAGCCAATGTTCCAACCCTTGAAACTGGATGACTCTGATCCCTTGCCATAGATGTATTCAAAGCACTGCATTAGTTATCTTCCCTGCACACACACAAGTCATTTACTTTGAACCCAAAAAATTACATTTTTGTGAGTGTAGCAGTGACAGATCTAAACTTGTATGCTGTAATATCACATCACCATTTGCAGCCAAAATTCAGAATACAGGCATAAATATTAACAAAGATTCTGTTGTGGCCTGTTCTAGGTTATGCATCCCCCATGATGTATATGGTGTTTAATCCTGCCACCTGAGGAGGGGCATATAGAAATGGCTTTTTTGTGTGTCCATCGTTTACCTAATAACACCTCTAGTCAACTTTTTGGTGCTAAAAATTGGATTACGATTTACCCGTTTATACCAGTGTGGGTATGGTGGAATAGTGTATGAAGCTTTTAAGTTTCAAAGAAGATGTCTGCTTTTTGTGTCCAGGCTATAATTCACTAGTCCTTCAACTTAGATTAATGAAACTTTACACACAGGTGCATCTGGACATAAGGATGTGTCATGTACCAAAGTAGATCACTAGCTCAAGTATCTTGGCCACTGTGACATATTCTTGTAAAATCATGTCCAGGCTATAATTCCTTTACTGTGTAAGTTAGATCAATGAAACTTTACACACAGATACATCTAGAAATAAGGGTGTGTTCAGTACCAAAAGTAGGTCACTAGATCAAGTATCTGGGTCATGGTGATACAATCATGTAAAACTATATTACACTTCATACCCAGGCTGTAATTCTGTTGTCCTCAAGTTAGATTGATGAAACTTTATACACGTGCATCTGGACATAAGAGAGTGTCATGTACTGAAAGTAGATATGAAAGTTGACTATCTTGGACACAGTGACATATTCTTGTAAAATCCTGTCTGGGCTATAATTCCTTTACTATGTAGCTTAGGTTAATGAAACTTTACACACAGATGCATCTACACATAAGGGTGTGTCATGTACCAAAAGTAGGTCACTTGTTTAGGTATCTGAGTCACAGTGACATTTCCTTGTAAAATCGTGTCCAGGCCATTATTTCTTTACTATTTAACTTCCTTTCATGAAACTTGACTCACATACATCTTGACTTAAAGGTGTATCATGCAACAAAAGTAGGTCACTAGGTCAAGCTTCTGGTCTCGGCTATTCATGTCCAAGCTGTAATTCACTTGTCCTTCAACTTAGATAAATGAAACTTTACACACAGGTACATTTTGACGTGAGGGTGTATCATGTACCAAAAGTAGGTCATTAGGTGAAGTATCTGGGTCACTGACATATTCTTGTAAAATCGCTTCCAGGCTATAATGCTTTCGCTATTTCATTTAGTTTCATGAAACTTCACACAAACGTATATCTTGACCTAAAGGTGTGTCATTCAAAAAGTAGGTCACTAGGTCAAGTATCTTGGTTAGATGGTACATTCATGTAAAACTACGTAACATTTGATGCTTGGGCTGTAATTCTGTTGTCCTTTGACTTAGAATCATGAAACTTTACACACCTGTGTATCTGGACACAAGAATGTGTCATGCTTTAAAGTAGGTCACTAGATCAAGTATCTGGTTCGCGCTGGTAGCGTATTTTTTGTTGACTACACTCATTCAAAAATGAGGACCTGTGATTAGCAAGGTTATAAATGAGGCAATGGGGGCATGGATCCAGCAATCTCAGAATTGCCTTTTATCAGCAAATGATCTGATTCAGTCTATTCAGAGTAAATTATAAGAATAATAAACTGTATCCTGTCACAAGTGGATGACTTTAAAACAACCAAAAACCATTAAGGTAGAACAAATGTTCATTATGCAAAATTTCACTACATTGGCGTCATGACGTTGTGCAAGTGCAAAAACTGATTTTCATACTGAATTATCTGTCCAGTGAGTTTATTGCTTTTGAAGGAATTTATTGAAGCACTGGTCTGTTTTATGTTGCCAATCAAATTTTAGTTTATTCAGACTATGCCCTTTGTTTCATTTCTCACAGACAAGTGACAAGAAATTCGAGGTTTGTGTTTTTGTTTTTGTGCACATTTAATCAAGCGAGATGCATTTTGTCCTTCTTTTCAATTGACACAATTTCCTCTCTTTGTGTTTGCATGTGATGGTAATCGCTTACATAGATTTAAGTTCTCAAATTGAAACAAAAAGCATATTTCAAGGTGGCTCGTCATTCATAATTTGAGGTTAGTTGTCATTGGCCACATTCTATATTATATCTATGAAACTTTGAAGAATCTTCCATTAAACATGTTTTTAATTCTATTCATATGTGCATTGTATTATAAACAAATGTGTGTTAATCATTTAATTTAGATAATTAATGTCAATTTTATCTATCATGAACTTTGCTTGATCATGTTTTGTTTTGACTGTCTCAGAATATGTTGAAAGGCATAGAGAAAAGTCAGAGATAAGATTTTTTGTTAATTTAACATGTATTTATTGAAGTTTTAATGGAAGCAAATTGTATCACTGTACTGAAACCTGTTTTACTTGACTTAATTTAGGATTTACAAAATGAAGAGACATATAATTCAATTAATCTTTCATCATATTCATGACATGTTATTTTAAACAGGCTTGAAAGTTTATTGATATGCTTCAAAAATAGTTGCAAGTGTCATAAAAAGACCAGGTTTCACTGTGGGGTATGTGCAGCATATGCTTTGGTTGATGAGCAAGTAAAGTTCCACAGTTCTTGTTACATGCTACATGGAGTGAAGAATACATGGAACTTGATCACTTCTACACGCAAGCTTGTGTTGAACAAATCTGGAAGCATGGTGAAAGAATGTAATTCTTGGCAATTATGTTTTCAGGTTGAGCGTCTCTGTGATCGAGTTCAGTCATCTACTCTCCTGGATGACCGCAGAGATGCTGTCAGGGCACTCAAGTCTTTGTCAAAGGTGCGTGACCAATGTCAGACTTCCATAATTGTGTGCTGCATTTAAGAAATGAGGGTCGATTTTGTGTTTGTTATGGCATAATGACACGGGTGATTGTGGGCTTCAATCATCTGCATCACTATGCCCTAACACACACAAAAGCAACCCTTATTTGCTTATATTTACATTTTCCCCTTAATTTATGTGCTCGATTGCATGAAATTTAGCACATAGAATTGAGAGAAATAACCAGAAACTGGTTTGCCCAGAATATTCAAGTGTTGAGTTCTGGAAACCAAGGTGGGTGTGGCTTATGGAATGTGGGTGGGACGCAGGTTATGGTCTGATAACACACCAAGCTCGCTCCTGTACTTGCAGTGTTAAAAGTTAGATTGAATGTAAATATAAAATGTTTGACGCTAATGGCCTTTCTTGAATCCAAGTAATGTAAACATGAGAACAACTTGATGTACACACTATGGATGGGATGTCCAGTTTGTTAGAAATTAAGGAAAAGCACAAGTTAAGCTACATGTATATCTTCAACAAAACCTGAAATAAATACATTGTAGTTCATATTTACAATTTGAATACTAGGCAATGGCCAGGACGGCGAGTGTGCCTGTCTGTGCCGCTGATGCCTGTCAAACAGTGAATTGTTTGGCTTTTCGTAGTCTGACCGGTTTCGTTCTAACTGAACTCTTCAGAGACTAAACCAAAGAATGCTGCGTTTGATTAGACCTTGATTTATATAAACCCACGTAACTTTACGTCACAACGGGAGTTTAACGTAACAACCGTAGTTTTTTACGTTAGGATGGCCAACTGTCAAACTGGTCAGTTGGACTGGACCGGCCCACGTGTTTAGGCGTGCACGTGACTGTGTTTACTAACATTCCGTCGTTACGGAGACGTCACGCCTCCGGAAAGAAAGTTCCTAGGTGTAGGATTAGTACATCAAGGGAGAATGTGTCTAAAAATAAACACGGAGTTGGAATGTTGGAGTCAAGGTAATCTAGTAATGTGTAAGGTGCATAATTATTTATGTTCCCTTATTGTGGACATATCTTTCCACAGAAAAAATCAGCAATTTCTCTGGGACAGAAACTTATTCTGTTCTGTAGAAGCGTATCACACACAATGTCTATGGGAAATAGGCGCAGGAACTGTGTTCATATTTACCCCCATAAAGTGTACATTTCTGAAAAATAAACTTCGCAGGAACCAAATGAGACTGTCGTCAATCATGCGATGTTGTGTGCTTATTCAGTAATTGCATACAGACAAAGCTCATGTTTTTCAGTAATGTCGGTTCAACTTTTTCAGTTTTGGTACTATCAAAAAACATTTCCTTGGGAAAAAAAATTTGAAAAAATAAACTAACACCTATCTTCAAAAGCGCATTTGGAATTGAAATTGCCCCCTTAGTCTTGAATAGGATTAACGTGATGAACATTAACATTTTCTAAGTGTGCCTAATTAGCACAATTTCAGATTTTACAACTTTAATTTTCATTTTATTGGATGCACCTACCTATACCATAAACCAATCAATTGATGTTGCTATTGACAACTGTATCTTCATGTACAATACGTTTGAAAATATTTGATGTGAAGTTCAGAAGTATGCCTAATTAGCATTCAATCAAATTTTACATCTTTTACTTTCATTTTGTTGGATGTACAGTACGTATAGCACAAACCTAAAAACAAAATGAAGTTGGATTGAAACCAATGTCTGTAATAATTTAAAAGAAAAAGAAAAAAAAAACTATATAAGCAAATCAGCATGTGTGCCCAGCAGGTACCATGACGTCATTGATTGCTAAGAATATTTCAAGGTTTAGAATTGGAATATCTTCACCCCTATAACAGAGATAACTGCAATTCCGACTGCTACTGGTATGTATATGCAGTATGGTGCATGTAATGAAGGATATAAACCATCATACCAGTTGGAGGCATTTGAAGCACTGGATTGGGAAGCAAGAGACCAGTGTCACATGCAAAGCAGAATTTTTTCGCATGTGATTCAGTGTCAAAAAGGAATGTTCATTTCTTTCCACTTCTGTACATCATAGATTGAAAAACATTTTGAAAAATGTAGAATATTTACATTTTTAGCTGTAATGACGTAAGGTTGGAGAGCTTATGTGCTCGCTCATACCCTTCCATCTGTGTGGCAGTAAAGTGTTTGCCTGTGGATGCCATACAGTCCACAGTTTTCAAGTTAGCCTTATGACACTTTCAATACTTAATAGGTGGACGGAAGTCTAGTTCCCCATTGATGTTGATGGAAAATGTGAACATATTTTGAACACCCTAGCATCCTTAGAAGGTGATGAAGCTTCATTCAGTTTGTGATCTTAAGTGGGAATGTTCACAAGGCAAATATGTCCATACAGAACAATACTACTGGCACCATTTTAGGGTCAACAGAAAATGTTACCCTATATGTGTTCACATTTGAATCATTATTCTGAGATGTAAAACTAATTTGATAAAATGCACCCTGAACTTGTATCATGGGCAGAGGTTTGATATTACATAGTATGGGGGCTGACTGAAAAGTTCTAAGCCTAAGTGGGATATCTCAGTCGGATTGAAAACAAATTTTGCCACCAACAAGTACAATAATTTAATGAATCATAGACATACATGTAAGAACTGCAACTGTAGTGTGATTAGTGTCTTTGTACCAGACCCTCTTGTGAGCCTACCCATTGAAATCACCAGAACTAGACAAAACTGGCCATAGAGCAGTCATCAAGTACCTGCAACTGACAGGGCTAACTCCAACACAGACACATGCCGACATGGTCTCCACTTTAGGGGATAATGCCCCTTCTTTTTCCACTGTTGAGACATTTGCTGCAGTAATCAAAGCATGGCGGAGAGAGCCTTGACGATGACACACGTCCAGGAAGGCCTTCAACAGCAATTATTCCCCAAAACATTACCCAGGTGCATGACATGGTGATGGCTGATCCGCGATTGACCTCTCCACGTATTGCCAGTATTGTGGGCATCTCTCATAAGAGGGTTGATCACATTATCAACAAGGAGTTGAGAATGACTAAAGTTTTTGCAAGGTGGGTGACAAAGCTCTTGACAGCGACCATGGATGAGACCTGGGTGCATCACTTTGAACTAGAAACCAAAATTCAGTCTAAACAACTGAAGCATCCGGGATCACCATCCCCCAAAAAGCCAAGTCGGTTTCTTTGCTGGAAAGATGATGGCTTCAGTCCTTTGGGAATACAAGGGTATTCTGCTAATTGACTATTTTGAAAAAGGCCAGACTATCCATGGAAGATATTATGCTGACCTACTGAGACAGTTGCATGAAGCTATCAAAGCTATGCGATGGGGAATGCTCACTAAAGGAGTCCTGTTGCACCAAGACAATGCTAGTGTTCACAAATCGTTGGTTGCCATGTCAGCGATCCTTGTTTGTGGCTTAAAACTCATTGATTCATCCCCCTTATTCACCTGATTTAGCCCCATCAGACTTCCGCCTGTTTCCCAAAATGGAAAAGGAGCTAGTTCCATTTTCCTGGTAAGGATGACATCATTTCTGCGGTGAATGACTTTTTCAGAATGGCTGAAGAAAATTTCTTCTTGACCAGCATCCAGGCCTTCCAGCATGGCTGGCCTAAGTGTGTAAACCTGGAAGGAGACTATGTAGAGAAAAAAATTAAAAACCATCAACTTTGTATGTGTCTTTCACTGCTAAGCTTAAAACTTTTCAGCCAGCCCTCGTATGGGTGACCTTGATGTACTTTACCTAGATAACAAGTAAAACACATGGCCTGACAATGACATGACTACATGTACATGTACTTCATTATGGGGTGTCTTTCAGGAAGTAATTTATGTCTGTCACGCATTTTGTAGAAATTTCGCCTGGAAGTGGGCACTCAGGCCATGGGAGTTCTAATCAGCGTTTTGCAAGTGGACAGGTGAGTATGTGGGTCGTTCAGTCTGATGCCAAGTAACTTTTGCTGGTGCTCTGGAGCATAATCACATTGTGAAGCGGGGCAGGGGGGTTGGTGGGAGGAAGAGGATACACTTTATACTCAGTTTATTTTACTGATTCAGCAGGTTGGAACTTTGCCCAATGTTCATGAACTTGCCTCCTGGGTTGTTCATTTTTTGTGAAGAATACAGAAGCCAGAACAAAACTACTAATGTATAAATTCAGGATCAATGTTTGAAGAACCATAATGACAGTAATACAATAAATAAGCGAGGGGGCCAAATTAGATCCAAGGAATACTTACATATTATGACATATACATAATTTCAGATTTTAAAAATGTTGAATATAAAATTCTGTTATCTTAACCTGTTAAAATGTAGTACAGTATGATTGGTCTCGTTATTTCAAACACATCTACATGTTTAGATCATGTGGATATTCCATTAACTTTTGATCAGTAAGATATATCCTTTCTCTGCATAGTAATTATCTTAGCTCAGCAAACTGGCTAGTCTGTTGAGCTTATCGGATGGTCCATTGTCCATCCAGCCATGTGCCCATCGGTGGTCATTGTCGGCATCCATTGGCATTTACACTTTCGACCTCTCCCAAACCATTGGCTGGATCATGTTCAAACTTGGTGGTTATCTACCTTGGGTGGGTGTTTGCCAAGTTGTTCTAATGGCCATGCTCCAGTGATTTTTGTTTTGTTTTGTTTTTTTTATCTCAGCGGACTTGTCAGTCAGCTGAGGTTCTGTGATGGGTCGAAGTTCTCTGTCCCTCTGTCACCCATTGTTTATCAGCCAGATTTACTGCAACCTTAGTGGGAATGTAGCTTTGGTGGATCTCTACTAAGTTTGTTCAAATGGTCAGGCTTTTTTTTTTTTTTTTTTTTAATAAACCTTTTTTGTTCATTTTTTTTCAAATGATGGTAGCAGAGAGCCAATTTTGTGAAAACTTATTAGCACTTCTCAAAAGCGGTCATGTCCTTGCATTTTACATGTGGATTGTAAGGAAGATTTTGCGTGACACTAGAACTTATGTATTTCAGATTTCAGACAGAAGTAACAGATTGTTTTTTGTGGGTGCACGGTTGGCTGAGCGGTAACATCTGTGCCATGGAGAGTGACTCGTTAAGTCAATGCCTGACTTCTTTCACAATCCATGCAAAACAAAGTGTCTATACTTTTAATTGTTTTTTGTTCTGATTTTGTGTTTTGATGGTTGTGCATATATATGCATTATGCTATCGCGTTTTCTGCAATTTTTCATATTTTTTTAATGAATGTATGTGTGTTAAGGCTGTTTTTGACTTCTTCTCCAGAATGGCTGAACAGAACTGGCTCATCACAATGTTTATCAGTAATGGTGGACCTACGCCCCTTGTTCCTGTTAAATTCAATCAGAAATTGCAATGTGGGGTTTGTCTTGGTATGGTCCCTTTTGACAAGACCAAATTAAAGTTCAATAACATGTAAACATATCTTGATAATGATCGATCGAAAGCCTGTGGTTACCATACGCAGTCACAGGCCACATGAATTACATGCATTATTCACCACACCACAATAGTCGGAGCAGGGGATCGTAACAAGCTCTCTTTGTCCAGAACATGCACACAGTCATCATGATTCTCTTCTTTGAATTTTTAGCTCTGCTGCCCTGAGGGCGCAGAGCTATAGCATTGCGCATGTCTGTCTGTCTGTAAACTTTTGGGTTGTGAGCACGATAACTTTAAAAGTTTTGACGTTAGCCCAATATAACTAACAGGATTTATGAAAATCTTAAGTACCTTTCGATATTGGTGGCGCCACCTATATTATGTAAGATAGGGGTCAAAATGTGAATATCTTGTGAACACTGTGTGTGTGTACATGTATTGCAATGTTGTCAAAACTGTTGAATGGAATACTTTGCTTTTACACATAGATGTTGCCCAGATGGACCTTCATCAAAACTGTAAAGGAGATGATGATGCAATAATTATGCATTCTGTAGCAAGGGATGCATATATTGTGTAGTAGCTTTAAGACATTTTCCTGACTCAGCAAATATGACATACTGGCTTATATCTTGGTAATGGTGGATCCAAGACCCATGGTTACTATTAGACATCAATAGGAAAGAACCTGTGGGGTTTCTATTGGTGTTGTTAATTTTGATCTTGAAAGATCAAACTGTCATATTGGTTTATATCTTGGTGATAGTGGATCCTGTCTCTTTTCATTAAAAATAAGATGATGACTTCAGATCCAGAACTGTGTGATATTGCAAACAGTGGTGATCACTGATGATGTTGCTACAAAAACGTGACTGATATTTTGAAGGTCATTGGACCATTTAAGTTCTGGAATGTAAGCCCAGCTGAGCACAGGACTGTCACAGTCCTTTATTTTTCAGGATATAATGATTATGGACAGTCATTGCAATTTGTGTATCAAATAGTGTGATTGATGTGCTGTATGTTTTTTAATCTGTAAGTTGGGTACTTCATATGCTTTAGGGGAGATTCAGAAATTCTTGGCTATGCCCTGGATACACTCTGCAATGTGATGTCCAATGAGCCCCCAGAAGAAGGTAAGAGATCATGTGACAAACAGTTTATGGTTTGTATCAACATACTTTTGTACCATGTACTGGTACTACTCCTGAGGTAAGGGGTATTTCTTCGTGGATTCTGTGTTTAGTGTTCCATGGTGTCTTCTGTTTTCTTAAAGGTTAGCTTGATTGAGCAGGTTTCAAATTGGACTCACGGGTGACTCAGGGGTTGCTCTAACCATAAGGCGCACTTTAAAAAATGTTATAAAGGCAATGTAGGTCAAAAACCAACAGCAATTCCTGGAGATAAAATTTTTAGATATGAAACTGATACTTTTTTTTCACATTGTTAAAAAAAAAATCACTGCTCCTTCAATCGGCACTCTGGCTCATTCACCCTAGCCAGCAGGTTGTGTTTGTGACATCACCAACACTTGCCCACATCGAGTCATGGTTGGAGAAAATTTCCCGTACTTTCGTGTAGCAAATGTGGCACACGTTTGGAGCTAAATATAAAAAAATAAAAAAACACCACAGTGGTACCTCTTTTTACGGCGGGTCAAAATGCGGTCTCTCAAAACAGGTGGTCTTTCATTAGAGGTACAACAACATGGAAAAGATGGCGCAGTGTTCTGAGAGAGCGGTCTTAAAATGATATGCGGTCTCTCATTAGGGGGGTCTCAAGAAAGGTATCACTGTATTCGAAAAGGAGATTTGAAATTTTGTTTTTCAGATATTGTTTCTAACCACCGGAAACATCAACTTTTTGATTTGTGGTACCCATTCAGTCAAGCTGACCTTCAAAAGAGGAAATGCAACATAGACTGCCAACACAGTGTAAAATTTAAATACAAGTATATCAGAGGTCAGATGCTCTGATGTGAATGTTATTAATTTTGAGTATGTTTTGATTTTTGTATGTCAGAGTGTCATGCCTGATGGAATTATATAAGTGTAAGAAGGATTTTAAAAGGAGAAAAGTTCCTGCCCCTTTGAAATAATATACACATAAAACGAAATACAGAGAACATAAGTCAGTATGAAGTGTACGCAAAAGCAGGGGCTCTTCATGTGTTCACATAAAATAAAAAGTAAGCCTGGGGGCAAATGTTTAATATTTGTTTTGCATGTTTAAGTTTTCAATCATCAGAGCCTTGCATTCGAAATGTGAGTGCCGAAAAGTAACAACTTCGTTTATCAGTTCATCTGTCTGAGCATTTCATTTTTCTTGGTGATAACTCTTGAAATACTTGTCCAATGTCCATCAAATTTAAGTGTCAGTATGTGTCTGGACAGGACCTTACATGGGGTGGACTATTGGTAACATTGATCCCAAGGTCACAGTCCCCCGCATTTGACAAAAATCACTTTCTGTGTGATATCATAACAGTAATTTCATAAAGTTCAAACTTGCTCAGGATTGTATTTAGGATTTCACCTGGGATTGGCAGTTGGGTGTCCTGAACTGGAAGGTGAAGGTCATATGGGCATAAAAATGTGATGCTTGCGAGGCCCTTGATGACCTGGTGTCTGCTTGTGAATTCCATAGTACAAAAAGACTGAAAAATATCCATCAAATTTGGCAGTAGGGGCATCAGTGAAGTAAAAATTTTATGTAACTTGGTTAAGCATTTTGAAGAAGTAGAGCATGAAAAATTATTTTCAAATCTTGAGACAATAAAGGTCAAAGATTTCATTCAAACTTACCCCAGTGACATGCTTCAGTCAATAGAACTTAAAGTATCAGTCATGTTACATGTACATATATCAGAGGTGACACAGCAGTCTTCATTAGATGTGATCCTTGCCCAGACAGGAAGACTGCATCAACAGCTCTAGTGGAAGATTGGTGGGTGCTGAATGCCCAGTCTGTATCAATGAAAGAATCTGAGATACAGCAGTCTATTGTGATATGTTTCATCTAATTTTCTCGTCGGAGTTAAACAATGCAGCAGGCAATATTTGACGTCTGGCAATTGAAGGACTTGAGTCAACTTTGGAGCCTCCAAGTCTTCTGCCTTGGCAGGAGATATGCTGCTTTTTTTGTACTTTTTACAAAGTCTCACACTCTCCCACTTTCCATAAAATGTCTCCAGCTTTTTGTAAAATTAAAAGTAGCATTATCAATGGCTGTAAAGTTGTGCTGTTTTGCCATGTTGTTGTACTACATATGCACAGAATATGTCTATGATGGTGTCTAAAATGGTTCAAAATGCAGGAAATGAAGATGCAAATTTCAAATTTTTCCTGGGGGAGCATGCCCTCGGACCCCCACCCCTAGCTACAAGTTTTGCTTTGTTCCTTTCGCACTCGCCCTCACACTTTTCAGTCCCTCAGAGGGAGATCAGTTGCTATGAACATAGGCTGGCTTGGAGGCTCTGCAACTTAAGGATTTGAAAGGATGGATGAGGGAATCATAAAATGATGTCACAGGTGAAATTCTTGACTTACTGTGAGGACTCCTTGATACATATTGTAGCCTGTGTATGTTTGGTAGAAATAGAGCTGCCAGAGGGACTGCCAGAAGACCTTGGAAGCCAGTTCACTGAAATGTTCATCAAAACAGCGGAGAATGTTACTTTGTTGCTTTCACTGCTGGAGGTAAGTTAGTCTGACAATTTGGGTGGGTGGGTATGTTTTCCTCTTTAAATATTCCACAATTTTGAGTAGGTAGGTGTTTTTTTTGTTTTTTTGTTTTTTTTTTTTTTTGGTAGGAAGTAAGTTCACAGGGGGGCTGCTAGGGGGTTTGGAGATAGGTCGGTCTGGTTAGGGGAAACAAACAATTTTTTTTTTTCATTGGCCTTACTGCTGTCAAGTTTGGCAGGAATTACAAGAAATTCTCATTTTTTTTAGGCAATACAAATTTAATGGGGAGTTTCCCAGGTACAATTTAGATGTGTTGCTTTTTAAATTTTTGTTCCACATTTATACGCTTATCTTTTTGGTTAAAAAATGGCCAATATAAGATCTAAATTACATATAAAGGACCAAAATAATACAAGAATGACATTTTGACTTCCAAGAAATGTTTGTGTACGTGTACAGTACATATATATAGACATATATGTATGTACACATGTACATACACATGCTTGTAATTTGTATTGAGAGGATGACCCAGCTAGTGTGAGAAGCACTAATAAACTACCCCAGGGCCCTCTTTGAAAATTGGTGCATTAGATACATAAAAGCATGTACATAGATACAGTGTACAATTTTATGTACATGAGCTGTGGCACAACACAATATAGATGTGACACATGGTTGAGGCAGGTACAAAACGTGGGGGTACCATGCAAGTCACTGGTATTTTTCGTTCTAATATTTGGGCATACTATTCTTTGGCATTCTGGCACGGGGGAAAAATATAGGATAGCATAGAGAATTAGCCGTGGCATGATATGTGTATGCTATACTTCAGTTTTAAATGTCCATTGCGAATGTAACAAATTTGGGCACTGTGATTGGTTGAAAAGGAGGGAGTTTATTGGGCAGAGCACATTGATGGCCTATGCTATTCCAATAGACCATTGATATGTAAAGCTTCTGAAATTTATACACAACGCTACTGCTAGGGTAACACACCCAAAGCATGTGATTGGACGAGGCATGATATACACCATATATTTTGTTCTGTATGTTACCGGGCTGAAAATCTGATGTCAGGGAATTTTACCCACTAAGTATAGGATAGGTGTACATATGTTGTAGTAATTGAAGGGTAGATACAGTGGTGTGGAAAGGTTAATTAGAAAATTGTATACCTTAAAATTTGTTGAAAGGGTGATTTGTTACGTGTGCATTTGAAGACAATGAGCAGAAAAACAAATCATGTTTACAAATTCAAGATACAGTGAGATGTTTGTGTCAATATAAGATGATGTGCACCTCATCAGAAGTACCTAGCAGGCTGGTTCTTGTGTCATATTGTGCGTCTGATATAGTTGTTTCACTGCAGGAATATGACTTCCATGTGCGCTGGCCAACAGTGAGGCTGATGACCATTTTGCTGACAAACCGGAGCAAAGACTTACAGGAGTGCATCCTGGTCAGTCCCATGGGTGTGTCGCGCCTGATGGACCTGCTCTCTGACAGCAGAGAAGTCATCAGGAATGACGTGAGTGCCAGGCTACATGGCAGGCTACAGTCATGTCACTTCTCTCATCAACTTCCTATTCTTGTCATTAGAATTAACCATTTCCCCTTGAATTAAGACTTAAGTCAACAGCTTCCAAGGAAAGCTTTGGACCTCAGTCATGCTATTCTCATAAGACATGTTCACAATTCTTGTGGAAATTCTTTTCATTAACTCCTACTGAACCACCACTCAGAATGTGCTGAAAGTTGCTGGTGGAAATGTACTTGTGGTAGGGTCAAATAAAGGTGTGCTGCTTTACTGCTACCTGAAAACTATGGTATTACTTAGAAAAGCTCAAAGCACCTGGCACACACAGTGAGTGTCTTTACTGCAGTAGGTTTCAAAAGCTACAGCTACGTTGTGTGGATAGAGGTAGAAATTCAACCTGAATACATGTTGTTGTATCACCTGTAGTTTATTTGTTTATAATTGCAGGTAAACTTTCAATATAAGATAAAATATATTGAGTATTGCTAGTGCTTTGTACCTGTCCACATTAACAAACTTTTGCTTGTGTTTCTTCTTAAAAAAAAAACAACACGTTGAGTGTTTGCCTTGATGACTGTAACGCTTGCTGTGTCCACCAGGGGCTGCTGCTGCTTATTCAACTGACCAAAGGCAATGCCAACATACAGAAGATAGTGGCATTCGAAAATGCATTTGAACGACTGCTGGACATCATAGCAGAAGAAGGAAACAGTGATGGTGGTAAGGGGATTGTATTTTCAAACTCCCACTTTTTCTGTAGAGTCATCACCAAATAGTTTGGTTTTATGAGCCAGCAAAACGTCTACCCATGGTCTGCAAGAAAGCTGACTCCTTGGCACAAATCTTGCGAGTCCTGTGTGTTTGTGGAAGGTGTTGTGGCCAGATTGGAGTAATATAACAGTGCTTCACACTTGTAGCCAATGATGCTAACATGATTAATTCGGCCATCTTCTGGGACACATTCATACAATAAACTTTGCAAACTGGGCTCGTTTTTCATCAGTATGTGACAGCAAGAAGTCATTTCTCGTACAGAAAAGTTTCAGATGTAAATTTTGCATGTTGATGTTCAAGGCAAACAAAACTGTTAGAACTGTTATTCCATCCATGATGCACATTGACCAGTACAAGTTGTATTTAATGATAACATTCAGATTTTTCATGTGTGCTCCTGAAGCCAATTTTCATGGCACATCAGTTTTCATGGTACGCTGAGCAATTTAGTCAATGCCTGACTGCTCGCTGTGTTCACATTTTAATTTATTCAACATTGGGTAGTTTGTAAGCTTAATTGGTATTTTCAAATGCTGTTTTGACTATATTTCTGACATCACGACAATCAGATACAAAGCCAGTACATGTACAGTGAAAAGTACGATGCCACAAAAACTGGCCAAATTATGATACAACATTTAAGTTGCTTATGACTTCAATGTCCCAAATTGCTGTTTTACATCTGTTGTGAGCCTTTGATAATGTGCAAGTGCTTGGCAAGGCATAAGACCATACATGCGTCATTGTGAGACTTGATCTTTGTTTCACATGGTATTCTGTCAGTACCAATAACAACAAAAGTTTTAGCTCATATTAAAATGACTCTAGATTAAGATTTGTCATGAAAAGTCTTTTCCTTTGTTCACCAGAATGGCTATGTTTTCAACCTGAAGCATGGCAAGGGAATGTTGACTCTTTGTAAAATTTGAGCATAGTTGTCTGTGTATGAAACACTTGCAAAGTTCATGAGAACAAAACACTATGTTCACCCATCGGGATATTTGAAAAATTGAAGCTTTTTTTTTTTTATGTAAAAATAAATCACGGCACTAAATTAATTTCTGGCATGATATTATATTCACAGGTATCGTGGTGGAAGACTGTCTTCTGCTCTTACTGAATCTGCTGAAGAATAACTCTTCGAACCAAAACTTCTTCAAGGAGGGCAGTTATATTCAGCACCTGGCTCCATTTTTCCTGTTGGAGCCGGCTGACCAGAGCCCACAGGGAGGCTGGTCAGCCCAGAAAGTTACCAACATTCATCTCATGCTGCAAGTGAGTCGTGGACACATCTATATGTCACCACCAAAAACATGGGGGGGGGGGGTATATGTGGCCTCCAAAGTTAAATACAGGACAGGAAGGAGCTGGAAATTTTAAATCTTTGCCCTGCAAAGAATTTGTTTGGTATTCAAACTCTTTGAAATGTTAAATAGTGTGAAATGATTTGTCAAGGAGACTTGATAAGTGGTTCAATATGATGATATCTCTTAAACTATTGGATGACTGGCATAGTAGAATTACCTCTACTGACCTCAACATGCAGAGCTTATGGCATGATTTATATCCATCTGTTCATCTGCCCTTCCTTCCTTCTGTTCATCTATGAATAAATTTTTGCCTTTGAGTGTGATACAGTCCACAGTTTTCAAGTTAATCCCAAGTAACTCTCAGGACTTAAGAAGGGTATAAAAGCTAGAAAAATCTATGTCAGGTTTGATATTGATGGTGCCACTTACATGTACATCATGTAATATATTGACCAACATGTGAAAATGTTCAGAATGTTGTTTTCTGAAGAATTTTTTTTTTTTTTGGAAACATCATGAAACTTTGTAGGAATATTGATCAGGCAATAAAATGAAAACAGCGAAATTTGGTGGTGCCACCTACAGTATTATGCAAGGTATGGACCAAAATGTGTTGAAAACACATGTAATTCAGTATTTTCGGAAAGAATAAAGGTAACAATACCCAGTGTACCTCAAATGTCTATCATGTGGAACTTGGATATTACATTATATGGGTGACCTTGGTCACAGAGAGAATGCAGTTCAAGAAATTAAATTTCTTGTGATGGTCATCACATCTGAACTTGTCGACATACATCCATATACCATTGCAGGACAAAAGTCTATGACATACAAAGTCTTGGTGGTGCTACTGGTGGTACTTATTGGACCAAACGTGATGGGAAAGAAAAAAACATTAATGCATCCCTGTGATTATAAATTGGGATGGAACAACAAAATTTACACCAAAATTACGCATTTGGCCAACAGTCAAATTTTGTAGTAAGTTGTGTGAGCTTGACTTATTTTTCAAGGTCATTAAGCACTTAAATGGACATAATTCAGTATGGTCAGGAAGACTAAGGCTATCAATACCAAATGTACAACAAATGTGTACCATGTGGAGGTTTGATATTGCATTATATGGATAATCTTGACCTACTTTCTCAAGGTCATGGAGGGAAGGCATCTCAGAAAATTAATTTTTGTGATGATCATCTGATTAAATGCCCACAGAGCATCAGGCCCCAGGACTTCTTGTTTATGAAGATAATTTTGCCAACTTATGTGATCAAAATGTCTAGATTTGTTTTTCCTGAGTGAGACATACACAAAAAATGCTGCAAGGTTCAGTGAGCCATGTCAAACCTGAATAACCTATACCTAAATACAGTCCTAATTGATCTTATTTATTTCGGGGAAGGGACTTATGACTCAATAATAATTTTAGAATGTCAAAAGTGTCAAAAGAGCCCCTAAAGGAAGGAAGGCTCAGGGGAACCCTTTCTGTTCTGTATCCTGTGTTTGTGTAACTTATTTTCGTGAATTCTGAAAAGAAACTGTGATTTGGTGGTGACAGTAAGATGTCTGGATTCTGGATGAGCTACGCTTGTATTTTATCAATACTATTTCCCTGATGAGTTTTCATCATCTCAGGTCTTGTGCCCATATGTTTTTAAGTTTGTGTTCTTCTTTATCATGTGTTGCATGTCTTTCCTGATCGTTTTGTTCATTTTTTCTTTATTTTAAGTAGTTGGGAATTAAGATATGATACTTTAAAATTGATTTGTCCACAGCTGTGTGTCTATTCATGTTGAAATGCATGTGTGCATGCAAATACACACTTTTGACTGGCCACCATATATGGCTGTAATACTTAGCTGTCATTGCATTAAATTGTTCCCCCATAAAATAGATGTGTAGTCACGATTGTGAAAAACTGCGAATGTACATAAAGGACTTGTAAGCAAACGTTTTGCATATTTGTGTAAAGTTACCGTATAGTAATCCAATACAAACATTTTTCTTGAACACTTTTTGATATTTATATATTTTATCATTGATGTGAGTTAAACTAAAAACAAACAGAAATTAACTTACTCACAGTATTGTTGGATGTCCACAGTAAAATCATTGTTGACTTCTTGAATGCATGGTGCATGTGATCTAGGTGTTTCCTATATTCATTGTTGGCATGTTTAAAGTTTTTGAAGTCCTTATAAATCTCTGTGGTACTGTGGTACACAGTACTGACACCCTGCCTAGAATCACAATCAGCATGCAATGTTGACTCTTCATTGGTGTTTGTATTCCTAAGCGCTGTCACGAAGACCTTAACGCAGACTGAAAGGCTGAACATGTATATCCGTAACCATCCCGTTTGTCTCGTGTACAAACTAACTCTTTTCTTTCTTTTTCTATTTTAAACAACTATGTTCTCCCTTTTTGGCACCACTAGCCCTGTAAGCACACCCGCCCAATTTTTTACCCCCCCCCCCCCACCACCACCACAAATTATAAAACAATATGACAATTCAAAATTTTGATCATTAAATATGGAAACATAGTTTTATAAGATTCAAAACATAGGCATGATCTCAAGTCTCACATTCTGAGAATTTGCTGAGCACTTTAAGGCTGTGGTACTGCCTTTGATCATTTGAGGTTGTGTGCCTTCAGTGATGTGATGACAGATTTCACTCTTCCGCTGCTGCATCCTGGATCCTGGACACTTATAAGCATCCCTTGCAATTTGTTGACTGTTAATTTTTTGTGGCTAATACTTGGATCCATTCCTGGTCAGAGTAGGGCCAAGTCAACACCAGGGAAAGCTGTTGCCCTGGGCCATCATGAATGGGCTTAGATACAAATCTCAGCAAAAATGTTTTCTTAAAAAGAAAAAAACAGAAACAAAAAATTTAAGTGAAAAGTCTTTCATGATTAGCACTGAAAGAATAAGTTGTAATAGGATAGTGGCATAAGGTTAGAGGCAAGAGGTACAGAGCAGCACTAGCGAAAGAGGTCACATGACCTATTCTGTCCAACACTAGGTCACATGATACTTCTTGACCAATCGTATGGTCTGCTACTTTCTGTCCCTGGGCATATGCTGTTGAATATTGTTTGGTGTTTAATTGTGGAATGGACAACATACATGTGTTAAGCATGTGCTAATGAAACATTGCTGCCTCTTGAAAATATGGTCATTTTTAGATCTAGGTTTATGCTAGTTTGTATCAATTTATGTTGAATTTGATTATTTCTTTTGGTTTCAAATTATGAACAGTTAATATTATTTTGGCACTCCAGAATTCTTAGCAACAAAACCACAATGGCATGAGTTGGAAGTGTGCAACTTGTGGGTTGACCAGCACTCACTTATACATGTAACATTGGTGACAGAGACTACACAGAAAGGTTGCGAGATTGTATGGGTGGTATCAAGCCAAGATCTGTAATTCGTATGTCAACTTTATTATTATGTCCAAGCTGAAAACAGATAAATTAGTCATTTTAGCTCTGCTGGCTATAGGTTGTAGAGCTTATGTGATCAGTCATTCTGTCTGTCCATCCTTCTATCCATGTGTCTATCTGTCTGTAAACAGTTGCTTGTCAACATCATAGTGCACAATTTTTAACTTTCTCTTGAAATTTTTTGGAGGTGTTCTATTAATGAAAGTCTAGGTCTCTTTCATTATTGGTGGCACTATCTGGTGGACTTTATAAGACGGGACCAGAAAGTGAAAAAATTGAAATCCATTACAAGGATATCATACAGACAAAGGTCTTTTAACATATGGAGTCATGTTGGCACCACTGGTGGTATAAATTGAACATCATCGGTATGAAAACATTAAATTCATTTTTCTAAAAATAAATTGAATTGGAACTACAAAATTTGCACCACCTATGGGTCAAGCCATTGGTCAAATTTTGTTAAATTTTGAGTGGCCTTGACCAATTTTTCAAGGTCATTAAGCATTGTTGTAAAGTGACACTAAATTTACCATGTTGAGAAAGAATAAGGTTAACAATACCAAATATACCACATATGTGTTTCAGACATGTATGTGGAAGTTTGATATTGCATAATATTGATTGGCCTTGACCTACTTCCTCAAGATCACTGAGGCAATGCATTTCAGGATTTTTAATAATTTGTTTTTGGTGATGGTATTTACGTCTTAATTTTCATACATAATCCATATACCAGTACAGGAACATAGTACAAACAAAAGCTTTGCCACATATGGAGTCATGGTCATGCCACTAATGGTATTAGCTTCAACAGCATCATAGATATTAAAAGCACATTAAGTTCATTATTCTGATGATAAATTGCGATGGAACTCAAAGTACCAAATGTACCCTAAATGTGTATCATGTGGAAGTTTTATGTTGCATAATATCTATGACCATGACCTACTTTCTCAAGGTTAGGGAAAAATGCGTTTCAGGAATTGACTTGTTTGTGATGATCATACAATTATATATCAGCAGAGCATTAGGCCCATAGGCCTCTTGTTTTTTTGATGGATATTTCTCAGTTTTCCCGTAACTTCTATTCCTGTTAAGAAAACATAGTACAGACATACAGTGTCTATGAGACAGATCTGTGCAGCCAACAGAGCCCCTCAACCTACTTGATACATGACTGGCTATAAGCTGTATTTGGCCTCGGTTTAGTTGTGTCTGTTGTGACCTGCCATTTCAAACAAATAAGTTTTCTGATATGCAGAGGGGAATTATGGATTTGTATGTATTTAGGACACCGTATTAATGGCTGCAGGTAGGATTTGATGACAGGAGACAGATGCTTTGCTATCTATCTGTGTGGTGTTTTATTGGAAGTTCAATTTGATTTCTGCTATTTCTAACACATGGTAGATTTCTACTTGTCTGTACACAGGGTATGCTTTAACCTACTGAGGTCTGACTCCCAGTAACTAGTCAGCTGCAGCTCTGGTCGACACTGAACCATCCACCCTGTTTCTGACATTCAATGATTTTAAGACATGTTTTTGTACAACAGAGGTGTCATGTTGAAATCCTTCACGTCATTTCTGGTCCATTGAAGAGCTCCCATAATAAGACTTCCAAATGGTCAGCCTTGTAGCATGGCACTTGCTGTGAGGACCAGCTGTGTGTGACAGACCACGTATCTGTGTAAGACAGTTTCTTCAGGACATGGCATCTTTCTCATATAAACTACCCAGCTGTGTGAGATGTTCCTTTTGCTGGTAGTCAGGGCAGCCTTAGTAACAGATTCTATAATAGTTGTGTCTAACTGTGAAAATTGTAAAGAGGAGTGCTGTATATAGTTCTCAGCACATAACATAAATTAATATGAAACCATGCAGCACCTCAGTTGTGCTATATGGATTGAATTTCTCAAGCATACATACATCTCAGAGCTGCAGGCTATAAATAAAAAATTTAAAAAAAAAAAAAAAAAGATTTGTATGCTTAACAAAGCTTTGTTCTCTTCCAAGAGAGGAGTTAAAACACAGGGGTGGAACGTTTATTTTTGAAGAATACCGCTCCACTTTTCTTGACACATGATGGGTTTGAGTTTTCCAACTTTCGTTGATAAAGAAAAAAAGATGGAGCAGGCAGAATGTATGTAAACCCTTGTCTTGAATAGTATGTTCATTAAATCCTACTAGTGCATGAGAAGCAGAAATAATACGCCACTACATAATTTGCAATTTTGGCATGTACGCGTAATTCAAAGCACTATCATCACATGAGGTGATGGTTTGGTGTAGACTTGCCAAAATAACCTACTTATCTTTTCTTGTCTCTGTGTTTGGAGGGGGTGGATGTGGCAGGGCCCTTTGGACATGTAGGAAATGTATGTAACACTTGATACCAGTGCTTTGCTACATTTACATTTGACTGTTCTAGTTGGTGCGTACATTGGTTTCTCCCAGCAACCCACAGGAGAAGACGACGGCCTGTCAGCGGGTGATGAATCAGTGTGGTGAGTGGTCAGACAGTGTATACAACTTTGACATCTCTAGGTCGTGTTTATGAGAGGCTAAAATATATCATATGCATAATTTGTAACCTTTGAATAAAGAGTGTACAATGAAAGCCTTTCAAGGCTGCATTGGAGACTTGAGCAGCTGTTAGCAGAGTATGCTGTTGACACAATGTGCCTAAACCATGGAGGCCGTGCCCCTGATCCATTCCTCTTGTTGCAGATACAGGCAGATGCCACTCGATTGGAAGGTCTTTTTAAGCAGAATTTGAAATTGGACTCATTATGATAAATCAGATGGGCACAGCTTATGCTGTGATTCATGCTGGAAGAGTTAAAAATGATATAAACTTTATCAGATGACTCATGATTCAAGTCATGAAGAAAAGGCACACCTTTCATGTCTGAAACCAAGGCATGAGATACGATTGTCAACTGTTATAGTAACTACATGCAGTAATTGTTTTATACTCAGGTTGGGGAATTTCAGAAGTTATATTCAATTTTCATTTTGATTAGCATAGAGCTTTTGAGAATGTGGATTACACCTGGTGTGACATTAATGGTGGAGTGTGATAGCCAGGCCTGATGAGTGTATTGTTTCAGGTCTCCTCAAACAGCTTTGTAGTATCCTGATGGCCAGTGGAGTGCCGGCTGATGTTCTAACTGAGGTAAGTGATGGCTTCTCTTTCCATTAAACCTGCTGGGGGCTGAGTCAACAGCTTTCTTTGCCGCACTATTGAACCCAGAGGAAAAATGTTGACCAACTGCCTGTGTAATTGTTGATGTTGTGGGCCATGTACAGTGACACTCATGTGGAAGTTAAACAGAAATACAGCAATGCATTCAGTGAAATGGAAATACTTTGAGAACGTTTTTGAAATGCTTTGCCCAGACACATTTCATTCTCCAGAATGTTTCAAATGTGTTGCTTAAATACATTTTTCCCCCCAAAAGTGTTTCAAACACATTTTGAAACATATTTTGTTCTCCAAACTTGTCACCAAAAGTTTTTCAAATGCATTGCCACAAGTATTGCAAACATTTTAAAAGTGTTTCAAACACTTTGTGAATAGGTTGCAGACATTTTGCCAAACTTTGTAAAACACTAAGCATATAGCTCTGTTGATGGCAACTTAAAAAATGTCACTACGATGCCCAACATTTTAAAATGCTCCCAAGAATTGTTGCTTCGCTTGGCGGGAATATCGGCTGTGGATGCCACTGGCCGCTGCCCACTGCTCATGTGCAACCCTCATGGCATCTCTGAGTACAGTCAGTATGGGCATAACTGAGGGGCATTGCATTCCAGTACAATTTAATGTAGTTATAACAGTGTGGCATTGTATCACAGTGCAATTCGATACAGTAATTCTGCATACAGCAGACTGGTAAGATGTGCAGCAAGCAGGACTTGCTTCTGTATCCACTCTTGTTGTTTGCAGACAATTAACACAGTGTCCGAAGTGATCCGAGGCAATCCAGGTAACCAAGAGTACTTTGCTTCCGTCATGGCTCCGTCAAATCCACCAAGGTATGTGTCTGTAAGAACCATCTACCCCACTGCACTGTTACCACACACAACTCTGTTGACAATTCCCTTAAAGATTCCTGACCAGACTAAACCTACTTATATGCACACTGTTTTAAAATACACACACATAGGTATGTAGAACTTTAGCTGCCCAGTAAGTAGTGACCAGATAGTACATGTATGCTGTTAATGATGCTGTTAAGGTTGGACTTTCACCCCACCTGTCAAATAAAAAACTTAATGTTATGAATATACTCATTTTAATGGTGAAATTGGTGATTGCAAGAAACTTTTAACACCTGATCTCAACTGAAAATATGGTAAATTACAAGAGTGAGGGCTCTTAGTATTTCCCTTTACGTAGTGTTGCATCCACAATACTCATTCAAAAATACATATGTATTATTATTCTATATATTTATTTGCATCTTAATTAACCTCTCAGAATTATATGTAGTTACTGACTTGCCACCTTAAACACAGGACATTGGTTAGAATCAAACTGAGTCCACAGCTCTCCTTGCCAAGGGTTGGGTGCAGTGCATGTGACCCGTACCAAGGAAAGCTGTGGACGTGAGGCGTGCCATCACAATGGGCTTAATCAGCAGGTCTCACCAAAAATGTTATCTATGAAAGAAATCTCGGTAAAAACATGAAGGCAGATCATACTTTACATACAGGCAATCTGAGCGGGAAATTATTGACAAATCAATTGAAAAACTCTGAACTGGAATTTTGTCTTGAGAGCGACAAAGGGTATCATCATGCAGCTGAAGATCAAATGGCCACAACTTAAGTAGAGATGAAACATTGACCTTGTTTGCTTTCAGTCAGGGCCCCCCTGTTCAGCCGTCACAAAGCCAGTGAGCCTCAACGTTTATTAAGTTCTAGCATTATCATTGTAGGCATGGTGTGGCCTCTTGATCCACTACCAATGGAAGAAACTGTGCTTTCACTCTGTCTCCCTGTCTTGTCCCACTTGCCATTGTCTTCAGATAACTGGCCATGTGAACAACTTGTTCATTTGTTGCGTGTTACCTGTGCACACCTGTTAGCTGTGCTTCATGTTGCAAACATAAGCTTTTCTGATCTTTCATTTACTGTTTGTGTAATTCTCCAGTTATAAGATGCTATATACAAGGTATACACACTTTTTGGATGCTGTTAAATGTGTGAGTTCAGAATTTCATTACAGTGCCTGACAAAATTAAGGGAATTTGTACCATTCTAAATCTGTTTGATTAAATGTGTGTATCCTGTTAATTAATATTTTCAAGTTTGAATTGTCTGTGGAAAAGTTAAAATTGCAAAGAGAACAATGCAGTGAATGTGGTATGATGCAAATTTTGCATTTTTCAATGTTTTAGACAGTTATGTGTAAATTCATAAATAATGCTGCATATATATATATATATATATATATATATATATATATATATATATATATATATGAACTGCTTATGATCTCAGGTAACAGATTTTCATGGATCAACTGGATGAATTTTTTAATAAATATCAATACGTTAGCAAAGAAGAAGAAAATTAAGATACAATGTCAAATTTCATGCATTTTAACTGATTAAAATACAAAAAAGAAACTTATAGATTTTATCCTGGCAGCTAAAAGTGGCACTCTTGAAATAGAAAGGGTGTAAATTCAGGTCAGAAAAGATGGACGCAGTTGTGATTACACATAGAAATAGCCAAGGTAACCGTGGTAACACACTGTGTATATGGCACAGAATCACAAGTGTAGAGCACTGACAGCTACATGCTTTTTGTACTCTTGCATACTGCAGGTACAAGAGTTGCACTGAAAAGCGCATGTACCATTTCTCCCATATTTTTTGGAAAATGTTGTCAGAGTTTCTGATGTTAATACATTTTTTGCTGCACTAAATCTGCCTTTGTTCGGAGTATCGCAAAATTTGTATGAAGCAAATCCATTATTGCAAGTAAGTTGGGGTTAAATTAAAGACTAAAAGGTTTGTAGTGAACTGTTTTGACATATATGTACATGTATGTATGCTATCAGAAGGGAAGAAATTGAGATTATTAAGTAAATTAGGGAGGTAGTGGTCGGAGTAGGCTGCTGGCTTTATCTGCAGAATTGTTCTTATGAATTTGGACAGAATGTGCAAATGAAAAGCAGAAAAAAAAGTGATTAAAAAACTGATAAAAGAGATGCAAATGCACTTGATAGGCACACTTTAATTTTGTATATGTATGCATCAGGAAAAGTAACTATTAACAAAGCATGAATGGTACAATATTTGCTTACTTTATTCCAAAACAAAAGCCAGTCCATGTGTTGGTCTGTGGCTCAGTGATTATGACTGGAGACAAGTGTTTATGTTGTAACTGGCACAGGTAGCCCAGCAATAAGTAGTTTTTGCCTTGTCCTCCAGGAGGCAGCACCTCTCTATCATTCATGTTCTTTGTTCTTGAATTTCTGAACAAAATTTGTAGAAAAGTGTCAAAGACCTGTAACCTGTTCTCCTATGTTTTGGTCCTACTGGGTGACAGAAAAACATTGAAAAAGTTACAGGTTCGGGTTTTTTTTCTGGGGGACAAGGGTCAGCACATGTGAGGAGTAAGGTGCTTTTTATGGGGCTTATTAATGCAGAACATCAAAAGTAATAAATCTAACAGGCCATACTGACTTTGACATATTTTTGGTAAGTGTTTTCCCACCCTCAAGGGCAATGGTTTGATCTTAAGATTGCCAGTGTATGCCACTGGTGGTTGCTATGGTGACTGCACCATGCCATGATGGTAAAGCTCACTTGCACTGGCTGTGGTGACTGGTAACAGTGAGACCCTTTGACAACTGATTGTGGTTCTGTTATTTGATTTAACCCGTTGGAGATTGAGTCAATAGCTTTCCTGAGTAGGCTTTGGGAGCCCTGTGTACAGAGTATGGCGAGGGAAGTTGTTGACTAATCACAAGTCTCAGTCATAATGGGGGAGAAAGAGAAAACATTTCTGACCTGACAGTGGACCATTTCGGGCACTTTGAATGGGAAACAGTTGCCTGTTGATACATCAGCATTAGGTCCCCAGGGTTAACCTTTACAAGAACATAATCATACAAAAACATAAATTCTGCAATATTCATGCTGACATTATACAGTGAATGTTTTTAGTTGTCAGGTTTTGAAAATCAAAATTTATGGTTAAGGTTAAACAAGAAAACAGTGCATAATAGTGTTGTTATTTTTATGTCATTAATTTAAAGCCTGATTACAGATCCCACATGTAACATAGGTCCAATCTAAATTATTTCTACAGATAGGGAATCTTTCAACAGAAGTAGACCTTTCAATGCTATTTTGTTGACTGATTGAACGGCTTTCCTTTTTTGCCTGCAAAATGTAGTCATGTAGGTTCTTGAATGAAAGTTCTTTTTTGAGGAATTTGAATCTGAACTCATAATAATTCAGATCAGCACAACTTTCCTTGGAATACCTTAAGTACATGTAGTTCAATCATACATTTATTAACATTGGAATACCCTTGAATAATGTAATCATTGGAATACCTTGAAATAGTTCAATCATACATGTATTAACATTGGAACACCCTGAGAAAGTTCAGTCATATATGTATTAACATCGGAATACCCTGAAATAGTTCAGTCATATATGTATTAACAGTGGAATACCCTGAGATAGTTCAATCATACATGTATTAACATTGGAACACCCTGAAATAGTTCAGTCATATATGTATTAACATCGGAATACCCTGAAATAGTTCAATCATACATGTATTAACATTGGAATACCCTGAGATAGTTCAATCATACATGTATTAACATTGGAATCCTGGCATTATGGAATATCAAGCGTGGTTTTTATATAGAGATGGACAAGGTGTGGTCTCTTAGGACATGTCTACTAGTGTTTACCATCTATAGAATGGCTGACTAGTGCATTTTAGTTAGATGACTGAGAGGTACAGAATTATTGAAATTGCTTTTAAGTTGCTGTATTGTGTTGCAGAATGGTCTTGGGTTTGTAGCAACCTGGAGGAATGGTAGTAAACTAACGTGAAAATGTGCACATAAATTCAGTAGAAATTTGGCATGGTCACGCCACTGAAGAAAGTCTAAGGTGTACTAACATAAACAGTGAGAGAGAGAGAGCGAGCCAGTGTGTGTGTGAGAGAGAATGAGTGTGTGTATGTGTGTGTGTGTGTGCGTGCGTGTATGGGTGCATGAGAGATAGATGTCTGTGTTTTGAAGTATTGTTTTTAATTATGCCCTGTCACAATGCAGTCCGTATTAGGGCTCAAAACTTCACTTGTGAATGTTGCTTTCAGCATATGAACTGTGCCATCTTTATACATTCATGCTGATGTTGAAGTTAACTAACATGAAGTGCTGCAACATGTTAGCATCGCAACCAAAATTGTCTCCAAAACTTTGCCCATATGTATTCCAAGTGTTTCAGATGCATTCTTCAAAAGCTTTAAGTGTGCCTAACATGCTTCAAACGCATTACCAAAAGCATTTCAAACACATGGTTGCAAGTATTTCAAATTATTTTTGAAATAATACCTATCTTCTAAGTGCATATAGTGATTACTTTGTCTTTATGTGTGTTTGTGTGTGTGTGCATACGTGTGTGTGTGACTGGACTGACAGTTTTCAGGCGATAACTCAGAAAGATTTTTGCTTAAGGCTTTCATATTGCACATGTTTATAGTCCTGATTAAGGTCTTGTATGAATTTGAAGATGGGTGACCGTGACCGATTTTCAAGGTCACAGAGCTATTTTAGTGAATTCGGTTTTCATGCGATACCTTAAAAAGTTTTTGACATAGGCCTGTCAGGCCTTTCTTATTGCACATGGTTTTAATCCTACATAAGGTGTGATGATACAAGTTCAAAGATGGATCACCCTGACCTGAATCCCAAGTTCACAGAGCTGGGGGCACAGATCTAGCAATCTCTAATTGCATTTTAATGTTATTTGTTCGCGCCTATTTAGAGGAGCAAGCCTACGCACATATTATCACAATTAGATCTGGAGGTCTTGATGTTAGAGCTGATCCTTGTCATTTCACTGTGATCAAAAACACATCAACCGTTTTGTGGTCATTTTATTGTTTTGAAATCATGGCTGCTTATGACTGAATCAACTTAAGGCTACATGGATGGAATTTTAAGAGCTCAGCCAAGACCCATAATCACAAAACTGTGATTCACAAACAGTGAATAATCTGGTTAAGATGAACTCATGCTAAATACTGTGTAAGCAAAATAAGCTTCAGTGAGCATAGAGAGCTATAGAAGGTCGTGCCAACTTTGAATAAAATGTATATCACACAATTGGTCAAGCACTTGATAATTTAGGTTTGTGAGGCAATAAGCTATACTGCAAAACTTTCTTTTTTAACCTTTTTCAAATGAATGATTTATTTGGATTCCATGACCAGTTTTGTTGAACTAGCTCTGTGGATTCAGTACATTTCGTTGTAAAATACCACCAGCCTTGCAGGACTTGAGGCAGAATCACCAGGGTATTTAGTAATTATCTGCTCATTAAAGCCATTGTTCCAGAATACTCACGCATAGTCTATTGTGAACATGCTTCATATCAGTTAAAATGTAAATTTCTATTTGGCTAATGTGTTGGCAATCTTGGAATTATTGATGGTCTTAGTGATTACAATGTGCAATTGAATGTGATGAAAAAAAAAAAAATAAAGTAGTAAATAGAATATTACAGAGGAATGAATATCTAAACTTTCCTTGTCTGTGTGTGGAAATGAAAACAAGTTCCTGAGCTTGTTAAGAGAAAAGAACACCTGCAGCATTTGTAGATGAAACTGTACACGACAGGGAAGACATCTTTTTAACTTTGAAAGCCACAACATTTAAAGCACATGTTGTTAAACTAACAGCCCACCACATTTAGAAAGTCAAACAGCACACTTCCAAATGATCCCACAGAGCCAGCACAACGCATTGAAACAGGAGCATGTTTTCCTCAACTTGTTTGAAATACATTGCTCAAAGTGTCTGGAATGCTTTGGAACATGTTGCCCAAAGTGTTTGAAACACTTTCAAAATGCACAGTAAGCGTATTCCAAATGCGCAGTAAGCGTGTACAAAATGCGCAGTAAGCGTGTACAAAGTGCAACTGACATACTTCACAATGTGGTGCAAGCCAAGCAGAAAGGCAGCGAAATGTTAGCATTTTGCTGGTAACTTTGAGATGGGCATAACTGTATATAATATAACCACTTACCACATAACTGTATATAACCACACACCCCATAACTGTATATAACCACACATACCCCATAAGGTGTGCCATCCTTTACTTCTAAAATGTTGACCAAATCTTTTATTGTGATTTTGCAATTCATGAAGAGAGTACATTGAATTTCTGTCCATGTGAAATTGTGTGTTGCCTCAAGAGTGTTGTGTCTTGTTGCAGGCCAGCCATTGTGGTTCTCCTGATGTCCATGGTCAATGAGAAGCAGCCTTTTGTGCTCCGCTGTGCTGTCTTGTATTGCTTCCAGTCATTCTTGTACAAAAACCAACTTGGACAGTCCCAGATCGTCCAGACATTGCTCCCTTCTACGGCAGATGGTAAGGTGGACTTGATTACTTCCAAGGTGGTGGTCAGTGCTAGGCACACCTTGACCACCTTTCCCAGCATTTTGATGATGCTGTATTTGAGCTCAGTTGATTTGTCAGTCAGTTGAGGCTATGTGGTGAGGTTGTATGGTGAGGTTAAGTGGTGTGGTTGTGAGGTGAGGTTATGTGGTGAGGTTGTGTGGTGAGGTTAAGTTGTGAGGTTATGTGGTGAGATGTGACGTTGTGAGATGAGGTTATGTGGCGAGGTCGTCAGGTGAGGTTATGTGCTGAAGTTGTGTGGTGAGGTCATGTGGCAAGTCTTCGTCCATTGTTCATCCCTGTGTCTTCCACAATGGACCCTTTTGACTTCTTTCCCAAACCATTGGCCAGATCCTGTTTGAACTTGGTAGCAATATACCGTGGGTGAGTCTCTGCCAAGTTTGTTTGAACGGGCACACTCCAGAGATTTTTAGCTGGGCTTAGGTATCACTCAGTCATATATTCACTTCAAACTTGATTATAATGTACCTAGTATACCTAGGGTGGATCTCTAAGAAATTTGTACAAATTGTCACACTCTGGGTTTTTTTGTGTGTGTGTTTTTTTTTTTTTTTTTTTTGGGGGGGGGGAGGGAATCTAAACTTTTTCTGTGCAACAGCATTGCCAATCCAATTGCTTTGAAATTGCATGGGGCCAATTCTTACATGGTACATGTACATGGATGACCTTGACCTTATCCCTAGGACTTTGACTATTGAGCCAGTACTTTGATATTTATGTGCTCTTGTTTTTGTTCACTTTTGGACAAAATCTTGAAAAATAGACTAGTCTTTCATAAAACTGCTTGACCAACTGCTTCAAAATCACGTAGAGTGACTTATAGGGACATTTAGACCAGGCTAGGACTTAAATGGTTGGATGTCAAGGTCCACTGTGGACAGGTCGTTCACACAGCCCTCTTGTTTTTTACTCAAATAAAGATTTTGACATTAATTTTATTTATTTGTAGCTGCAAAATTATCTGTTGTTGTAAGAATATTACTGTATCTTAAATAGTTGTGAAAATATTATGAATGTTTTAGTTACTCTTTCAGATCATACCCTAATTATGTGCTTAAAAAAGGATATTTTTAGATGATTATATCTGGCAGCAGTTTACTTGATTCTATTTTGTGGTAAGATATAAAGAGGAGAGTCGCTTTCATGTAATATGAAGTCACTGGATAAGCCTGAAATTGGCGCAGTAGCAGCACTTGAGAGTTCGTGCAATGTGTTGGGCTGCCTAGCTGTGCCTTTTCATTCTACATTTGGGGGGAAGCGTGAGAATCAGTGTTGTCTCTGTTACAGTGAACACCATATCAGCGGGCCAGCTACTGTGTGGAGGGCTCTTTAGTGCAGACCCCATGTCCACGTGGTTTGCGGCGGTGGCTCTCTTGCACTCCATCGTGGACAACTGTGAACAGAAGGAGCAGCTGCTGAGGGTGCAGCTGGCCACCAGCCTGGGTAACCCGCCTGTATCACTGCTTCAACAGTGCACCAATATCATTGCTCAGGTACACATTACCATAACATTGTAACATAAAGCACATATCTTGATGCTAACCTGGTCAGTGTGAAACAAAGAATAGGAGATATTTATACTTACTTGTATAAACTGCAGAATTGCTCTGGGCCCTTCAGTTGCTAGGCAACACAACTAAGCATGTGCCATTATAAGGACACTTTTACCAGTTATGTTACATAACCATCCTCAGATAACACTTTTTCCCACCGAACAAATGAAATTTTGTAACCATGTTCAGTATCTTGTATGTTTGAAAACTAAGTGAATGACTTTTCGTAAACTTTTTGCTTTTTCCAGTTGTTACCTGTATCATAGAAGCCAATTTGGCTTGGCTGAATACAGGAATCAGCCCTCCTTCCTGTCAAGCTCCTTTCTGTGAGATAGGGGGCAGCACGCGTCTCTAGTTGATGTGAATACCTCGTATTGCACGTTTTGCCACTTTTGTGGCTTTACACCAGAACAGAATTATAGCCTGATTCAACATTTTTACATTTTTTGGGTCGTAGTTACACTACTAGTTTTGTCACTTTCCTCCCTTTGCCATGTCATAAACATAAGTACCTGAAGATTATAACAAAGGTTAAAAAATTTGGTTGAAAAATTACCATCATAATGTAAACATGTGCCCATTTGACTCCATCCTTGTCTGTATAATCCAAGTACTATACTCACTAAACTATCAGTGTCCGTCCATCCTTCCATCTCTGAGGAAAATTTTGCTTTGGAATGTGATACAGTCTGTAGTTTTCAGGTAAACCCCATATAACCTTTAGGACAGATGAAGGGTATAAAAGTTTAGGTTGAGTTTGATATTGGTGGTGCCACCTGTATTATCCTCATACTTTGAACACCTGTACTTAGGATATCCACCCAAGGGCTGTTTCATAGAGTGGGTCTGACCCCCATTTCTCCTGCCAAGGCTTGGCACTGGGGTGCCACATTGATCTAGATTTCAAAGAGTGCACATTTCTTCAGTGTACTTAACATTACATGATCATTGAGACAACTCTTACATCAACTGATTACTGTTGCTGTCTTGCTTTCTCTGTATAACTTCCTATTAATCCTGATTGAAAAATAAGTTCTTCATGTTCATTTTGAGAACTAGCTCTATCAAATCAACATGTTAATCATCAAAATTGACCTATGAAAAATGTATTTATGCATGTCTCTTGTTTTGAGACCCGAGCTCTGAGTTTTGGTAATTAGCATAGTAAGAGAAAATGACAATAAAATCAGGCAAAATGTATACTCAAGGATTGTGGGCTTCAGTGCACACACATTGACTGTTTGATATTTCCAAATGGGGGTGAAAATGCAAGGTTGTCTGCAGTGGAGGACAGCGTATCATGATGTTATACATGGGCCAAAATGTGAAAAATTGAGAATGCTGTTTGTTTTTTTTTGTTTTTTTTGTTTTTTGATTATAAAATATCGCAAAACTTGGCAGGAATTTGGATCAGACACAAAGATGAAAGTGTGGCAAAATTTGGTGGTACCACCTACAATAATACACAAGATAAAGACCAAAATGTGTTGACCACATATTGGTTACGTAACATTTCCTCTCGACCACCATTGCCAAAACCTCCAGGTCTGGCCAAATCACCCGATTCAATCAAGTTGGGTTCACTCACTTGATTGTCCCCAAAAACCTGACGGTCCGATGGCACCATCTCAAGGTTCCTCTTGGACCCGGCGATGACTCCTGGTGTGCATGCTGCCCTTGTACTTCCTTCCTCCTTGGGCACCCAACAGATCCTATTGAGTCGGAAGCTCTGTGAACCTTGTTCACAAACACTGTTTTCATGCTTCAGGCATGTTTTCCTCTGTGGAAAATCTTTCCTGAGAGGTCCAGGACTCTTCAAAGGCTAGGATAGCTTGATCTGCGGATACCTGTGAAAACATGAAAGTAGAACTGGTCATTTTGGCTTGAATCCAAGCTGGTGTCTCAATGATCAAATTGCAGAGAGAGGGAGGACAGTGCTCACCAGGCAATCTCTGCTTGGCAGGGAGTTGTAGTAGCCACCTCTACTTCTCCCTTGTTAGGAAAAGGCCAGAAGATGGATTCACATATTAACCACTTTGTGGCTGCTTGGGATCATCATAAGCATTGCTGTGGTTGTCGTCAGCAAGTGGGCTATGTCTGATGTCACGAGCAAACATGCAAGTTCTGTGCTGATTGGGAAGAGGACAAGTGGCTGCTCTACGAGCAGGCCAGGATGATCATCCACAGATGAGCAGCTTGATGCCTCTGCATTGAGTCAGCTCTCGCTCAACCCTCAGGCTCAGGAGCTGCCACAGCTCCAGCAGGTTACCTTTGGCCAGCAGACCCTTGGGTCAGTGGCAGCTACAGATCCAGCACTGAGCCTACCCTAGACTCAGGAGTTCTCACAACTGCAGCAGGTGCCGTTTAGCATACTTAAAGGTTGGCAGCAGTTGTGGCTCCTGCGCAGAGTCCCCCAGAAGTGCTGCTTGCTAGTCCCATCTGGGAAGAGTGCAGGCAGGCCACAATGGAGAACGCGACGACTTCCTCAAAACTCCTTGCTACCCCATCGCAAGGAAGGGTGACAGAAGACTTGCTTTTGTCACAAGCAGATGCCCCATCACCATCAGACAAACAGCTATTCATTAAGGCTTTTGGCATTCATGCCCCCCTCCTGGTCAGCGAGTCTACAGACATTGGCACTGATGAGGCAGATGAGCTCCTGCTGTTGGATTCATCCATCAGTGGGTCCATGCCGCAGGCTTCCAGCCAGCCATCGCTGTCGCTCTGAGCAGCCTAGCTCTGTGGCCTCCATGGCACACGTGGAATCTGGTTCTGCCCCATGGATACCACCCCCGCTCCTCCCCAGGGCTCTGAACATCTCAAAGCCCTTATTCAGAGCCTCCTGGGTGACGAGGCAGTTGTCCCCACAGCGGAGAAGTGCACGGCTGTCGCGATGTCCTGCTTATCCCTGAAGGATGTGCGTCATAGGACTCCATTCCTTTCTCATCTTTCCTAGCTGAGCACTATGACCAGCTAACAGCCAAGATATGAGGCACTGAGGACTTTGGACTTTGCCTTATGAAACCTTATATTATACCAGCCCTCCCGGCGCCTGTCAGTTTTCAGGACTCCCCCATCTAGCCAGATCTCCAGGACCAGAGGAGTAGAAATTGGCAGCATCCACGCACATGGTGGACAGCTACCAGGTGGATGGACGATTTCCTGTGAGGCCCAGTGCAGTCCTATGTTAGTCGGTAAAGGGGGCGTCCTGGTTTAGGCCGGGATTCTGCTGTTAGTTGGCAGAAGTCCAGATAACTCTGAGTTTTCCCTTCAGATGTTGCCTCCTTATCCAGATCAATGGTTCCCCCTCCCCCAGGCTGTCGGTTGTAGCGGTCTTAATATGGTCAGTATGCCAGTAATGTTACACCCTCGTCCAATGCGTTTGTATAACTGCAATGGTGGTTGAGAGGTAGCGTTACATAACTGATGCATGAAATTTTAGTAATTTCGGTATTAATAAGTATACTTACCTCTCAACCACCAGAGAACTGGACCACCTGACTCCCTTTCACAGGTGACATGAAGTACAAGGGGAGCATGAGGAGTCACCAGGCGGTCCAAGAGGAACCGTCAGGTTTTTTTTGAACAGTAAAATGAGTAAACCCAACATGATTGTGTCGGGTCATTTGGCCAGACATGGAGGTCTTGGCAATGGTGGTTGAGAGGTAAGTATACCTACTAATACAGAAATGACTAAAAATTCATGTATTAAATTTAATGTTTTTCGAAAGTACAAGGCTAATAATGATTCTCAGTGTACCAAAAATGTGTATCACATGGAAATTTGACAGTACATTATATGGGTGACCTTGATCTATTTTTCAAGGTCATAGAGAGAATACATTCCAGGAAATGATTATTAGCTCTGCTGACTTGTCAGTCAGCAGAGCTAAAAATAAATTTGTGTCCATTGTCTGTTTGTCCATCTGTCCATTGGACTTTTTACATTTTCTGTTTCTCAAAAAACTGTTACGTGGAGTGTTTTGATTTTATATGTGGATATGCCTAGGTGGTTCTGTACCAAGCTTGCAAAAGGGATGATGCAATAATTTTTCTATTTTTGATGATTTTTTTTTTTTTTTTTTTTTTTTAAGATTGAAAATTTCTTCTCTCTTCTCAAGAACTCCTTAGTCAATTGTTTCGATATTGCATAGCCATCTTTGTAAAACTTTTGGCCCATGTGTCAGTAAGTGCTACCACTGTACAGTATATAGCAGCAGTACAGTGCATGCATTGCAATATTGTCAAAACTGTTTTGTGGATACTTTGCTTTTACATATAGATGCTGGCCAGGTGGACCTTCACCAAAATTGTGAAGATAATGATGCAATAATTTTATAGTCTCAGATAGGGGATGCCTAGATAGTGCTGACTCTGCATATCTGAGACATATTGACTTTCTTGGTAATGGTTGATCCAAGGCACATAATTACTGTTAAACTTTAATAGGAAAGTACCTGTGGGGTTTCTTTTGGTGTTGTTCCTTTTGACCTTGAGTGACTGTGAAAGGTCAAACTGACATACTGGTTTATATATTAGTCAACAGAGCACAGGACGATGTCCCTTTGGTTTTGTGACTGGCATTACATTTTAACTTATGCACATTTGTCCATATTCCAGTAAAAGAACATTATACACGCCAATATTCAATGAGATTTGGAATCATGGTGGCACCAGTGATATCAATTGGAACAAGTGTCAAAAGTATTATAAAACACATTTAGTTTTTTATTGTGATGATAGAGATGGAACTGCAACATTTACTTCAAATATAGACTAGGCCAATGATCAAATTTTGTAAAATGGTCATCAAGCACTTTGATAAAGGACACTGAATTTAATATGTTGAGAAAGAACAAGGCTAATGATATCAACTGTACCACAAATGGTTATCACATGCAAGTGTGATATGGCATTATCACATGCAAGTGTGATATGGCACAGTGGTGATGACCTGGAGCTACGTCCTCAAAGTCTGAAGGAAACATTTTGTGAAATGATTTTTTTTTAATGTTCATTTAATGACACATCAGCAGAGCATTATGCCATGGACCTCTTGTTAGGAGATTAAGATGCATAACTCAACAAGCTGTGTCTGTGATATTGTGCAAACTATACTGGTGGTCTGTGATATTTGTGTATGTGTATTCAAACTTAGCATCCTGGTTAAGATTCAACATCTGTATCTTATATTGTTAGATCCAAAATGTGCAGATCAGAATTTTCAGATTTTAATGGTCATGTTGCACTGAATAGTGAAAATTGAAACTACCATTGGCAAAACAAATAAAGAAAAAACCAAACTTGACATTTGCAAAATTTAATATTATTTTCAACTCACACTAGATTGCAGGTAACTTGCAAATCTGACAGTCTGTCACTTTGACATATGAGAGCTTGAGATGACATGCACTGATTGGAGCTGGACTCCATGTTTCATGTACTGATTGGAGCTGGACTCTATGTTTCATGTACTGATTGGAGCTGGACTCTATGTTTCATGTATTGATTGGAGCTGGACTTTATGTTACATTGACAGGGCGCCAAGCTGCAGACTCGGGTGGGAATCCTGCTGCTGCTGTGTCATTGGCTGGCAGCCTGCCCCCTGGCCGTTACACATTTCCTGGGTAATGCTAACAATGTGCCTTTTGTATCCTTTCTTGAAATTGCTTGTCCTGATGAATCAACTCATTAATGCTGCGAGTGCTGGTTACACAAATGGTCAAACTTGCCTGAATAATTATGATCAATTTACGTGCAAATTCCTCCTGAAAAGGCCCATCATTCAAGTCCCAGCATGTCCAGTTAGGGCCGGCAGTTCCACAGAAAGTTGATGATCACTCAATGAAGGCTGACGTCTCCATTTAGAAATTAATTTTAAGAGATAGCATGGTAATTTCAATAAAGTACACAGAGGAAAGTTGTTGACCCTGTCTAGAAATTCGCACTTGTTTTGTGGTAAATTCAGTTATGTAACAATTTGATTGGATTAGACATATTAATTTTGCTGGTAAAAGGGCCTATCACAACACTGACAGCAGGAGAAAGTGAATGTAGACCAATGACTCACACATCAGGTATGTATTGTTAACCTGCCCTGGTCACAGTCAGAATGATTCCACAGCTTGCCTGGACATGGGCTGGGTGTAATGCACTGAACCTGTGATCTGGGGCATGCCGTCACATTAGGTCAATAAATCTCAAATAAAGTGTTTTCTTTTCTCATGAAATGTAAGTAAAATTATCAAAGCAAACAGCAATTTACATGCTGGCCTTTTGAGCCATTTGAGTAGGAAGTGGCTAAAAAAAGCGAAATGAACATGGATAATTATCATCGCAAGTGTATGCCAACCTTCTGTGTGTGTGCTTAAAAAGACGGAGTAGATTTTTCAAGCTGCTTAAGTTGCTATGTTGGGTATCAGAATTGCAATCGGTGAAAAAAAAAAGGCTAAGAAAAATTGTTAGACAGAAAGTCAAAAAGAGCCAATAGAAATGAGTTGCATAATCCTGACAAAAGTCAAAGACCTTAACACATGTACTCAGCTCATATCACAAGTCTCTGCATCAGAAGGAGATGAAATGGAGCTATTAAGTCAAGGCTTGTGTGCATTTCTTCTTGGAATTTGTGTAAATTTTAATGATGATGAAGTTGAAAATAATGACAGTCAGTCCCTACGGCAGATCATCGAAAAGAGGATCGGCTTGGAGATGTACACAGACAAACTAAACCAAGTGTCAAAACATGAAAGTTACAGCAAGGCAGCAAAACGACCACAGCTGAACTACAAGCATCCCAACGATGTGGTATTTGATTATGAGTTCACAAGACTTTTTAAAACATTAGAAAGTAAGTGCACAATACTTGTAGATTATGTAACACAATTTGCTTTTCCTCGCCTTGTTTTTCACAGGATAATTTGTTTCCTTGCCGTGGCTCACTTTGAATGATTTATCTGATCCCAAAAGCAAAGAAACAAATTTAACTCATTCAGAGCCAATCACGACTAAAGTCGATCTACTTAAGTCAGACTAGTCTGAATTATCTGAAGGATCCCAGATTAGTATTCCTCGTAAAAAGGGCTTTTATTCAAATACCAGTATGCCTATACTTCCAGAGAGAATATCCCAGGTCAACAGCTTTTCTCAGCACACATTGGGCGTAATGCGCGCCGAGAAAAGCTGTTGACTCCGTCCAAAGTTTGACACTTTAAGGGTTAAAATGCTCCTTTAGGAAAACAAAGACACCCCACCTCCTCAGAAAAATGGTGGATGGATGTATCAGATCAAGTGGTTTGGTGGCTTTTTTCAAGGCCCTTCTGCAATAAACCCACAAACAGCAAGCATCTCTGTCACAAGTAATCCCATAATGCATCAGTGTAAAAGATAGGCTCCTTCGTTTTAACCCCAGCTTTGGAGTAACAGTTTTGGCGTGTCATGTTGGCAAATAATTATATTTCAGATGAGGTGCTTAAGTCCTTATCGCCAGCCACAGAAGATGAAGTAGAGAAGAAGAAGAAACAGCAGTCATTAGCACAACATGAAAGCATAGTAGAACAGTATAAAGAATTAATTAGAGAACAGGTAAGTGAAACTACTTTGCAATAACACCTACATTATGGTCCTGTCAGCTTAAGGTTCCCATGTCGGAAGCTTGTTTTGGTTGCCTTACTTTCATTTTTTAGTGCAACTGACCTGTCAGTCAGCTGAGCGTAAATGATGGTCAGTCCTCTGTCGTCCATCCATAATTCACATTTTAGACTTCTCCAAAAAGAGCACTAGCCAGATTCCCTTCAAACTTGGTGGGACTGCGCCTGGGGTGGGTCCTTACCAAGTTCATTCAAATGGTTATGCTCCATATTTTTTAGCTCTGCTGACCAAAGGTCGCAGAGCTTATAGTATCACTCATGTCCATCCGTTAACTCTGGAATCTCATTGCTGTCCTTGTTGGGTTTGATATTTATGAATATGGGTCATATTTTTCTACATAAGTGTATCATGCTAGAGATGTCAGTCTGTACCACATCAATTGTATAGTGAGGGACTTGCAGAAGTCTGCTCCTTGCATTTGATACTCTATAACAGTGATTCAATCACTTAACTTATTATTTACATAATGTTCCAGATTCATAGATATCACAAAAACGATATAGGCCTTCTTTCATTTTTTGCTATAAACTCAGCTGACGAACTAGTCAGAAGAACCAAAATAGTGATAGGCCTACCAATTCTCTTTTTATTTTTTTGCAGAAGTAATAAAATTAGGATTTTGAGTGGTTGGGCCTATACATATTGGAAACACTATAGTCTGTATTTAATGAATATTTCAAAGGTTGAGAAGACCAGTTTAAAACCACCAGTTGCCTTTTGTGGGTGACTGCCTGTCTCAAGTTAGGAGTGAAATTTGTTTCTTTATATTGGTATTGGAAGATGAATGTTGATGCTTTGGTAACTCTGGAATCTCTTTGCCGTCATTGTTGGGTTTGATATTTATGAATATGGGTCATGTTTTTCTACATAAGTGTATCATACTAGAGACATCTGTCAGTAAACCTTAAGTATGTGAGCATGATAACTTTAAAAGTTTTGATGTTTGCCCAATATAACTTTCAGGACTTATATCGTGTCTGATAATCTAGGTTCCCTTCGATATTGGTGGCGCCACTTACAATATTATGTAATATAGGGGTCAAAATGGGAAAGTCTTGTGAACACTTTAGCATCTTTAATTTTTGGTGGATCTTCACCAAATTTGGTGGAATTCTACAAGAAGTCTTAAGTTACTAGTGATGCTAGTAGCCCCACCTATAATTTGATGGAAATTATGAGCCTAAATGTGTTTTCAGATGTAAATTCCATATTTGGAAGAGTAGTTGGATTAGACTTGCCAAATTCATAGGATATATATAGACCACATCCAATGCTAGAATTTGACGTAATATCAGTGACCTTTACCTATTTTTGTGAGGTCACCATGCCTGTAAAGTTGAAAAGGTGATGGCAAGGTGTAGATTGGACATCAATGGCAAAGAGAATTGAGTCTCCAAATCAAAATTTCCATTGATGACATAATTCATAAAAATGTAGTTGTTGACCTACTTTTTGGGTCACGGCAACCCAGTAATTATGGAGTTTGGCACTTATCCAAGTTTATTGTTTTTCTTCAGCAACTCAAATAGTTATTACCCGATTTGAACAAACAGACTATACATGGAAAGATAGATGTGGGGCGCATATTTTGAGCAGTAACAATTTTTAAATCCAAGCTGAAGGTCAAAGTCCAATAGCCAGTTTCAAAATAGGGGTCATCTCGTGAATACTCTGCACCCCACAATTTTTTAGATAGGCCCATATAACGTTTAGGAGTTATTAAGTGTATAAAATCTTTGTGGACATCAATGTTGGTGGTGCCACCAATAGTATTACGTAATATACAGGTTAAAATGTGAAAATCTTATGACCACAATACCGTCCACAGCTTTGAAGCAAGCCCAGTATAACTTTTAGGACTTAAAGGGTGTATAAAAATCTAGGTTTATTTTTATATTGGTGGTGCCACCTGCAATGTTATGTAATGGAGGGGTCAAAATATGAAAATCTTGTGAACACTGTAGCACTTTTAATTTTTGGCAGACCATCACTAAATTCAGTGGGATTGTGGGGTGGTCAAAGTCTAAGTTGCTAGTGATACTAGTGTCGCCACCTATAATTAGATGGAAATTATGAGCCAACATGTGTTTTAAGATATAAAATTACATATCTTGAAAAGTAATTGGATTAAACTTGTTAAACTTATAGGCTATATAGACAATGTCCAAAGCTAGAATTCGATATAATATTAGTGACCTTGACCTATTTTTGACCTTAATATTCTGTCCTAGGGTCACTGGGGACATAAAGTTAAGGACACGCTCATTGTTGTCTTTGCACATGCAACAATATCCATCACACAAATTGCACAAATAAGCTATGATTACATGTGGAGCGAAGTGCCATCTGGTGGACACTTCATACACTAGATGTACATAAGCTTTGTATGTTCAGAAGCCACTTGAGGACTTGCAACTCTGAAATGAACAGGTGCAATGTAGCCACAGTGGCAGCAGAGCATTAGGCCTATTGGCCTCCGGGGTGTTTTTATTATTTTTTTACTTCTCCAGAACCATCACTCACATTAAACTGAAACATGGTGGATATGTTTGTTTGTGGGTTTTTTTTTTTTTTTGTTTTTTTTTGGGGGGGGGGGGGTTGTGTTGTGTTGTGTTGTGTTGTGTTTTTTTTGTCTACTTTTCCACCCTGACATCCCTATGTGAAGAAGGCAGATAAGTCATATCTCACCAGACTGGTAGCCAAAACCTCTTTTCATGAATTTTTATGGATATCAGCCTTATATGCCCTCTTACATATAATTAATTCAAATTTTATTTGTGCAACTCGTATAGATATTTAATTAATGGATGAGACCAAATATCAAATAATTTTCCTTCAAGGGAAACCTTGCCTTACCCCCCCCCCCCTCTTTTTTCCAAGCATGTGGCCTTTCCCACATATTTTTTAAATCACTGATCCCTCTTCTTGTTAATCAGTCACAGTGCTTTTGCATTGATCGACATTGACCTTATGTGGGACTTGATGATAAGTCCCAGTGTCACAGTAGGTTTCCCAGAACGTTGTAAATGGAAACGTGATGCGTTTCTAGCTGCCGTTTTTCAGTTCCTGATGAGCCTCTGATAAGGCGAAATGCATTGAACTTTTGTCTTCAAAATAACCTGAAAAGCTTTTCAGGTGGCACTGCTGTGGATTTCTAATTTTTCACGATTTTTTTCAACTCTTGTGCTCATCAGTAAATGCACCTTTCCTACTAATTGCTATGTAAGTCCATGGGCATTCTAATGCTAATTCACATTTTAGTGAATTTTTCTTTAGGCAAACCTTTAAAAACCTTCTAAATGTCATATGCAATCAGCTAAAGCTCAACACAGATCTTTTCAGTTGCAACTTTGATTTTGTGAACAAGCTTAGGTCAGCTGAGCACAGGCTGTTCATGCAGCCCTCTAGTTTTGTTCTTTTGGGGGGCAAATCTTGAAAAATCTTCTTAATCTTACCGAGAGCAGCTCACCCGATTCCTTTGATATCACACACTAATGAACAGGACCCAGCAAGTGCCAGATGGCTTAGAAGGCTAGCTGTCAGATTGGTTTGTTAGCTGGACGTTCATGAATCACGAGGCAGAATTCATGTGAATCAGACGTAAACAAGTACATAGCTAGGGAGGGGGGAAAAGACAGTGGGCAGTTCCCCAGGGGAAGGTCACAGAAATATGTTCTTTTCTGAGAATTGTAAAATGTTTCACTATGCAGGTTTGCATATAAATGTGAAATGTTTCATTACGCAAGATTACATAAGAAATGTGTTCATCAGACTACATGAAGGAGATCTTAGGCTACTGTTACATGACAGATTATGTCATATCTGTCAAAACTGGTATGTGGTGTCTGCAGGGAAATAGACAAAAGAATTTTTTTTTTTTAATATGTCACACAAACTTAAAGCCTTGTGTCATATTTGATCATATCACATGCATATTTTTGAGGTGAACACAGGGAAACATTTCATTTTCCACTGGACAATCAGGCTGTTCTAGTTTAATCTGGTATCATGTTGTGCAGAGACTGGTCATTATTGTCTCGCCAGCGTTAGCTGTTTGCGAGACTAAGCTGTCACTTTCCGGACGTCCGTCCGTCCGTCCGTCAGTCCGTCCGTTCGTCCGTCCGTCAGTCCGTCCGTCCGTCCGTCAACCAAAAACTTCGGAGTGGCATTATTTCACTAACTAGATCAGATAGGGCTATCATACTTGGGTTGATGATTGATTGTAATCATCACTAGAGATGTGGGCCATCAATGTTACACTTCATTGATTACTTCTTGCTTCATTGAGCATTGGAGAAAAACTTCGGAGTGGCATTATTTCAGTAACTAGACTACATAGGCCTTTCATATTTGGGTACATGATTTAATGTAATCATCCCTAGAGACGAGGGTCATCACTGTCACACTTCATTGATTACTTCATGCATGATTGAACATTGGAGAAAAACTTCGGAGTGGCATTATTTCAGTAACTAGACCACATAGGCCTTTCATATTTGGGTGGATGATTTATTGTAATCATCCCCAGAGACGAGGGTCATAACTGTCACACTTCATTGATTACTTCATGCTTGATTGAGCATTGGAGAAAAACTTCGGAGTGGCATTATTTCAGTAACTACACTACATAGGCCTTTCATATTTGGGTACATGATTTAATGTAATCATCCCTAGAGATGAGGGTCATCACTGTCACACTTCATTGATTACTTCATGCTTGATTGAGCATTGGAGAAAAACTTCGGAGTGGCATTATTTCAGAAACTAGACTACATAGGCCTTTCATATTTGGGTGGATGACTTATTGTAATCATCCGTAGAGATGAGGGTCATCACTGTCACACTTCACTGATTACTTTATGCTTGATTGAGCATTGGAGAAAAACTTCGGAGTGGCATTATTTCAGTAACTAGACTACATAGGCCTTTCATATTTGGGTGGATGACTTATTGTAATCATCCCTAGAGATGAGGGTCATCACTGTCACACTTCACTGATTACTTTATGCTTGATTGAGCATTGGAGAAAAACTTCTGAGTGGCATTATTTCACTAACTAGACTAGGAAAGGCTTTCATGCTTGGGTGGATGATTCATTGTAATCATCCCTAGAGATGAGGGTCATCACTGTCACACTTAGAAGCTTCAGAAGCCTGTTGAAATTGGATGACCTCAACTGATTTCAACGACCTAAATGTATTTTCATGGGTGAAAGGCAAAACGTGGCGTTACCACTGCAACTTTTGACGAATTCAAGCCAAGTTTACCAAACTTACACCACCTTTGCTTCTTAGGAAAGCTTTAGAAGTCTATTGAAAGTGGGTGGCCTTGATGTATTTTTGACCTACTTTGGAGGTCAGATGCATTGCATCCTCGAATGTACAATGCTATTCATGGCCAAGAGTCAAACCAAGTTCACCAAATTTATACTAGCTTTGCATCTTACAAAACGTCAGAAATCTCTTGAAAGTGGATGACTTTGACCTACTTTTGACTCGACAAATCTTATTTTCCTTGTGTGTCTTGGGTATAGTTGATTGTAGGTCCCTAGTTACTATTTAACATGAATAGCAAAGTACCTATGCTTTATTTTTGGTGTTCTTAAATTTATCTTGAAGTGTCCTTTGAAGGTCAAACTTAGGTAACTGAACATATGAAGTCATGTTGGCCAAGGGGTATTAAGTGCTTTACATGACATCTATCACTACGAAGCTTGAAACTGGCATGTCAAGCTCTGATTTGTATTAAGATGTTATATACTTTATTGGCCATTTTGTTTTAAAAAAAAAAAAAAAGTGGTATATTCTGAGTAAATATATTGAGATTTACTTGATACATTCAACATCTACTAAATACCATTATAATGTTTGGTCTTACAATTACATTGCTACTGAATGCTGGCGAGACATTCATGCCCCCTGGGCATGGCTCTGGTATTCTTTTCATTTCACTCTTGCACAGGACTTAAAATTAAACGAAGTAAAAAGTACGCTCGAAGAACTAAGACTACAGCACTCACATGCGGAGAAGGAGCGGGAAGACATGCTGCAACAGATTCAACAGCTGAAAGACCAGAATGCACTGCTAAAGGCCCAGAGAGGTAACCATAGTAACATGATTGTCACACCTATCCTGCTGTCTGAGGGGCTTGTTGTCCTGTGCTGTTTGTCAGCCACAGTAACTTTGCTTATGGACTGTGGTACCTCAGAATATTTGATGACTAATTTGGGGACAAAATTTAACTGGAGTAAAAGTGGTCAGTCAAATATAATATTTTCTTGTAAACAACTCTTTATCTGCTGCATGGACATATGTTAAAAAAAAATTAAATATCAAATATGTGGATGAGGCTGCATTTATCTCCTTGGCAGACCCCCTACCCCACTTGATATGGAGTTGGAAATACATGGAACTTCCTTTGTGTCAGTTGAGCAGGCAATGTTTGCATTTTCTATAACCAAAAAATGTTTATCAATCATGGGAATGTTTATATGTTTACATTTATTTCCAGAATTACTTTGAAGAAAAGAAAATGTTCTGCTTGTAATAAAGTAAATGGTTGTCTTAATCGGCAAAGTTGACCAGCCAACATTAGCAACTGATACACAATGTTAATCCTGCAGGCAGCAACCCCCGGCTTTCCTTTGGGGCCTGCAAGTGCAGGCTACCCAGAGTGCTTGAGGATATATTTGGCATACACACATATGGAAAAAAAAATGTTTTTGGTTTTTTCCCTTTGGCTCAGCTGATTTGTCACTCGGCAAAGCTTATAGGAAGGTCAGGTGACCATCCATTCATCTGTCATTATCATTGTTAGTATGGTCATCAACCATTCACATTTAAATTTTCAACTTCCCAAAACCACAGGCCGGAAACTTTTCAACCTTGGTGAGGACAAACCTTCAGTGTGCCTCTGCCAAGTGTGCTCAAATGGTCATGTGCCAGTGATTTTGGGAGATTTCATGTAAAATTTTTGTGTTCATTTTTTTAGTAAAAATATTCGTCTGGGACCAGCACAGGACCTGTCTTCAGCAGACACAGGGCACAATGTGCCTAAGTACACTGATGACACCTGCCTTTGACCTCTGTTTACAGACCACTTGCTTTATGTGACCATTTTTATGCCTGCCCTAAGCATGTAAAGGAGTGACTGTGGTATCATTGTTGATGGGAGCAAAAAAAGACTTTACAACACTTTTTGCCATTAAAAATATCTCTTCCGGTAATTTTTACTGGGAAAAAGTTGCACGCAGATCCATGAAGATAAGGTTTCTCAGGGTTACCGACTGAATAAACTGATTATGTTGTAGGTGGAGTAGGCAACTCACAAAATGACCTGGGAGACTTCAGTAAACTACAGCAGGACATTGACGGCAAGAAGAAAGAAATAGAAGAAAAAGATAAACAAATTGAGCACCTGGTGAGTCATTCTGTCTTCAGCTCAGCCGATCTGTGTGCTATTTGTGTAACTGGATAATGCCAGGAGACTACATGTAGTATGCTTATGGTGTAGAAGTGCTTCACCTGAATATTGTAATCATGTACACGAGGTTGATGTGAAAGCAGAAAAAAAAAATATGTGGTGAGAACATAGCAAAGCAAGGCACTGCAGAGACGAAGCTGTAGGTGTGTAGAGCTAAGATGCTGTTTATGTGATGGGCCAAAAGCTGTTATCTGAGCAACAAGAGCTGTATTGATATTGATAATACATGTACATGTACCAGAATTATTTGTTTGTGCTTGCTTAGAAATGTAGAATTGGTATGAATCCTAATGCAGCATTTGTATCATTTTCATAGAAATTCTGTTGCCAAAATGATGTCTGTGGTACAGTTTAGATTCCGAATACCACACAAGATGAGCATGTAGATATTTTATGAATAAACAATAGGTCACTTTGAAATTTGATCTCAGAGTCCTGCCACTTTTGACAAAATATTTTTAGACCTGCAACAAAAAACTTCCAGTTAGATAAGTGAGTGAGGTCAGTATAAGGGCCGGAGAGATGAGGCCTGTGGTTTGCCTTACAGAAACAAGAGCTGACTGTGGCGGAAGCCAAAGCTTTAGTCATTGACAAAGACGAGGAAGACTCCGACACAAGCGCTTCTAAGTCGGCCATGTTGCATGCCTCAGTAAATAGACTCAACTCTGATGTAGAGGAATTAAAGAAGAAATTAGACCAAAAAGAGGAAGAAATCAAGCTTTACAAGAATAAATATGATGAGACAAGTAAACAAGTAGCAGAATTGGTGAGTGATTCAGCCAGTCAGTATTGCATGGTGTGGATTTATTTCAGCACCTAACCCAATCATGCTGTAGTATTTATCCTTTGTAGTTAGTATGAATGATGAGGGTCTCTAGTTGATAACCTTACAGAAGCAAACATTATGCATTTTCTTTGACTGGTTGCCTGCAGAGACAAAGTTTTTGTGACTTTAAGATTTCTGTTGGGATCATGTGATCATGAGCCCTGTTTTATTTGATTTAAAACCACTAATGCTAACAACTGGGTGTCAGTGGTCCTGACATATTTATTTTATTTTTTTTTTTCAATTCAAAGGGAGACAAGTTCTTATTTCTCTGCTGGGAACATACGGATATGCAGGTGTGACAACTTGAAAAGTGTGACAGTTGGGTAGTTACACATGTAATTTGCCAGTGACAATTTCATTATGCTGTCTTGTAAATTGCTGTCCCTGTTCCCTGTTTGCATGATTTATTCACATGACATGGTGTAGAAATCTATCAGCTGTTGTGTACGGGTTAACTTTGATAATGGGTGTGTATAGTGCAGATGGATGGTCAGCAGAAATAAAGGTGGATCGAGGTCACTGTCTTGTAAAGACTCGTCAAGATTTGCACATCACAGGCTCAAACCAATTTCAATCAGTCTCAAAGTTCTTTTGAAAAGAAAAAAAAGGCTATTGGAGGTTTTTAACAAATATCTTACTGATCTATGGTGTCTATAAACTAGGAAACTAGGTTTGCTTCTGTAGCGGTTTAGTGAGCTATCCTGCTTCAGCAGAATGTTTCATATCAGGCGACACACTCCTTTCCAAATATTTCAGCTCAGTTGAGAGGCTTGAGAATACTCAGTGTGTGCATATGCTTTTGATTTATGTTGTAGTTTGTTGAAATGTGGGTGATTGCACAACTTAGACTAACACGTAGATTGCATTCTTCTTTGTGATCACTGGTTCTTTATGACTGGAAGCTTACTAAATTCATAGACTATACTTTACTTTTATCGTTCAAAATAAGGATATTTTGTAATTGTACATTGTGATGATACTAGTGTGGACAATTAAAGTTTTCGGTAAGCTTCATGTTTGTTTTTTTAGCGCAGCTGACTCAGCTGAGCTTAAACGATGGTATTTGTATGGTTTATTTTAAGCCCGAATGATCTTGAAAAGTCAAACTGCATACATTCCTGTTGATTACTACGTAAATCCATGGGGATAGCAATGCTAATTCACATTTTCAACTTCTTCTGCAAAACGATTGGCCAGATTCACTTCAAAATTTGTGGGGATGTACATTGGGTAGGTATCTACCAACTACCTTCACATGGTCATGCTCCTATGATTTTTGGATTTTTAATGGTTTTTTATTAATTTTTGCATTCCCACCGATTACCGTGTAAGTCAATGGGGTCTGCAATGATGGTTCATATTTTGACTTCTTCAAAACCGTAAGCCAAATTCACTTGAAACTTTTGGTACAGATACTCCAGAGATTTGGGGAATTTTTTTCGTATGACTGTGAATGAACTTCAGGTCATAGATGAAGGTCACAATGCCATGCAAAATAAAATTGTTTCTGTGCCACATTTTTAAATGAGGATGATTGAAGTCCATCATACTGGTCATTGTTTACCCAAGTGAGACTTCCTTTAAATTTGCTAAGAGGTGAACTTGAGGTCAAAGGTCAAGGTCAAACTTTCTGCAGGAGAATTGTGGCCCTCTTAGAGGTGGCCTCTGGTGAGAGGTGCCTGCTCGGGGGATGCATAATGTTTTTCACATTAAAAACTCGCTCCTAGTTTACTTTTAGTTTTAGTTGAATTTAGTTTAGTTTGTTGACAAAATCGGAAATCTTCGCTAAAACAAGTTGGCCTATTGCTCTGAAATTGCACAGGTACACATCTTGGTACCCTTAGACCAGAGTGGAATGTAACTATGAGTTGAATGTCAAGGTCAGCTGAGGATGGGCTGTTTATATAGCCCTCTTGCTTTTATTAATTTTTTGATAAAATCATCACCCAAACTGCCAAGCCAGTTGCTTTGAAATTGTATTGAGATACTTCTTGGACCCCCTTAACCTTAAGTATATACCATAAGTTAGCAGTGACTTTCCCAAATTGCTGGACATAACCCTGGATTCAGATATAAAGTCTGGTAAAGTATACATCTTATGAAAGCTACAAACTAGAGATTCTATTTATTTCACTTCCTTAATGTCACTTGGTGGCAATGTTCACATAACAATTACACAACTGATCATCATGATTTACCACACATATTCATTCAGCTCATTCAATTTTGAACATAGGAACCTCAAATTTGCTGAAAAATTTAAGTTTATTTGATGAATCGAAAAAGGTGTGTTGCAATTTTTCAAAATCTGTGCGGTTTTGTCACCAGAGTCTTGTATACTGTACAGGTATATATTCCTATATAAGGGCTATAGTATGTTCCAAGATTAGTGACCTTGACCTAATTCCAAAAATTACAGGCCCATCTTGGCTGAATTAGGTTTCCACTCACGAACTTCAGAAATCTTTACATTGCAAATTTCATATTTCTCAGGATTATGTTCCTCTATAAATTGATGACCTTGACTAAATTCCTAAGGTCACAGAGCTGCTTTGCTGGATTTAATTTTTGCCTGATGCATATTTTGTCAGCTGCATCTTTCATATCGCACGGGTTTCCACACATTAAATCTATAAGTTTGTGAGTTAGAACTTTCATACTGCTCAGGTGTATAGTTCTCTGCAGGGGCTAGGTTGAGTTTGATGATGCCTGACCTTGATCCAATGTCCAAGGTCACAAAGCCTCCTTAGCTAAACCTGTTGTGTTTGGTGTAGAGCAGATGGCTTTGAAATATATTGAAACTCTGACATGTTGATTTGGTCAGTTATGGTTACCCTGCTGACTGTCAGCAGCACAGGACCATCATGGTCCTTTTGTTAGTCTTCTGGAAAGGCTTGGTTAACTCTAAAGATGGATGACCTTAATCTAGTTATGCCTTCTTCCAAGAATGTCGGCAGGATTATCTATGCTTGACAAACATATCTTGTTTTCACAATTTTATGCCCCTCAGCAAAATAAGTGAAAATTAAAATAACGTGAAATTCCGTGAATTTGGAGTTTATTTAGTGACAGACTTTACAGACATGGGTGTTAAATATCTCTACATACAGTCCTGGTATTGAGGACAAGAAATATGGAAACTGTTTCAATACTATCATAGTGAATGTCATGGTGTTGACCTGATACTGTGATTACTGCTTCAGAGACAGCAACTAACCACAGGCGAGGACAGTGCCAACGCAGCTTTATTGGCAGAGAGGCAGTTGATGGTGACAAAAATGACCGAGCTAGAAGCCAGGGTAACAACAATGGAGAAGAGTGAGAGGACACTGACAGAGGAAAAGTCCACTTTGCAAACAACAGTCAATGTAGGTACAAGTGTTAAGCACTCAGTGGCATGTGCTCATACAAGTATAAAGCACTCAGCTGTATGTGCTCATACAAGTAGAAAGCACTCAGTGGCATGTGCTCATACAAGTATAAAGCACTCATTGGCATGTGCTCATACAAGTATAAAGCACTCAGTGGTATGTGCTCATCAGTCACATGACAACTAAGTTTGATGATACAAAATGACAGCCATTAGATTAAAACAGAAATGTTGAGTGCAAGGTGGAGTTTGCAGACTTGATTAAACAGTAACAAAAAAGGGAGGAAAATTGTGGATCCTTTAAATGTGGTAAGTGATAGCAAAAATTTGTTAAAAATTGAGGTTAAGGAAACTTTTGGAGCCATTAAATGGTGGAAAAACTTGAGTCTAACCATGTCCCAGTAGCACAAGATGTACAAGATACAATGCATTGACAAATTTTCTGATTTCAGAGTTTAACATTAGAAAAACAAAGTGTGGAGGATCAAAAACTGAGGCTGTCAGAAGAGGCGGATAGTGTTCGGAAGGAACAAGAGGATCTTTTAGTGCTACTAGCAGACCAAGATGCTAAACTAAGCACGTACAAGAAGAGGCTTAAAGAACTGGGACAAGTGGTCAGTAGTTTTGCCTTGGATTAACTGCTTAAACAAACCTACTTGACTGCACCAGTTACAGTGTAATGTGACTTCAAATTGTGGTCTCTGTCTTCTCAGACCACGCCAATGAATTCATATATCAGGGACCACATATTTAGGACACAACGTCGTACAACATCTGTCGGTTAATAATACAACATCTATCTATTCAGGCTACTTCCCCTCTTTCATCGAACAGGTGGTTCTAATTTCTTGAGGAGAATTCATGGTGCAAGCTACCTAAGTTGTGCTTGTTAAGAAGGGAACCCATCATTGAACATCACATACGGTGCCCATTAGGGGCTAGCACCGCCGTGGTTCATGATGAGACTGGGTGATTTATCAGCGGACGGTGCTTACAGGATCCCCCCAGACTGTTCTCTTCATCAAGTCATAATGTTTTCCATCTTTTAGTGATTGAGATACTGGATTGTGTATCATATAAATGCATTCTTAGCAGTGTATTCTGTATTGAGACATCCGTCCATCTTGTTGACGTACAACGTTACCACGATTTCTCAAAAAATATTCACCATAGCTTTACCAAATTTTTGTCAGAGATGCACCTGATAATGGGCCAGGTCTGTTAAAAGCCAGCTGTCTCTGATTATTTTTAAATTTTTTTATGAAACTTTTGAAGTATTTATTTGAAGGCCATCTGAGTGGTGTCAACCCTGACCAGGTAACCACGATATCTCAAAAAATATTGACCGCAGCTTTTCCAAATTTTTGTCACAGATGCATCTTATGATGGACCAGGTTTCTATTTAAAACCAGCTTCCTCTTTATATTTATAAATTTTTATCAAATTTTAAAGTATTTATTTCAAGGCCGTCTGTGTGGCACACATGGGGACAACGTTATCTCAACAAGGATGCATTGCAGCTTCACCAAATTTTTGTCAGAGATGCATGTTATAATGGACCACATTCCTATTAAAAACCAGCTTCCTCTTATTATTTTTAAACTTACGAAACTTTTGAAATATGTATTCAAAGGCCATCTCAGTGGCACACAAGTGGAATCTTGTTATCATAATATCTCAAGAAGGATTCATCACAGCTTTATCAAATTTTTGATGCAGTTACACTCTGTTATGGCGTGTGTGAAGTCTCAAAAATAATTTGCATAATTGAGTGAAAAAAAGATTGTGGGCGCTGAGGGTAATCCATTCTCTGAATGCTATTTTGTAAGATTGCAGGACCCAGTGTTTTCCACAACATAATATTTTGGCAGGGTGGTTGAAAACTATTATGTTCAAAAAGTTGTAAGCACCTTTTGAGCCATAAACAGTTATTTTAAATGAATAATTTTACATTGATAACAGTCCCCAACATAAATTTGATTGTCCAGTGAAACTGGGGAGACATGCTGTTTTTGTGCCCGTTTTTTCCACACCTCCTTTTCCTCACACAACTGATACCTTTATGATGCAAAAGAACTACTGCAACCAACTTTGGTATGTGGAACCCTCTTGTGGAGAGCTTGGATAAGATTGCTTATCAGTGACCTTGACCCAGTTTCAAGGTCACAGGGGTCAACTTTGTCACTTTTATGGCCTATTTGTTCTCATCCTGATATTTTAAGAATAAAAAGAGCTACATCAACCACGTTATGTTTAACCTTTATATGGACAACTTGGACAGGATTGCATATCGGTGACCTTGACTATATGTTAAGGTCATTGGGGTCAACTTTGTTGGTCAAGAGGTCAAGTATCTGGTTTACGGTGATACAATCATGTAAAACTACATATGTCTGGACTGTAATTCTGTTGACATTTGACTTGGAATCATGAAACTTTAAACATAATATATGTAGCTGGACACAAGAGTATGTCATGCATAAAAGTAGGTCACTAGGTCAAATATCTGGGTCACAGTGACATATTCTTGTAAAAATTCATGTCCAGGCTATAATTCCTTTAATCTTTAACTTAGTTTTATGAAACTTTACACATGCATATATCTTAACCTAAAGGTGTGTCATAAAATAAAACTAAGTCAAATATCTGGGTCACTGGTACATCCTGGTAAAATCGTGTGCACACTGTAATTCTTTACTCTTTAAGTTAGTTTCATGAAACTTCAAATACACACATATCTTAACCCAAAGGTTTGTCATGGAACAAAAGTTGGTCACTAGGTCAAGTATCTGGATCATGGTGAGGCCTTTATATAAAACTGCAACACAGTCGTTCATGTCTAGGCTTCAACACAGATTAATGAAACTTTACACACAGGTGCATCTGGACAGAAGGGTGTGTCATGCAACAAAAGTAGATCACTAGGTCAAATATCTAACCATTATTTTCTATGTCATGTCTTCTATATTGCACAGGAGAATAGTTCCCTGTAAGGGCTGCCTTAAGTTGAAAGATTTCATGATTTACAGGTTCTATTTGTCTGTCCATCCATCATTTCGACCGGCCATCTGTCTAGCCATGTTCAGGGATGAGGCTAGGTGGGGGTGGGCAGGGATCTAGCAATCTCTGATTGTATTTTAATTTATTTTCATTTTGAACAATTTTTTTTTTTAAACCTTAGAAATTTTCAGTAAAGCCACTTGGCAAGTTGGTTTGAAATTGCACATAAATGGTTCTGGGTACGCATGGATCAGGGTTAGACTTCATTTTGTTTGAAACATCAAGGTCAGCTGAAGATGTGCAGTCCAGACAGTCCTTTTTGGAATCCTGGGTTCTGAGACAATGGGTAGATTTTAATGGGGAAAAATTGCATGTGGATACATCAGCATCAGGTTTATGAGGGTTAAAGTGTGTGGATGAGTGAAGACTAAGAAATGCATCTTGTGTACGAGGTGTTTGTGTTCATTGACTGAACCATGCTGACTACATGTTCTATATTGTTTACAGATAGAGGAAGATGATGAGGATGATGATGATGACGATGAGGATGATGATCTTGAGGATGGGGAAGATGATGAGAAGACAGATTAGACCAGTTCGCAGTGTGGTAGCAGCACTGCTTTTGACACAGGTTGTCCATGTGCTACCAGCCCTCTACCAGTTGCCAGTGTGATGGCAGCACTGCCTTTCACCATCTGGTTGGCAGTGGGATGCTAGCCCTGCCAGACACACCGATGAGCAGCAGCCTGGTGTTACACAGGGGGGCAATGTGGCTGCAGCACCAACAGCATGTACATTGATAGAACACAGACTGCAATGGTATGGACAAACGCTGCACATAGTCAGTACACACAGTGGACGTGACTTTTTAACCAAGGATACTTGTATTTAATATTTTGAACTTAGGCTCTGGCAGAATTTGGGGTTATTTGTTTATGGCGGGGTAACATACCATGATACACATACACGGATCAAACAAAATGAAATTAGGGTGAAGAAGAAAACAAAAGTTTAAATAGAGCACAAAAAGACTTGGAACTGGTAGTAACATTATATATTTTGAGGACATCATCTGCTGTCGTCAATTTTATTGCAGTACAAAATGAAAATCCACGTGTAAGGTATTGGCTTGCCTGCTAAACAACCCAAGTTACTTTAAGTGGTGGAGTGTAACAAGAAACACCGAGCTCAGTCTGCTCAGGAGACAAGTGACGGGCAGGTTTTGGGACTACATAGCTAAGATAAGAGAGATACAATCCTAGCTGTATGGGTTTCGTCTTACTTTTCCGTGGATATCTTGAGGTGCTATAAGTGATCAATGAAGCTGTTGGACTTGTTTGAAAATCCTTAAACTGAAACCAGAAAAGAAGTGTAGCTGCCAAAGGGTGCACATATATGTTTGAAGCCAGAAGTAAGCCTACATGATTGTATGACAAGCAAGTTTACTGTCAGACAGTAGATCTTGTGCTTATCTACAGGGCCTCCAAGCTAGCTTATGTTAAAAGTGGGAGATCTCCCTCCTGCAGGTACTGAAAAGTAGGAGGGGGAGCGCTGCAGGAGCGAAGCATAGCTAGGGTAGTCTGGGGGCATGTTCGGCCAGGAAAAATTTGAAATTTGCGCCTTCATTTCCTGCATTTTGAACCATTTTAGGGGCACCATCATAGTCATATTCCAGGCATATATAGTAGAACAACAAGGCAAAACAGTACAACTTTACAGCCACCGATGGAATAAGGCTGCTTTTAAAAATTTTACACAAGTGCCTCTGGCAGTGTCCAGGTAACAAATTAAACTGATGTCAAAGTAGGTAATGTGTAAAAGGGGGAAGAACATCCATTTTAAACATGTTTCAAGAAATGTCCAAGTTACCAAAAACCTAACAAAAATACATGTGTTGTTCCAGTAGCCTGACATACCCTATTAAAAAGACCCAACCCTAAAAATAATGGAATAAAAAATGAAAAGGACTTTCAAGCCACCCTTTCCTAATAAAAATTGATTGACGCAGGCTGAAAGATTTTATCGAGAAAGTGGCCATCGTGTGCCGTTATTTTGCAGTAAAGTCAACTCAAACACATCATTCTATTTCAGCTTGTCTTCTGGGGCAGGGGAAACAGCATCGCTGCATAGCCACATTTGTTCAATGAAACAGCATAGCCCCAGTTGTTCAGTGATGTTATCCTAATATTCGCAATATTCCAGAATCCATGTGTCCGTTCTCTGAGTTACCAAGGCAAATGGTTGTTAAAGTACTTTTAAAACCTGACTTACTATCTTAACTTTAATCTGCCCGCTGAGTTGTGTCTAAGGCAGCTATCATCATTAGTTACAAATCCAAATGCGACACAATACTTTGAGGCACCAAGTGGTGAGCGCCATTTTGAACATTGCGCAATGCATTGATTGCGGGGCAGTACGTTGCACAAAAATACATTTGATTTGGATATCAAAGTGAATCGCTGCCACAGCATATATCATTATTGATGTTCTGAACCATTTGCAAATTGCAAAATAATTGGGTGCGGAATCCACAATTTTCAAAATTGCAGCCAAGTTGATTTTATATTTTGAAGAGGCAGTATCCAAAATATATGTGTGATTAGTGTAAGGGAAAGGTAATTTGTCAAATGAATGTAATGTACAATGTATAATGGGACTTTTCCAGAGTGAGCATTACCTGAAAATGTAAATACCACACCATATAGTTACCAGTTGTAGGCCCCAGAAAAGGGATTTTGTATCAGACATTGAAGTCGCCTAGAGTCTATGAATTAAGTAGCAGCACAGGGCACATGAGGCGGGACCGCCTGCTGAGTCAAAGTTAGAGCTTAGTGGAGAAAGTTGCCCCGATAGTGGAATCGGGTCCAAAAGTACCGGCAGGTTTTTATACAAGTGGTAAAAAAGCAGGAGACATTTTTTTAAAAGCCCGAGAATGGGAGACTTTGTAAAAAAAGGGGGAGATCTCCCGCCAAGGAGGGAGACTTGGAGGCTCTGTGTCTACATTGTAACTTTGCTCTTTGGAAGGTAAATTTTTGGCACTCAAATATATTGGGGGGAGGGGGAGGGGTTGTAAAAATTTCTGCTATATTCCAGAGAAAAACTTGTAAGATACAGGTTTAATCCTTCGGGAAATCTTGTACCGGAGACCTCCTTGTACTCCCGATTATAAAGTTTTCTCATGTCGTTGTTGATCTTGTTGGAAGTGGTCAGAAAATACGAATAAACTTGTTGATATTGGTCTATACAGAAAGATGACTGACAACGCTGGAAAGTCAGAATGCTAAGTTATCATGGACTGCTCTTTTATATCATTGCAGAAGAAACCAGAAAATATTTTTGTTCTGAGAAAATTGATATTTATGTGCAACTCATTATCTTGTTACATACATTGCAGACGAATTTCAAGCTTGTAACCATTAGTAACTTATATAGTGATTGAGACAAAACAATGGATGTCCAATTTCTGTACGTACTCAAGCTTCATTATAAACAAACTTCAGTGGCTTCAACCACAAGACCTTGAGCGAGTATACTGTCCTGAACATAATTTATTGACCAAAACTGCAGATTGGCCCTGAATGTGAGGATAATTGAAACCCTTTGCTGGTCTTGTACTTAATTTTTTTTACAGCAATCTACAAGAAAATCCCTGGGATTCTAGTTAATATTTCGATGAATTTATGATGAAGCGAAGCCTTTTGTGAAGAGTAAGAACTGTTTTGAGGATGTTTACGGCCAGCTTATCGACTTCGGATAGTCAGCAGGGTGAGGGCTAATTAAATCTTGTCTGCTCAAAGTTCCCAGAAGTCAAATGTTGTTTGTTAAGAAATGTTTTCTAGTAATGAGAGACTTGCGTTTGGGAAAACCTACGTGAAGGAGATCGTGTGAACAGCTGACGCTGATCAGTGCCAATTGGGAGCTTGGCATGCCACGGTATCCACTATGAGGAAAGTTGTTGACTCACTTGAAGCAGGAAAGGGCAAAGTTTCAAGCAAACAACACGTGTACATATCACACCAGATACTATCCTCCAAAATTCTCTTGCAATTTCCCCTACTTTTTGCCAGGCATGGGAAATAGTGTGTATAACATGTAATAAATGAACCGAACAAAACTACTGCTTGTTTCTTGTTATAGAGTTGCTTGCTTGTTTTACGGACGGTTTTTAGCTCGTGTACATGTAATTCAATATTGATGGCAGTGAAGATGTGAGGGAAATGTTTAGTGCATAGAATATACCCATAGAGATATGCAAGTCAACTGTTTTTCATGTGTCAAATTTTGATGCTCTGGCAGTTTTTTATCTTCAAATCTTGCAACATGAAGTGAAATAGGTTGACATGGAACACTTCAGAAAATTTAATGTTAATCGTTAACTCTATGAGGAATAACTCATCTCCTGGAACCAATTTTCCATGGCAATTACAAAAAAAGAAATAATGGTTTGGGGGGAGGGTTCTAATTATGTTTATTGACTGGAAGAAAATTACCCTATAGTACAGGAAATGACTTAATATAATGGGTTCTCCAGACATGGAGGAAACACATGACATAAACTAGGCAACAAAAGTAACTCCCCACCTTTTTGGAATCTGTATGTTGTTTTGGGGGGCTGTACATTAACACAGACACAGGCAAGTCTGCTTTGCCAGCATTCACCAGGAAATATTAAGCACACAAGTGAGATTTCTCTTTTACAAAATACCCTTTAATCTCCAGACAGTTTTTGCATGATAGTAAATATACACTCTTGTACAATGATAATACTGTGAGAACATTTTTATCACGACGTAAATTTTGCATGGTAAAAAAATACAAAATGTAATTCAAGAGCGTACACTATATTCTGCACACTTTTTAGTACACAACATGTTATGTTACATAATGTACATATAGTTTTGAATCTGTGCAGTACTTCTGGTGAGATTAATATGATGCTCTTAAGGCAACAATTCTGGCATCAAGTTCCAAGGTTGCTCTCATGATTGAAGCGCTTGTTCATTCTGCAACAGAGGGGAACTTTCTTGTCTGCTTGACACAAGGCTCATTGTGTCAATTGCACATTACATACCCTCACAAAATGAGCTTTTGTACAAGAACAAACACTTACTGTTTTTACATTCAAACTGGTTGGCAAATAAAACAAGTTTGCCACTTGTGCACGAAACAGTGCAATTAGGAAATCCAGTTTACCAGTAGAACAAAGGGTTGCCTGCAAAGCAGACTCTTTTTTTACACTAGTTGTGTACCACTAGGCTGCTTCGCAGGCAAAACAAAGGGAAGCATTTCACACAACAGGCTCCAAGAGTCCTGATAAAACACACATTTCCCACTTTTTTGTTATCATAAAAATCACTTGGATTTACCTACCTCCCACTTTTTGCACTTTTTCTTCAGCAAACTCTCCCATTTTCTTTGTTGCTGATTTTAGGAAAGTTTTGTGGCTTTTATAATATAAAGTTCACATTCAAACAAAATATACTTGGAATTCTTGGCAAATGGGTTTGTGGTCATCAAAATTGTAAAGGAAGGCTCTCATGAACGAACCTTAAATTGTAGCTTATTAACACGGTCACCAAAATTACTGGATATGTGTTGAAGTATTATGATATTTTTTTGTATCATATGATTATGTTGTGCATTGAGGTTTATGGGACATCCATGGTAACTCCTACTGAATAGTGAACAGTTTTGTTGGTGCAGAAAAATGCAACATAAACAAGCCTCAGCACACCAGGTAGGAAGGTGTCCCATCTACTCTAACCTGTCAGATTAGCACTCAGGCATGTGAACTAGATATTAATTGACCCCTTGTGTTTCCTGGAATTATTGTGTAAACAGTTGTAGAGCCTTGTCTTTGATAAGAATTCTGTTGTTTTCTTTTTTCAAGGATCCTTGAAGATTTACCCATTATGCCTGAAGATTCCTTTTAAGTTCCATACACCCTGTACTTACTGTGATTAAGACAAAGTAATGGATTTCCCTCTTGGCAGATAGGTGGAAAAATCATTCTTGCATTTTTGCACATGTTAAGTCATTGTTACAGCAAAATTGTTACACTAAACATGATAATTCATGACAGCCTTCCTTCATTGAGAACCAGCAAGTTGCAGTTTCAACCCACCACCCGCTGATGCAGCCATAATAAACTGACAATGAACTGCATTCACAGGCCCAGCCCAGGCTGCAGTCAAGAGAAATTGACCCTTTCCGGTTCTTCGAAAGCAATTCTAGCCAACAATTTTCATATCATTTTTAAACCATGTGCCAACTTAGTTTCCTTTGCTTTTGTTTTACAAAATTCAACAATATAACCTGAGGAAAGCTGTTGACTAAGACTACTTCTTGCTTCACACTAGGCTTGCTGGTATTTGATCGAAAGGTATCTTCATGAGGAATTTGAATCTTTCAACCCTTATGTGTTTAATGGTAATGAGAAAATGACTATAGCCATGATTAGCACTTTCAGAGTTAAGACTCATGCTGTGATGGAAACCAAACATGAAATGGGGAGTAAAATTCTATTTAAACTGCCATTGCACATTGCCAAACGACAAATGACCCTGCCACTGTTTGCATGCCTGTGGGTAATTTTGTACAGTCACCTATTTTTAAAAAGACGTGGCATCAAGGTACATGTTTATATATACTGAAATTGCAGCGTCTCCAGTACATCACATTTCTGGTTAGAGAGAGATAGTGTATGTGTGTGCGTGCGTGCATGCATGTGTGTGGGTTTTTTTTTTATTGCTAATGATATGGCCACATGAATTTTATTTGGCTTTGATAAGTTGATAGGCCAGCACAAACATCAAACATGAAAAAAAGTTAACATTTATCCAATTACATCACATAACTTGAATGTAATTTTATGACACAGTCATCAAACATGCTAAGAGTGCATGCTCATTAAATTACATAATTTATCATGTAATTTAAATAGTTTTCAAATTAAAAGGTTCTAAAATTAACACTCCTACAGCTGTATGAACTCAAAGTGTGTCCTACCCATCTGTGGAGAAAACTGAAGGATGGTCAAAATAATGTATTCAGGGTGAATTTTATATCAAAATCCACAGATTTTAAATTGCTAGTCTAACTCATGCAAAATCATATTTGCTAAGAATACTGAAGTGTACAGCATATCATTTTGTGGATAATGTAGATTATCATTTTCTTCTATTTTACAGCATTGCTGAATAAATTATATACAATGTAAAACTCACTTCAAAGGCTTAAAAATAATTCTGATGGTGACTTGGATAGGCATTAAAAAAAAAATCTTGCTAAATATTGTTTTACAGTATAAATTTTTAAAGATGATGAATTTTACAGAAAACTTTTGCTTTGGCATTTGGTTGACAGCAGTCACTTAAAATATGTTAACATGATACATAAAACTTTAAACATACTGTATACATCACACCAGCAGTCGGTCACATGACCGACTAATATAAAGTGGTTCTATGTTTCTACATTTGTCTACTGTATCACAGAGTTTGTTAATGAGCAGTCTTCAGTACAACAGTCTTGTCCAGTATGCTCTGTATGCTGCCACATGCCTCCCTTTTGATGCTGCCACCTGCAGGTGCACCCAGCAATTGACCACTTTTGAATATTTACAGCTACACATGAATATATCCATGATTTTATGATTTAAAAGCTCATCACCGATGATAGAGTCTTGTAGTTCTGTTTGTTGATTGCCCTGGAAATAAAATACAAATATAATACAAAAGATCATCCAAATACATGTAATACTGTGTACAGAATTCTTTAAACACATCGTATTCCTGCTGCTCCTGTTACTGACAGGTTGCCCTCACAGCCTTGTGGGGTTTTCCATTCGAACAACTTTCATGGTCCGCCTGAGGTAAATTGCGCAGTTAATCACAATAGACCATGACATTCATCAAAAATACAAATGAACCACATATACAGGTGCTAAGAGCAAACTATTATAAATTTGATATTACATGCGATAATTATTATTGTAATTATTGTTTTCATTGTTTAGATTTTACTAGTAGGATAGCATAAAAAATTAAATTTAAGCATAAGATATATTATTAGCTGTAAAAATATTTGTCAGTGTCATAAAAATTTTAAGTGCAAGAAACAATTTCAGCTGCCAAAAATATTTTTGATGGCAAACAGTAACTTTGTGGATTTCAAGTTATTATCTCACATATGAAAGTTATTAATTTGCATGCATGAATTGATAATTTTAGCATGTGGGTTACTAAGTCACACATGAACTTAATAACTCATATGCGCATGTTAACTCACAACCCAGGCATTTCTTGCAGCTGAAAAATATCTTTACACCTAAAATTAAATGTTTCATCTAAACAAAACTTTTCTGCAGCAAAAATTTATTTTTCACTGTGTCCTGCCAAAGCCAGTCACAATAGATGTTGTAGGTTCAGAAGCAAATTTAATATATATATATATATATATACATACACACACACACACACACACACACACACACACACACACACACACACACACACACACACACACACACACACATATATATATACACTGAAACTTCACTATAATGACACTCAGATATTTTCTTTGCTGTTTGATTCATTTATCTGACATATTCAGTTATCTGACACATTTCAAAGAGAACAGATGGTGTCATTACAACAAGTTTTCACTGTATATATATATATATATGTATGTATATATATATATATATATATATATATATATATATATATATATATATATATATATATATATATATATATATATATATATATATATCTGTACTTACTTTATAACATTTTGGTCAACAACTGATGAGACTGGAGCAGACTTGGGTCCGGCTGAGGGCATGAAGATCTTGCCAGTTTTGTTAACGACGTGCACAGGTCGACTGTACTTTTTGCCGTAAGGGTCAGCAGAGTGGGACGGATACGGATCAAAAGTTCCAGCTTTCATACCTGCTGGCTGTAAACATAAACACACAAATGAAGACAACAAGCAACAATGTTGACTTAATCATTAGACAATCGAAGACTTTGGAAGGGATGGGTTGCAAGCCTGTCTGTGCATATAAGTCAGTGTGTCTCTGTTGTGGATCCCTATAAGACCAAAGCTTATTTTTTTTCCTAAGAGACAAAGTGTACCTGCATGGTGGTTTTTGCCACTGCTTTAACTGTTTCTGTGCCAATTGCAACAAAAAGTTGTTTGACTGTATGACCATAATGATTTCCCATTAAAATTCCTCGCAAAAGACTTTCCCTGGAGTACAGGCCTGTGTGTATTCCCAGTGAAGATAAATATGGTCTAGGTCAACAGTCATCTTCAGGGTGCTCTGGGCCACACCCACAGCAGGCCAAGAAAAGCTGTTGACTGGGCCTATGGCCCTTGGTGAGTCCTACATCATGCTGGAGTCTGAGAGCTGTATCAGTACTTTAATTGTACCTAGATAATTTTCTACCAACAATCCATAAACATAAATAACAATCTATGGTTTGATACTTTGACACATTTCATTTTCATGAAGACCAATTTAATTTTGCAGGAGGTGTGTAACTGTCCTGTATTCAAAGTCCTTCTATAAAGGTAGCATCACTTGCCATGAGCTGCACGCTTTGTTTTCCTGTCAATCACATGATAGCAACTAAAACTGAAGCCTTTATCATGTTTAGGGCACAGTATATGCTAGAAGACAGCATTATCTCTAGCCTTAATTGCAGCCAGTATTATGTGGTGGTTGCCTTGGAACAGATGAAGCTGCTTTCTTTTTTTTTTTTTTTTTTTTATGTGGGGGGAGGGGGCAAAGGCATGGATCTTAGCTATGTTCAGCAAACAAATGTAGTGGGTTCTTTCCCTTCTTTACAAAATTAGCCTTGAAACCAGCCACTTACTTGGTCATCTACAAGTTGTGATTGATAACTATATATTAAGAGCAGTGTTCAGTACCACATGACTGTATACCATCCTTGCCGAATAAAATGGTCTTACATGACAGGTGTATTATTAAAAAACCAAATGCTGGAATGAATATTATACTCATACCTGTGTATACTGCTATACACTTAACTCTTACAGAGCCAATTTAGAGACTGAGTCAACAGCTTTCCTTGGGGCACTTTCCGCGCAACGTGCGGAAAGTGCCCCAAGGAAAGCTGTTGACCTGGACCAAATTTTTCACTGGGAACATAGGCATGCTGGTACTTGAATGAAAGGTCTTTTAATGAGGAATATGAATCTGGAATCATTACTGTAATCCAGCTTCACAGCACAGCTTAAGCCGTGACTGGCACTCAAAGGGTTAATAATGTTGAAATACACAGCCCACGTGTGTACAGTTTTATCCTTGATTCAAACTTATCATCACAAAATTGAAGCAGTTGGTACATAAAAGCCCAGTAATGGATAAATATGATGGCACTAAAAAAACAAAAACAAAAAACAAAAAAAACGGCCATGTGTGTTTGCTTATTAATAGCTGGGGCCAATGTTGCTGTCTTAAATGTCAGACAGAAATCATGAGAGAGCATGACATGACATGACACAGGGAGCCTAAAATCGGGTCACCAGCGGGGAACCAGCGCAAGACTTGTTTCGGTGCCATTAATCCCCGGACAAGTCATTCTGCTAACTGGCCGCACCATGTTTGCATTTCCAATACAAACATCCCGAGCTGATGTATTACGGAATAAAGTGAATATGATGTTCCTTAGTTAATAGGCCTACTTAAAAATGTGCCAGGGACGCATGTCTCTGTGATATATGGCCTAAAAGTGAAGTCACTTTTCCAGGTTGGACATTACCTTAATTGATGTAAATTTTATTAGGGTGGCCCTACATGAATCAATTCCAGGTCAACAGTTTAGCTCCAACTCCTTCCTGCTAAAACACCCCTCGAAATATCCAGATTACACCAGGTAGTCAAATTGTTTAAATGTTGACAGAAAAAAAAAGAAAAGAAAATCACATGAGAATAATTGATTAAACCTTGGATGGTTCAAAATACCTCATGCCCAGGTAGCTGACCCTATCATACTGTAACCATGCAGGAAGCAGCTAATTCTGACAGTTACTTTTTGGCCTTAGCTTCAACAATATTCCTTGGTACCAGGATTAAAGTTTACCCACCACTTTCCCAGGCGAGCTGGGTTTGAATGGTTTGAGGTCTCCCTTGGAATCTTTTCTCATCTGTGTAATCATACGGTCTCCACGGTATGGGTTGTCATCAAAGTATGATTTAGGATGCATGTTCAGACGGAAGGCTCCTCCTTTTAAGTTTTTCCGGTGTGTCTCAGTGTCTCTCTGAAGCAAATAAAAAAAAAAAAGTCCATTCAACACCTCATCTCGTGGGTATGGAGACTTAAAACTGATATCATGTAAATGGGGGTCAATTGACATGATAGATATATGAAGGTCAAAGTGATATCTCAGTGATATGGATACCACAGACATGAAGGTCGAAACTATATCTAATGGATCAAGAGGTCAATCTGATATCATAGATATGAAGGTCAAACTGATGACAACTGGGTATGGATGTCAATCTGATATCATGGATATGATCAATCTGATATAGATTTGGTGGTCAATTTGATATCATGGATATGGAGGTCAAACTAATATGGAATCGAAGCCAGTCTGATATCATACATACAGAGGTCTGAGTGACATACTCATGCATGGATGTCAAATTTACATTATGAATATGTATGTTAATCTGCTATAATGCATAAAATCATGGTGGTCAAACTGATCATGAAGCATAAAAACCAGTAGAAACATTACATATACATGTATTAAAGAAACTTCTGAGGGAATTACAACATGTAAGATCAATGACGCATTTACAAATTTTAGTCATGATTCTTTTGATATCCATTGCTACATGTATCACAACAATTTATTGCAGTAGTGGCCCCGGCAAAATGTTAACCATGGTACCATCGCTGACCATGGTCCACCATGGTTGGAGCTCTAGAATTGATGGTGGCTGGCAGTGATCTTTGCAGTGAACCTTTGGCAATGGTTGGAAGTGGGGGCAGTGGTCCCGGTAATGGTCTCATGGTTGAACCATGAGACCATTACAATACCATTTCTAAATTTCAAAGTTGCGATTTAAGGTCTGACCCAATTAGCTTGAGCTCAAAATATGTCACACTATATTCACCTGACAGTTTTTTAACTATGGTCATCGGTGCATTTGATCAGGAATCAGTTCTGTTTCAGTACCTCCAGGGGTGGTAATGTCTCCATAAAAAGGTTCAAAAATTTGAAATCCAGGATGTAAATCCTATGGATATATTTATTTATCTGATGCCAAATAGCTTAATGATATGTTAATCTTGAAGAATCACCTTGATTCTCTCCCATTATTTATTTTCAAACTACAATCAAACTCTGGGAGCGACACAGTTAATGTATATCATGCCCAGTTAAGGGGACCAGAGCTTATCATGACAAGTTCCTGGAACTGTTGTACACATATTGGCACGTGCATTTGTACAGCACCCCTGTTTAACTGTGGATCATAATGTCCTGGTCGACCATGATTGATTATGTTTTGATCATGATCATCAATGTTGCCCATTCATTCCCATGAAGTTTGGAACAAACTGACAATGAACTGACCATAATATGATCATGATCACTTCATTGTCTGCCTGACAGTAATCTGACCATAATGTGACGGTCATGGTCAATTAAATCATGGTCATTTCAATGTCATCTTTGAAACTTAGAAAAAAATTTTGATGACAATATAGTCATGGTCAATCATGGTCAGGGCTCAATTGTTGTGTGAACATAGCAGTATATAAACGTTTCTTGATATAAAAGTTTGACTATCAATATTTCAAAAGTTGAAATGAATATTCACAAAAACACTATCCATTATTTTAACTATACTAATATGAAGGAACAAAGTTGCAGGTATGACTATTTTCATGTACATATGTAGGCCTACACTGTTTACACATACACATGTATGTCTGTCTGTCTGTCTGTCTGTATGTATGTATGTATGTATGTAGGCCTACGTATGTATGTTTGCAGGTCTTTATTCTACATCAGCCTCTATCTTTATATGAATTGAGGAAATATGAAGACAAGTTCTGTCTTTGGTTGCCATGTATACCTAATAATAAAAACCATGATACAACACCTACCTTTGACAGCTCTTTTGCTCGGTCATAAGCATCAGGTGCATATTTCTGGTATGGGCTTATTGTGACCCCCACAAAGCTGTAACATGAAGTACATATAATTAGTAACATCCACATGCAAATATATATTTCCCCCACTTTTCATTCATGCAAACATTTCTGCCATATTCCAGTCACCAAATTTTTCAGCTGAGGTTATCTTGTGGTTGCTTGTCCATCCATTGGTCACTAAACAATCAACCTTTTCAAATATAATGGAGGCTGGATTTCTGCTGGGTTTGTTAAAGTGATGATTCTGTTATTTTTTTCTCTGTTTTCTTCCTGATTAATTGAAAAACAACTCATTTTATCTCAAAAAGCACTTGGTCAATTGCTTTGGCACTACATATAAGAACATTTCTTGGTTGCCTGGCCTGGACCTTGACACATGGGTAACTTTGACCCCAAAATCAAGGTTAGTGTATGACGACTTTAGCCTGTGAATGCTAGCTAGGTTGGCAGAGCACAGGATATTCATCATGTGTCACAGTCCCCTTGTTGACTAGATGATTTAATGTTAATTAATACATTAACAATCAACGACACACTGTTTTCAGAAAATGACTCCATGAAATACTCACAACTGTCACAAGCAATCTGAACAATATAGATGTGTATCTTGTGTTCTTAGTCCTGTACATGTATGGGATCTTTCCAGGTCATTCTTACACCAGTGCACAGGCTCCAACTCTCCCATTTTGAGTTGGAGATCTCCTTCTCCCTCACCCCCAATGCTATCCTGCTTAGGAACTTTATTCTCCCACTTGATCAACAAGAGGCCCATGGGCCTAATGCTCTGCTGATAAATAATCTGATGACCATCACCCAAAAATTCTCTTTGCCATTGATGCCCGAGCGACACCCAGCTATTACAAACTCATCTCTTTCAACTTTACAGGCATGATGACCTATGAAAAATAAGTCAAGGTCACTGGTATTATACGAAATATTAACATTGGACATGATGTATATATCCTATAAATTTGGCATGTCTAATTCAATCATTCTCCCAGCTTTCCATTCATGGTCTGTAAATTTGTTCAAATCAGATAATAACTTTTTGAGTTATTGAAGAAAAACAATAAACTTGAACAAGTGCCAAACTTCATAATTTTTGGGTCATGATGACCCAAAAAGGTAGGTCACCAAGTAGAGTTTAATGTACAATACTCAAGTGCAATTTTGATCTGGAAGCTCAATTCTCTTTGCCACCAATGTCCAAGTTACACTCTTCCATTACAAAATCACCTCTTTCAACTTTACAGAACTGGTAAAAAAACTTTACAGAACTGGTAAAAAAACATTAAGGTCACTGATATTTTGCAACATATTAGTACTGGACATGATTCATATATAGACAAAATTGCCTGAGCCATTAATGTGTCAAACCAAATCCCCCTTTGTTGTTTGCCTGCTTGCTCTCATGATCACCCAAGCACAAAGCATACTGCTGATCAGGTGCGCAGGCAGGCAAACAACCAGGGGAATTTGGTTTAGACAAATTAATGATGAGGCTATTTTGTAGTTATCCCCTACTGTCCATTAAGAAAATTTATATCACTTTTACCATTTTATTTCACTATATTGCATCAGACTTTGCCAGGGTCATGCTGCGCGTATGAGTATACATGTATAAAATTTAAACAACAAAGAAAAGTAGTTAACCATAGGCCTAATGGCTGATTTTTGGAACGGCTGTCGCTTCAGCCCAAAATCTTGACGAAAAGTCATTTTTTATCATTTCCATATGGAATTAATTTGTTGGGGAGGAGAATTGGAAGAAAACATCACCTTGGAATGTTGTACCAGCAAACATTCCAAAGTATGCACCAGTGGAGCTCAACTGACTGAGGACAGTCAGGTTGGCCCCATCACTGACAGTGGCATTGTGAACATTGCCCAAAGGAATGAGGGATGGCCACTTGCTACATCAGCTGGGACAAACGATGAAGACAGAATCAGGGGAGTGTTTTGGACAGATGTTAGAGGTCTCTGAAAAGAAGAAGAATTTCCCATGAGAATGCTGCACATGGCGTGCTGTTAATTTCTGCTTGCTGTTGCATAATTGCTCATGGACTGCACATTTAGTGCCCGCCCAGCTGTTAAATGATGTTTGATGGGACTCCCTTTGAGTCTTCAGTGGTGATGAAAAAATAAATTGACCTTTGCCCCATAGTCATACCAAATATGGAACCGATTCCTGCCATATTTGGAAAACCATTTTTCTGATTTTACAAATAATATGGTAAAAAGTAGTCCCACCCATGAGATATTGTCAACAATAGCACACAGGACATATCCCGTGGGTTTTCATTGTAATATGGTACAAAGTAGGGGATAAATCCTATAAAGCTGGCATATCTAATTGATTTTTTTTTTTGACACATGGAATTTTACATCTTTCACCTCATGCATTTTGGCTAACAATTTCTGCAAAGTTATAGGTGGCATCAATAGTATCATAAGCGACTGAGTGTTATGGTTGTTTGTTTTGATTTGGAGAGGTCACTGTATTCATTGAGTGTGTACCAGGTCACTGAGTTGGCCTGCTTTGTCATAGTGAAAAAGGAAAACTGAAGTGGTGACCCACGTACAGGCACAGATGTAGACAAAGGGGAAAGTTCTGATGTGGTGTAGAAAGATCACTGAGAAGTATGATGTACGATCAATTAGAAAATTGTAGAATGCTGGTGAGAGTTCTCAGCCTGGATGCATAAATCAGCTCTCTTCATGACTGTGAAAGGAGCATTCTGAGATCTGACAGAAGCTGTGTGACTTTAAGCCAGTGGGACTGTGAGCAATTGCTACTGCCAAGGATATACATGTACTCATTTATACATTGTACCTGTGGAGTGTGGACAGTGCCTTTAAGTGTATGAACTGGTATAATTGGTGTTTCATTGTACCACATTGGAACCAAACTGTACCTTTGTGGGATTTGGACCAGCACTGTGTTCTGTGTACCACATTGGAAGAAAACTGTGCCTCTGTGGGATTTGGACCAGGCTATGTAGCACCTACCATAGGACTTGGAACTGTCAGACAGTACCTGTGGAGAATCTCTTACCAGGGATTAAGATCTACCTGCAGTCTGTTAATTATTGGAGTATCAGCATAGCTAAGTGCATAATTTCATTTACCTACTTTGTACTTATGTTTGATTGTTAATATATTGCTATTTTTAAAGTTATGTCATCATTGTCATTCTTTGTTGACTTCTGCTACGATCTAATATATTCTGAAGGTGGGCACTGCAACAAATTGTGGGGGCTGGTCCGGGATCAATCCAAGACAAACGGGACCAAATTCAGAACAAAACATTGAATTATTTTGCAATAAGCATATCTCAGTTAAATCATTTGTAAATTTCTGAAGTTTATGAACACTGAATCCCACAGTTTGAACTCAACGACGGATATCTGGTATTTATAAACATAGTTGTTGGTCAATATACAGACAATAAGACAACATGTCAATAGAGCCAAGTGTGTTTCTGGCTAATGAGGACTTAGCAGTCAAAGATTTTGATAAAATGTTAAAGGAAAACATGGAAAATTTTTGCCAAATACTTAAATTTACAAGTACCATCAGGTATCGAAAAATACCCCTGAAACAAAAGATATTTTTCCATTTGGTTGGAGAAAGTTTCCTTGAGGATGAGGAATCAGAGGATAAAAGTTTCACAATTCAGTTGGAAGTCCCTAAATTGAAACCTCAAAGTGAATGACAGGCAGTACAAGCTGGTGAAAAGAAAGCACAAGCTGCAAGAGAAGCACGAGAGCAGGAGTTAAAATTTAGCAAAAGAAGCAGCACTGGAAGCAAAAGAGACTAGAGAACAGAAGTTAGAGATAAGAGAACTTGAACTTAGACATTCTATATCAGATAATTCAGCACAGTCAGGATATTTTGATGTAGCAAAGAATGCATGTTTAGTGCCAAAATTTAAAGGAAAAAGAAGTGTCAAAATTCTTTCTTTTTTTGAGAAAAAAGCTGAAACGTTAGAATGACCTAGAAGTGTATGGCCTCTTCTTTTGCAAAGTGTGTTTATTGGACAAGCACAAGAAGTTTATTCATCCCTCTCCATGAAACAAAGTTCTGAGTATGATGTGTTCAGAGATGTTGTTCTGAAAGCATATGAGCTAGTACCTGAGGCATATAGACAGAAATTCAGGGACAGCCAAAAGGAACCAGATGAAACCTATTTTATGTTCGGAACGAGCGGGACTCGAACCTGCAACCTTTGGCACCAGTCGCCTAGCTGAAATGGGAAACGTACATATACACTCGACCAAATCCCCATTCTCAAAAAAATGGTTCAATGGAAGTAGTTATGTGCGAGTGCCATATCAACACGGTTATGCAGTATAAGTACTGAGTCGGCATTTATTTCCCAAATCAGGGACTTAGATCCACCAGCATTAAGGAAATGCCGAAAATATATATTTTATGTTTGGAATGAGCGGGACTCGAACCTGCAACCTTTGGCACCAGTCGCCTAGCTGAAATGGGAAACGTACATATACACTCGACCAAATCCCCATTCTCAAAAAAATGGTTCAATGGAAGTAGTTATGTGCAAGTGCCATATCAACACGGTTATGCAGTATAAGTACTGAGTCGGCATTTATTTCCCAAATCAGGGACTTAGATCCACCAGCATTAAGGAAATGCCGAAAATATATATTTTATGTTTGGAATGAGCGGGACTCGAACCTCCAACCTTTGGCACCAGTCGCCTAGCTGAAATGGGAAATGCACATGTCCACTCGACCAAATCCCCATTCTCAAAAAGAATGGTTCAATGGAGGTAGTTATGTGCAAGTGTCATATCAACATGGTTATGTAGTACTGAGTCAGCATTTATTTCCAGAATCGGGGACTTAAATCCACCAGCATTGAGGAAATGCCGAAAATATACATTGTACGTTCGGAATGAGCAGGACTCAAACCAGCAACCTTTGGCACCAGTCGCCTATGTGGAATTTACCAGAAAGACAGAGAATCTGTTTCACAGATGGTGTGCCTGCAGGAAAATAGAAAATGATGATGACAAATTAAGGGAACTTATTTTGGTAGAAGACTTTAAAGGCTGCATTATGAAAGAAGTTAAGACCTGCCTGGATGAACATAAGGCAGATAAATTGCATGAGGCCGCAGTTTTGGCTGATGACTATATGAGTTAATTGACACATAAAAGCTTCTTTGGAAAACCCAAACAGGGTCAGTTCAGATCTATTTTTTTGAAAGAAACCAGATGGAATGGGGAACCTCCCCCCCCCCCACATCAAAAATTAGAAGAACAAAAGCACAATAATTATTCTCAATATAATAAACATGTACCTGCTAATCAGAAAACAGGGCAGTAGTTCTTTAGTGGACTCACATGTAATTTTTGTGATAAAAGGCGTCCTGTCAAATCTGAGTGTTTTCTACTCCAATAAAGGAAAACCAGTTGGTTTAGCCAGCATTAAGGGGTTCCCATCTCTAAATATGTCTGATGGACATTTTGATAATCCCCATGCTAAATTTGAAAACTCACATGTTGGGGTAGCTGAATACATATTGGATGGCTATGAGAGTTTCAAATCAGAAGGGCTGGTGCCACAGAAAGAAAATGCTGTTGACCATAATGCAGTTATGATCCTAAGGGACACTGGCCCTGCCCAGTCTTTACTGTTGGAAGATGTGCTTTCTTTGTCAGATGAAACTTATCAAAAAGCTAGTGTATTACTTCACAGTATTGAGGGAAATTATATAACAGTCTCGCTTCACAAAATTTACCTGATGTCTGATTTCAAAATTGGACCAGCGATTGTAGGTATTGTACCTAGTCTCCTGATAGAAGGTGTGACCTTCCTTCTAGGGAATGATATAGCAGGGGATAATATGAAAGGTAAACCAGTACCATATTTAACTGATGATCCAGTCATGAGAGAGGACAGAGAGCATCTTGAGAAGGAATTTGCAGGTATTTTTCTCCCTTGTGTTGTGACAAGGTCAATAACTCTTGAAGCTTCGAAACAAAAAGCCAGTGACAAGGATGATGAATGTCTAGGGCTGGGAGACATTCTTTGCTGGTATCTTGGAGGACCAAGTAAACCATAAAGGTAACTTGAGCACAGAGGTAAGCCATGATGGTAACCTGTCTGGCCAGGTAAACCAAAATTATCATCTGAGTCAAATGCCTCATTTGAATAAAGATAGGCTGATTAGGGAGCAAAACGCTGACCCTCAGTTAAGAAAATTAGGAAGTACAGCTTTAACTGAAGAAGAGGCACAAAAAGACCTGATGTGTTATTATATTAAGTCAGGAGTGTTGATGAATAAATGGAGACCTCCAGATGCTTCCACTGATGAAGAATGGAGAATTGTTCATTAAAAGGTGGCTCCTCAGAGCAGAAGTCTTAAAAACAGCTCATATGATTTGCCCATACAGCCGCCACTTGGGTATTAGGAAGACTCGAGATAAAATATTGCAACACTTCTTTTAACCTACATTACATCAGGACAAGGCAGAATTTAGTATCCCTGCTCTTAAAGAACCATTTAGCAGGGTTATTATAGATTGTGTGGGATCACTTCCAAAAAAACAAAAGCAGGAAATGAGTGTCTCCTTACCGTCATGGATTCAGCCACTAGGTATCCTGAGGCCATCCCATTAAAAAACATTAAAGCTCCTACTATCACTGATGCTTTAATGATATTTTTCACTTGAGTAGGACACCTGATGCAGATACAAAGTGACCTAGGCTCAAATTTCATGTCTGCAGTGTTTCAGGATGTTGCCCATCAGTTAGGCACTAAACACATTAAATCTTCAGCCTAAGACCCAGAAACACAAGGGGCTCTATAGAAAAGTACCATTAAACACTGAAGAACATGAAAACCTATTGTTTTGAAAATGAATGGGATGAAGGTATACTTAAGTTATTATTTGCTAATTTATTTAAAATCTGTGCTGTATTTCCTGCAAATTAGGCTAAAAATGACTCAGAATCCACCATTTCACACCTAAATTTTCAAAACTTTCTGGGGCGAGAACCCTTCCCCCCTTAACAAAACAAGCAAATGTTTTTGCCATTTGCTCCCCCCCCCCCTTCCAGATTCCTGGATGTGGCCCTGATTTGGGTATACATGTATTTCAGATTAATATGTAGCCCTTGATTGCTGGATATTTGGGCCCCAAACCCAAGGCTGGCTCAGGCACTGGGTGCCCTCCACTCCCTCCTGCTGAACAGTCTAGGAGGTAGACCATCCCTCCTGTGCCACCTCTCAGCTTGAAGCCTCTGTAAGTGTGTAATATGGTATCATTATACCAAATTCATGGGTCTCAAATTCTATCTGATCTTTCTTGTGTCTACTTTAATCAGGTGAGCCCCGGTCAGCATGTGATAACATCAGTATTTTGGGGTTACATTTTTACAGTACTAACACATCAGGACCATGATGAAACCTGCATAAAACAGTGTAGACAAATTTAACTACATGTACTATCCTGGCAATATATGTACTGACCTGTCTTATGCGGCTTAGACACAGAGGTCAATATGCACTTATAAATGGAAAAGCTTCTGCAATCCTATGTTTTCACATGGACTGGAATCCATATCCAACTGCTCTATGTCCAATCTTGAGTCCACGCAGGGCACTCATGAAGCAATATGTCGGAAGTGGCAAACAGTCCCATTATATAGTTGTACATCCCTTTAAAAGCTCTGGATATTGTCTGTATTTCAGAGTAGGTTACTATGAAAACTTGATCTTTAATCTGCTGACCATAGCTAGGTCACAGACCTTATGCAATCACTCATGTCCATCCATCCCTATACAAATTGCTAGTCAACATGATAGCATGTACAATTTTTAAGTTAGCCTCTTGAAATTGTTTGGACATGTTCTATGAATAAAATACCAGGTGCATTTCATTGTTTGTGCTGCCACCTCATGGATCGTGTAAGACAGGGGCCAAAAAGAGGAAAAATTTAGAACAGTGTTGTATTTGATTTGTAATCAATCATGTTCAAAGGTGAAAATATTTGGAGGCTAATATGTCACTGTAGGACACCACTAGTGACACCACCTATTGGTGAACAGAAAATAGTAGTAAACATGTGGTGATTGAGATTTACGAACTTCATTGTCTTGAGAAATAATCAGGCTAATTTTACCATATGTACAATGAATATGTATCATGTGTGTAAATTTAATATTACATATACTATGAGTGACTTTGACCTATTTTGCAACTGTAGGAAAACATTTGAGGGTTTTTTTGTTTGTTTTTTTTTTTTGTCATTTTTTTTTTTGTGATGGTCAGTACATTGTACATCAGGCCTTGTGAACATTTAAGAGAACTTAATTCATTTACATTGTGTTTTTGTGCTTATAGCCAGCAGGGGTTGATAGACATTTGCCATAGAGCGTGTTAAGGATAAGCAAATGGCAGACTAGTCTTTCAAGAGAGGTGCATGGTCTCTCATTGGAGTGGTCTCTCAAGACAGGGACCACTGTATATTCACTTCAGAATAAATCCCAATCTGAGCTGAGCTAGCAGAGTTGAGCTAAGATACAGCTTGAATTGGGCAGATACTGGACTAGTATATTGGACTATGGAACTTGGATGCAAGTATATCCACCACAGCATTATAATTTGGCCTAAACCCGCTTGGATCCTCCTTGAACCGTGTGGGTAACCACTTGGATCACAACTGATTTGTAATGCTGTAGATTAGCATCCTCAAGGAAGGACTTCAGCCTGGTTCTTGTACCTCCTCTCCTGCACCTCACATACACATGACGGCAATATTCTTTTCTACCATAAACTTTAGCTGAGAGCTTCCATGAGAACTGCATTTCCAATACCCTGGTTGCATGGCCAGGGAGTGGGATGGCCGAGACACAGAGATCTGTATTGTGAAAAATAATATGGCTGGTACTGGCATTTTTACTGTTATTGTCCTTAGCAATGATATAATATGAGGACACTTCCTCAAACAGAGGTTCAGGAGCTTTGTAGGGGCTCGCTTGGTTGGTACCTCAGCCAATACTTCTGCCTGTACATCTGTCAGTTCCACTTAAATGCCACATTCCTGCATGGGTGAATATAGTTCAGGGGGAGGGTATTTCAAGTGATACCAACATGCCTCGATCAGAGTAATGGTTCATATTTTCTCCACATTTAAACAAAGTTCTAGAGTGTGTTTTTCATCGTAAATAATGATTTTTCCTGTTGCATCTTGATGAAGTTGTGTACAGCTTCTACAAAGTGGGATTAAAACGTCAAACCACCAACAATAAATTGTTTGATGACAGTCTCAGGATTATTTTAATTGTAACTACCAGGCAATCTACAAGAAACATATATGTTTATGATACAATATGGATAGACTGGTCCAAACATTCATGTAAAAATCTAATCCTACAGTAAAACTTCCTCTATTGATGCTGAAAAAGAAGAAAAACACACAAACACAACTCTCTGAACTCACCCATAGCCTGTTCCTATTTTTCCTGGATTTGTGTAGAAATTTTTTCCTGGTGCTTTATATGCCAGTCTTGTTTTCCCAAGGGGGCTAAATGCTTGTATCGGGCCAGCAAATGTTCCATAGTGGTTACCTAAACCTGATCTAGAAACAACAATATTCAGCCATGTTAGTTTTTATATGTACACACCGTTAGTGCATTTCCACTTACCCATATCCTGTCCCTCTCTTCCCAGGGTTTGTATAAAAATTCTTTCCCGCTGCCTTATGGCCTTGTTTTCCTTTCCCAACTGGGCTAAATGCTTCTACAGGACCAGCAAATGTCCCATAATGATTACCTAGACCTGACCTGTAAGAGAGATTGCAGGTTGAATTTAAATACCAAATTACAAAATTAAATCTGGCAAAAAAGGTTATCAGATCTTTTAATATGTTATTAAGAACACTTAAATAAAAATGATTTATGACTGCTGTTCAGACAGAAAAAAATACAAACAAGGGAAGAAAGTGAGGAATAACAAGTTTATCTGGTAGCTTAGAACAGCAGTCCTCATAGTTTTGGGGTGCTTGAAGTGATTTTCAAGCATTAAAAATATCAAATGAATTAAATTGCATATTTCTTCAAGATTTAAAATTGATCTGAAGGTTTTTTACATGTTAACAAAGCACACAGTTTGTGCATTTTTAACTTTTTTTTTCCAAACAACCAAAAGCACCCAAGCATCAATGTTGCTTGGTTCCATGTTTCTTAAATTCCGGACATTATTTTGTATGAGAATTACACATGAAGCTCAGGGGCCTTTCCCTGGCCACTTTTGAGTATCTGCAGCAAAGTAAGCTGTTGTTTCAGTCTTTATATGATTCTGAAAGATGACTGAATCACACATCTACCAAAAAATACATAAGAAACAAATTCCACCAAATAATCAACACAAGAAATTTGACATTACATTGCTTTTTCAGTGCTACAGAGTAAGTTACAGTTTCGGTAAATAGTTTTCCTTCGTACCAAAAGTGGTATAAGTAAAACTACTAAGTTGGTACATTCTCATCTTCCTTTGAACTACAGGTATGCTGGTTCTTGAATGGAATGTCTTTTCATGATGAATTTGAATATGGAACCATCATAATAATACCTTGTAATTCAGATCAGTACAATTTTGTTAGGATTAACACGGAAAGTCTGCATTAACAATAATGATGATTTTCATATCCTACATGTATGTTACTTACAGCTGCTTGTCACCATTGCTTGGTAAAAATGGTTTGCCAATATTTTTTTGTGCCTGCTTAAGTCTGTGCTGCCTCCTCATTTTGATGGGGTCACTATGAGCTTCACCCTCCAGCACCCTTGCATATTTATCGCTGAAGTAACCTGTCTGCAGAGCAGACCTTGACTTGCTGCCACCAGGCAGCATCTGTTTTCCTTTCCCTGCTGATTCATTGAAATTAACTGCAAATAAAGAAAGAATTATCAAATATTATACAAATATCAAAATGCATTTTAAGGACTTGATGTATGGAGTGGTAACATGGAAATGTTCCTGTGGGCCCTTGTTTTGAAACTGGCAAAGGAAAAGTTGATTGTATATAATTTATATGGAAGGTAAACTAAAACAAGAGAATAGGGCTATGTTGTCAATGGGTGAAAACTGACAATCTGAAAACAAGATCCCTGATCCCTTTATTGTAGTTCTGTATTCATAGCATAGCACACTTCAGATCTGACCTGTTTCTGTAACAAGTATCAAGCACTGTATTATCAGCTACAGTGCCTTAAACACAGCTTCAACTTTTTTACACATGAGATGTGAAAGAATTCCTGTTCAAGACTCTGCCTGGGCCAAGCAGATAACACATAGGCCTGATTTTTTTGTTCACAAAATGGTAAGCACAGGATAATATTGGTTTCTGTGCTACTATGGTAAATCATAGAAGTTGTATGCATACATTGTGGCATCTGTGTGTATTTCAAAACACATAACCACTGCCAGGGCCACATACTAAATCCTATATTCAGGCACCAAGATGATATTTAACAAGTTGCATCGCTGACTGTGAGACAATATTAATGTTATTTCTGAAAAAAAAAAAAATAATATGAGTATCCAAGTAAGTAAATAAGAACAATACTACATCACTTGCTGGTAAATCAATGTAATTAAAGTAGATAAAACTGTTCTACATATTTATGCTAAAAAGAAGAAAAAAATTATTGTACCCTTATTGTAATTTTTTTCAGCCTTGTATTTCACAATTATGAAAATGGTACATAACCTGGCATGAACATTCATTATATTCCATGACCATGTATATTTCATAGTTGTGTTTTGCAATGCTCTCTGTACCATACATGTTTTCTGATTATGTAATGGGAATAAAAAGTTCTGAACATTTTCAAAGCAGCACACTTTATGATGTTCCTGTAAATTGACTTTTCTTTTGTTGCCAGTTTCAATGGCTTCAATGTTTTTGTCCTAGGTGCAGAAAGGTCCAAATTGGCAATTAACAGATTAAGACCACTACACCCTGTACTACTGCCAAACATGCTCCTAAAAACAAGTTATGTACCAGTATTGCGTATATATCAATTGCCATCCTCATTATGTTAAATGAAATGTAAGAAGGGTAGCCGGCTGAGCTGACGACTTTGGCTAATTTGTGGACTTTAATGGTGCTTGCTCAATGCTATTCCAATTTCCAGGACCAAGGAACAAAATATAATCTGTCTTCACCCACGGATTTTATACACACTTTTGCTTTATGTGTCATACTTACTGCTGCCAAGACGTCTGTATCTGTCATTTATGGTGGTGTAGTTCATTTCTTGGAAGAGACCAACCCTCTCCATATCTGTTTTGGTAAATCCCTTATTTTCGCCCATTGTTTCTGTTTTGTGGTGTCGTGCTTTTCAAAGTCAACAATCAATATTCTATACCAGCATAAATACTATAAAGATTAGTGCCACTCTCTAGCACTATATCAACTACAACACCCAGCTGTAGATCCACACGTGATTTCTGTTGTTGTCTTCAAACGCTTTTGATGATAGTGCTCATGCAAGTTACAACTCCAGCCCTACACTGTCTGCACTACAGCATGAGCTGTCAAATCACTGCTCGCATTCAATCGAGATGACCCCAGTAAATATTACCTCGGATCCTTTAACACGTTACAAGCGATTCTTATCACGCCCTTTAAATTCTGAAACCAAAACTTCAGTAGTTCAATTAAACAACACGCAGAAACCTGATGTGAACAATGATAATCCTTGTGTTCGCAGTCCTGCGGTTCAATTGTTGACAACTTCACGCGATTGTCATGGAGATGTCCCACAATGCCTGTGACAGGAAATTGGGGAGTTATTGCTGCCACCTCGTGGCTGATTAGGAGATACCCGCCATTTTCAAGCTGAAGAGTGTAAGTCTGAGCTAAAGTCTGCGTATATCACATTTCTTCTAGTGAAGGTTGCAGATTCAACGATCGTTGGTCAGGTTAATTATTTTTTATGCAAAGTGTTTATTTTGTATGTATGGCTGGATCAAGAGAACAAGAGTTGCGCTCATAACATGGAGCATGTTGAGAGGAATTTAATGTTTCTTGACTATCTTCTATCGTTATCATTCAAATTTCAGTGACATGTTAAAGTTTAACCAAGTTTTCTGACAAAACACACGGTCATGTAGATCAGGCAAACAGTATTCATAAACACAAGCTGTGGTTTGATGGAGCCAAATCTTAATTTTGGTACATGCCGGGACTGGTATGAGTCAAATTTACTTTTTGTTTGAAGCTTACTTTTGACAGTACATACTACAGTGCCAGTGCAGTGGTGCTGGAGTCAAAGGGCACTACCAATAGCATTAGCATTGAGACAGTGACTTTTGGTTTCGGTTTTATGTCCGTTACCCGGGAGGATCATCACAGTGATGTTAGCAGAGATGCCAACTGTCCCTTATCGTCAGGGGTAATCCCTGGATTTAGCTCTTCTGCTACCCTGTGTGGGACTTGAACCCATATTATTGGCCATAATAATGTGCTTTACCAATAATTAATCAATCACTGGCTTAGATTATGACTACATGTGAATGAATTAAATTTAAGCTTTCAATATCATGTTAACCCCCCCTACAGTATTACTTACCGGCATTATAAGCTGCAGCAACAATATAGTTGCACATTATTTAGGCATATTGGTTGTGTCCACTAGTGAAGAAAAAATGCAGCTGACATGAGGTCTCATTTCATGGTGAGTTGCAGACTGCGCAACAACTTACAGTGAGTGCACAATGGCATTGTTTTCTGTTATGCATTCTACATGCATACAATAGTGATATCGGTTACGATTCTTACTGCCAGAAAAGCCCATGTAGAATTTTAGGAACTATCTAAACCGCTTGTAAAATAAGCAAACAAACATTATTTTCTACAGTTCTGTGGAAAAAAGTTCATCCTTTGGCATTGTGCTGATTATAATTAGCCAAATCATGTACAAGAAAGATATTATATTGGCCCTACCTCACCCTTCTCTAACTCTAGACAAAAAAAAAAAAGAAAAAATGCTTTCAAAAACCCTCGATAGGCCTACAGACAGTGTATGTATGTATGTTAATATTGTTCTGTATTACACCTGAGAAGAAACTGACTCAAGTTGATTTTGAATTTTTGCATTAGATCCATGTGAATCTAATATTTGCAGAACTGCATGTCCGACACCAAGAGGTGTATGTCCGACACTATGAAAATGATAACTCCAGTTCAATATTAAAAGCAAGTATGCCATAATGCTAACCCAACACAGCATAGTGCCACGTCTTTGTACAGATGAGTGGGGTAGGGTTTGTGGAAACAACAAAAATTCACAGAGTTCAAACCTTGTATGTTGAAAAAGTCAAATTTTCTGAGTACATCCGACACAGGTGCATTTGCTTCAATTTTAATAATTCATTTGCAACAATTGCTATACAACAATTGTGAAAAAGGCTTAAAAGTTATTTATGAATCATACCATACTAAGTCTTAGGAACAACAATTACAGTCAGTAAGTAATTATTTTATGGGATCAAGATACATCCTCTGAAGTGTATATTCGACACCACAGAATTGCCCTCAAATGGTCATCTGTAGGTAAAATTGACATATAACCTGGTAATAGTGGATCCTGTCACTTTTCATTTAAAAGAAAGAAATGATGACTCCTGGACTGTACGAGGTGAAGACTGATGAATGCAAACAATGATGATGGTTAACAAATACATGACCTCAATGTTATTCCAAAGGTGAAAGGTCCACTTCAGTCTATAATCAAAACTCAGCTGAGCACAGGACTGTCACAGTCCCCTTGTTCCAGTTTCAGTGGCTAGTAGGGATCTACCACAGCATGTTGTAATCACTGTTGCCAACTTGCAATGTGGATCAACATTCTGGCTGACTGCACATTAGTCAATCCACATACCCTTCAGTGAAACCTGTCTTCAGAGATCACAAAACTGGGGTCTCTCGAGACAGTTTTTTAAGGCAGTGTTTCTAAGTGTACACAGTAACACTGTACTTATATTGTGTTAAGTGTTGACAAGTCTGTTGTGCAAAATTGTTTGCGAAGCAGACTGTTAAGTGATTATTTACATGTTGACACTCTTGCAAGGCAATAGGTTCTCAAAAATATTCAGGATGTGGCTGCAACTGAAATACATTGTCACTGTAGAGTAATCATAGTGTTGTAGATTTAGTGTTTAACCATTAGCAAGTTGCTAATGGTTAAACACTAAATTGACAACACTTGATGAGTCACAGATTTGATCCCAGGCAATTATTGCTAATGTAAGCATGATAAGACCACACTTCTATTTTAGGCACCATGAGGAGTACAGGAAACACAAACTTATGTAAATTACAGACAATCTCTGAGCCGAAGTTTGGTTTGGTTTGGTTTGGTTTGGCTAAAGAATTCTTCTGGTCCATAGGATCTGTGTGTATTTTGCCATTTTATCTACATTTTTACTTTGCAGAGGATTTAACAAAAACTATGGCTGATGCAGCAATGGAGGAGGATGAAAATACAATGAAGATACTATTGGCCACAGATTGTCACATAGGTTATAAAGAGAAGGATGTTGTACGTGGCAATGACTCGCTTGTCACCTTTGAAGAAATACTGGAATTGGCCAAGAAGAATGAAGTTGATTTTATCCTTTTGGGTGGAGACTTATTCCATGAAAACAAGCCTTCAAGAAAAATAATGCATGGTTGCCTGTCACTGCTCAGACAGTATTGCATGGGGGATAAGCCATGTCATGTGGAGTATCTGAGTGACCAGTCGATCAATTATGGCCACACTCCCTTCCCTGTGGTGAATTATGAGGATCCAAATCTGAATATTTCAATCCCTGTGTTTTCCATTCATGGTAACCATGATGATCCTGCAGGACCAGGAAATTTGTGTGCCTTGGATTTACTTCATGCAGCAGGTCTCGTGAACTACTTTGGCAAGCAGACTTCGCTAGAGAAAATTGAGATCAGTCCACTTTTATTACAAAAAGGACAGACAAAATTAGCGCTATATGGCCTTGGCTCCATCAGAGATGAACGTTTATACAGATTGTTTGTGCACAAGAATGTGACCATGTTACGACCGAAAGAAAACAAAGAAGAGTGGTGTAGTATACTGGTGCTACACCAAAACCGCAGCAAACATGGACCCACAAATTACATCCCAGAACAATTCCTTGATGACTTTCTTGACCTTGTTGTCTGGGGTCATGAACATGAATGTCGAATTGACCCTACCTGGAATTCTGAGCAAAACATATACATAACACAACCTGGCAGCTCCATTGCAACATCTCTCAGTGATGGAGAGACAAAACAGAAACATGTAGGTATATTACGGATTAGACCAAATGGTAAATTCAAGGTGACAAAGATACCCTTACAAACTGTGCGTCAGTTTTACATGGAAGACGTGGTGCTGAGTGAGACAAGTCTGAATCCTGATGACCATGATATTGAGAAAAAAGTGGAGGCATATTGTACAGAGAAGGTGGAGAGACTTATTGAAAAAGCAGGTTTGTTAACATATCAATATGCTTTTCTTCCTAATTACTCGACTGAGGAGATTGTGTGTGGGTGGGTGGGTGGGGGTTCAGGCTCAGTAACCATGTTGTTTTTTTTATGTCAAGCAATTAATGCTATTTACACAGTGAAAAACTGAAAACTTGCATAGATCTGTAGTTCCCAAAATTTGGCATATATAATGATTAATTAAAAAGTTATATTTACTACAGTTTATCAATAAATAAATGGGTAAACAATTTTTCAGTCAATTACAGGTGTTTTTGGTTTTGTCGATCCACCATATTCAAGAGCTAATGTACATGTACTAAGTCTCAGTTGGATAAAGTTAGGTCTCTGGTTGATTGTCATGTTTCTGTAAAGATAGGGATCAATCTCAAAACACTTTAAAGTTACAATACAAGGTGATGATTATTTTCATTGGTATCATCAACAGATTCTATCCACACGGTTTCACACAAAGAAAAGCAATTTTTGTCTTTAATAGTGTCATTAGCTTTGCCTGAATTACATGAGACAGATACAGTTCGTGCCATTGGCTTGATTAAGTATACATAATGGTCAAGCCATAATTTTACCAAGTCAAAAGCTGCAAAGGGGTTTTCTTTTGGTCATCAATATAATATTTCAAGGTAATGTCCAATCCATTTCAGTATTTATCAGGGTTTTTTTTTAGCTCAGCTGACTTGTTAGTCAGCCGAGCTTATCTTATGGTCCTCTGTTTGTCTTCCATCGTCCGTCAACAATTCACATTTTCGACTTCTCCAAAATGAGATCCACTTCAAACTTGGTGGGGATGTGCCTTGGGTGGGTCTCCACCAAGTTTGGTCAAATGGTCCTGGTCCAGTGATTTTTAGATTTTAAATGAATTTTTTTGTTTATATTTTGGGGCAATCATAAAAATCTTCTCCAAAACGACTTGGCCAATTACTTTGAACTTGCATAGGGACGCTACTGGGGACCCCCAGACCTCAAACTTATTCACTATTTTTTAATCAATTTTTGTACGTTTTTGGTATTTTCGACTTCTTCTCCAAAACCATCTCTCAGGAACTGTTTAGTCCAGATACTTTCGCTATTCATTTTCCGTTTTCATGACCGGAAAGAGTGAAAATGGCAACGTAATAGCTGGTATGCCGATGCAACCACACTTCGCTCTTCATGGGTACCCAGTGGTGGCTTCACAAAGTTGACAGGTTGGTTATCAGGTGCAACGCCTTTATTGCGGTTGCATCGGCACACCAGCTGTTACATTGGCATTTTCACTCTTCCTGGTCATGAAAACGGAAGATGAATAGTGAAACTATTGGGACAAAACAGGCGTTGGCGACAGTAATGTAAGTGTGTTGTGCACCGTACGCTTGGAAACACACTGAAACTTTATTCAACATGGGGAATAACAGATGAGGAACACATACATGTATGGTTTTACCATATTCAAGTAAGGAATATGTACTTTATTCACATGTATACGGAGTGCGATGAGTAACGTTGGTCGTGGGATACTGGCGTTGTGGTATTACTACACAAGCAGCATCGGTGCTCTTGCACTCAGAATATTTTCATACGCCTGTGATTTCAGCCACACTCAGACATGCAGAACCCTAAAAATAGTATATTTTTACCGGCATTTCAAAAGTTCTTGCTAAAGTATAAAAACAGTGGTACCTTCAAATAAGACCATACCTACTGCCAGCAAAATTTGGTTTTATGCTGCAGGTGGTGTTAAAGTAAAGGTATATTTGGGAAAAATACCACAAAGTGGCATGAAACTGTGAAGAAAAACATCTCTGGCCATACATGTAGGTCTTACAATGAGAGTGCACTGTGAATGTACATGTATTGTAAAACTCACCGTTACACAGGCTATATTATTTGGAAGCGTGTTACCAAGAGTCAGTGGCATCTCGGGTAACAACATTCTATTTAGGGGTTTGCCTCATTTAGATATTAATATTGGGGAGTTTGAAATGTTCTTGTATGAATCTTAACGAAGGGTTTGCATCTGTCACATTCCTTGACTTGGTTAAAATGTCACTTACTAGTAGTAGGTATCAAGGTATCAGTCTCTTAAAAAGTGAAGTGCAATCATTTATGTTCTGCAATGAATAAATGGTGTCTGTCTTGTTTTGTATTACCCTAAAAAAATGCCAATCAATACTTCTCAAGAATATCTTCTTCCAAGAATGTTGAAAAATGCTGAGGAACGCCGAGATGCTTTTCACTCTAGACAATATCTCAGCATTTCTCGGCGAAAATGCTGAGAAACACCAAGGTAAGGAGTACTGCAAAAGGAACCTTGGCTTGTTAAATATCAAGAAATGCCGGGGTAAGAATAGGGAGAAAAGTACCTCAGCGTTTCTCAGCATTTTTGTTGAGAAATGCAGAGAGGAGAGTACCATTGCAGGAGACCTGAGCATTTCTCGGCAAAAAGTGCCAAGGTGAAGGATGGCCCTTTCTCAGCGATTTGGCTCTCCAAGTGTGGGTGACCTTGATCCTATCTCAAGTTCACAGAGCCACAAGTGTGATGAATCTCTTGATCAGCTGAGCATGGGCTGCTCACACGATCCCCTTGTTTTTTTCTTGTTTTTTTTTTTGTTTTTTTTTGTTTGTTTTTGTTTTTGTTTTTTTTTTTACATATTTCCTGTCAACTGGTATGAAAAATACTTACGTCATGAAACAGGCTGAAAACTGAAAATCAAGCATCTGAGGATTTTTGTTGTTTTGCCTGTCCTGAAAACATTTGTGAAACTGCTTCAAATGTTTCGTGCTTGCAGATCGGGAACACACAGGTAACCGGAGACAACCGGAAAAACCACTGATCCGACTGAGAGTAGATTATAGTAATGGCTTCACGCCATTTAGCATCTTCAGGTATGTTTGTGTTGAAGGAAAACAAATGAAATTCTATACACATTAAACTGTTGGATGTGAAATGATCGGAAGTTTGGTGTTACATGTACATATAAAGTGTATTATATGTCAAATATATATCTAAAAGTTGTTCAGTGATCTAAGTTTTCGTGTTCAGTGATCCTATTTTGAAATGCCTGGCAGTGGATCACTTCATGAAACAACATGTTTAACATTTTCCACATGAATCATTAATTTGGTTTCCAGTCCAGAGACTTTATAAGTGTCAAAGCTTTTTGTTGCTTGTACAAGAGGAAAACTGAACAGTACGAGTTACGAAACTGGATGTTGAAGGGGGTGGGGGACAGAGAGTATAGAAGTACGGTATAATGTACCATATTTACTGCTTGTGCCCAAAAAAGGGAAATTTTGAATACAATTCCTTTACATCCTGATAAAAGTTAACACATGAGAATACATGTATTTATGCAAATTATAATGGTTGTTGTGATAAAGATTACAGATTGCTTTAAAGGTGGGAGGGAGGCACTAATTAGTAACTGGGTACAGTGGACTAGTCATTACCCAAAACATGGGACATTGCCAGCCACATGGAAAGATCATCCAAAGTTCCTGCGTGCAGAGGGAAATGGCTTCAACAAAACATTCCAGGCCCAAACCCTTACAACTGTGTAATCTACCCAACCAGTAGTTGTTCTTTGAGGCTTCATTTCTCTGATGTTTAATCAGACCCTTTAATGCAATTATCTAGCATAAATGTCTGCACAATTATCTAGCATGATTCTCAATACAGAAGCACATATATACAAGAATCAAGTTGATCAGTATGCCATTTGTAGAATAGTCATACTATTGCACCATGAAGGCAACCATCAGGGTCTTGCTAATCTCAGGAACAATCTCCAATGCCACAAAATACCATTACCTCCACTGTTTAGATTATATGTGGTAACATATATGCAACCCAGCTACAATATTCTTCCCTAAAATCAATAGCTTTCATTTGGGTTGAAAATCTTCTTCAGTGAGTAATGCAAAGCTTTGGAATGAACTTGGGTACATTACTGAAACTAATGATATGAAACTCATCCATGTTCATTTGGTTAGTTTTGTGGCTACCCAGCTGCCTGTCAGCAGAGGACGGGGCTGTCTTGGTCCCTTTATTAGTTCTCTGTAAGGGCTAGGTGAACTCTAAAGATGGTTGACCTTGATCTAATTATAAATGTCTGATAAAAAACCAGGCGAGACCAGTGGCGAGGGATGCCTATACCGGGTGCCTATAGCAGCGGAGTCCCAACCGGTTTCGTTCTCTGTGAACTCATCAGTTCGACGCCTAGGCGTCGAACTGATCTATCGGTCTAAGTGCCGTCTTGACAGGTTAGAGTGACGTTCAGTAGCTATGGCACGTCATGCAAGGTTTGACGTATCCATTCTGAATGACGACTGGTTTGACCCTGGGGGTCAAAACCCTATGCCTCAATATCAGCAGCACTGCTGTCAGATAGAGGATTATGTCCATCAATTGTGGCTATTAATAATTAATAGCAAGGAAAAGCTTCAAAGTGTTTTCTGTGCAAACAGGTCAGTTGTGCACTATATCATGTGGGTAGATAGGGGTAGAACTAAAAATTTGGCATAAGACTCGGCAAGAGACCCTATCTACCCATGGCATTGAGGCCAAATGGTTATGTGGTGCATAGTTGATGGATCCAGTGATTTTCCCTCTCTAGTCTGAGTGTCTCTATTCAAGACATGTCAGGTGGTGTTCTAATATGTTCCAGTATTTGGATCCTTACATGGATGCCACTGTGATCAGGTGGACATTTAATTATAAATGTCTCCTGGTAAGAATACCAGTGGGAGAGGGGAGCATCTATGTTTTACAGACATTTCTATAATACTAACTACCTTATAGAAATATTGTCATAGTGTATTACCCCTATATTACTACTACCTTAAAGAAATATTGTCATACCGTATTACCCCTTATCAGAACTCTTGCCTGCATAAGCACCCCTTCCACCTTTCTGACTCTTAAATGCTGAAATAATATAAGTATATATATGTACCATTAATAGTCTGAAAATATTGCTGCTATGTTGAAGACATGGACCCTGTTTACACCTGAATCATGCATACATGTTGAATAATTTGTAACATTAATGTTCAGGTTTGGCCAGAAATTTAATGACCGAGTTGCCAATCCACGAGATATGCTGCTGTTCCACAGGAAGAGAATACAGCAAGCAGTGAAAGATGAAGCAAAGCCAGGTAAATACGGGGACAGATGTAAGCCTTCAAAACGTGTAGCCAAATAAAACAGTAATCACTGTAAAATTCGACCTGACTCTTGTATGATTCATGTTAAAAAAAATTAGCCATTTGAATGAAACATTAACATTTGGCTAATTGACTAATGGTACCAGCAGTCACTGTAAATATATTTGTGTGTTGGAAGATGGAGGTGCTAAGGGTAGATGTGCCAGGTGCCTCACAATAATACTCACTGCAGATTGGTTAATGTCATCAAATGGAGCCTCCTGATTGGTCAGTTTTTGCCAACAGGAAATGCTATGTCATTGCGATGCAATAAGTTGCCAAGTGCCAGTAGCTCAGTCTGTTGGTTAGGTAAGCTATCGTAAAGGGTGCGCCCACATTGACCAAAAAAAAAAAGGACTGATGAAACTGGTTAATTATGCTGCATCGTTTTGTTGTCAATAGTGTCTGTGGTAAAGTGCAGATGACTTTGGAGGTGCTATAGTTGCCTTGTGAAACTTGTTGGCTTGTTGCAACCAGACTTGAACGCACACAATTGTGAGAATATATGTACATGTCTGAGATCTTCAGAATACTACAAAATGTGGCCATACTTTAATAAATGTACTGATGTTCACACTGTCTCTTTCCCAACATTTTTAGGTCATGACCAAGGTGAATGAACATGACTATGATATTGATTTTTGTCACACTTTGCACTTCTTAAGAAAAATGGTCACATAGTCTGGGGCCACAGTTGTACCTAATATCCTAGTCTTGTTTTGCTTTATGTACCTAATATTACCCTGAAAAAAAAGCCCAAGGCACAAATGCATTTGATGTATGTGACTGGTTGCGAAAGCAAGTGGTGGCTAATCGGGTTTGAGCAATTTCATTGCTGACTTGTCAATGTATGCTTATTTGAAAATAAAATGCTTTACTATATGAAAAATGCTCTTTGGTGCTAAAGTCTGCAGAATTCATGTGTCTTAAAGCCGTATTTTCCAAATGCACAACTTTTAAGGCTAATTCAAACACCAATCTTTGTATATATTTTGTATGTTAGAATTCAATCTTTTGCTGGTGGACAAAATGTTTACCTGTTTTTCTGAAGGGGAAGTTAGTACCACTGGACGACCTGAGGGGTTGGACACAGCAAGAGTAGAGGATATGGTCAAGGAATTCTTCACCACAGCAGACCAGGTAAGTAAAAAATGAATGTTTCCCATGCAAGGTACCAAATGTATGCGTAAACTGCACAGGCTGCTGGGTGGCCTTTCAAGACAATTACAGTATGTGGCACCTTGTGCCTGCCAGCTATCTGAATTATTGTGAATTCTGTCATAGGTAATGGGAATTGGTCGATCAAGTCGAAGCATTGAAGTTTGTAGTTTAACCCACAGTGACCCCTTTTTACAACCATGACCCACTTTGCCAAGCCTACGCATCAATCAATCAAATGGTGTATCTAACCAATAGTGTATTTAGCTGAACTTACTTGTCAGTCAGCTGAGCTTATAGGATGGTCCTTCATCCATCCATCCACACTTCACATTTTCAACTTCTTCTCCAAAACTGTCAGCCAGATTTACTTCAAACTTGGTGTAGATGTACCTTGGGTGAGTCTCTACCAAGTTTGTTCAAGTGGTCACACTCCAGTGATTTTTTTGTTTTTATGATTTTTTTTGTACTTTTAGGGGGTAAATCGTAAAAAAACTTCTCCGAAACTGCTCACCCAATTCCTTTGATATGACACAGGAACACTCCTGGGGACTCCTAGTTCTTCATTTGTTCACCAGGTGGCGCTGCAATTTTTTTATGAATTTTTTATGATATTTTGTGTATTTTCCTTTTTTCAACTCCTTCTCCAGAAACGTCACTCAGATTAAGCTGAAGCTTGGTGGATATGTTCCTTGTGGAAGGATCAAACAAACTTGTTCACTAGGTAGCACCGCTTTGGATACCTGGTTTTTAATGATTTTTTCAATTTGGGTACTCTACCAAGTCTGTACTAATGGTCACACTCCAGTGATTTTTTTTTTCTAATTTTGTTTGAAATTCAAAAAAAAAAGTTTTAACAGCAAAGTTTAACATGAGAATTTCTTGTAATGGTTATAACTCAAATGATTTTGGCCAGATTTGTGTCAAACTTGGTAGGTGTGTACCTTTTGTAAGTGTTTGTATTTTGTGCAAGTGTTCATGCTGCAGTGATGTTTGAACCTTGACCTCATTCCCAAGGTCACAGGACAACTGACATGAAATTTACTGTTCACTTGATAACTTGAGATCTGTTTTGAGTTAGGACCTTGATGTTGCACATGTTAATGTTTCTCTATGAAGGTCACACTTAGACAGTACATAAGTGACCTGGACCTCATTTCTGGGCTCACAGTTCAACATACATGAATTTTAATCTTGAGTGCTTTAATTTGAGAATAATCTTGATCCTGTCCCAAGTTCACAAAGCCACAAGTGTGATGAGTTAGGTCAGCTGAGCTTGTTCACACAGCCCTCTGTTTTATGAATTTTTGTGTTTTTGCTATTTTCGACATCTACTCTAAAACCCTCATTCAGATCATGCTGACACTTCGTGGAAATGTACCTTGTGGAAGGGTTAAAGAAAGCTGTAGGTAGGTGGCATTGCTGTGGATTCCAGATTTTTTTACACATTTGTAGGTTCTGGTATTTGTTATTGGAAATGCTGCTGTATTTTCCCTTGGTGTGTTGGTTGGTCAAATCACAATGAAAGGTACACCATGCTTTATGACCCTCAGGCTGCATTGCTTGGGGGTGAGCTCATCAAGCAGTAAAAAAGGGTCATTCAGCTATTTGAGGTATAACTTTTTGTGCAGAAAGAAATCACACTTTCATTTTAAAAAAAAAACATTTATGTTGAACGGAAGAAATAATAAAGAAACACCTGCTGTTTCTTATTGTCCCTTCAGCCACTAAGTGGCCATGCACTTTACAGATGCCAGCCATTCATTGCATGCAGGCAGATTTTTTTGCAAAAAAAAAGACGGTTGTCCCAGAATAGTGTCATATAGTGCAGAAACTGTGCCATGCAATGGAGCAAGGACTATGGAGTTAATTTGTCTCTTGCAGGGTTTCCAGATGAACCTGCTGACAGAAAAAGGCATGGGCGATGCTGTGCGAGAATTTGTGGACAAAGAAGAAAGAGAGGCCATCCCAGAATTGGTGAAGTACCAGCTGACAAAAACACAGGTTTGTAATAGAGTAAAACCTAAGGTTACCCTGTGGAATGATCCGATGTTGTATCTCAAGACAGGTTTCAATGGAAGTATAAATAACATGGCAAGTACTGAGCAAAGTATAAATAACATGGCAAGTACTGAGCAAAGTATAAATAACATGGCAAGTACTGAGCAAAGTATAAATAATGTGACAGGTGCTGGGCAAAGTACTGGGCAAAGTATAAATAACATGGTGGGTACTGGGCAAAGTATAAATAACATGGCAGGTACCAGGCAAAATATAAATAACATGGCAGGTACTGGGCAAAGTATAAATTACATGGCAAGTACTGGGCAGAGTATAAATAACATGGAGAGTACTGGGCAAAGAAGCCTGTGACGGTGGTCTCTCAGTGGAGTGATCTCGGGAGACCCGGACTGCTGTATTGAGGCCACTTGCCAGTATACCTGCTGTGCCACACAGACAATTAGGTTTTGTGGCCACACTGAGTGTTCTGCCTGGTCTCAGCCCATCAGGTTTGTTTCTACATGAGATCCCACAATAATTTTTTGAGATCTGTGCAGCTTTTCATTGAGCAGGAATGGAAACCATGACAACATTTATGCATGGGGTAAAAGTCAATGTAGAGTGTCACAAAGGCCAATATCCACCCCCAAAAATGGGTAGATTATACCATAAGATGTTGCCTACAGAGGTATTTACCAATGCAAAATGTGCCATAGGGTATGAGACTAATGTCAATCTCACAACCCTTGAGTTGGCTAGTAGCTTGAATTGGTTTTCTGTTGATAAAAACTTGTTGGGTATCTGGTCAAAATGACAAGTGTAAACTTTCTGCTGGCTGCCACTGTGGTCTACAGCAAACTCACAATAAATGGGTCTTTAAAAATGACCAGTGGCTTGCTTTGGATGCACTTTGTTGCAATTAAATACTTCTAGAGTTATGTCAGAAGGAAAACGTGCATGTCTTGGCATATAAGAGTGTGTTAGTGATTCTCATTCTGTTCTTTTTCCTATTTCAAGGAACACTTCAATGTATGTCAAATATCTCTTGAATTAAATGCTATTGGCTTACAAAATTCTATTCTGACATTATGGGAGTGCACAAAATTTTTCCAAATTGCCAATGTACACTACCACTGTCACAGTAAAATGTGATATTGCGAATAAACAGTGCTCCTATGTAAACCAGAACTTCAACAATCACAATACTGAATATCTTTCCTTACAGAACCATTTGAAGGCCCGAAAAGCTAATGAGGATATCATAGACACAGAAGTTGTAAGATTCAAAGAAGAGAGAAAGAGACGAGTTGGAGAAGAAGATGAAGAAGTTCAGGAAGCTATCAAACGTTCTCGCGCAGTAAGAGAGTCCCAAGCAAATGGAGATGAAAGCAACCCCAGTGACCAAGATAATCGTGGAGACAATTCTGATGAAAGTGACACAGCAGTATCATCTCGAGGTCGAGGACGAGGTCGTGGTAGAGGAAGAGGGCGGGGGCGGGGCGCATCTGAGGGAGGTGGAAAGCCAAGAGGAGGACGTGGCAGCCGTGGAGGAAATCGTGGAGGGAGAGGAGGCAAAGCTTCAGTTGTCATGGATACAAGTCAAAATAGATCCATTAAAGATGCATTTGCAGCAGCGTCACAGAGTGCTAAACCCTCATCTTCCAAGAGAGGACACAAGAGGTAAATACAAGAGGCATGTAAAAGTGCAGCACAATTTTATGACTAGAAAAAGAAAAGAAAAAAACAAAACAACGATAAATGTGTGGACTCATAAATATCAGCATTAAGCAATAGTACAAACAACTTGTAAAGTATTAAGTGCTGAGTATGTTCTGAATTTTTCCCAGTTTGACATTTTTTAAGCTGACTGTTTTATATATATATATATATATATATATCTGACCAATTCGCAACGCTCAACTAGTGCTACCTGTGTCAACTGAGTTCTACCCTTGAAAGTTACTCATTTAAAATGCCAGTTTAGGGTGGACCAGGGTCCAACAAGGCCAGAAAATTACAGTTAAACATTGTGAAAAATATAAGGTCATTTATTGAAGGGTCATCTATGATGAGATAGTTAGTGTTTGAATGTTTATTAGTACAAACTTGCATTTGTAACTGATATTATGACTTTACAGTGATGGGGGGAAACCTGACGTGGTAAGGTTAGCACACACTGCAATGTTACAGAGTACCTTTGTACCCATTAATCTGCTGTTAGTTGATTTTAATATGTAGATTGTAGAAGAAAAAGGAAACATGCTAAATTTAAACACATTTAGAGCCATTCTTCTCCCGGCCACTGAAGGTGGTGTACGGGGACAATAAGAATAGGGCTGGGGCTGTGGGTCTGTCTGTCTGTCTGTCTGTCTGTCTGTCTGTCTGTCCACGTAATCTTGTCCAGACTCTTGTCTCCTTCAATAGCTCTCCAATCTTCTTCACACTTTGTATGGTTATTCTCTGTCACTAAAGGTGTGTCGTGAAACAACGATGACCTTCAGTTATATAGGTCGAGGTCACAGCAGGCACCTGTAGACATAATCTTGTCCGGACTCTAACTCCTTCATCAATGCAGGGATCTTCTTGAAGCTTTGTATGGTCATTCTCTTTTATTAAAGGGTGTGTCATGAAGCAACATTGACCTTTTGCTATATAGGCCAAGGTCACAGCAGGCTTCTTTATAAAGGTGTATCATGAAGTAACAGTGAGTTAGGACTCAACATTGACCTTGATTTATATTGGTCAATTATAGCAGGCATCTGGATATATGTGTGTCATGAAGTGGGAGTGAGTACAAACAGTTTTGTCAAAACAGCTCCCATGTTGCGGGGGTTATCGGCTATTGCTTCCAATTGAAAATAACTTGTTAAATATGTGTTACATGTTTAATAAATTTTTACACACAGGAACTCCATCTGGTACGGCAAGACTCCTTTCCTCCTGTACTGGAACAAAATAAAATGTCATCATTCTGGGGTTGTACTGAGCATGGCTTTAGCAACTGTCAGTGCTATGGAGCTCCAAAATCAACTTGGCTAGCAATTAAGTGAAATATTAGTAATATAAATTATCATCTGACACATTCAGGTTCATACATGTATGATTGCCTTCAGAGATAAAAGGTGATGAGCACGCTTAACGTATTCAAGCCACACAACAGAACCATGAATGAGCAACAAACGTTCCTGGATCCTGTAAGTCAGATGTGACTTGTGTAAACATCTGCGTGCTTGGTTCCAAAACGCGTCGCAGCGCAATGCGACAAAGCTCACTTGGAACTCGCCATAAGTGCATTTGAAGCGCAGAAAGTGCAATAAAAAATGTTCTATTTGACAGGGAACCTAGTTGTGAACACAACTGTACTCTAACTTTTAATGGTACTTGTATTTACACACACACGTACCTATGTACGTAAAAGCCTGTCAAGTCATAAATGTGTGTTATTAACACTGTCATGTTTAGAACAAGACTAATTGAACAGCTTTTTGTTACATTATACCTAACCAAAACAGGTGACCAGGGGAATTATCTTGAGAAGACCTCGCGTCGACTTTTCATTCAGGTTTTCTGTCAATGAGAAATATGAATGGAAATACTGAAGCAGAAGACATTTCTCATCTGTGAACTTTGGGCTGGTATGAGCACAAATACTTAGTATGTATTATTGTGATTTTTTCAGGGAAATCTCTGATGATGAGGATGGAAATTGCATAAATATTGTCAGTGACGAAAGTGATATGGACTTTGATGATAGACCGTCAACCAGTAGAAAAGCCAGTGCCAGTGGTCGAAGGGACAAAAAGAACAGCCGAGCTAGCCGGCCAATGCAGTACGAGGACAGCAATGAGGACAGTGATGAGGACAGCAACCAGTATGCCGTGGGTGTGCCTAGGAAAAAACTAAGAAGATGACCTGTGTGTATTCCACTCACTTTTGGACAGTTTGAGCCAAACATCCTCACTGGAGGAACCTCTAGGGAATTGTCCAACATCCGACAGCTCTATTAGCAGTGACCTAATTTGGGGGCAAATAAAGTGTGGAAAAATACGGGTCCATAGTGAGGGGCGCCACCTGGTGTTCCTGTTGCCTCTGTGGCAGGCTTTAGTATCTTTAAAGTTACACCATCTTCACAGTTGTGATCATTGCTTTGCTAGTAATCAGTTTTTAATTGAAAGACCATAATTATGTTGTGTATGATTATAATTATTATCTCTTGTATGGAACCATGGACTGGCTCCTTTGTGTGTGCAGTACCCATGAACCTCATTGAATGTGGGGGTACAGCTAAAAGATGGTGATTTCTGTGAAAAATTTTGTTGCAAGTAGGCAAATTAAACAAATTTTTAAAAATCCCAATCAAATTGAAGTACTAAAAATGAACTGCAAATAGCATGCAGCATTAGGTTATGTATTGTATTTGAAGTGTGGAGCTGCCAAGCCGCTTTCAAACCTGCACAAACATTAGCTGTCAATTTGTAGGCTCTTGTGATCAGACCTTATGAGTAATTTTTCAGTGGTAATGGCAAAGTGAACTGTTACAATGATGACAGTTCCCATAAAAACACCTTTAATTGAAGTGCAGGGCTGTAATTCACAGAAAACGAGAGAGAGAGAGAGAGAGAGAGAGAGAGAGAGAGAGAGAGAGAGAGAGAGAGAGAGAGAGAGAGAGAGAGAGAGAGAGAGAGAGGAGAGAGAGAGAGAGAGAGAGAGAGAGAGAGAGAGAGAGAGAGAGAGAGAGAGAGAGAGAGAGGAGAGAGAGAGAGAGAGAGAGAGAGAGAGAGAGAGAGAGAGAGAGAGAGAGAGAGAGAGAGAGAGAGAGAGAGAGAGAGAGAGAGTACAATGGTAACAAATGTAAGAGGTCATTTTCATCTATTCTCCTGAAGTTTAATATAGTTACAAGCTCTTGTTCCATATTGCATAATCCCAACCTACTGTGTCAAATCATGGTCTCCAAAAGATTCAAATAAAATGCAGATACAAATAAAGGCTCTTGGGGGATCCAGACAAGCAAGGGTACTGCATTGGGTACAGGATAACCACTAAGTATGTGTGATTTATCAGGTACCATTACATACTACTCACTTGTTTGTGTGTGTATTATGTATATGTGCAGCTAAGCATGGAAAAACTAATGAGACTATTTTTGTGGCATTTGAGAGCTTGTATACTCCAGAGACCGGAAGGCTGGAGGGAAGATTCAGGCACAAGGGGATCCATGCAGGCAAGGATACTGAATTGGGCATAGGATGATCTTTGTATCCTAAATTCCAGTGTCCATAATGTGGTTCTACAGGAAAAAGTTGAGTGAAAACAGGAGTAAGTGCAGTACCCTTGCCTGCAGAATTTGGTCAGCCAGAATGTCCAGCTGCCCCTCCCCTCCAGTTGCTGGTCTGTGAAGGCTAGTGTGGCTGGTTGTATGGTTAACAAAAAAAAGGAGTATTCTCATTGGCTGATAAAAAAATAAGGGCTCATACTGACTTTCAATGCTATTTCAATCGGAGGTATAAATTCATATTTAACAATATTAGTTGCAAATGTGCTTTGGTCTCCTCAGTTGCTAGGCAGCAGAACTACGCTTCAGTCATGATCAGGGCACATGTACCAATCACGTAATTTAACCATCCAGAAATATCACTTTTTCTGATAAACAAATGAAATTTTCTAAATGTATTTAGCATCTTGCATGTTCTAAAACTTAATGCATAACTTATCTTAAGTTTTTTGCTTTCTGAAGTAGTTACTTTTATTGCAGAAGCTTATTTGACCATGCATGACACAAGAATCTGTCCTCCTTCCTGTCAGTTTGCTTGCTGGAGCCTAGGTGGCAGCACAGGATCTGGGTTATTATGAATACCTCCTATTAGAAGATAGTATCTTCTCTTGGGAAATACTGTAAATTACTTTAATTTCGCTGTATTCTTATTTTCGCTTATTTCGCTGATGGAACAAAACCGTGAAAATAAGAACACAGTGTAATAGTATTTTAATATTGTTTGAATGGGAATTATGTCCAAAACAGTGAAATAAAAACTACAGTGAAATGTCGAAAATACAAAAACCGTGAAAATTTATACACACAAAAATAAAGCAATTTACAGTACTTAATGTTGCCTGGGTAACATTTCTCTAGTATTCTAATTGGACAGTCTCAGTATGCAACATTATTTTGATGTGCTTACATTCCTCTGAACACACTGTATGCTAGAGGACTAAAAATGCAGTATAAAGGAACTTATACACTACATTTAGGATACTGGCATGTACACCAACGTATTTACACACACAGACATATATTTTTCACTACAATTGAAATAAGAGCCAGATGTGGCTAAACCAATCTGTATAATGGCAAATCTGTAATCAGTGATAGGTGACATGGATTGCCAAGAATGAGGACAGAACAAAAACAAAGTGAGGTCAGCAACATATGCAAGTATGATCATGGTCAAGTGTAAACTGAATCATCAGGCAAAAAAGTTTGGTTTTTACCCTTCGGCCTTAAGAGACCAAAGGGTATTGTCATCCCCGGCGCCATTTGTCTGTCTTCCCTCCCAAGAGTGTACTTGTGGGGTGATTGGGAAGTACATGATCCACTTGTGGAGAAATATTGCTATTTGTGGGGTGATCCCCACAAGTAAGTGGTGTTTAAAATGCATCATGGTCATTTTTACCTGACTTGTAAAGTTTTAAAAAGCTCTGCACCCAAAATGGATGACCTGCCCATACATAAAAAAAATAGGGATAGGCAGAAGTGGGAAAATGTATCCATAAGGACCACTGTACCAGAGAGCCAGCCCTCTGTTGAGCAAGTCTACACTGGAGAGCTGGAGTGCCATCTGGGCAGCACTTTATGTTACAGAGAGTCGGCCATTTTGTTTTTCCCCTTTGAAGCATGCAAGTGCTTTGAAGTTCAAAACAACTCACAGGTCCCATCCATCACCCCACAAGTCGCAATTTACACAACAATATAAGAAATTTTTTAATTGGGACTTCCAAATTGCATGTGATTGTGCACCGGTATAAGATCTATTTTGTGTGTAAGCGTGGTTGACCTTGACCCACCGTTCAAGATCACATATGTAAAGTGACGTTACAGCTCTTAACTATTGAAAGCCTGCATCTATCAACCTGAATTTTGCACAAAAGAAGCATCGTGGAGTGTGACCTATTTTTGAAGGTCACAGGGCATTATTTTGCATGTGCAAGTTGATGTTACCATTAGAACTTTTGAAAGCCTGCATCTTGTCAATCTAAATTATACACAGAAGCAACATCATGGAGTGATTCAAAAGCTTATTTAAGGTCAATGTCATACCTGTATATTTGACCTAATTTTTAAGGTCAAGAGTCCAGAGTGCACAGTGGTAGTACTGCTGTTACTAAGGTTTTTGAAATCTGACTTTCAAATTGTGCATGGATAATTGGACTTGCACCTTTGTAAAACCTATTTCTCAAGGTCACAGAGCGCTATCTTGCAGAATTTGTTTGCATCTGGTAATGATAAAAACATTTCAAGAAAGGGCATCTCCAACCACCACATACATGCACAGCACTTAAAGGACTGCATTTTGTTCAAACATGAGTAACCTAGGCATAGTTTTCAAGGTCACAAGGTGTTTGTTACATAAAACTTGCTTGTACCTTAGTATGGCACCAAACCAAAATAGAGGCTACATGGAATCAATGTATGAGTTTTGCTCTGGCTACTTGAATGAAGCCTGAACCCACATTAAATTCTGTGTAATATGTATTAAAATGGATAAAGTATTTCTTCCCAATTTGTGACTCAGCAAATCTTATTTTTCTTGTATATGTTGGGCATGGTTGATCATAGGCCATTGATTACTATTGAACATGAATAGAAAAGTACCTATGTGCTTTCCTTTGGTGTTTTTAAATTTGACTTTGGATGACCTTGAAAGGTCACACTGGGGTCACGATCCTATTTTCCTTGTATACCTTTGGTATGGTTGATCTTAGGCCCCTGGTTACTATTGAACACAACTAGCCAAGCTTATGTGCTTTCTTGTGGTGTTCTTCAATTTTACTGTGAATGTCTTTCAAAGGTCAAACTTAGGTCACTGAACATAAGAAACCATGTTGGCTGAAGGGTATTAAGTGCATTTGCAAGAGATCTTGTCAGCTGTGTTGACCATAGGTCACAGAGCTTATGCAGTCACCCCAGTGTCTGTGTGTTCATCTGTCTATCTGTCAACTTTTGCTTGTGGACGCCATATACAGTTTCAAAGGCATATTTAATTTTAACTTTCAGGACTTATCAAATGTATCAAAATCTAGGTCAAGCTCAATAGTTGATATTTGTGCCAGTGGGCTTTGGCTATTCTGATGACCAACAACTTATTTTTGGTGTTTGCTACCAAGCGCTTGAGTGTACCAAAACAGTATTTACTAGTCTTTATCTTAATCCATGGGAAAAGTCTGTGATGCAGCCATGGCTGTGGAGTCAAGTTTTCATTGATGGTATTTAATTTTGTGATTTTGTCATCACTTGCAGGAAACATTTGAGTTTTAATTTTGCAATACTTATATGCTCATGGAATTAGCAAAATTAACAGTAAGTAATTCAGACGTGCCATTATGGTACTCAAAAGTCAAATCACACAAAACATTTACTGTTTTGTGTTGAAAACATTGCTGGAAGTACTTGCAAATTATCATGATGATGATGATGATAATGTAGAATTGTTAACAAAACACCAAATTTGGTGAATAATTGTTCACAGGATGAAATGTAATGTTCAAAGTTGGACATACATGAATCATTGTTATTACTACATTTCAAATAAAAAAAAAAGCATCAAAAATATACAGATTGAGTTGAAGTTTTCATTGTCACATCAATAGTATATACAGCACGGCTCTGATGCAGGTGATCAGGTTTCTTGGTCAGATCCATTGGATGCATGGTCTAATGACTTCTCATCAGGGCAGCATCCATTTTTTCAGTCAGCTGAGCTTGTTGGGTGGTCAGTGTGACATCTGTCATTGTTGTCGTCCATTCACATTTCACATTTTTGACTTTTACAAAACTGTTTGCTAGATCCTTTCAGACAGGTGGGGACCTACCCCTGGCACGGCGTTACCAAGTTTGTTCAATCTGTCATGCCCCAGTGATTTTGGTTCATTTTTTTGCAAAACCTTACCTAAAAAATCTCCAAAACTGCAGGGCCATTTGCTTCAAAATTGCATAGGAACGCCTCTAGGGACCCCTAGACCTTATTTTGTGCAAAAGGGGTGCTGCAATTGTTTTTGCTTTTTTTTTTTTTTTGCTTTTTTTTTTTTTTCTTTTTTTTTTTTTATGAATTAGTTTGACAGGTGATCCAGTAACATCTTAGCTCAGTTGAGCTAATAGGGTGGAAGGTGATCTGTCATCCGTCTGTTCACATTTCACATTTTTCAGATGTCCAAAAACAGTCGACCAGATTCAGTTCAAAATTGGTGAGGATGCACCTGGGGTGGGTCGCTACCAAATTTGTTCAAACGGTCATTCTCCCATGAGCTTTGGATTTCCTGTGAAGTATTTTGTTCAATTTTAGCTCTACTGACAAAAGGTCGCAGAGCTCGTGTGATCACTCCTGTTTTGTCTCTAGCATCTGTAATCTTCTCTAGACCGTCGCAAGTTGGTTACCATGACAATATTTGCATAGCCTTGTGATGCACTCTTCTCTGCAGTTCTTGGTTTTCCTTTCCTGTTGATGTACCTGTGTAGGTAATAAAACATACATTTCAAAGACAACTGTCCGTCCATTATCCTTTTCATTCGTCTTTCCATCAAGTTTTTGTTTCTGAACATGATGAAGTTCGGTTTCTGAGTTAGCCCCATATATTCAACCTAGATTTAGAAGTCCTCAAAAGTTATAATAACTTTTTAGGACTTCTAAATCTAGGTTGAATTTAATTGATATTGGTGAAGCCACCTGCAGCATTATTAATAGGAGTCAAAATGTGAAAATCTGGACCACTCCGTAATTTTTAATAGATCTTCATGAAATTTAGTGGGATTACAGAGGAGGCCAAAATCTCAGTTGCCTATGATACCAGTGGTGGCACCTGATAATTTGATGGAAATTAGAGGCAAAATGTATTGAAAGATATCAAATTTGAAAAATAATTGAATTAGTAATGGAAGGGTGTAGCTTGAAATCAATGACAAAAAGAGAACTGAGTATCCAGATCAAACTACACTTGAGAACATTGTACATAAAACTCGACTTGGTGACCCACTTGGTCACCATGACTCAATAATTATGCAGTTTGGCATTTGTCCAAGTTTATTGTTTTTCTTAAATAACTGAAAAAAGATCTTATTTTATGATCGGGAAATTCAAGATTGCTGTGATACGGTTGGTTATGGTGGTGCACATGGAAAAGCTGAAAATAGTTTAATGACTTGAGATGGAGTGCCCAGATCAGTGGAATTGTGACATTGATTTGGCCATGCCCACAAATTAATGTATGTTTCTGTTGATCTGGGGACTCCATCTCACAGTCGCTTATGAATTTTTTTCTATAAGGTTGTTCGTTGAAAATAAAAGTCTTGAAACTGGACTGTTTACTGCAGAATGTAAACAGATATCTTGAAAGAGTTATTACCTGCTCATACCATAAAACAATTGCTGACTTTTGCTATGGCCTTGGTCGATATTATTCTTTCAGGTCCATCAAACTAATCAGTGACCCCAGCAAAAGTCCACAATTGTATACTACCCGCTTTGAACAAACAGACTATGTATGGAAAGCTGGGTGCAAGTCACACATTTTGAACAGAACAATTTTTTAATCCAAGTAGAAGGTGAAGGTCATATGGCTACTTGGAATATAGGGGTTGAGAAGTTAAAATCTTGTGAGTGAAATTTAGTGGGATTGTGAAGGAGGTAAAACTCTTTATCCCCCACTTTATACCATATTGCATTGAAAACCCATGGGATATGGCCTATGTGATATTGTTGACCATATCCCATACTTGTAAAATAAAAAATGTGGTTTTCCAAATATGGCAGGAATCAATTCCATATTTGATATGACTATAGGTCAAAGGTCAGGTAATTTTTTCATCAGCACTGAAGACTCGAAGGGAGTCCCGCCAGCCATCATTCAACAGCTGAGCGAGCACAAAATGTGCAGTCCGCGAACAATTATGCAACAGCAAGCAGAAATCTACAGCACGCTATGTGCAAGATTCTCCAGGGAAATTCTTCTTTTCCGGGACCTCTAACATCTGTCCAAAACACTCCCCAGACTCTGTCTTCATCCTTTGTCTCAGCTGGCATAGCAGGTAGCCATCGCCCCATTCATTCAGGCAATGCTCACAATGCTGCCGTCATTCATGGGGCCAATCTGATGGCCCTCAGTCCACAGGTGCATACTTTGGAATGTTTGTGGGGACAACAATCCAAGGCACCGTGACCCTCCAATTCTCCTCTCCACCAAATTAATCCCATATGGAAATAAAAAAAAAAAGTGACTTTTCATCAAGAATTTGGGCTTAGATGGCCGTTCTAAAAAAAAAACGCCATTAGACCTATGGTCAACCGCTCTCTTTGTTGTTTTAATTTTATATTCATACATGCAGCATGACTTTGGCAAAGTCCAATGCAAAGTAGTGAAATGAAATGATACAAGTGATATAAATTTTTTTTTTCTTTCGTAATGGGCCCTTGGGGATAAATACAAAATAACACTCGTCCTTATTCTGTCTAAACCAAATCCCCCTCTTTGCCTGCCTGCGCGCCTGATCACCCGTGTGGTTGGGTGATCAGGCGTGCAGGCAGGCAAACAATGAGGGGGATTTGGCTTGACAGATTAACGACTCGGATAATTTTGTCTGTGCTGCATGATACTAGTAGTGCCACCTATATTTTGATGGAAATAATGAGTTAAAATACCTTCAAAGATATAAATTCCATATCAAAATATAATTAAATTAGACATGCCAAATTTGATAGAATGTATAGATCATGTCTAATGCTAATGTAATGAATATTGGTGACCTTGACGTATTTTTCTAAGGTCAGCTGGCCTGTAAAGTTGAGAGAGGTGATTTTGTAATGGCAGGGTGCAGGTTGGATATCGATAGCAAAGAGAATTGAGCCTCCAGATCAAAATTGCACATAAAACTCTACTTGGTGACCTATTTTTTGTGTAACCATGACCCAGTGATTGTGTGATCTTGATCTATTTTCCGTGGTCATTAAACACTTAAATGTACCAAAAAGGAGTATTATGTAGAAGCTTGATGTTGCATAATATGGATGACCTTGATTAATTTCTCCAGGTCATAAAGGAATGCTTTTCAGGAAATGATTTTTTGGTGATGGTCATCAGATTATATATCAGCAGAGCATCAGACCCATTGGCCTCTTGTTTTCTCTATGGGAGTGCATTTGTCTATGCATCACACAATCCTGTCCATGTCCATGTCCATATGCAGGAATAAACTGGACGTACTGTTTTACAAAACCAGGTCAGCACTAAGTTAGATATCTGGGTCACACCATGCAGCTGCAGCTGGTGGGCAGCAGACTTCCAGCAATCTAGGATTGCATTTTTATTCAAAACATTTTCTGTAATAAGATTTGTTTGCGTGTGAGAAAGTTTTGGGCAGAGGACATTTCACACATGGATACGTCTGAATAAAATAAAGTCAACAGCTTTGCTTGGTGCAGGCATAAGGAAAACTGTTGACCTGGGGGTGTCATCATGGCACGCCTTCCCTGCAATTCTCTATACAATTTTTTATATAAACATTAACCCTTCCCCCCTTGAATTAAGACTGAGTCAACAGCTTTCCTTGGCATGGGTTGGGCACTAATGCCCAACGTATGCCAAAGAAAGCTGTTGACCTCAGGCATGTGATCTTGATAGGTCTCATCTACAATTGTCAGTCAATTTTTTTTTCATTACTGTTGAAATCAGTTGAAAACACTGAAGCAAATGACATTTGACCACCATCTGGTTTTGGCCGGTTTAAGGAGGAAAGGGGCAAGTCAAGACACCATTAAAGCAGAACAGTGTACAACCGGGCACTCTGAGCTATCATGAATGGGAGAGTGCCACGGTGCACGTAAGAGACTTCATCTACAATACTGCATGTTTATCTGTCAACAAAATTGTACTTGTAAGTATTTGAACAAATTCTTTAAGTCTGTTCCATGATGAACCTGAATTAACAAAATAGTTGCTGTTGCTGTTTCTTAGGAAAAAGAAGAAGAGGAATAGATTTAAGGAATTTATTTTGATGTTTCCAGTATTTTTTTGAAGTCCCATGCCTTCTCTACATACAGCTTTAAGCCATAGAATATCACAGTGCATAAAGGTACCAAAATTGGTGTGGACTTACAATTCAATGCATCAATAATAAATATGTAACAAAATATTGAGCAATATTCTGATCAAAAGATTATGTATATTTATATATAAATCAACACTTTAAAAATTATGTAAGTTACCAACAAATACTGCATTGTACACACAACGGTACTCCGTACCTTTCTGTCCCAAAATTAACACAACTTTACATTCTTTATTTTTTATATTCTTCAAATAAGAGTGCCACTTGATATGTTGTTTCAAAACACACAATAACTTTCAGTTAACAGTATCATGTTCATGCTCTAAAATAAATGTTTTCCACTCAAATCAAAAATTTTCAAGAGAATCTTGCTTTCCCATTTGGCTTGAACAATATTAAATCTTGCGATTTACAAACTTTTGTCAAAGCAAACTTCCAAACATTAAGTGTAATAAAAAAAATACATAAAATAAATATATAATAAAAGAAAAAAGGCAGAGCATGTAAAGTTTGCTTCAGTGGTTTCGTTTCTGGAAAATAACGCCTATGAATTTTTATTGGCACATATAAAGTCAGCTGGTCATAACTCTTTGGATACATCCTGCAGTCCACATCAGAACTTGTACTAAGAATGAAAACACAATGCCTGCAGGCACAACAGTGGTCTATCACCTCAATGTCTGTCTACAATTCTCAGAGAATACAAACACAGCAAGTGATGGCACAAATACAGTGGTCCCCCTCTTATAAGGCCCCCCTGAAGAGAGGCCACCCCCTCTAGAAAGGCCACTTCTCCATGCAGCAAATATGGGATTTCCATAATATACTAACCCTCAAAAGAGGCCACCCCTCTTTTAAGACTACATTTCTGGTGCATTTGGGGTTGCCGTATAAGAGGGGGGAGGGGGGGGGGCCACTGTACTGTACAATTGTATGTACAGTTTATCACATTTCTTTGGCTTTGGTTAAGAGTCGTCCATTAAATATGTTCAATGTACAGCAACACTTCTGGGCTCCCTGTTTGTTGCCTCAATGTAGTTCTCCCTCCCCACTGGGCCCTCGGTTCTTTTGTGGTCCAGACAACAACTTTTTATTTCATCTCTTGGCTTTTTAGGGGATATTTGTTTCTGCATGTTTGAGAAAATGGTCAGACTGACTTTCCATCGTTTAAATCAGATCTTGGTGCCTAGATCTCAGATTAACTATGCAACAGTTTAGATTGCTTTTCCCAAGTCCTCTTCATCCAAATCCTCAAAGCTCCTTCAGTGACGCCAGCAACATGCTGCATTGCACGTTGTTGGGTCATCTCCACCAGTATGCCATTAGTTACTAGCACCACCAACATGTGCACGGTGACACCTGATGCACACAGTCTACCCACAAGGTCCTAGTCTAGTGCCTCAGCTGCTGCAGACTTTCCTCTTGTTTGTCAAGCTGGCATTGTCCCTTTCACCTTGGCTAACCACGCGGCTTTTTGTTTCTTCTCCCGACTTAAATCAGCTTTCCTCCGTTGCTGCACAAATAATCTGTTTATCTCGTCAATCTTTTGCTCTACTTGTTGATGGGTTAGCAATTTAAAGTTGACATGACTCCTCATGGGGTCGTTGAACTTGCTGACATTTCCTTGTGCCCCATCACCATAACTGTGGACTCCAGCTTGCACTCGGCTGACCTCTTCTGCTTGTCGTCTTTGCTTCAGTTCTTTCAACTTATTGTTCATGTCTGCTGGGTACATGAGCATAGGTACCATGTTTGTTTCTGTTGCCGTTGTTGAATATCCTGGTCTTTTCCTTCTAGAGGCGGCTGAAGCAACAGAGGACCCAGTGCTGGCACCCGTCATAGCAGTCATTGGACGAGTTGCTATTCCTGTAGCAGTCTTCGGTCGAGGCCGTTCCTCTTGGTCTGCATTCTGAGGTAGGTTGTGTCTGGGAACGCTAGCTGTATGGGGTCGAATCAGTCTGCCTCGAGGTATAGATGACTTTACTTGTTTTGGGTGTATACCTTTGTGTGGAGTTTTCACAGGAATAACAGAAAAATCAGTTACATAAGTAGTCGTAACAGGTGCTGGTATCACAGGAGTCTGTGCTTTCTTCTTGGAGTGTTGAGAAATTCTGGATATTTTACTTTCTGCCTCAGATAAAATCTCCACAGATTCAGCTCTGTTCTCTGGTATCAGGGCATCAAGTTCCAATTCTTCTACAGGAACTTTTGTTCTAGGATCAATCCTACCAGGCGATGATGTTGGGCGGCCACTCTTTTTGTACTTTTCCAATTCGTCATTCCTTCTGTTGATCTCCATGTTCTTCTGAACTTGTGTGGGTTTCATGTTTGTGTGAATTGCATTAACAGTCAAATAAATGAAATCTGGTGGGATCACTTCACCGCGGAATCTCATCTGGGAACGCAAAAGGTTTTTCATCTCATATAATGCCAGTTCTTTAGTCTTTGGAATTGCTGGGTTTTCAAATGCCCAAGAGACTCGTCGCCTCATGTCCCCAGTGTCCTCTTCCAATAGATCACTATCGTCATCAGCTCCGACACGGAATCCCCCAACAGACACCACCGACTGAGTGAATCCTGATCGCACAGACATGGCTCCTCGGGATTTGGAAGTCATGGCACGACTCTGAGCTGCTGGCACGGGGGGTTTGCCATAAATGCTGACAGACTTAACACTGGGGGCAGTAGTGGCCTTTCCAACACTGGCTGCATCCCCATCAGACGCTTTGTGCATCTCATCCTCTTTTAGTCTCCTTTGGAAGTCTGAAAGGCTTAGGTAGCCCGACTCCATCCCTGCCTTTTGTATAACCCTGGCTGTGTCCATACTTCGTTTACTCAAGCTTTTTGCACTGTGTGGTGTCTGATCACTACGTTTCTGGTGACGGAACATGTAACTGGATTCTGGTGCAGTCTCAGTATGTTGGACTATCTTGGTGTTGGTGGCCCCAGCCAGGTTCATGCGTTGTGCCCTGATGTAGGAGTAGGGTTGCTGACGGACAGGAGCATCACAGTATTTGCTGTACTGCACCAGAGGTGGCATCTTGTCATTGTCCAGGGTGTAGTCATATTGCACATGCTCAAAGTTCAGCACCATTAGGTTGTTGGGGGTGTTCATGGTCACCCTGAAACACATAATTTGCATTGAACATCAAGATGTATACATCTCAAAACACAAACTTTGATTTAATCTGAGATGAGAGACCATGCAGGTATTACTGACAATAAAAGATGACAAGATGCAAATGTATATGTGTTGGGCTATACATGTATTTTGAGGATCATTGCCACTTAACATGTGTTTATTTGGGGCTCAAGATACGTCTTCTGCAGTAGCCGTACATACTTTCTGGTTATAAAAAGAATGATCTCCAGTTTAAAAAATGACTTGAACACTGATACTAGACAAATATTGTTGACTTTCATTTTGGGCTAAACGTGTCACTAAACCCTGCAGTCCAGCACTCACCTGTTGCCAATGGCCTGCAGGTACACGATGGGATCACTTTTACTGTTGCCTCTCATGATCCGCAAGCACTGTCCTGTCACCATGTTCCAGATTCTCAGCTTGCCATCGGCACAGCCAGTGATGACACGCAGGTACTTGAACTCCACACACAACACCTCCCTAGGTCAAACAATATGCTTGTTATCTTTTAACCTGGTGATTCTGAGAACACTTTACAAGATTCATTGTAGTTGCTTATGAATATGTCATCATCAAATGCTTAAAATAATGTGGAGTTTGATCTATCCATTTGAGGGCAGGATTAAAGTGAAAGGAGGTGATTCCTGCTTATTCCTGTTTACCCTAAATCTTATCACATTTTAGCTTTTCAAGCAAAATTGAAAACGTGATATGAATTTCGGAGTTGACATTATTGACCAAAGAAGGAGGAAAGTTCTCATTCCCGATTTATGTCGCGGATCATGGCAGGTCATTTGACCTTGCTTGAATTAATCTGAGGGTTCAGTGTTTTTTATAATGTAAATTGCTTTATTTTCACATTTTTTTTTTTTTTTTGGTTGTATTTTTGACACTCCACTGTAGTTTTAATTTCACTGTTTTGGACATAATTCCCATTCAAACAATGTTAAAATACAATTTCACTGTGTTTTTATTTTCACGGTTTTGTGCCACCAGCAAAATAAGAGAAAATAAGAATACAGTGAAATTAAAGCAATTTACAGTAATTATCCACCATAACCCATCACCAAGTCAAGCTGACCTCCAGCATGCCAACCTCATACGTCTCATCTACAGTTCCCATTCAAGATTTTTTTTTCTGTTTTTGTTTTTGTTTTTTTCTGTTTCCAACAAAATTACTTAAAAACAGTTCATATTTGACACCTGGGCACTTTTGGCCACTCTTAGTAGTAAAAAAGTAAAAGAGACTGGTCACCTGGGATGGCGGAGTGCAGTGAGACATCTCTTGTGGTCACCCTGTGAGCTCCAGGCCAGGGTGTAGCCGTCTTTACTACAGGTGATGATGTGCCACTTGTCAAACTTGATGCCAGTCACGGGACCGTGATGACCTGTCAGTCTCTGAAGCGTGATGTCAAGATCAGTTAACCCTTTCTCCCTCCAATTAAGACTCAGTCAACAGCTTTCCTAGGCATGGGTTGGGCGCTAAGTACCCGAACAATGCCTAGGAAAGCTGTTATTTTTGACAGGTCTCATGAATAGTTCTCACAGAAATTGTTCTCTATTACTATTGAAATTGGTCAACAGAAAAAATTGAAGCTGACAAAATTTGACCAGCTGTTTGAACCTTGAAGTGGAAATCACTATTTCTTACAAGGTTGGTAGGGAATATTTCTTATGTGTTTGACTGATAGCTACATATCATAGAAGCTTTACCGTGTCCCTAAGTCAAATTAAATCAAGGTTGATTGGAGGTTATGGTATGATAGATATATACACTCCGAACATAAGATTTCAGCTTGACTCACTTGACAAGTGAGTCTGTATCTACTGTCACAGTGCTCACTATGACATAAGCCATTTGGAAGTGTAAAACTAAAGGAAGCTCCAATGTATTTAACTGTTATTTTAGTTCATTATATTTAATTACATTTATATATTAGTTTGATCATTCAAAGTATTTTATTAAAGCAGTAGCCCTACATATGTACTTTGTAGTACTTTATCTATTCGTGACCATTCAACCTGATATTGAGATATAATATTGTATAATTTGGTTCTATCATTCACGTGTACAGCACGCAGCAATTCTTAATACAATGAGACTTATGCAAGGGCAACATTGAACTGTGATCAACTTGATTATCAATGTATAAAAGGATGTGAACCAGTGTTTCTTGTGACGGGTGATTGAATTACCCTCAGCAACCATAGCCACTGCCTTAATTGCCTCATCATTCCATCAGGAGTCCCCCCACCCCACCATCACCCCCTCTTGGTAGCCAGCCTTAGTGGAGTTCCTGTCACACTACCGATAACATTGAGGCCCAACAGTTCAACAGTGCACAACTGGTGTTTCCAGTGCTTTTCTCTCTTGGGTTTAACTGTCGTGGTACGTGACAGCCCAGGTGGAATATGGATGTGTTCAGGTAAAAGGCTCCAAAACATGTTGAGTAGTTACCCGCTGAAGACCCTTTAATTTATTTGGGCTGATACAGCCTATGTCAAAATTTTACAGAGGAACGTGTGCAATATAGACAATAGTAATTCCATATATGTTCAGGTTAGACAGGGACAGGTTAGCTTATGGAGAGTAAAGAGTTCGAACTGCGGAATAGGATATTGACGACTAGGAAATGGTTCTGGGCAAAAAGACACAAATACAATTCTAAAATCTGGATGGTTAATGGAAGGTCAACCACCAAACGGTTTGGTAGAGAGAAATGTCTGCCCAGAGGTTGGTTCACATCTTTATGCATGATGTAATGGGAATTACTGCTCGCTCAGTCTCCTACATGTTGCAGACTGCTCATTCTCCTACATGTTGCAGACTGCTCATTCTCCTACATGTTGCAGACTGCTCATTCTCCTACATGTTGCAGACTGCTGCAAGAGTGGTATACACTTTTCAGTTCGCACCAAGTTTCATGGTGGTATCTAGGGAGTTGATTTCATGGTACCAAAAAGCTAATGTGAGCTTGATGGTGGGGTGACAGGAATTCAGGTCTGTGGTGAATTTAGGTGATTTTCACCGAAGGTCCAGATAGCAGAAAATTAATGTCATCAATAAACCTCACCCCCATGTATGGTTAGAGAGTTTATTGGTTTCAATGTCCTCCATGAAAATGTCTGCGAAAGAAGGTACTGCTTGAGTCCCCATGTAATTAATTCACGTACCTTGATCAGCTGTGATGTTTTCATGTCCCACACTTTTACACGGCCACGCTCGCAGCCTGTGATGCACATTTCTAATGTAAAGGCCACAGCCAGCACTGGATGTCGGTGTTTGAAGGTTTGCAGGCATTTACCCGTGTCAAGGTTCCACACTGAAGCACAAAATGTACACCTGGAAATACAGCTTGCCAATCACCTGTACCAAATTGTACTTAGTACATTTGCATTTTTAACTTTGAAACTATGACTCTGGATCAATGATTGGTTCATATGTTTACAAAGGACCAAAACCACCTTTGGATATTCCATCAGAAAGGAAAACGGAAACCCATATGCACTGTGATTTCACAATGAATGAAGTGACATCAAGGACATTTCAACTTGCCACTGAAGTAGCCATGATGCATACAATATGTATGCATAGTGACGCGCACTCAAAAATTAAAAGGAGAATGGATAACGATTTATAGCCAATCCCTGGTTTAAGTTCTTAGAAATGTTAAAAGGGAAGTTGACCACAACCAGTTTCACATTCAAAAAATGAAGGTTTTGAATTGTGTGTACATATGCAACCAACCAAACTGTTGGGCCCTTGGTAACTGTTACTGTTTCAAACATAAAATACATGTATATATACAAATTGGTAGCTTTGCAATCAAGAGAAATTACAGGAACTTTGACTTTAAAACACAACTGATATTAGCATAAAAGACAAAAGGGCACATTCATATATTGCTATCCTTTTGGCTCTTTAGTTTTTCTGACCTTTACACATATTGTCCTTGGCACCAGAGGCCATCCTGTTTCCTACAATCTGCATGCACACCACGGTGTCACGGTGACCACGGAAAATCCTGAGGCATTTTCCTGTCTCCAGAGACCAACACCTGTAACACATATATCCATTTTGATGTAGAAAAAACATCACACTCATTCTTACAAAAAAGTATATTTTTGAATTTTCTCAGGGTTTCGCCATCTGATATGGTTTCATTTGTCTGTTGAGATGTGTTATTATAAAAAAAAGGGGGAGGGGGGGGAGGAGCAAAAGAAACAAACAAACAACCCTGAGAAAATCAATATTTTATTTCACTTGTCCACAAAATTGAGATAACGGGGACTTCATACTTGCATACCGTATGCCATTATTTTGGTTGTGGTCCAGGTCAAATGTCAGTACCAGAAACAATGTATGCTATTAGTTATCATGAGAAACCACTGGGTACAGTATGCATACCTAATACTTGTATCGTAGCTTCCACTGAGCACGTAACGTTCTGCTTCATTCAGCACCACACAGCGTATAGACCCAGCATGCCCTGTAATCACCAGATCCTCATCCCGGCCAGTGTCACTGCTGATGAAGCGAATTTTACGATCATGGGATCCCAGTGCTATCATCGTGCTTCCATCTGTATGGCACACTCGATGAATATCTGGCCTGCAACATCAAAGGCGAGTTTTTATTGCAGGTACATGTAGTTGTAATGCGGAAAAGAGGCTGCAACTCAAAGCCAATAATCTTTGCAACATTCTTAATAAACATATCTGTATGCTGTATGTATAACCACAAGCGTCTTTACAATGCCTGGCTACCATCAGACACAGCGTTGCAGTGTTTATGCCACTGTGTAAACAAAGAGATTGTACAGATATGAGAATGCACCACAATTCTGCAATATATTTATGGCATAATACATTACCTGTAGAACACTAGTGGCTACTTGACCTCTTAGGTCATGTCTCTCCAAAGATTAATACCACCAGAATCTTTTCTGACTGTGCTACTCATGGTCCAGGGCCACTGCAGCGCCATCTATACCAGGCACCTGACCTAATACAGTGCTACCTGCAATTTAAGACCACCCCTAATGCCAGACAAAAGTGGTCACATATAGCAAGTGGTCTTTCATCGCAGGTAAATTAGGAAAGAAATAAATGGCCAGTGACTTGAACACGAGTCTTAAAAACTAATGCAGTCTTTTACAAGAGGTGGTCGTAAAAGCAGGTACCACTGTACATCAGTAACTTATTCTTTTGGCGGACTACCCCAAAAATAATCTGATGCGGGGAGGTTGGACAGGCTTCAAAAGTGTTCTACAGGTAAGTATTATTAATAAGTATGAAAAATTCAGTTAAATTTTTGAGATTGATGGCATCATGCATTACCTCAAGAACATTAATGGGTAGAGATACCACCAGAATGGAGGTGGGTGATCACTCAGGGCTCCAGGGCATCAGTAGCTCCATAAGAAGGCAAAAAAGTAACCTAGCTTTACCAAAACGACACCTTGTTACATCAACATAGGTAAAATCAAGTTAAATTTTTAAGAACTTTAAAACTATACACGTTCAATCTTGAAAAATATTAATTGTTATATATTAAACTTAAAAAACAACAATTCAGTGATTCTTATTTAATGTATCCATTCTTTGGTGAGAGGACAGCAAAGGTGTAGATTGACATATGTTTTGATAATGCCGATAGAAAGTGACTTCTTCATTTTTGCATGCCCTTATCTTCCAAAGAAAAAATGAATCACTGATATGTTTTGGTTCTTAGTCTCAACGTTTATATGAAAAAGCCATTGATGGAAATCACAGAAAAAGAAGTTGTGGAATAACCATGGCAACTTGAGTTCCCCATCCATGACAGCTGTCTGAGAAATCAAAATTCAAAGAACTTCTCAGCCCTGTGATCAACTCCGAATTCACAATAGAATTTGTTCAGGTTGTGAGTCCTTGATGTACATGTACTTGTTTATAATGCACACTGTGGGAATTTTGGAAATGTCTCATCAGGCACAACCTGTGACATCTAAAAATCGAGTTCAGTGTCAAAACCAAGCTGGAAGCTTGTGGCTACACAGTGCTGATGTCAAATTGGACGCCATGCGGTGATTGTCAATGCCGGCTGGAATCATGTCCTGTTGGGTTTGTGAACTACATGTGTCTTTGGGTGCGAATTGACTCTTGCTGGTTTTGTCTCACAAATACATGACAAAGAAAAACTGTGCTCTAAAACCTAGAAAATTAGAGCTTAACCCTTAAATTCGACAATACATGTATATGCAATAGTAATTATTGCAATAGGGGATTTCTGATAATGTTTCACAAGTAAAATAAAACACTGGATGATGCTGTTATTGGCATTGCAGATTTTAGTAGTAACGATGCTGGATAATGTAATAAATACCTATTTGTGGGAAATAGTAGGTCTATAGTTGTCAGCACTTGTTGAGATTTGTACATGTAACTTGCGAGAATGCTTTTTCTGATCCGGGGATGCCATAGGTCATAGCATGGAGCTATTAATAGGTCCATGGCCACAGTGATAGCCACAGCATGAATCTGGGGCCACAGTGGTGGGCAGATCTGCTGACTGGTTGTATTAATTGCTTCCTGACTAGGCTTTGTTGTAGCATTACTTTGCTATATTTCAACTTCAAATGTCTACCAAATGATATGAGGAAAATTAACATTAATCAGTTTAAGTGGGGCATTCAAACCATTGCTCAGGGAAGCCAGCCTGACAGTCACTGGGGCCTTGACCGCTGTGCATTTTTTTTTTATTTCTTTTGTAACAGTCCACATGCAGTTACCATCACAGGGGCAGATACATGCAATAAAAGTGGTTGATTCTCTGTGGGGATTTAAGTTCCACAATAACAATGCAGAAATGAGTTTTCTAAATATTGTACCTGTACAGCCTTATTATAATTCCCTTTTCTCATAATATGTATTTAAGAGGGCCTCAGGGAAGATTAGTGTCTTGCTACACTAACTGAGCCACCGTCTCAAAATAAGGATATATATATTTATATATATATATATATGTAATATGAAAGAATTTTCTTTGAGTCCTCTTCAAAATCTTCTAGTTTGCTGCAAATTCTTTTAATTCGCAGGAGTTGACTGTATGGCCCTCCAGTTCTGGAGTGTCTGGGGTGGGCTGACCTGAAATGCAGGTAAGTATGAGTGTCTGTATGTTTAACATAAAGTATTGTATATGCCTTACCTTGTGAGTCAAATAAGAAAAAAAAAAAGACCTATAAGGAAACTCATTATTTAATCTGCATGGCCTTATTTCAATCTTTTTCCCTGCTACTCCTTATTAGTGAAATATCAGCCAGTAGTTCATGTACTCACTCGTCTCTCAAGATCATAACATTGTAGGCCCCACAGTAGACGTTTCGCTCCTCCATGATGACATTTCTGGTGGAATAACCACTGTAGGCAGTCTTAAAATTCACCTCACTCTTGAATGTTGTTTGAATCACTTCATCCTCAGTCCTCAGGGCTTCAAATGAATGAGGTCTGATATTTGGCACTGCAATGTCAATGTCTTTGGCATAGTTAGGGTTAGAGCCTTGAGCAGCTGACCCCTGGAACAAACAGTAAACAGATGTGTATTATGTAAAAATAGTCCAATGAAGAATGTCTGTTTTTCTATGTCATTTTGATCACACACTTGATTTATCAAAGTGAAATGTCCTGCAACACTTTCATTTCATTAATACCTGAAATTTGTCAGCCAAGTTCTATACTGTCTATGTATGTTCTAGTCACTGCATATGTCTAAATAATGTTGTAAAGACAGAAACACTGAAGACCTAAGCTTATAGTTTTATTTTTATTTTGACCAAAACATGTTCAGTCGATAATTTTTGAAAAAGACTTCATTAACCGGACAGATAATAACAGTTTTTCAGTGAGTAACTGTCAGAACAGGTCTTAGCACTTAGAATAACCCAAATCTGTGTATCTCTCTGACAGTGGCTACTTGTCTCAGCTTAGTGTTTAACCAAGTCAACCCACATGAAAAATTAAATAATATATGGACATGAAAGGGTATTTGAATAGTGTAAAGCTATATATATAGATAATTTCTTGAAGACGTAAGAACTAAGACTAAAGTATGTCTCATATGTTTAGAATACATGTATATAGAATACCAAAAATAAATTTTCAATATTGTGTTACATCAAGATGGTTTAAAATCCCTTGTGAAATGTACAAGCTTAAAAAAACGGCACTTTATTTATGCTGTTTTTTTTGTTGTTTTGTTTCTTTCTTATTTTTTTTTTTATGTTATATACATGAATGTTTCTAAAAAATGCACACACTTCAGACTTGTTGAACAAGACAAAGTGACTTGTCTCTGTTATGCTCTTAAACCTTTTCCAGTGAACTCTTCCTTGGGGGTGGGGAAGGATGAGTGTTGTGCATTGTGGGTATTGGTATATTTTGTTGTGATTGTAAACAAGGTTTTTTGTTTTGTTTTTTTATTTTTTTTTTAAAGAGATTTAACTCTAAAAATATTGATGAGAGTTCTTCCCCCACAACATATATAATTGCAATGTACAAGCCCAAAACAAAGTTCACTGTTGTGACAATAATACAACCCTATTTCCCAACACCAGCACTTTTTTTGTCATTACACTGTACAGGTAAAAGCCCTGAGCTCCATGGAGATTACCCTGGTACTTGTCCTAAATTTAGCCCAAAATTGGTGGCTTGACAATTGAGCACTGACAAACCTTAATATCAAACCCTAAAGCTGCATGTGACTGGCTTATCACCTTTGATGTTTAGCAGCTGGAAGTGTCAGCCACTGTATACACCTATACTTTAACTGCAGAATCATTGATGGAAGCATGATGCAATCTAGCATCTCCACCTCAATCAGGTTAACATTTTCAATAAGGATGGCCTAATGAAAGATAATACCAACAGGGTAGCTGCATGTGGGTTAATGCTAGCCATTAGCAAAATAACCAATGACTAGGGAAGGTATGTGTGATTAAGTTAACATATAGCAAGAATAAACAAAACAGGCTAACAATATCTAAAACTCCAATGATCATGCACTTCTGGTCAAGATATTTATCATATTTAATATTACAGTGAAACCTGTCTTGAGAGACCACTGTGAGGAAAGACCACCTACATTTTCAGACCATGTTTACCATGTCCCTTTTGCCATTTTTCCCATGTTGTTGCACCTCTATTGAGAGACCACCTGTCTTATTTGACCACTTTTTGGCCTGCCCTAGGCGTGGTCTCTCAAAAAGGTTTTACTGTATAAATCCTCATTTGTCATTTTAGTGAAAGAGTTGAGCTTATTTAGTCTTAAATGTATGTATTTGGCTAAATATCTACATTGTATTTCTCTTAAGGCAGGAAAAATTTACATGTAGTTAAATCCAGTGTGCCAACACAGACTTTGTGTTTTCCCTCAAATACGTTGGTTGGTTGGTTGGTTGGAATGGCCCCTCTATCCATAATAGCTTTAAAGATATTCAAGATTTAAATCTTGTGCATTCACAAAATTTGCATAAATTAAAATTCAAGAACCTTGGTGCATGGTTCATCATGTGTGGCTGTGTCACAAACCCATGAATTGAAATTGGAATGGCACCACTATATGTAATAGTTTTGAAGATATATTCAAGATTTTAATTTTGCATATTCACCTTGTTGCCATAAATTAAGATGCTACAACTTTGTTTCATGATGCATTGGATACAGATATGTCACAAACCTATAAATCGAAGTTGCACTGGCACCTTTATAGAAATTTTAAATTATTCAAGATTAAAATTTTGTGTATTTGCCTAATTTCCATAAATTAAAATCTTATAACTTTGGTTCATGATTGATTGGATGCAGTTATGTTGCAAACATATCAATTGAAGTTGGGCAGCTCAATCTATAATAGTTTTGGAGATTCAACTTTTAAATTTGTCAATGCCCCTAATTAGCATAATTCTTCAACTTTTGTTGACTTTTCATTGCATTAGCAGGTTTCAGAAACCCATGGGTACAACTGGGACTTTTGTGTCTATCTGTAATAGTTTTGAAGATGATGAAATTTTAAAATTTTATTTGCTCCTCATTTGCATAATTATAAACATCATGAATATTCCAAAACCAGGCGCACAACCTCCCTACTGGGCCAATCACCACATGTGACAAGTTGGCTGCTTTTGGAACAATAGTGTCTGAGAAGAACTCTGGAGAATATTGGCTGTAAAAAAAGAAAGATGGACAGAAGGAAAGAAAGAAAAGAATTCATTGGAAAAACAATACATCTGAACATTGTAGCAAAAAGACATAAATAACAATTGGACTTTAAAAAATAATTGCATGTAAAGTTTAAAACTCAAAAACAGTTTGTTTTATTTTGTACACCTAGTTGCATGTGAGTAACAGTAAATTTGCAAAAATAATCACAATAGTCCCCTTTGAAGTGATACAGGCAAGCTATAGGCAGCTTATGGGTTTTTTGCTTGTGAGCGTTGCCCACATACACCAGGTCACACCTGTTTTCTCAACATATATCAAAACATGTCAAGCTACGGCTCTCCCAATTAACTACGCATAATGCTCTTATAAAACTTGAGTGCAAATCCCCTTGCTGCAGGATCGTTTCTTTGTGCAGTATTAATAAGCTGTTTATAAATACGCTTTATATAAACTTGTCTCAGTTACAAAAGCTACCAGTTATGTTAGAGGAATATATATATTTTTTATTATAACCATAGCAACTAGTCTCTATAACCTGCATGTACCTTCTCACAACATGAATGTAGGTAAGGAACAATATGGAATCTTACTCCCTGACAATATATGGTTACCAAACACAATTTACATAATACAAATGACCAACAGGCTGAGTAGAGACCAAGTTTATGCAATGTGGGAGATGATTGCTTACAAGCACAGAGTCAATATAGGAGCCTAATGTGCTTGAAAATTAATTGAACAGGACAAACACTAAAAGCCAATTCATTCAATACCCCATTAACATATTTGTTTTGGGTCATTGTGGCCTGCGGGTAGCGATATCCATGTATTGCTACTGTCTCTCTGTTGGTATTATTGGTACGAAAAATAGGCCATAGCAATTAAACTGACCACAAATTGATCAAAGTTTTCTTTTCAAGAAGATACTGTGAGCTAGAGAAATGTGACAGTCCTGTGCTCAGCTGACCTTGCATGCACAGAATGAAGTGGTCCTGTGAACTTCAGAATAACATCAAGGTTACCTTTGTTTCTATCTTCACTGCTTGTAATATCAGTCTTCACTCATACAGATCACGAGTCGTTTTTTAAATGAAAAGTTCTAATATGTCAGTATGACCTGTCATGGCCACTCAAGCACAAAATTAACACCACCAAAAGAAACCCCACAGGTACTTTTCTGTTAGTGTTTAACAATCATCATGGGTCTGGTATCCAAAACTGCCAAGATATAAGCCCATATGTCAGAGTTGCTGCTAACCTTATTGTACAGTAACAATGCGAACACAGACATATACCCTTATTGACTTGTCCTAATTTTGATAGTTTAAATAATCAGAAAATGACAGCACTACCATGTATTTACTGAAACAAGAGGCCCATGGGCCTAATTCTGTGCTGGCACCGTGGCTATAATGCACCTGTTCATTTCAAAAGTTGTAAGTCCTCAAGTCACACAGTGGCTTCTGAACATGTACAGCTTATCTATATTTAATGTATAAAATGTCCACCAGATGGCACTTCACTCCACATGTAATCATAGCTTATTTGTGCAATTCCTGTGATGGATATTGTTGCATGTGCCAAGACAACAATGAGTGAGTCCTTAACTTTATATCCTCAGTGACCTTGGGACAGAAGATCAAGGCTCACCCAGATTATGTTATAAGAGGCCCATAGGCCTGGTGTTGTGCTGACATTGCTTTTGATGTCCAAGCTACACCCTGCCAATAAAAAATCACCTCTTTTAACTTTACAGGCATGGAGACCTTACAAAAATAGTCCAAAAATTTTAGATTTGGACATTCTCAATATATCTTACAAATTTGGCAAGTCTGATCCAAATACTTTTCAAGATATGGAATTTCATTTCTTAAAACACATTTTAGCTCATAATTTTCATCAAATTATAGGTGGCACCACAGTATCATTAGCAACTTAGACTTTGACCTAACCCCACAATCCTACCAAATTTGGTGAAGATCTGCCAAAAATTAAAGATGCTAGAGTGTTCACAAGATTTTCACAGTTTGACCCCTATATTGCATAACATTGTAGGTGGCGCCACCAATATTGAAATGAACCTAGATTTTTGTACACTCCATAAGTCCTTAAAGTTGTATTGGGCTAACTTGAAAACTGTGTATGTTATTGCAGTCATAAGATTTTCACATTTTGAACTGTATATTGCATAATACTATAGATGATGCCACCAACATTGATGTTGACAAACCTTTTTATATACTTTTTAACTACTAAACATTATATGGGCCTATCTCAAAAATTTTGGGATGCAGAGCATTCATGAGATGACCCCTATATTGAAAAAAACTGGCCATTTGACCTTGACCTTCAACTTGGATTACAGAATTGTTATTGTTCAAAATATGTGCCCCACATACATTCATCCATATAGTCTGTTCAAATCAGGTAATAACTTTTCCAGTTATTGAAGAAAAACAATAAACTTAGACAAGCGCCAAACTCCATAATTACTGGGTCACAGTGACCCAAAAAGTAGGTCATCAAGTACAGTTTTATGTATTATGTAATCAAGTGCAATTTGATCTGGAGGCTCAATTCATTTTGCCATTGATGTCTAAGCTACACTCTGACATTACTAGACGACCTTTTCAATTTTACAGGTATGATGACGTCACAAAATATTTCACAGCCACTCGTATTAATTACATAATATTTTACCTTTGGCCATGGTCTATATATCCTATAAATTTAGCAAGTCTAATCTAATTACTTTCCCAAATATGGAATTTTACATCTCAAAACATATTTTGGCTCATAATTTCCATGAAATTATAGGTGGCAACACTGGTATCATTAGCAACTTAGACTTTGACCTCGCATAAGCTCTGCAACCTTTGGTCAGCAGAGTTAACAAACTTTGTGGACTTTAAGTCCACCTACATTTCCACTAAGTTTCAAAGAAATTCAATATACAGTTTGGCAGGAGAAGTCAAAAAAGTGAAAAGCCGCCAAATGTGTTAAAAAATAAAGAATTGCAGTGCTAAAGTTTGGGGGTCTCCAGAAGTGTCCCAATGCAGTTTTAAAGCATTTGGCCAAACTGTTTTGGAGATAATTTTTTAGATATTTGCCACAAAAATCCCCACCAAGTTTGAAAAGAATCTGGCTCATGCTTTTGGACAAAGAAAGGTGAATTACCATTGCAAACCTCAATAACTTACATGGTAACCAATGGGAATGCGTGCATTAAACTCATGGAAGCAAAGTTTCCCCACTCACTGAACAACTTAGTTAAACACTCCCCCACACTAAATTTCCAGCAAGTTTTAGAACAACCAGAATGACACTTTTGGAGGACAAGAAAATAATAAACGCATGCAACATAAGGACTCTGACAGTCCTGAACTGACCTTGGATCGCTGGATGATGATGATGATGACGACGATGATTATGATAATAATAATAATAATAATAATAATAATAATAATAATAATAATAATAATAATAATAATAATAATAATAATAATAATAATAATAATAATAATGTAGGCAACATGGGGAAAAGATGAAAGTTGTCAGTCTTAGGTAGGGGGCAGGGGGAAGGGGCTATAAATCACACAAACAGTTTATCTAGAGCAACCCCTTTTTGTTTATGTTTTTCAAGATCAAAGCCTCAAATTTACAGTTTTATCTGATTGAAAGGTCAAACTGACATATTGGTTAAATCTTAGTTGTTTTGGTTCCTAAGCCCATGATTACTATTAAACATTAATAGGAAAGTACCTTATAGGGTTTCTTTTGGTGTTGTTTATTTTGACCTTGAATGGCCCTGAAAGGTCAAACTAACATATCAGCTTACATCTTTGTAATGGTGGGTTCTCTTACTTTTTCATTTAAAAACTGATGACTCCACAAGTGTGTGAGTGAAGACTTATATGCCAAACAGTGATGATGGTCTCAAAAAAAAGGGTACTTTGATATTATTATAAAGTTCACAGGACCACTTTAGTCTGCGCATGGAAGGGCAGCTAAGCACAGGACTGTCACGATCCTCTTTTCTAATTCTAACATCACATAAATTGAAAGTATCCCATATACTTCAATTGTGCTCAATCATGTTTGTAAACTAAGCATATTTTTAGTTCAAGAATAATTCAGAATTGTTTTAATCAATCCTGCTCAGGTGTTCTGGAGAAAAATTCAAACATTGACAAAGCATGCTAACATTCATAAAACATTAGAAATAAAAAAAAAATGCAGCACCACCTCTTGAACAAAGTTAGGTCTTGGGGTCCCCAAAAATGTAGCTATGTAATTTTGAAGCAATTGGCCAAGCAGTTTTGGATCAGATTTTTGAAGATTTTGCCCCAAAAAATAACCGAAAAAAAAAAAACATGACCATTTGAACAAACTTCTAGAGTTAGAGCAGAGACTCACTCAGCTAAAAAATTATTTAGATTAACTAACAGGCATAAAGCACTGTGCTTGCAGCATTTATATTGAACTTTGTAGTTATCCATAATCAATATGGAAAATTGTGCACTACCAAGCAAAACAACCTAATAAATATAAATATAGAATTATTTGCCTTTCACAGGCCAGACGATTGAATCAATAAGTCAAGCCAGGCTGTGCCCATGAGTACTGCTCTCAGGTCTACACAGCTTGACTGTCATTAATTCAACCACCCAACCCAAGAAATGTGAATCAATGTTTATCCTGACATGTTTATTGATTCAGCGCTAAAAAATCTCTGTTTTAGCACGTATAACCGTCTCCAGATCAGGCAAATATTCTGGCGCCATCTTTGCTGAATTGGCTGTTCCAGCAACATAGTTTCTGCACCCGACACCTTAAGGTCAAGAATGCTACTACATGAGTCATGCTCATGCGATTTAACACAGATCAATTTTTCACGATTTTATCAATAAAGCACAAAACAAATACATGATAGATTTGTAAATAATTTTTATTAAAAAAACATCTTTTGGGTATATTTATTAGAGACCATTAATAACAGTGGCAAAATGACTACTGAATATAATTATCTTAATTCTGGAGGGGGTGTAAACAACAATGGATTTGACAGCTGTGATTAGTTCATTCTACCTGCAATGTGGCTATATATAATCAATCATGGTCACATGATGTAATTCTAGCCATCTTGCTTTGAACAAAGTCATTAAGTGTGGTGTGCAACAAGCACGCTACATAGCTGATGTATATGAACACTGACCATGAAAATAAAGCTTTCAGTTATTAATTATTTTGAGCCACACGATGTAGCAATATGTATTTCAAACAAAATGTTTATATTTGATAAAATTACAGATTTTGTCTCTGGTCTTTCACGGCTTCATGGAACTCTGGTGCATTAAGATTTGTGAAGACAACATTTTTATCTCATAAGTAACTTCTACCTGAGTTTCCTCGACCGTGAAGTTTTCAAATTCACAGAATGTGGCTGCCTGCTTTTTCACATAAACTTTTTTTTTCAATCATCTGGGACAGCTCTTTGGGCAGTTTGTATACACTACACATAGGTCAATTTGTAGCTTCTTATGTTTTCTACCATGAAACAGTTGCATCTCAAACCAGCAGCCTTTGGTACCTATCACCTTAAGGGAAATGCACATCTATAGGCCAATTTACTGTAGCCATTCCCCCCACGTCACTGTAAATCTCCAAACGTAATGATCATCATCAGAACTAACGTTGCTGCATATATGAAAGTATCTTATTTCATATTCATAATTGTTTTGTTGCACTCTTATTTATTTTAGGTACATGTATGTGACTACTCAGGCTTAAAATTCACCCCCATTACTAACATGAAATTGTGCCTGGTCAGTGACCATGATATTTTCCACAAATTTCAGTCAGGTACGTGTTGCGTGTGGTTGCCAAAAAAAAAATAAAACATTTGTCCACTGAATGTCCAACATCTCCACCTGCAGATGTCAAAGACGGTGTTCACACTTAGCATATTTTCTCGTAGTTCTGGCTGACCCCACAGGGGGGCACTGTGACAGCTAGGCCTGAATATCTTTTAAGAGGACATTGAGGAGGATGTTGCAAGCCTTAACGTAAGCAATTGAGTTTCCACATTTTTGACACCATCCTGTTTTCACTAATTTTGATTGAATTCAAACGTTACTAGGGCTTACACATTTAGGTTTGTTAAGTTTCTCTTTACATTAAATATTGATTAAACTTTTTCCCTTGCTATCACTGGGGGAATTTTGCCTGTCCTGTCGCTGGTAATTTGCCTAATCATAGTTATATATACCAGTAACAGCAATAAAAGCTATGTTAAATATTTGTTGATAATATTGTGTGTTTAACTCTATCAGCAAAGTGAAGAAGAATAAAATAAGCGCAAAATAAAAGCAATTAATTGTGGAACATACCTGCATGAGCATGACTTCTTCCCAAAGATGCTGGTTGACATAGAATTCTTTATGCACTTCCTCCACCAGGGCACGCCAGTTGCGATTGACACACAGTGCATTGTACAGCGTTGTTTGATCCAGCATTCCCAGGATGTATTTAGACAGATGCACTGGCAAGAAACGGATAAAATCCTTGTGCTTAGCAACCCCTGAATGTGCTTTAATAGAGTTGGGAATGACGAGGCATGTTGGGTCCACCGAATCCTCCTCCCAGTCATCTGCGAATGATTCATCTCCACTGTCATCGTTGACTATTTCTATTTCATCATTGACAATGGAACTGTGTAATTGTGGTGGACTCTGTTCGACTGGGCTTCCCCGAGCAACACTGTCCGCAACTTGACTTCCCGCTGTTGTGGATCCTTCACCTAGTAGTGGGTCCTGTTTGAGAGAGCTATGAGAGTAGGTCGTACGTGCTGTAGTGAGCAGATCCAGATCTGGATGTATGGTACTGTCAAACGAGTATTTAGTTGATGCCACAGATGCAGCCTCATAGTCCTCTGAAAGTTATAAATCATCAACATGAATATCCTCATCATCTAAATTGCAGTTACAATTCAAAGAGTTGTAAAATACCTTTTTAAATGACATCTACATTTCACCCAGCTTGAAAGTATTCACACAAGGATAAGAAACCTGAAGTTTTAAAGGTGGAAAATGTACTCCCTGATCTTTGATTCACTACACAGTAAACACTAGTCTCGCTGAAAGACCCTTGGGATCACCCAGTTATGGTAATTATATGTACTTAAGTAAAGGAAGATGCAAAAACAGCACTAAGACACGGCTGACATACACCTACATTATGCAGTACTTTGTATTCTGATAAGACTATTTAATTTGACAATGCTATAGTTATACATGAACTACTTGTAGTCCATGTTACCTGATCAAAAATAAATCACTTGTAAGATAAGAATTTTTTAATCATTTTAGTCCATCAATGAAGACATTTGGGTTTTTAATTATCTTTTCTTAGCATTTGCCAGTGTTGCAAAAATGTACCAACGTAGAGTAATAAATAACCAGAAGTGGGTTTTTCATGTGAAAAACATTTTGCATCCCCCGAGGCAGATGCCTCTCACCAGAGGCCACCCCTCTAAGAGGGCCACCATTCTTCTGCAGAAAGTTTCATCTTGACCTTAAAGTAAACTCTGAGCAGATTTAAGGGAATTTCTCACCTGGGTAAATAATGATGGACTTCAGTCATACCCATTTGAAGATGTAGCAGGAAAACCATTTTATTTTGCAAGACATTGTGACTTTGACCTGAAGGTCATCCACAATCATAGGAAAAAAATGACCCAAATCCATGGAGTATCTGTACCGAAAGTTTCAAGTGAATCCGGCTTAGGGTTTTGAAGAAGTCAAAATATGAACAACCATAAATCTAGACCCCAGTGACTTACATGGTAATCAACAGGAATGCAAAAATTACCCCCGATCAACAATCCGCCACCCCCACCCCCTAAGAAAAAAAATTAAAGATCCAAAAATCATTGGAGCATGACCATTTAAACATAGATAGTAGATATCTACCCAACATCCCCACCAAGTTTGAAGTAAATCTGGACAATTGTTTTGGACGAGTTGAAAATGTGAATTAGCATTGCAACCCCCCTTGGCTTACATAGTAATCAACAGGAATGTATGCAGTTTGACCGCTCAAGGTCACTCGGGTTTAAATTAAACCATACAAATTGAAAGCACTTAGGTACTTTCCTATTAATGTTTAATAGTAAACCTTGGACCTGATGCATCATTAAGTACATGTAGGTATAAGCCAATATGTGAAAATTGCTGAGTCAGCAGAAAAATGCAACAAGGATTTGACCTTGACCTTTGACCTCAAGGTTATATATTATTATATGGAAAAAATTTCCCAGACCTAGATTATCTGTACCAAATTTGGAGGCAGTAGGTCAAGAGGGGACAAAAGTATAAGGAAAATAAGATAAGTGGTGGTGCTAGATTTAGGATGAACTACGGCACTAAACACAATATGCATAACTAGAACAGTCTCATTTTCCAACAGAATATCGAATGCCTCCCTGGGTGCCCTGAGCAGTTGTTGCCCTTACAAATTTCTCTTACTAATCCCAGTGACCTTCAAATAAATTCAAGGTAACTTTTTGCCCCTCCTTCCAGCCATATGCTACAAACTCCAACAAACATTGTCAACAGTGTGGTTACCTTCATTGAAATGCATGTTGAAATGAACCTATAGTAATCTATAGTAGCAGATGCAAGTTTGTGACACCTGTCAAACTACCTAATGGACAGCAAACAAAACTGTAGCATTTGATATTATGTTTACTAGCAGCACCTGAAACATTTAAAAGTTTAATTATCTCCAAAACTATTATAAAGAGAAGTGTCAATCCAACTTTGATTTGTATGTTTGTGACACAGCCGCATCCAGTGAATCATGAACCAAAGTTGTAGAATTTTGATTTATGCAAGTTAGGTGAATAAACAAAGCTGAATCCTTAAATAACTTTCAAACTATCACAGATAGAAGTGTCATTCCAACTTCAATTACAGGTTTGTAGCATAGCTGCATCAAATGAAACATGAACCAAAGTTTTAGCATTTTAATTTATGCAAATAAGGTGAATACACAAAATTTAAATCTTGAATAACTTCATAACTATAATACACTGAGATGTCATTCAAACTTCAGTTGATAGGTTTCTAGGATAGTTGCATTCAATGAACCATGAATCAAAGTTGTACCAGTTTGATTTATGCAAATAAGGCAAATACACAAAATTTAAATTTTGAATAGTTTCAAAACTATAATAGATTGAGGTGCTTGCCAACTTCAGTTTATAGGTTTTTGATATAGCCACATGAAAAAATTATTCTTGCAGGAGTTAAAAAAATATTGAATAAGCAATCTTTAGTTAAGTGGAGGAAGTAGAACAACACAGTGGTCAAAAACAGTTAGTCATTGTACCAGATAGATCTAACAAAGAGATGCAGGGTCTGCTATCATGGGACTAGTCAAAAGTTATGTTGAAAAGATAGTGGACAACATCTGGAGGTTGAGCTGAATTAAGCTAGAAGTAAAGAAACGCAAAAACAGCAGTCAAAAGAAAATGGGATCAGCCACCCCCCAACGTTTCGAACCCTGGATGGTTCTTCTTCAGGGGTTGGGAGGCTGGTCCAAAATTTATTATGTTAATGAATCACCAGTGTATTTACTTTTTTTTTTTCACCTCCCTGCCAGTACTTAAGAGTCATGTTAACATAATAAATTTTGAACCTAGCCAAATATTACGATAACGGTCACCAAACAACAGAGGCTGTGCAGCTATTATGTTTCCCTGATCCAAGTTAACCCTCCAGACAAGTTGAAATAAAATGCTGTGTTTGAGTTGACTTTATGGCAAAATAACGGCACATGACAGCCGCTTTCTCTACTCTCGGTAAATCTTTCAACCGTGGCTATGGCTATGCTGTTTCACCGAACAACTGTGGCTATGCAGCTATGCTCTTTCCCCAGCCAAATTTAACCCTCCACTCCAGACAAAGTTGAAGTAAAATACTGTGTTTGAGTTGACTTTGCAGCAAAATAATGAATGGCACACAATGGTTACTAAAATCTTTCACCCAGGTTTGATCAATTTTTATTAGGGAAGGGAGGCTTGAAACTTTATTTATGTTTCATAAAAATTATTTAGGCTTGGGACTCAGGCCTTTTCAGTGGGGTCAGTCTGGTTATCGGAACCACACATATATTTTTGTTAGGCCTTAGGTAACTTGGACATTTGTTGAAACATTTTACATTTCTGGTGCAGGATGTACATTGTTTTAGTCCTTGTTAGGAGGATTTCCCATGGTTTATACAGGTGGTCTACCTGCAACTGTTTATTTTACAATCACTGGGACTGAATATAATGCCCCAGCTTGTTTCCACTTCAGTTAAACACTGGTGGATGGTTTAACTAGGATAAGCTGTCCAGCTACAAAGGATTATATTTTTTCAGGGGTAAGTCAAATTGTTCATATCTGAACCTGTAATATTATTGCATTTATAAGCAAAACTTCACGTATTAAGCTAATTCGTCATTTGCCATGTTCATATTTATTCATTATTATGTGGGTTGTCTTTGCTGAATATTTACCTCAGACAAGGAGCCACTACTCAGAGAGACATGTACGGGTAAAAGGCTCCGAAACACGTTGAGTAGTTACCCGCTAAAGACCCTTTAATTCATTTGGGCTAATACAGCCTATGTCAAAATTTTACAGAGGAATATGTGCAATATGGACAATAGTACTTCTATATGTATATAGTTTAGACAGGCACAGGTTGCTTAAGGAGAGTAAAGAGTTCGGACTGGGGAATAGGGTAATGACTACTAGGAAGTGGTTTTGGACAAAAAGACACAAATACAATGTTTAATATGGATGTTCTTTCCTCTTTTACACACTACCTCCTTTGGCGTCAGTTTAATTTGCTGCCTGGGCACAGCTGAAGGTACTTATTCAATTATGAAAACGAATGGTAACAATGGTGGAATACATCTTTCTCATGGAAAGGTTAATATTTTCAATGTGCCACTGTGTCCGCAATTGTAAGATTTGTCGAACAATATGTTGGAGTAAACAAGGGCTTAGTAAGTACATGTACTGAGCCATGATTGGCTGAGCAGGTGCTGCCTTTCAGAAGTGTAATAGGATCATGGTAAGGTGAATAATAGCTAGGAGGTTACTCCGTATGTTATTGATGTGACTTGTACATCATAATGTATAACCTACACTTTTATAGTGGACGAACCAAACATGGGCTGATGCACTTTGAGATAATGAAAACTGGACACAGATAGTGTCTGTTCAGAATTTATTTCATGACAGTCTGAACTCCTGAATCAAATAAATGTGTCCACATCAGAATTACATACTGACGTTTTCAAGCTCACTCCTGAAAGGTCAATTTAAGTTTAACTTAATTTTGGGAATTCTGTGGGCACTTTTACCTGTTATCTAGCATGATAAATTGTTGTCCTGTCCTGCCTTATCTCGTTTCTTACTCTTATGAAACATATATGACCAGAGTAAATAGCATAATCCCAGTAACAGCATGTATGTTTTGGTAAATACAACACCTGAGTCCTATAAAATTTAAGCCACAAGCAAATAATGAACCTCACTGTCCATATCAAAGTTAAGTACATGTCAGCTAGCCAGCTTTGAGTTATATTGTCTGTTAAGTACCATTCATATTTGTCTAAACACAACTACCTGCTGTCAACAGTTTAACCCTTTCTCCCTTCAATCAAAACTGAGTGCACAATTTTCCTTAGGACAGGTTGTGCACTCTAACAGCCTCCCCGCCGAAAGCTGTTGATCAAGGCCATGTTATAGCGACAGGACTGGGCTAGTTTTTGATTTGAATTGTTTTATATAAATACTAAAATGAATAAAAAATAATCAAAGCAGACTCCAAGCAGTTTTGGTTGGTTTAAAAGAAAAATAGTTAACAAGTTTAAAATTCTTTATGCACTGTTCTGACAAGATTTTTTAAAAAAATTTTTTGGCCTTCGTGCTGTAAAGTGCTTCAAATAAATAAGTTTTGTGACAGCCAGACTTCATGCTGGATTTTAATGTCTGTAGACCGGTCCTTGAAAGACTTGAGAGCCAGGTTATAGTACGTGTGCCAGGTAATTACGGTACCCTTCTGAACAGCAGAGAACACGAAGCAGTTCCTGACTTGTTTTATGCCACTTCAATTGAGCCAGGAGCAAAACCCTGTGTTGCAGGCAGTCAGCAAACCAAGTATTGCTGTTTGGGAGATTGAGCATAGTCCATAATTGTAGATGCAATGTACCAAACAGGTAGTCACATTGCAGCAATTGTCAAAGTAACAATAATTGTGTGTTGTATACCGATAAATGTTGTTATATAATTATTTTCATATTCACCAAGTCAAATATACATCCCAGTGGGAGGCATGTAACAAAGGGTACTAGCATGGTGCAGTTCTACAATGGGCACATGTACTTTTTATGGTGATGTCCCAGAACCAGGGACTTAATTAAGTCCACCAGCACTAAAAGAATACATGTATTGGAAAATATATTTGTATGTTTTGACCTTGGAACATACATGCAGGTCTTGAACCAGGAACCTTCGGCACCTACATGTGTCACCTGGCTGAAATTGTCAATGCACATATCCACACAATGTCCCACATTCTGGGACTCAAGTCCACCACCATCATCAGCGAATATCCAGAAAATGTTGGGGTCTTTTTTAATGTGTTGACATCGAATGTCACAATAACCACCCAGAATTTAGACATATGTTGATCATTGTTGTACTTGACTTGACAGAGTGTGGTTGTCTTTGTTGTAATTTAATTAGAGCTTAAAAGTCAGTAAAGAGTTGTTGTATGGTTGTCATAATTTACAAGTAGGATGACAACATTGCCACTGCAATTAAATTCAATTAAAAAAAGAAAAATAATAACAAAAATATAGATCATATGACTACCTACATGTATATGGGGATAAACTGGGGCTTACAGGACACCAATTATACTTCGTTGTAATTTGAGATGCTATTTACAGGGGCATTTAATGAATAGCTATGCCACTGAGGTAGTGCATTATATAAATGATTTTCCCTTAAAATTCAGCAAATATATATGGGAATGTATTGTTTATTTATTAACTTGTTTTATTCACATGAAATGGGATTGATAGAAAAGGTATTTTTTATTAGATGGCCTACATTAACTAGTGCAATTTTGCTGGAAGTACAAAAAGTAGTGTGTGACTTTCTCACCGTGCATTCTATGAGCTGTTCAATGGGGTTTTCATCTTTGTGGACAAGGGGAAAGGAGAAAGGGGATTAGCCTTGGGCACAGTCTGTACTACATGTCAAGACACATGCTCACACAAACTTGAGACAGGTGATCAGCAAGGATGTATGGCATACACACAAGGCACCTAACTTCATGTCCATAGGCAAACAACCTTACCATGAAAAAGCATCAATAAATTTAATATTCCAGATTTGAATATGCCCATAATGTTCTTGTTACTTTTTTTCATTAAGTTTTAACACTTGCACTTCATTGAACTTTCCATGATTTTGCAAACTTGCCCAGGATTTTTAACCCTTAAAGTGCTAATCACTGCTATAGTTGCTTTCTCATTACCATTAAACATATAATGGTTAAAAGAGTCAAATTACACAAGAAAGTACCTTTCATTCAACTGCCAGCAAGCATTGTCTAAAGCAAAAAGTAGTCTTAGTCAACAGCTTTCCACGGGACACTTTGCGCGCAATGTGCGCAAAGTGTCCCGCACTTTAAGGGCTAACAGTGTTCTCCCAGTTTTCTCATACACCTCCCTGATTAGACTACCCAATACTCTTAAGGAATAACAAGCCCAGGTGCACCATCCAAATCCATGAGGACTTTGACCCTGTGTGCACATGCAGTGAATCCGAATGATGGGACATGGCACTGAGCTTTGTCTGGAAAGTCATAGTTGGTACAAAATGGATGCCAAGGAAAATTAAGTTTTATGGTAATATCACCCAGACAAAGTTTAGGATTCCTTATAAAACGCTTTATATTCTATTTGATTTTATTTGACAAGATCTTGATTCAGAAAAGTTAGAAAAGTCTGTAAGATAATTTTGTTCCCCGGTGCAACAGGGGGACATATTTCTTCTCCTCCTCCTCTTCTTCTTCTCCTTCAACACTTTGATGCGGACATGGTTACTCAAGAATGATTTTGTCTAATTTGATCAAACTTGCAGGATAATGTTACTAACCAAGGTGCAGATCAAGTTCAAAGATAAGTGTCCTTGACCCAATTCCCAAGGTCACAAAGCCACCCTACTGAATTATTACCTGGACGTGATAACTCGAGAAATTTGTAAGGCCGGCAACTGGTCAGAGTGCACAGACAGACATCTGATTTTCTGTTGGAAAATCAGACTGTTCTAGTTCAAAGTTCAAGATCACAATCATAACACTGTTATAATATTGTTTGACATTAGAGATTTGTTTATCACAAATTGTGTGCAGCTAAAGACACCCATTAAACAAAAGGCAATAAGACAATGCCAAAGTTGTGAGAAAGGTGTTGACAAAAATCCCATTTCCAAACAATGAGACAAACAATTCACAGTGGCTACAGCTTAAGGGGAAACTTAATTGCTGTTTATGTCAGGATGAGTTGGCAGATATTGCCCACGCAAAAGTCACAAGCCATTGTAAAAACTATTGATTTTTTATTTAATTTCATTTTAGAAAATTTTTATTCAGAAAAGTACTTAAGATGATTTTAACCAAAGTTCAAGATCAGTCATAACACTGTTAGAACTGTTTGACACTAGAGGTTTGTTTATCATCAGCTTGCATGCAGCTGCAGACATCCAGTAAACAGAAGGCAACCAGACAAAGCCCAAGTTGTAAGAAAGGTGTTGACAGTGATATCATTTCCAAACAATGAGACTAACAGTTCACAGGGACTACATCTTAAGGGGAAACTTCATCAAGTTGTTCTTCGTTACGTATTTGACATATTGTGTCAGGTGTGACAGAATAATTACCAGGTGTCACCTTTATCACTGAAATAAATGTTTGCTATTGGGTATTTTTTTTTTCTTTTTCCATTCAAAAAGACAAACTAAAAAGGATTCTAAAGAGAACAATAGCTTTAATTCTGATAAGTTTGGTCAATTGTTTTGAAATCGCATATGGACGCTTCTGGCAACTCTTAGACCGTAATTTGTTCAACAGATGGCTCTGAAATTTTTAGCACTTCTGAGCTTATACTTATAGGATGGTCAGCTGTCCATCATTTATCAATGTCGCCTGTTCACATTTACATATTGTAATTTTTCTGCAAAACCCTTGGCCAGATCCCTAATTTTCAACATATTTTTTTTTTTAGTTTTGGTATTTCCATGTGTATGCAGGGACTCTTATGGATTACAATGTAAATCAATGGGGATTGCAATGGTAATTCATATTTTCAAATTCTCATTAAACCATCAGCAAGATTGACTTCAAAATTGGTGGGGCTGTACTGTGGGCGAATCTCTACCTACTTCATGCTCCTCTGAATTTTGACTTTTATGATTGAAACAACATTTTTTAGTCAAAATCTTGTGAAAATGGTCTTGAAAATGACTGGACCAATTTTTTTGAAATTGGATTGTCACCACTTGGGCCAATTGCTTCAAAATTATGTTGGGGACACTTCTGGGGGCTGCTGGACCTTAATTTGTAAAATTAGGTGGCACTGTTATTTTTTGCTAATACTGTAAACAGCTTTAATTTCGCTGTATTCTTATTTTCACTTGTTTCACTGATGGCACAAAACGGTGAAAATAAAAACACAATGAAATAGTATTTTAACATTGTTTGAATGGGAATTATGTCCAAAACAGTGAAATTAAAAGTGCAGTGAAATGTTAAGAATACAAGAACTGTGAAAATAAAGCAATTTACAGTACAAAAAAAAAGCTGTGTATGCTTTTTTTTTCTTCTCCTAAGGGCTAGCTGGTATGGAATGAGTTACAATAAGCACATGTATCTGATCCCCAAGTTCTGTTGCATTGAAGCCACATGCACATACGGCCTGCTCAAATTTTTGTCTTTATCAGTCAATGTCTTTACACTAGATTTTTCTATAATTGATAAGTTCTGATAGTTGAAAACTTTTTGTTGTGATTCATGTGGTACACTACGAGAACATTTACTTCAGAATATTCAAGGACCACAGACTTTTCATATGGGCTGTTTCAGTAACTGTGACCAGGAAACCATAAAACTTTGGGATGAAATATTGTCAGAAACAGTATGATATTGGTTGTCAAAATTGTCACTAATAATATACGTTGATCACAAATGACATGCCGTATGTCACAGCTTACTTAGAGCTGTTCATTCTTAATATTTTCTGGGTCATAAATTGCCATGATTCATCCGGTATGAATGTTACTCATGCAAATGGTGAAATTAAAAAATGCATTACTACAAGCAAAAACTGTATATTGCAACACATTGGTTGACATAGAAAGTGTGAAATGTTTAAAACATATTGTTTGAAATTCCCAGGGACATAACCATTCATACCTTCAGGCTGATATGCTCTTGCTTCAGATGCCAACAAAGTACATGCTTGGCATCCAATCTGGAATAGCAAATGGGCATCGCACCACTGTAACAAACCAAGCATAAAGTTTGACTTTGTCCAATAATTTGAGCCTTCAAACCATGCCCATGTCTCTGCAATCTCTGTCTCAATATCTGGAACACCCAAAGCTCGATCATTACTCATAGTCGCACGATCGGTGGTCAGGCTAGGCTTTATACGAGTTCGTGCATAAAGAAAATCCTTCGTTGCCAACAGTGGTCGTAGCATTTTAATGATATACTGCAGCAGATCCACACTACGGATTTTTCTTACCAGTCCCAAAGTGAAATATCTTTTGGTTTGGTCACCTGCACGCTCAAACCAGCCTTTTGCACGCAGAAGTTTTTGTCGCACTTTACATCCTTCACAACATCCACAAATTTTGGTTTGTCCTGCATGAACACAGCGAAGCTCTTGGGCTTTGCCCAGATTATATACAACTGGCTCTCTTACTTCACTTGGATGTTTCATATCATTCATTGTCACTGGCATCGAGTTTTGTCCCCTGAAGGGGTTTTGACTACGTTTTAATGTTTCTAACATGTTTGACATTGGAACTTAACTGGAGTTTTGAGTTCGACGTGGTAGAAGTTCCAAAATGAAAAATGTCTTCTGTGACTGTGTCAGGCTGCTCGAGTTGAACAAGCACTTCCCAATACCACTGGTTGACTTATAACGTTCCATCCACACACTTGCAAAGTTTACTTGGCTTCTCGACTTGTGGGCTTGCCTTCAAGTTGTTCTTGTGATCTGTTTTAGTTGAACTTGGGCCAAGTTGGGGGTCTTCATTTAACAACACATCAGCCACAAGTTGCAGAAGCGAACGACAATTTGCGCACACGTTGTCCCCTAGTACGACTTTTCACTAGCAATCATGCACTGTTCCTCTTACTTCTCTCGGGATAATGTTTCTCGAGAAAGCTTCAACTCATGTCGTTACCATATCTGACCGACCGCCAACAAGTAAACATATGGCTGGTGAAAGCTTTATCAGTGTCTGTCCAATAGCTTCCAAAATGGCGCCTGTGTCGCTAAGGAAGTTGTTTGTTGTCAGTGTTTACTTTATCGATCAGCAGACGGAACTCGCGCACGTGTCACCGACCCAAGTCGTGTACCCACACCGAACGATTCTGCCGTCGATTAAGTTTCACCAGACAAAAGACCTATTTCATTATATTGACATTATAACGCTGAGCATGCACAATTGGTCGATTTTTGTTAAATTGTCTTTCTAGTTGGGGGCATTTTACGGGAGTTTACGACAATGAATTGATGTCATGAAAAGTTCAATTAAATTTAATTTAAAAACTGCAAGTGCAAGGTTCCGGCATTAATTATTCCTACTCATTGTTGCTTTATGTTATCTGCAATGCAGAAAGTTACGACACGTCACTGCATATGATAATACCAAATGAACATGCTTCCTTTTGGGCATTTTGCTTTTTGTTGCGCTGCATCATTGCATGGCCATAATCTTACCGTCTGCTAAAGGTCAAAGCGAGGCTACGAGGCATAGCAACCCAGATGCCCGGATATTGCGTTGAAAATGGTGGAAAACCCAAATAGGTGAAGCGTGACTACTTCAGAGGAGAAAAATCAACAAATCGACGCACTTGATTTTGTTAACATCATGGAAATCAAGTAGATAACACCAACAGTGATAACTTGATATCAAGGATACTGATTTATACTTGTGTCCTGCGGTGTGGACACTTTGGTTCCCAAGTCGAGTCGCCAAGGTCAATTTTAGAATTGACGTTTTCCAGCAACTTTTCCATCCCTGCTGAGGTATCAAAAGGAACGGCGTGAAAAAGTTTAAAGAAACCTTTGTTTCTTTTAAAAAATAATAACCATGAACAAGATGGCATTAGAACGTGCGAAGGTAAGACGACATGGTTTATACTGGTCAAACGTGTTGTCCATGACCCAGGAATTAGGTGGCCTGGTGTAGTGGAGAAATTTTGATTGCTGGCGACCTGTTAAAAACTCACAATATAAATGGTTAACTTGCGATTTCCTGTGGATCATGTGCAAACAAATGTTACAAAATAATTAATGTTTAGTTCATTACTCAAGACAAAATTGACATGTAACTTGGTGGAATGTATGATTTAGAAAGGATCAGCCAACAATTCTTTACATGAAATGTAAATGGGAAAGTTGGAAAGCTTGTCAGGTTACTTGTGCTTACAATTACACAGCCTGTCACAGGTGAAATGTATGATGGGCAAGTCTAAGTATTCTTGTACTTGTCTATCTTTAAGATGCGGTGACCTAAGTGAACATTAGGATACCAATACATATAGGATTAATAATTGGACAGTTCTGATGCAGCTTTAGCATGTGATATAAATATGTTATTATTATTATTAGCGTAGGGTATACCTCTATGCTATTAGCAAGAGAAACCACTGATCTTGGATGCCTTAATGGCCAGTCCTAACATGTAAATTAAGCACCTGCATTTTTGCTGATGATCCAACAATTATGTTTAGTGGTGGTAATTGATAACACATTTACTGAACGGGGGGGGGGGGGGGGGGGCATTTATATAAGCCAGCAGAGGCTTTCAGCCCCTATATTGTGAATACCACTGACAACTAAATGTTGGTGGATTCATTAGAAAATTGTAATAGGGACTGTATCAAACATATAAATTTATTTAAAAACAATAACAAATTAACAGAATGCTAAAATCAGAAAATAAAGACTAGTATTCTGGATGGTGATGGTATATAGTTTGCTGTAGGGCTGGTTGTGTGCCCCCAATTAGTTGGAAGGCAGATTAACAGACTGAAAAGAGTGTAAATTTTAATGCCTTTTGGTTTGCTTCCCATAGCTAAATGTAAACACTTTAACTTTCCTTGAAAATGTGCCTGGAAATTTGGGAATATGAAACATAATATGCAGTGGGTGCTATTCCATACCACTCACTGAAAAACTGTATAGTTTTAAATCATTATAACAAATTATTTTTTTCTAAGGAACAAATCAAATTCATCAAATTTGAAATTAAGATGAAAGTTTTAGGCCTTATTTGCCTGTATATGAAATCGGGTTAACAGCGGGGAACCAGTGCAAGACTTGTTTCAGTGCCATTAATCCCCAGACAAGTCATTCTGCTAACTTTTACCATGTATTTTCAAATAATCATCAAATTATATTGTGCATGCATGTGCATGTACATTCTTTGTTGGGACTGTGAAAAAAGATCACAGGCTGCAGTTAACAGGTGCAACAAATAGTTTTATCATGACAAACATAATATGTTTCAGTATCACTTACAGTGGTAATCAGTTTGTTTATTACACCATGTCTACATGCTTTGTCATGCCATGAAAAGTAGATATATGAGTTTCTAAAATGACATTACCAACTTAGGGACAGATCTAAGCCTTCAAAATTTGTAGTCAAATCGGGAAATACAACAGTAATCACTGCAGAATTTGACCTGACTGTTATATAATTTATCTCAAAATAAATTAGCCATTTGCAAATTTCTTAGCCACATGAATGGAACATTAGCATTTGCCCAATTGGCTTATGGCGCCAGAGGTCCCTGCAAATTGAACCAAAAACTTGGAATGTCACTACACTGACTCCTCATGATCTCTCAGGATTGTAAAATCTGTCAAATATTTTATGTAACAGGGGTGTCACTGCCTCATGTCAGATGATTTTTTATTTGTGTGAATATGATAAATTTTTGAGATGTTTATCGTTTTTGTTTCTGAAACAATGAAATCTGATGTAGTTTTGCGCATACAGCGGGTTTTAACAGGAGCTTTCCTCTCTTCCTGTTGTATAGAAACATCCCTGATGTCAAGGAAAAAAGTAATTTTTCTATGTATCACAATCTGCTTAATTACTTTATTTTGGCCTTTCATGAACTGCTTTCCTTGGTGTGCTGTTGGCAGTACTACTCTAAGGAAAGAAGCTGGAGAGAGAGAGGGAGAGAGAGAGAGAGAGAGAGAGAGAGAGAGAGAGAGAGAGAGAGAGAGAGAGAGAGAGAGAGAGAGAGAGAGAGAGAGAGAGAGAGAGAGAGAGAGAGAGAGAGAGAGAGAGAGAGAGAGAGAGAGAGAGAGAGAGAGAGAGAGAGAGAGAGAGAGAGAGAGAGAGAGAGAGAGAGAGAGAGAGAGAGAGAGAGAACTGGACTCCTACGTTCGGATTTAGGAACAGTTTGACAAACGGTTAACTGTGGTACTAAAGATTAAACTATCTGACTTTTGTGTGCTCAGGTGCACTCCAATATTCTGAGATGACAAGAATACACATAATTTGATTCTAAATAAAGAAAGTGTATGCATGTATGTATATATATGTTTATACATGGTATGCTGCCCCATTTCCCTCTTGTAAGCCACCATGACGAACAGAACTCCACACCATGCAAAATCAATCATATGGAACTTTTTTATACCTCTATGTATCAAGGAGGATAATGTCGCATATGCTCTCTGCAAAACATCTGGTACATCCATTTGAACAGGTGACCACCCAGATTATTTTTCTATGCTTACTTTTTGCAGAAATTTGGAGGATAGTAAAATCAAAGTAAAATCATTACATGTTGCAGGCAAACCAAATTCAAAGCCAGGCCAACATTGTGACACTACATCTCTCTGGAAATGTGAGAACCCAAATCCTTTCATGATTCCTAAAGTTTTGGGTCCTGACCCCAAAATGTTTTTTCTTTTATTTTTATGCAAGCCAAGGGTCACAATAGCTAGAAGTTGAAGAAGTTCGACCTAAGCTTAGGTCATTTTCACAGTTTGCCACCTCATGTTCAGGTTTTAAATGACAAAGTGATTTGCATGTTGAAAAATCAAAGCCAACACAGAATGTATCATGCATGGGGGTTCGTCTTTCTATATACTTCAGTGGCTTGGCAACAACGAAGAAAAAAGCCACTTTCACCATGTGTTGAAAATTACTGCTGCTGCTCTATGCATATATAACAATACAGTGCATGTCTTGTGAAATGGATTTTTATGGAACATTTACATATAATTTATGTATAATTTATATGTGATTGAATGAAAGCAAAAAAAAAATGACTGTTAACTGTCACAAATTAGTAGACATACATGTAGATGACATAGTAGTACATATGATGTATGTCTATGTTTATGAGATATCTCTGTCCTATTTTGACAATACCCATACCTCCCTCTTTTTCTTTTGGGCCATGCCAAACTGCCATTGAGAGTGTATTTGTTGTTTTATAGTAAATGTTAATCAATATGAAACACTGACAAAAAATACAAAAAAACATAAGATATTACAAACTTTCCATGTGTAATGTATATATTGAAACCATTCATGTTTACTTTGCAGTACACTGAAACTCCTCTGCAGAGTTGCAGTAAAACAAGAGGTCTGCCGGGCTTGCCACCTCTTCCACCGTCAGACAGGGAGGCTTCCAATCTCTACCAGGTAAGCATGAGAATCAAATATGGGACATTAAAGGTCCAAACTGATTCTGTGACCAGCCATTGTGTGCTTGTTGTTATTTTCTTGGTGCCTAATGTCCCATTGTCCAGGACAAGCAAGATTTGATGCAGGACAAGTGAAAATTAAAAAAAAAAATAACATGTAAACCATAGGGGCACTTGTCCTCAGACAAGTAAATCCACGGTGGAATTCTTTTGCACTGCTAAATGTAAAACCACAACGTAACATTTTTAGGCAATCAAAAAAAAATTAAAACAAAAGTAGATTAAAATGGATGGATGGATAGTCAAGTGTCAAATTTAATTCCTGTGTGATAACACAGTTTACATTTTTGCCCTTATTAAACGCAGGGAACCCAAGCATATATAAAGGACTAATAATAGGACAATTCTGATGAAACTTCGTCATATGATTTGAAATGTTATTAGCATTTCTGTTGGTGATACAACTGACTGCTGTGAGTGGTAAATGAGACCACATCGAACATAAAAATTAGTTTTAGAATGATAAATGCTTAATAGAATGCCAAAATAAATAAAGAAAACAAATCTGAAAATTCAAGTCTATTCTACATATTGCCAAAATGCTTAAAAATCACAAATTGAGGAGAAAAAACATAAACCATGTAGGACAGTGAATGTGGAAGACAAGAGGAACTGAAAAATTCCCGACGATCAATGTGGTGGACTCACCGACATCTTTGTCAATTTTATCAAGACAGTTGTTCATTATATTACCATTAACGTGCACATACTTAATTATGACATGGCACCTGTGGCACAAACTTATGTATTCTAATGAAAAAAAAAAAAAACAGACAGCAAAATTACTTCAGGGCTTCTGGTGCAAAAATCTCAACAAAAGGTAGAAATATATACATCATAATAGGCTTTGGCCTGCATGGGTTGGGTCCCTTGGAGTTCAATCAGGCCATGTTTTTTATTGGCATTTTAGGTGTATATGCACTTGATTGTAAAGTTTGTTTTTAGAAACATATTTCAGTGGTTTAAATGCTGTTTAGCTGTTGATTTTACAGTTTTTCATTGACTTTGACTTCACATAGAAGGATAGCCGTCAAGAAGCCCCTTGCTCAGGTTGTTTTGCCCCAAAATCATGGTAAACATGATGTGATTGTGTCATTTTATATATATATATAATATGGATGCACCGCAGGCTCAGGCACACAGGCATGGTGCCTTCATATATCTCATCTACGACTCTAATTCAAATTGTTTTTCATTATTTATATGAAATTAGTCAAAAATGTTTAACCACTAGTCGCCTTTGGTCAGTTTAAGGGAAAAAAAGAGTTAATTTGCACCTACATGTACCTGCCACATAATGCACTGGAGGGAAAGGGGGGGGGGGCAGAGTTGGTCAAAATTATTGAAAAAAAAACAAAAACAACATTTCCTTATGTTTCAGATTGTACTTCGCCACAGTGAACATCCTCCAATTATGAAAGGCACATCCTGGACACTGGCAGCTCCTTTCAAAGAACAGCGCTTTCACAGAAGTCCCAGTGAATCCATTGCAAACAACTATACACCCACCGCAAGTAATTTAAAACTGAAAGACCTTCCAAAACACAAATCATATGTCAGCTACAGAGGTATCCTTTTTGAGGTCTGCACACCAACTGTGTATTTTCACTTCCTGGTACAGTCAATTTTGAAAGACAACCCATAAGATTGCCAAATTGTGGTCTGTTAAGAACACTGGTTTCCAGTAGGGTACATGTCTATAATAATAATTTGTTTGATATTTCTTATTAAGTTTCTTACTTTTGGTGTTTTTATAAGATTCTTCCTTTATAGTTTTTCTTATAAGAAATGAATATGATATTTCTTATAAAGATTCTTACTTTTGGTGTTTTCTTATAAGAAATCTATAAGAATTGCCATGCAACTAGGATTCTTATAGGAATGCTATAAGAAAAAAAAATGTACGGGATTGCACAAATATAAGACACCATACCCTTTTTCCATTAAAAAATCCACTAAGTGGAGATATTTTGGAACGTTTCCCTGACTGAAACTGTGTGCAGAATAAAACAGAACCACTCTTGATTCCAGTACTGCTGCTGTCACTTGTACCTTTAGAACTTGACGTACTAGCAGTATAGGCTCAAAGCAGATTTTGACTTATTCTTATCACTACTGATTGCACAAGATAACACTTTAGACTCTGTATCTATAATATTGCCATCCCCCCAATCTTTGCTACCTCTTTCAATTTCTGACACTACTGCTGAATTTATATCTAAAATAGTACTCAAATCATGATGCATGGCTGTATATATATCAAACTGTTTAAGTCTTGTAGTTTGCAGTCTACCTTACCCCCACCTTCTGTGATTTAAATGTCATGCCAAGGCTTCAGTAAAACGGGCTACAAAAAGTGGCATGTCCAACTGCTCTTATTTTTGACCTTTCCCAGCAAATTGTAAGGAAAGTTTTGCGTGTGTCCACCTTTCTACTTTGTTGACATCATCATCAGTCTTACAGTTGTGTTCTGATTTAATTCCATATGTTTTACTCTTCCCTTTGGTAATAGTGTTGCCTTTAGATATACCAGGATTACTACTAATGAAAGCCCCATCAGAATCAGAGCCCATATCAGAAAGGCAATTAGAACAGCCACTTTCAGAGTGCGTACCGATATCACTGTCCATTCTCCTGCTCTTACAGTCGTCCGAAAACTCTTCCTCGAGCACTTAGTCCTGCCTGGCCCTCACACCACATCTGGCTCTCACCTGTGTGTTTGATTTCACTGTTGACTTGTGTTGCAAAGGGTCTAATGGAGGAATGTAGAAAGGAACTTGTTCCTTCATATCCTGTAGAAGTTTCCTAAATGTATGCAGCACAAAATAATGCACAGTTTTACATATAGACTGATGAATTACAGGAAATGTGAGGGGGCTTTGAGTGTAGATTTGTTTTTCCTTGATTCAGCAATTGTTCAGAACCAACAAATATCAAAGGTTCACCACGAGACAGAGTAAGGAACAAAAAGGGCATTGTCAATGGGTAAGTTTGTGTTTTTAGTATACCCATCGATTTGCACGCAAGGTGACATGTCCCAGACTTTTTTTTTGGGGGGGGGGGGCAGTGTTTAAGTCTGTAATCTTTATTAACAAGTTTCCTAAAAGGCAAACATCTGTGTCAGCAACGTTTGACTAAAAGAGTTTAATTGCGGTTTTTTGAAGGAGGTTCTGCATTTCTCCAAAACTTTGAGCAGATCAACCAGTGATGTATGAAAACACTCAAAGACATGGGGTCATTGCTTTGAGATTGATACTTTCGGTAGGCAGACAGATAATCTTTTATAATCTCCGCTACAAAAGATAAATTACAGCTTTCATATTTCAAATTCAGGGTTTTCCTAAACAAAAACAAAAAATGGAAAAGTTAGATGGATTGCTAAAAAGAACACAAACTGTAAAATTAAGGGTATGGTATACTTTACGACTCTCATGTATAACTGTTTTATTTCTGTCTACGGTTACCATCAATACCCTAAAAAGTACATATTTCTGAAAGAAAACATAACATCCAGTTTGATTCTAGTACTGAATATAAAATATTTGTATCTCTATTGATGTTATTCAATTTTAATCAAAATTCTTATAATTTGGATAAGATTGAAAATAGCATTTTCAGAAATAAAATTCAAACTTCAATTATAGTGTCAAATGAAAGAACACATAACACTCTCCAAAACCGTATTTAAACTTTTTGAAAAAGGGCTCAGTTCTAATTTTATTTATTTTTAAATTTAAGAAAAAATAACTTTGATTTTAACATCCTGTAAATTTTTATCTAAAATCTTTGTCCAAAATTTGAGATGCACTTTTGCCACCAGAAATGTACTGTTTCATTTCCCACCAGAAAATAACATTTCCCATTTTTAGTGTTTGTGCTTTATTTTGTTTTCCACAAAAACAGGTAAAATTTAAATTTTTTACTCAAGCAATTGAAATTAAATTTCTTAACACTTACAGAGATTTCATTATTTTTAATAGCCTAATCCAAATGTATAGTTTTAGAAAAAATATGGTTTATATGATCTCAAATAACAAATCTAGTGTATATAAGGATATGTTTGGAGCAAGGTCATATTTTCTGTGTAAAGTGCTGTAAAAGTGCACCATACCCTTATAGCCCCAAATTTTATGCTTAAACCCTGGAATTTTAGGGCTCTGTGGCTTTGGGGAAGTCCTGCATAATACATATTCTTCAAGTTTTGATTCCTTTCCTACAAATATTTGTGACAAATATTTTTAGGAAAGGAATCAAAACTTGAAGAATATGTATTTTCAAGTGCCAGCTTTCTTTAAGAAAGTTTTGTGTGTGATTGGTTTAAGATACTCAAACACCAATGGCTATTCAGAGGATGTTCAAGTGGAGGAGCTACCACCAAGTCGACCTATGACCCCCACAGAACAACTGGTCATCGTTAGACACATTGAGGCAAGCGAGGTTGCCTCTCAGGGTGAGCCTTCAGACAGAGACATACAGGTAAATAATCAAAATGAATAGAGCTACATGCATTGTTTTGATACACAAACAATCCACCCTCCCCACCTCACCTCCAAGATAAATTCCTGAGATAAATACATTTTCTGTTGTCTGTAGGTACATAGCCCAGAGTTGTTCCGTGATGCTGTGATTCTTACTTCAAAAGGCCTCAGCAATATTGCTTATCAGGCTCAATTTTCAGAGTGATCAAGGCAAGTAACACATAAAAAGCACACAAATCCACCTAGACAAGAGGGGCTGTGTTTCAATCCCTGCATGGCCAAGTCATGAAAAATGTGCCTGTGTAACCGTGATCATGGTGATAGCTTGCATAAAAACATGAAGCACTGATTGATGTCTTTTTTTGTGTGTGCAGAGATATTACTACTACATAGAGCGAGGTATCAAGAGGGAGATGTTGGCTCCTCCACCACCAGAACAGATGAAACGCATCAAGGCCCTCATTCCAGATAACCTTGTGAATGCCCCACCCTTTACTGGCCAGGTGCGCAGTCTGGAACAAGAGGTTGATGGCGACTATGACTACAGTCTGAGAAAGTCAATAGGTGTGTTTAAAAAATGCTTATTACATAGAGTAGTCTGATACATTATTGTAGACAATGTGCCCTTTGCATGTTTTCATTTGGAATACAGCTGAATGACGGCTGCAAAATTTATATTCTTTGACACTTACTTGTTGTGTTACAAAAAAAATTCTTATACTAAGATGGCAAAGCCTTTGTCGGTGATCCTTGTTTGGTGTGGAAAGTTCTGGTCCAGCTGCCTTTGGCATGACTTGTCTGGCAATGATAAAACCACTGCCTTGAGTTATCACATCAAAGACACCTCTCTGAGTATAGAACTTTAGCATACGGTACAATTTTCCCTTAAGAAAAGTTAAAAGGCCTAAATGCTTTTTGGGGTAACTACTACCTATCTAAGTTCATAAAGTGAAAAAAATTAACATGAAAATACAAAATGTAAAAAGCACATAGTTTTGGAATGAGCATGACTCAAAGATTAAAAATTTAACATAATTTTAAGCTTGTTTCACTCGGCCAGGCTATAAAGCAAAGTCAAGTTGGGATCCTAAGAGGATCAGTAGTAGGCACGGTTTCGCCTATGACTAGGCTCATCAGCTACTGAAGTAACGGTCAACGGCACGTAGTTTTTATATTGGACGTAACACCACGTTTCCAACATAAATTGGGTACGTGTGTTGTGCGAACGCTGCTCGACTGTCCAATCAAACCGGCCTACCTGTCTGGGAGGACAGGTAAGAAGAAAATTCCAACCAAATTTGGTTGTTTGAGAACTTTCTAACCATCCGTGCTACTGAGGTCACGGGGTGCAAGATAACTGTACAGATTAAAAAAAAAAAAATAAAAAAATTTAAGCTTGTTTATCTTATTGTTAAATAGACATTCAGCGTTGTGGTAAACATGTCAAAGGTCACGCTTCTGTGTGCAAATAACCACAAACATTTTCAATAATATTTTGTTTAGTTTATTTTTTTTTTTTGGCTCAGAATTCATGTGTTTCTATGGCTAAAAAAACAGTCAGTTTTTTTCATCTCTGTGTGTGTGTGTTTTTTGTTTGTTTGTTTGTTTTTAATATATATATATTTTTTTGTAGTTACAAAATGCAAAAATGGTGGTTTCTGCATTTGTGGCTCCCTCCATTTTCATTGCACCTAATTGGAAAACAAAATGAGGTATAAAAAATCCATGACAGAATTTTGAGCTGCACTAATGTTCATTATTTCTGTGAAGAAGGTTTGAAATTTGAATGAAACTGTAAACAGTTTTTGACATGGTTACCATGGAAAGCAATGATAAAAGAATGGAAGTGTGGTGGGAGAATGTACAATTTGAAACAGGGAGACTGTTACCTGAGACAGGGCTTTGTGAATAATATTAATGGGAGCAGGAAGAGACAAAGTCATCTGTGAACAAGTCACTTCATTTTCAGTCAAATATTGAACCCAGGCCCCAGTGGATTAAGCTTGAGTCAGCAACATTCCTTGAAGCAGCTTGGTGGCTCAGTGTCCCAGGACAAGCTGTGGACCTGGGACGTCAATTCTGATAGGGCCCAGCTACAGTTGTTCATCAAATCGTTTTTAATAAACGCTAAAATCAATGACAATCACTCAAGCAGATGACATTGTTACCTGCAGCTGGTTTAAACTGTAGATACACAGAAGAATAAATTAGCTGTAAACCCAAGAAATAAGCATAATATGCCGAGTTTTGGACCACCTGATGGTACAGCTTCAGACTAATATTCATTCATGGCTTACATCTATTGAATATTATTTATGGTTTATTCACACAGCCTAACAGTAGACTGATGGTATAGTTAGAGATTTCTATTCAGGCTGGGCATACCTCCATGAAATGTTCTTTATGGTTTGTGCATTGTTGTGCCCAGTCTTACATAGCTTAACAGAGGAATGCACATGACACTGTATCTCAGACCACCATGGTTGTTATTTGCCAAATGAGTACTGGAGTTGCATGTGGAGGCTTTGTGTTCTTGACCAATAATTTTATTGGTAGAGGGCAACATGAAATAGCTCCTTTGTGAGTGGTGTGTTGGAGAATTGAACATGTGCCAGCATAACTCAAAGCTGTTTGTTGGTACAATCCTCAGCATGAACTAAATGTCCCTGTAGTTTCCAATATTATATATCTGTCTCTCTCTTTCTGATTTTCCTTCCTTCCCTCCCTCCCTCCCTCCCTCCCTCCCTCCCTCCCTTCTTTAGTTTTCACATGACTTTTGATTCTTTTGTGTGTTGATTTACCACTAATTTGCTACAGCACCATTGTTTAATCAACTATTTATGTTTCACAGTTGACTACATCTTAAAAGACCCAGACGAAAAAGGAAGATTACATATATCATGTACACCAAAGCCATATCCAATGAGGTAAAGTCTTCCTTCTTTGTGTTTTCACTTCTTGTTAGCTCAGCTGACATGTCAATCAGCTGAGCTTATCTTGTGGTCATCTGTGGTTCATCCTTTGTCTGTCAACATTCCACATTGTTGACTTCTGCAAACCTGTTGGCCAGATCCATTTCAAATTTGCAGGGGGTGTACTTTGGTGAGTCTCACCCAAGTTTGTTCAAGTGGTTATGCTCCATTAAGTTTTGAATTTATCATGATTTTTTTGGGGGGGGGGGGAGGGGGGGCTGCTTTTTGACAAAATCTTAAAATTTTTGTCTGAAACTGCTTGGCTCATTGCTTTGGAAAAGACACTTCTGGGGACCAATAAACCTTAATCTGTTTAACCGGTGGTACTTCAATTTTAAAAAATATTTACAAACGTTTTGTATTATTTGCTATTCTTGACCTCTCCCAAACTGTCACTCAGATTGTGCTGAAACTTGGTGGAAATATACCTTGTAGAAGGGTCAGACAAAGATTTTTGCTGGGTGGTGATATTCCTTATCCTGGATTTTTAACAAATTCTTCAGTTCAGGTGCTTCTTGATTAAAGCACACATTCCTTTTGATTACTGTGTAAGTTAATTGAAATTGCAGCGGTAATTCACAGTTTTCACTTCTCCAGACTATCAGCCAGATCCCACTCAAACTTTGTGGGGATGTAATTGGGTTGGTATCTACCAAGTTTATTCAAAATGTAATGATCACACTTCTTTGATTTTTAGTTTTTTTTATTGTCTTGGTTTCCTTTAATTTTGTAATATCTTTAAAAAAATATCCCAAAATGCTTGACAAAGTGCTTTCATATTGTATAGGGACACTTCCAGGGGCTTCTAGACCATAATTTGATCATCGGGTGATGCTGCAATTCCATGTTTATTTTTTACAAATTTTTGCATGCTTTTGCTTTTTTTTTCAGTTTTTCTTCCAAACTGTATGTTGGATTCTGCTCAAACTTAGTGGGAATGCACATGGACTCAATTTCTACCAAATTTCATTACTACAGGTTGCTGCTTTGCCTGCTAAACAGACAATTGTTCCGCATGTCTGACTGCGCACCACATGGAGCCCTTATATAGTAACAATAGCGTAACTTAGTCTCTCTAAGCGGGCAATGTGCTGCTGTCATTTTCTGAATTTTTAGCTGGTTTTACAAATAAGGAAAGCTTGGAAATAGTATATGTAGATCTTAGCATTACACAATAGTGGCAGCAGCAAATCTGGTGTGTTGGCTTATATCTCTGAAATGGTGGATCCTAGGCCAATGGTTACTATTAAACAACAACAGGAAAATGTCTATTGGATTTTTATTGGTGTTCTTAATTTTGATCTAGAGTGACCTTGAAAGGTCAGGCTGACACATTGGCCAAAATCTTGGTAATGGTGGATCCTAGATCCATGGTTAAGTATCAAACAGAATACAGAAGTGCCCACGAGTCTCTTTTGGTATTGACCGTCAATGATCTTGAAAGGCCAAACTGATATTTTGCTCAATATCTTGGTTATGGCAGATACTAGGCCCATGGTTACTATTAAACACAAATAGAAAAGAACCTATGGGGTTTCTCTCAATGTTAAATTGGAGCTTGAGTGAACTTGAAAGGTCAAACTGACATATTTGCAATATATTGGTAATGGTGGAGACTGTCATTGTTCATTTAAAATCTGATGACTCCTGAACTGTAGCATTGAAGACTGATACTGTAAACAGTGATAATGACCTTAAATTGAAAAAAGTGGAAAGTTATACATGTGAAAACACATGTATACATTTACTATATTATATATAATGTCATTTTCAAAGATGTTACCATAGATTTATATGTATGTGTTGTGCTTGTTGCAAGTCACTTGTCATTTACTGACACATGGCATTTAATTAAGCATTTTACACAGTTTCACAAGTGTGTTAATAGAAACATATAATTCAATACCATTTGAATTCTAAAACCGTTTCTACATGTGATGGAAAATTTACAAAAATTAAATATGCATGTAAAACATGAAAATGCCAAATTAGTGAAATTAAGTACCTGCAAAATAAAGTACACTTACAGTGATGTGAACTTGGCCATTGTCAGTCATACTATAATCATGGGTCATCTATTTTGCATTAAGTTTTGTATGAAAGGTGATACACAAAGTATCAAGTCATTTTCACCAGAGAGGTTCACCTTATGATGTCTTTGTCTCAGGGTCATCCGTGCGCCTGTACCGTGGCATGAGACATACAAACAAGCCAAAGAATTTAACCACAGTCAGCTGTTCCTCACAAACTGTATGATGCTGGAGCTGCAGGATCTCTGGTACAAACAGTAAGTACACCATACCAGTAGTCAGCAAGTACACCATACCAGTAGTCAGCAAGTACACCATACCAGTAATCAGCTGGTACAAACAGTAAGTACACTATACCAGCAGTCAGCTGGTACAAACAGTAAGTACAGCATACCAGTAATCAGCAAGTATAAACAGTAAGTACAGCATACCAGTAATCAGCTGGTACAAACAGTAACAGTAATCAGCTGGTACAAACAGTAAGTACAGCATACCAGCAGTCAGCTGGTACTAACAGTAAGTACAGCATACCAGTAATCAGCAAGTACAAACAGTAAGTACACCATACCAGTAATCAGCTGGTACAAACAGTAAGTACACCATACCAGTAATCAGCTGGTACAAACAGTAAGTACACCATACCAGTAATCAGCTGGTACTAACAGTAAGTACAGCATACCAGTAATCAGCTGGTACTAACAGTAAGTACAGCATACCAGCAGTCAGCTGGTACTAACAGTAAGTACAGCATACCAGTAATCAGCAAGTACAAACAGTAAGTACACCATACCAGTAATCAGCTGGTACAAACAGTTAGTACACCATACCAGCAGTCAGCTGGTACTAACAGTAAGTACAGCATACCAGTAATCAGCAAGTACAAACAGTAAGTACACCATACCAGTAATCAGCTGATACAAACAGTAAGTACACTATACCAGCAGTCAGCTGGTACAAACAGTAAGTACAGCATACCAGTAATCAGCTGGTACAAACAGTAAGTACACTATGCCAGTAGTCAGCTGGTACAAACAGTAAGTACAGCATACCAGTAATCAGCAAGTACAAACAGTAAGTACACAATAGTCTTCTGGTGCAATGAACAAGGACACAGTCATCTGTGGTATAAAGAGTAAGTGTGTCTGCCCAGTGGTCACTTGGCGCATTACAAAGTACACAGCAGTCACCAGGTACTAACAGTAAATACACAGTACATGTACATGTATTTACCTCTGTAATCATATGTATAATTATATGTGTTTTAAATTTCAAAGGTATTAAGGCTCTTGGGATTCAAACAACTTTAAAAGTATATGTTCATGTAGGAATATTATATGGACCATCAAAGTGAGCGTACAGTTTTCCACATTGGAAAATGAGACCTTAACTTTGTTTTTATAAGCTTAAAGAAAATAAAAACTTTTGAAAAAAAAACTTGTCTGATGGTAAAATGGTTATACATGTACCATACAGTGTTCCTGTCTTTTGAAGCCACTCCAAGCAGACCCCAAATGTAGCATTGTCAAAACAGTGGCCTGTCTTGAAAAGCAAACTGTGTCTATATAATGAACCTGGCACAGTGGCTGTGTTGCACAAAGGCCCTCCATGGAGGGACCAACTGTTCCTGACGCACATCTTATAAACCATTACCACTGGATTTTGGAATTTAAGTCTCCACAAAATTATAAAGGACTCAATGCATGGATTCCTTTCTCGCCTGTGTTTATGTTGATCAATACAGATTGTGTTTGCTGTTTGTTAGGTTCGACAGTCTGAGGTTTGTTAACCTGGCAGAGTTGATGGCTGCAGATCTGCCCCTGTTGCCTGCAGAATTTGAGTCCCTGGTCAAGAACCAGTGCTGGGCAGCACATGAGGTGCTCAGGAAGACGTGAGTGTCATGTCCTGCTTGGTCGTACGTTTTCCTGGTTAGACATCTGACTGAGTAAATAACAATGTTTGGTGCAGGTAGTAAACAGCACTGCTTGGTGCAGGAAGTAAATAGCAATGCTTGGTGCAGGTTAAACTTTTTTGATTAACATGAAATTTAAGTGAAAATATTACATCAAACAACAGTTTAGATTCTATGTAATGTTGATAAATGTTATCCAAATATTTCGCTAGGTATGTCCCCAGTTTTTTCAGATAATGCGAAAGTTGATTTTGAACGTTAAGCTGATCAGTTAGGCCCAAGTATGTTAATATGTGTGATTTTGATGCAAGTTAAGCAGTAATGATGATTAAATCTAAGTAAACAAATATCTAGGCTGTGTAATGATCAGGACCTGCTTTGCAGATTTTAATTTTCACAGATTCATAGAATTTTTTTTTTTCAAAAGCTAGGTTCATAAGTGAAGGCTTTGCTCTCATTTGAACATATTTGTTGTCCACAAATAAAACAATGCTCTAGGGTCTCTTTCCCATTGACTTTACTTTGTTTAACTGCTTTCTGGTGCCCCTGAGTTCTTGGTGCTAGAGGGTACCTGGTTTTGCTGGATAATGGGCTGGAAATAGGATTAACTATAATCTAGGATTAACTATCAACTATGAAGAATTAACTATCAACTATAAAGAAATATTATTGTATATATATATATATATATATATATATATATATATATATATATATATATATATATATATATATATATACATACACACACACACACACATATATATATACATATATATATACATATATATATATACATATATACATATATATACATTATATATATATATATATATATATATATATATATATATATATATATATATATATATATATATATATATATATATATATATGTATATATATATATATATACACAGAAAAAGCTGTGGATATATGCAATGAACTATTTGGATAACATTTATCAATGTTGCAGATGGACTGGTAGTCCAATTGAAACTGCGTATAATTATTTAGATATATAGCTATGGTAAAAATGTCCTCAAAGAATTGCCTTTATGTCCTGACACTTCTGGATGATTTGAGCAACAAATGATCTATCTTAAACCTAATGACAGGCTGAGTCACATCAATGTGTCAGATAAAAAAAAAATGAGGATTAAGATTCACTATTAACTATTTTATGTCTGGGTGCCAACCCAGACATTGTTTTTGTAGGAGTTCTTTAATCTTTCTTTATTTCTTAATACCTTTCCCCCACATTTTGTGACACTGTTTTCTCATCCATTATACAAGTTACAACATTGAAATTTTACATACTATGAGACCCATAGCTGAAATTGTGCACCTGGTGTGGATTAAATTTATGGGTAAAAAATGAAGAAAAAAAATCCCATTCAGCTTTTGGCTGAAAAAAACAATGGTAGTTGTATTAGCCAATCACACTGCATCGATTGACAATACACCTGTTGCCTGGTTACTCTGCTACTACTGTTCAGCAGATTGTACCTGATGACCCATGATTGATGATGTCACAAAACTGTATCAGAGGGGGTTTCAGAACAAGCTCCAATTGGCACCCAGACAGATTTGCTTGCAAATCTATCCATTCTAGTCTTATAGTTAAATCCAGTTTCTCTAGTTATCCTCAAGATACGTGCTGAATTCTTTACACATCAAAAAATGTATAAATTTCTAACCTTGCATTAAGCCAATGTTACATGTATGTATCTTTTTCAGCTGGATACCTGCGTGTGCCCAGTTGTTCCGTGACAAGGCAGACTACTGGAACTACCTGTTGCCACAGAAAGATGACCCTGTCAAGGATGAATCTGTTGAGTTGGTGTCCAAATACTTTTCCTGTGTGGCTGCTCTCATGTCCCTACAGCTCCGGGGCATGGTCATCAACTCTCTTGCAGACTTTCTCAAGTTTTTTGAGATTCATGCAGTAAGTTGTAATTGTAAAACTCAGGCATGTTCTTCCTGACTCAAAAATATATACCCTCTTTGAGTTGTACATAAAATAATTTGTTTCTCTGTCATGATTAAATAGCATATGTCACCAACAGATAGAGTCACTAGCACAAGGGAACTTGCTGGATGACACAGCATTCCCCATTGGCAACAACTGAATAATCAGAGGAGATATGTTTGTTTATTGTTCAGGTGACCCCAGGTGCACTGGTTGGTTAGTGAGTGGGAATGTACTGGTGGCTCCATCTGTTGCTGACATTCGCTGTCAACATGCTTTGATTTGTGTATCACAGGAAATAAAAGCTATGTGTATTCACATATCAGAATAAATAAAGGAAGATAAAATAAGGTGATATAACCATTCTCCACTTTAGGTGTGAGTAGTGCATACACAAAATATTGCCATGCATAGCTTTGTGCTTGCTTGCCTGCTGAGCTGACCACACGCTATCCACACCAGGCACAGAGCTTGGTCATCTCAGATGGGTGGTAGGCCAGCGCTTAATGTATCTAAAATATAATAAATATTGTGCATGTAATCAATTGTTTATATTGGCTTATACAAAATTGGAGTTTTATAAACTGAAAGCATCAATTTTATTAAATTCAGTCAAGGCGATATGGCTTATCTTCTGAAATTGTCAACATTTATACTAATCTGTTTGAGCAATTGTAAATTTATATGGAAGTTGTACTGTTCAATAATTCACAAATCTCTGAATTTTGTAAGGTTTGGATACACAACCCACAGTTGAAGAGCAAAACTCTCCAGTTTTGATCACAAAACCCCCTTTTTTTTCCTAAACAAAACCTACAGTTTTGTTCCCAGAGAATTTGGTTTTGCCAGAAAACCATGGGTTTTGTAAAACCGTAAAATAATGGACCAAAGCCCATGGTTTTGTGTTGTACAAAACCCTGGATTTTGTAAAGTTTGAAACAGCAGAATGAAATCATAGGTTTTGTGAGATTGCAAAAATAGCACAAAAACAACTGTGATGCCCAGGGTTATCATGACAAATCCATAGTTTTATGAATTGGTTAGATAGCAAAAGAAAACCCTGGGTTGCCAAATCCTTAGTGTTGTTTACAAATCCCTCGATCAGTTTTGATACAAAACCTTGGATCACAAAATTCAAGGTTTGGTCTGCAAAACCCTGGGTTTTGTGCGTAGTACTGAACAAAATATAAAAAATGTGATATTTGTATTGTTATCCTGGGTATTTTACAAAACCCAGAGAGCCTAAGTCACTTTGTTTTTATTTAGACGTTGCATCACATAATGAAAGCTGTGTTGTGTGTACTTGGGGTATCCATGTAACCAATATTGAACAAAATAACTGCAGTATCCAGACTTATTCATCACAAAAGTCAGGGTTTTGAAACAACACCTGGAATTTTGTGAAATGATTACATAACAAAGCAAAACCCTGGATTTTGTGACTAAATCTTGAGTTCTGTGTACAAATTCCTGGGGCTTGACACCAAGCCCAAGGTTTGGTCCACAAAACTCTGGGTTTTATAATGTTTTACTATATAGGGGGTGTCACAAAAGCCTAGTTTTCATATTTAAAACCCAGCCATGCAAAACTCAGGATATTATTACAAAGCTCCAGGATTCTATGTTCAATACCCTGTGTTCTGTAACAATACCCTGGATTTTGTGAGCAAAAGACGTTGCATCACATAATGAAAGCTGTGTTGTGTGTACTTGGGGTATCCATGTAACCAATATTGAACAAAATAACTGCAGTATCCAGACTTATTCATCACAAAAGTCAGGGTTTTGAAACAACACCTGGAATTTTGTGAAATGATTACATAACAAAGCAAAACCCTGGATTTTGTGACTAAATCTTGAGTTCTGTGTACAAATTCCTGGGGCTTGACACCAAGCCCAAGGTTTGGTCCACAAAACTCTGGGTTTTATAATGTTTTACTATATAGGGGGTGTCACAAAAGCCTAGTTTTCATATTTAAAACCCAGCCATGCAAAACTCAGGATATTATTACAAAGCTCCAGGATTTTATGTTCAATACCCTGTGTTCTGTAACAATACCCTGGATTTTGTGAGCAAAACACGCGAGATTTTTGCATAAAACTCCGGGTTTTGTGGATCATCAAATGATCAAACTTCCATAACTGTACAACCCATATTCATAAAGTAACACATGTACAGACATATTTAGTCAGGCATATGCAAAATACTTCTGAAATTAGTGTAAAGTGGCCTTTCTTCAGTATAATCCAGGCATGCTTCATGCAGAAAAACATCTTCAAAACGTTTCTCACTTGCAGGAAGGCAATGACTTTGGTGAAGAGTTTGATGACCTGCAGTATGTGATGGCCCAGGTGATGATAGTGAAACTGAAAGTGGAAGAACCCAAAATTGTATTTGACCCACCGTTCCGGGAGTGCAGAGACATAATCCTGCGGTGCTTCTCCACTATTATACAGTGTGGTGAGGGACTGCCACGGGTGAGTCACTATGTTTGGTGCATGCATTTTCAAATGGTCCAAATGGCATTCTGTGACTTAAAGTAGCAGCAGCAGGAAAATACCATATAGTTTGACAGTGTACAGGGACGGCCAACATGTAGGACAGCCCCTGACTGTGATGTATTATTGATGACATTCAGATCGTTTAACCGCGGAATCTAATGCCCAATGTATCGGCATGCAAGTTTTTCCCTTTAAAAATCAATAGAAGACACTTTATAGTAATTTTGTCTGGTGTTTGTTTCACCAAGAATGTTATTGGTGATTAGTCAACAACTGTTTTTTGTTTTGTTTTTAAACACCATAATATTACCTTAAAAGAGAGAGATGACATCCTCCTAAACCAAGGTTGGACTTGACAAGGCTGTTGCTATTTTTATTCAGGTGGAGTGCGAGTTGTTTACAGACCTGCGAGGGCAGCGTCTACTGCTGCGTTCAGTCAAGCTGGAGGAGAGCCTGGTGACAGACTACATGGACAAAGCCATGGAAATCTTCAAGGCCAACACAGTGGGTCCCCAGAAGTACCTCAATGTCTACAAGAAATACGCTGACCTGCTCAACAACAAGGCGGAGCAGGAGGTGACGGCCTTCCTCAAGGAAAAACACTCACTCCTTGGTTTCAAAAAGGTAACTCAAGCTATATGATATCTTCACCTTTTTATCTTTTCTTGCTCAAGTCGCCCCAATGCACCCAGATATAGATTGATGTCTGTTCCAATGGTTTTGCTTGGAATCCTTTGTTAACTGAACATATTACAACTTAAGGGCTTGGGAAGCTTCATGACTCTTAAAGAAATGTTTAATTTCTGTCTGTGGTTACCATCTAATACCCTAAAAAGTGTATATTTTCTGAAAGAAAAGATAACATCGAGTTTGATTCTGGCACTGAATATAAAATTTGAGTATTGCTATTAATGTAATTAAATGTTAATTAAAATTCCTAAATTTTGCATGAAATTTAAAATAGCATTTGAAAGAATAAAAATTAGGTTTAGTTTATGGTCTCAAATGAAAGCAGACATATTTTGAAATTGTAAATTTTAATCTGAACAACCTGTAAATTTGAAACTAAAAGTAAACCTATATCCAAATTTTAAATTATTGTTTTGCTGCTAGAAGTTTACCATTTCATTTCTTATAAGAAAATAATGTTTCTCATTTGATGTTTGTACTATTTTTTTTCTGCAAAAACATGTAAAATTAAAGTATTTAATTAAGCATTTCAAGTTTAATTTCTCAACACTGACAGAGATTTCATTTGTTTTAATAGCATAATCCAAATGTGTATTTTTGAAAAATATATACTTGTGGTTCATATGATCTCAAAGAAAAAGTCTATTGTGTATATGAGGACATTTTTGGAGCAAAGTAGTGTTTTCTGTGTAAATTACTGTAAAAGTGCATCACACCCTTAAAGTGTATTACACTCCTGTAACATTGATGTCACAGAAAATCACAAGCTACCAGGACCTGAAGGATGAGATAGCACTGCTACGTATCACTGTCCCTCTCAGCATGTTTTGTCTGGACTGTGTGGCACTCAACGCTGATCTCTGCGCTAGGTCACAGAAACTCAAAGAGAGGCTCATACAGTTTGAGATTGATGAAAACAGAGACCTGAACAGGGGGTGAGGTTTAGGTGTACATTTTAACCAATATGTTGCTGAAAATATAGGTCATTTTAAGGGAAAAATTGTTATGCCAGGCTTCAAAATCGTTAAGGTTAACTCTATCAATTTGGTTGAAATTTCAAAATAAATTATGTTGGTAAAAATGCAAGTGATTGCAAGAAATAAGCAGTAGTTTGTATCATACTGTATGTATTTTGAATAGTGAGGTGACACACATGTATTACAGACATTAATCATTGATCATGTGTGTATGCATATCTCAAACAGGTAATCATATTACTTTAAATTGCTTTAATTTCGCTGTATTCTTATTTTCGCTTATTTCACTGATTTCACAAAACCGTGAAAATAAAAACACAGTGAAATAGTACTTTAACATTGTTTGAATGGGAATTATGTTCAAAACAGTAAAATAAAACTGCGGTTAAATGTCAAAAATACAATAACCGTGAAAATTTGTACACGCGAAAATAAAGAAATTTACAGTATTAATGATTGGAAGGCCACATGCACATGTACGTGATACATATATGTGCTGTTATGTATCAGTGCAATGTAACATTGTTTTCACAGGTCAGTTTGGCATGATTTTATCACCATCTTGAAAGCATCATTTTCTTACCACTCGTAGCATGTTTACAAACCTGCACAGCCTTCCTCGTGTTTTGCCAGGGCAAGAAAATTGTTTCGAGTCCTACTTGTCCATAGAACAAGTGAATTTGAAGTTTCACTTGTCTCTCAGATAAAATTGGTGGTCCATATATTTAACTGACACAGCTATTTTTCATAGAAATGAACTTGGAATTTCATATGTAACTCTTTCCAATTATTTTAAACGTAGTTGTTTCATTAAAAAATACAATCCAATCGTAACTTTGCATTCCTCATTGCATCTGTCCTTCCATTACAAACAGAATTTGTCGGCGTTACGACGAGATGTCAGATCGAGTGAACGAAATGCCTGAAGACACAGAGGCACTGGTGCATTTGCAAGAGTTCCTGCGAGAGGTCAGTTTATTCAGCCTTTTTGACTGCTTTCATGCTGAAAAGGACCTTGTGTTTATCTGTATTCTGTGTAAAGAAGAACGCCAGGAGAACAGATTGTCAACATATTAACATGTAGCTGAGGATAGTAACTGCTCTGTTATGTTTAGTCAAATTGCCCTGATATATTTGTTTGATTAGTTTTTGTTGTTGTTGTTGTTGTTGTTTATTTATCTATTTTTAAAAATTTATTTATATGTATTTATCTATCTGTCTGTTTGTCTGTCTGTCTGTCGGTCGGTAGGTTGGTCGGTCAGTCGGTCGGTCAGTCGGTCGGTCGCTCGGTCGACAGACCTACCTACCTACCTACCTACCTACCTACCTACCTACCTACCTACCTACCTACCTACCTACCTACCTACCTACCTACCTACCTACCTACCTATCTATCTATCTATCTATCTATCTATCTATCTATCTATCTATCTATCTATCTATCTATCTATCTATCTATCTATCTATCTATCTATCGAACTCAGCTGAAACTTTCAAGAGGAAGACATTTTTTTAATGTCAAAATTTGGTCCCAGCAGTACAGAAGGTCCATGTAACTTATGTTTATGTTGAACATAAGTGACATGAGTTGAGAGTGCAGAGAGGTACATGGATTAATTAGTTGTATTGGCCAATAAACTATGTGTGATTTTGTTCATATATTGAATGCCAGTGTGTTTGCTTGCAGTCAGTCGATGTGACGGTGTTCAAACTGAAGGACGAGATTGATGAAGCAGCCAACAGACTCATGTTCCTGATGGACTATGCTATATTTCCATGTGAGTGATCAAACTGCAACAGTTCCCACATGTTCTAGCAGAGGATACTTAATTAGAATACACTATCCTGTTGCACCTATTGAATGTTACACTCAGGAAAATGATGCCATTGTGATTTTCTTTAATTGGCATTTTTGTTACTGAGATTACTCATTGAACAGTAGACTTGCACAAGTCCCTGGTGCATGTCCCTATTTTCCCATCCCGCGGTCCCACCCAGAAGTGCGATACATTTCCCCCTCCACAAAGTTAACTGAATAATATTATGCCAACTACACGGTGTTATTAAGTAGGTCCTACTATTATTATTATATTTTTTTTTTTAACTGGTCGACACTGCCGCCGTGTCGGTTTCAACAGTAGCAGCTATTGAGTCCTGGTCAGTTCTAATCCCATTATCATTGCGAGTGAGTGGCCTTCAATGAATGCATGGCTAGTCACTGGCCACTCAAGCGAGACAAAGCTGACCGTCTCCCTCCGGCTGCCGACACCAGGGACTTGTCAAACTTGCACAAGCCCACTCTGGACTACCATCAATTCGGTGGGAGTGACGTCACAACATCCAGGGTTTCGCGGGATCTTAGAAGTCAAATCAGTGCCACAACTTTTTTATTTTTGCATTAATGCAAAATGATCCACGTCATGATTTCAGTTTTGTTGAGTAAGACCTCTACATTTCTATGTGGCTCTTTTGTCAATTTAAACAAAAACTCTTGCCCTACACCCAGTACAATGGAAATATATCGATCTCAATCACGATTTGATCAAAGCGGTCAAACCTGTGTGAATACAGTTGCATGGGTACCGGTCTGTGCATTTTTCTTGGTTAGCGTCATGAACGATGGTTCCTCTTTTATTTTTTCTAAAGATCGGTTGTGTGTTATAATTGCCATTCAACTATAGTGGTAGAGCTTGTTGCTGCAGTAAATAGTCCATAAACACACTTTATAGCAGTTACTGACAAACTGTCAGCATGATAAACACGCGGCAGCGGTATTTTCACCCGAGCCATGTTTACCTGCGGCTGGCGTATTTTACTCTCTTTCCGTGAAAAAATTGGACCCTCTACTCTATTGTACGCAAAGACTGGTACAGTGGTAGTATATGTTATCATTCTCACCAATTTACAGCGTTAAATTTTGTTCCTTGCTTTAATAAATTGTCCGTAATCGTCACTTGTCACTCTGCCCTCCTTCCCAATTGTATTCTACCAATAAAATATGTTTAAACCACTTGTGTTCACACAAATGTCACCCATCTTTCAAGCCAAACTTCACAACACAAGGCAGCGAGTTCTATCGAACGAAACAGCGATAGAAAAACTTATAGATTTGACAGCGAACACTATGTGATCGATTCTGGGCCCTTGTAGTTTCCGACTAAAATAACGACGCATCTGTTTGAAATAGAAGCAGTTTTGAAGGTGTTCCCACTAAAATTCTTTTGTTTCAGCCAATGGGAGAGCTTGTTGTTAAAGTAGACAAGGTTCTGAGCATTCTAACGATATAAACAACATGGCGCGGAGACCAAAAAAAATCGAGATAGAGCCGATGAAATCACCCTATTTTTGCGCAGTTTTGCAAAGCTACATCCTTCAAATTGTCACAAGCAAGACCCGGTCATTGATTTAAATCATCGTAGAAGGAAAATATTCATTTTAACGCCGCTCGAAATAGCCATCGGCAAGAACTGACGTTTCTCTACAATAAAATGTGCATGCTTGCATGTAAATAAACAACAGTCAACACAAGGAATTTGAGATGGCCTTGAATCTGTCACGTGCTTGACTGCTCATGAATAATTCATAGCAGCGACAAGCCGGCAAGTTTGACAAGTCTCACTGGACGCCCTCTGCCTGACGCGGTGCACTGCAATTAATCCTTCATTACACAGTAGCTCAATTAACAGCTTCTGAAGAGGAGTGCGTTATGACCGCTCGCTTGTCTGTGTGATAAGAAACACAGTGTAGACCGCCCGGCGCTAATCATCTGGAGTCAATGTTATCTGGTTATATACACGTTCCACGCCAATCAGCTAGGTAAAGCTACGACGTGTGTTTACTTAAAATTTAATTTGGCAATGAATTTGATTTTAAATAAAATACGGACGACAGTCCAGTGAGACTTGAGCAAGTCTAATTGAACAGTCAAGTTCCACATATTCTGCAGTCCACACCCTCTGCCTTGTCTCTGTATGTACATGGATAGTGTTTGGTTTTGTAAAAGGGACTGATTGGTCATACATGGTTGTCATGGTAACCAGCAGAAGTAAACTAGAGAACAGTGATTACCACTGGTCAAGGTTAATGATCAGATCACATCTGGTGCATTTGTAGATGGAGGGTCCCCTCATGTTTTGTTACCCTTGCTGAAAAAAAAAACCTCTTGGGAGTAACCAGGCAGACTATTCAAGTTGAGTGTAAAAACACATGTAGAGTATTGTCTGTGTGGGAGGCCATTAATGAGGATACACATGGGAGATAGATACATGCAGGTTTTATTTGCCTTATTGTGCATGGGTGAAAGTTTTTAGCTTCAAAATGGAATTTTGTTTTGAGCAAAACTTTTACTAAAACATTTTAATCAGGCCGGATATGTTCTAAAACGTGCAAATTTGGCAAGAAATGAGGGCTTGAAATTTTAAAGGGGTGTTTTCTGTTTTGCTAAAAATTGTTGGCTTTCACCCATGTTTATATTTTGTTGTGATTCTCTCAATGCATGGCTGCTGGGCTAATAAAAGTCAAGAGATACACATTTGTGTGTGTAATAATATTATAGATGAAGACATCAAGCTAAACAGTACAGTATTCCACTGGCCAGACCACATCAAGACTGTCTTTGAGTTGAGTCAGAGCCGCATCATGAACAGACGAGAACATGCTGAGGATGAGCTGAGGAAGAAAGTCCAGGTGTTTGAGGACAAACTCAATGACTTCCAGAAAGAAGTGGAGTCCTTCAGGAAAAAGGAGGTGAGATAATGTATCAATATTGACCTGGGCTGGTGCTTGGCACAACTGGGGATTTGGCAGAAGATAATTTGCCATTTTTTAGGCAAATTGGTGAAAAATATTAGAATCTTTCATGTCAATCAAATATTTAAACTTTCTGTAATACTACCCTACTGATTGAAAAAAAAAAAGGATCAGTTTGGCTGAAGAAACACAAGTTTGGTCAATTTAAGACATTTGAGTCAAATGGACTACACTTGAGTAATGCCTGGTGCCATCCTGATGTCACTGTGTACTGGGGCAGCATTCAAAATGGTGTGCTAGACTTTAAACTAGTGCAACACCTTTCACATCTCAAAAAATGAACAACTGTAATGCAATGTTTGTTAATAAATATAGGTAAGTGACAAGACATCACATTTCAGTTTCCCCAGTTTATTACAGGGTAACATGTACAGATATTTCATCTTAAAATAAGTTCAGACATTGAACTTGAGAACTGAATTGATCAATTAGAAAGCTTTAATTTTGCATTAAAATTGTCAATTTTTTAACAAAAGTTTTGGGGATATTTTTTGCATGAATATCAACCCGGGATCTTACATCTTGGTATAGATGTGTAAAGTGAACCTGTCGTGTATTTCTTTTTAACAGATCATGAGCATGGATGAAATGAAGAACAATGTAGAACAGCTGAGTCGTTTGACATCCAATCTGGAGTCTGCTCGTGATGAGTTGGAGCAGCTTAACAAGGAGGAGACTTTGCTGGAATGGGAGGCCAGTTCCTTCCCACAGCTGCAGAGCATGTTCCAGCAGAAAGAACCCTATGAAAAACTGTGGAACACTGCTCTCAGTTTTACTGTTAAGCAGGACGAGTGGCTGAATGGTAAGAGAACTCAGTGTTGTTTCTGAATACATATACAGTGAAACCTGTAGGAAGGGGGGGGGGGACACACAAAGAGTGACTCAAGTGTGGTCTCTCAAGACAAGATGGTCTCTCGTAGGAGCTATAAGTAACATTTAAATTACATGTACTGAGCAAAGTATCATGCAAAAGGTGGTCTTTCATAGTGACTGGTCATCCATTGTGATGGTCCCTCTACACAGCGACATGTGTATATATGCACAATTTCTAAGAAAATGCAGAAAATTGAACTTGCATCATTCAAAACTATTAAAAGCTTCAGTGTATGTTTGCTGGCACCACGTGACCGAACATGCTGTGGCTGGCAGCAACTGTGACCAGGTAATGTTTTAAAAAAGTCACTCAGGAGACAGCGACATATCAGTATGGTACTGTAAATTGCTTTAATTTCACTGTTCTCTTATTTTCAATTAATTCGCTGACAGCACAAAGATGTGAAAATAAAAACACAGTATTTCAACATTGTTTGAATATGAATTATGTCCCAAACAGTGAAATTAAAACTACAGTGAAATGTCAAAAATACAAAAACTGTGAAAATTTATACACACTAAAATAAAGCAATTTACAGTATTTGAAGACAAACCCTTTGTACCAGTGTGTCATGAAGTTGGAAGAGTATGCAGGAAAATGCAAGACTGGTGCATGCATGTGAAATAGTTTTCATGACTCCCAACATTTTTCACTCCAAAGTGTGTAAAAGCAGATAATATAAGTTGTTTGGATGTGTCACCGCTTAAGTGTTCTTGTCACCGTTTTAAATTAAATGGTGTGTGGTCCCATCCCTGTCATTTATTAACCTATCCATCACTAGATATAGCTTTTAACAGTAAGACCTACTGTTGTCTTTTAGGACCATTTAAGAAGCTGAACGCGGAGGACATTGACAATGAAGTGTCCGAGATGTGGAGGACCATGTACAAACTGACCAAATCATTCAATGACCAGGCAGGTCCCAGACGTATTGCTGACAGTGTCAAGGGCAAGATTGACAAGTTCAAGCAAAATCTGCCTGTCCTTCACACAATCTGTAACCCAGGTATTCGAGACAGACATTGGGATCTGGTGAGTGAGAGTCTTTATTGCTGTCAGCTTCTGGTATCCTTCAGACCAGGCTTGTTGTTCAGATTTTTGATGCAAAATTTTCATGAAATAGTTATCAAAAAGGTGTACAGCTTTCATAATTTCTATAGATAAACAAACTAAAATATAAGCTCCCAATTAACCCTTAAAGTGCTGATTTAAGATTGAGTCAACAGCTTTCCTTGGGGCACTTTGCGCACATTGCGCGCAAAGTGCCCCGAGGAAAGCTGTTGACTAAGACTACTTTTTGCGTTAGACTCTACTTGCTGGTATTTGAATGAAAGGTATCTTCATGTGAAATTTTAATCTTTTAACCATTATATGTTTAACGTAATGAGAAAATGGCTCTAACAGTGATTAGCACTTTAAGGGTTAAGCTACTTTGGAAAGACTTACTTTAGAGACAGAACAATAAATTACCTGCTCGTGTTATAGTGTGAATATTTCTAAAGTGTCCACTTTTCAGCATACAAAGATAGTATTTGAAATTAGTGACTGTTTGCCTAAGGCTGCATAGAAATTGTGCTGGGCTGATTGTTTTGTGCATGTACCTTGCCATTTTGATCCATGACATGTTACAAAATTTTGAAAAGGTGATATCATAAAAGCATCGTAAAAATTTCTCCAGGTAAATAATTTGAGAGAAAAAATGCAGAATTGTAAACCTGCTATTGATATCTGTTAATGGTGTTGAATCATGCACTTAAGTATGTTATGTTTTCTGTTTTCAGATGAGTGATGCAGTTGGCTTTGACATAAGGCCCACAGAGGAAACGTCCCTGTATCACTTCTTGGAATATGGACTCAACAAATACATGGACAAGTGAGTATAAACTTGATGGTGTTCTATGATGTGGATCAGATGACTGAATATATTACAAAACTAATTATTCACATGCATGTAAATCTGAAAAAAAGAACAATTTATAGTTTAATCCATTTATTTGATAAATATTAACCCAAATTTAACCATTTACATTCCAAAATGTTCCTCAGACAGTCAGGAATACCCTGCAAATTATTAATAGTGGAGTTACTTTCTGTGTATAGACTTGTTGCTGTGCCACAAATTACATGTGGGTGAACTTCTGTTGCTTTGTGAAGCTTGCGGGTCATGTGATGCCTCTATATTGCACCTCGTTTGACTTCTACCATCTAAAGACGAGAAAAAAGTAAACAATCAAGGCACAGTAGGTTGCCATTGATACCTACATGTACATATAGCGATTTGTCTTTAGTTCTGTTGTTTACAATGTATAACATTTTATGGGTCAACATACAGTTAAAATTTATAATGAAAATGGTAAAGTTTAATAGGTTGCAAAATCAGTGATGATAATTGATGACAGTTAGCATTAATTTTTGAGAAAACGTAGATCAAAATCAGATGATTTCAGTACGAAAATAGCTTTAGGCATGCCACCTTAATGAAAGATGGACCCTGACATGTCAAAAGGTTTTCCAGTTCACTTTATGATGTATACATCCATAGTATTCATAGAGTTCAAGATTGTGAAATATCGTTGTAGACTCGAAGATATTGGTGCAGCAGCCAGCAAGGAGTATTCATTGGAAAAGAACTTGGAGAAGATGAAGTTTGAGTGGAAGGATATGATATTTGAGTTTGTGCCATACAGAGACACTGTAAGTCATCCAACATTCTCTCTTAATGCAGCTGTGTTGTAAATCTGGAGCCTAACATTTACATTAAGTATAGACTGAGGACATCAGCATTACTAGCAAATAGCAGCACATTTAACACCATAAAACTAAAGCTGGAACAACTACATATTTATCACATAAAACAGAGGGAATGACTCTCATCAAAACCAGTGCCAAAATTTGTACATACACTTGTCATTTGTGTCTTCTTAACTGGATACAGGAGTTCCCCCCCCCACCCCCACCCCCCCTAAATAAGCTAAATTTTGACTCCTGACATTTTGTTTTACTTCAAAATGTGGCAATTGGCAGCACAACTGTTCAAGTTTGTCTGGAAAAGTTAAGATATTTGGATTCAAAAGTGTTGATGTCAAGCCACTGACAGCACTTTTTTCTACTTTTATTTCCCCTAACTTCTGCCAGTACAAACCAAAATGATAATAAGATACCAACTCTTGTTAAAATAAGGAGCTTGTGGGAATCATTTTGTCACATCTTACATTCGTCTGTCCGAGTCCATTGATATCATCTCAAGAAACACTGACATGTACAAAAGAAAAAGAAAAAGAAAAAGAAAAAGAAAAGAAAAAATAGAACAAGAGGTTGGTGCAGGTCTTCTGTTACCTTTGTTTGTGTTGTCTGTCCACAAAATCCTCTTTAACCCTTTACCCTTTGATTTTAGACTGTCAACATCTTGGGGGAGCGGGGGGGGGGGGGGGGGGGACTTGGGGAACGTTATTCCGACAGGGCCCAGCTTTTCATTCAAATTGTTTTTTTGTTGACAATCAAATTGGTAAAAATTAGCAAACCAAAGACTTCATCCGCAGCCAGCTGTGGCTGGTGTGAGGAGGAAGGGGTTAAGTTGATGTGTGATAACACAGAGGAAGGGGTTAAGTTGATGTGTGATAATAAAGAGGAAGGGGTTAAGTTGATGTGTGATAATAAAGAGGAAGGGGTTAAGTTTATGTGTTATAACACAGAGGAAGGGGCTAGGTTGATGTGTGATAACAAAGAGGAAGGGGTTAAGTTGATGTGTGATAACAAAGAGGAAGGGGTTAGGTTTATGTGATAATAAAGAGGAAGGGGTTAAGTTGGTGTGTGATAACCAAGTCTATTACATTTGATATCCTCAGTCTGTAGTTGCTCTGCATTACACACACTTCTGCAAGACAAATCATGCCGTCACACAGTCCCTCAGTCCTTATCTAGTATAATCGGTTGTCTCTGAGATGGACACTTATATAATTATTGCAAAAAGTTTGGATACATTATATACTGTTATACAGCTAATAGTGTGCATATTGAAATGTTAACTGCATGTGATTTTAAGTGATCATTTCATTAATTTATTAGATGTATATATTGACATGTATTTTAGTATAATTACTTACTATCTAACAAGATGCATGACTTCATAGTCCATGTACATATCTGTAATGATATAATAGTTTGACTTTACTTTTAACCTCTGAGACATAGTGCATGACTTACTAGTTTAGATACATTGTCAATTTATCTGGTGGCTGTGGTCTTCAAAATCATCATGCTTGATTATTTACAGAGAAGAAAAAAATAAATTTGCTTTGAACAAAGGATACTTGACAAATTCATTTTTGGGTTGTTGCCATCCAAATCATGAACAGAATGTAACGAGAATAAGTGAAATAACGTAGAAGTTTGGCACTGAATTTCACAACCATATGTAGTAAATATATATGTGTTTATCATTGGTCCCACGGTACATGATGATTGATTTGGGTAAAGTCGACAGTCACTGTGATGATGCGTAATCAAGATGAGTGCTTGGTAGCTAATGTCTCTGTGACAATTTTCTTCAACTCTCACCCAACCTGTTCACCTCCCACCACCACCACCACCCCTAACCTGCCTGTCTACAACCGCTCCATCTTGCTTACATAGGAGGAGGTAAGTTAATGTTGGGGGGGAGGGGGGGATGTTGTGTGTACACGCAATCATGTTGAACTGTGTATTGTCTGCATCTGATGCAGTGAAATTTGTCTCTTTAGATACACTTTTGTAACAAGTATTAGTTAGAATTCAATATCGTCTCTGAATAACAGTGTGTTACGTCTGCCAAGTAACAGAAACTACAAGACATATGATATTGACAAAATGTGCTCCAAATGGCATACTGGTTTTTCAGGAGAGGTAACTTGATTCTGTGGAAGGTAGCCTTTGAACCACTGAGCAATTGATTATGTATTGTAAGAAGAGACTTAGATCATGGCACCATTGCTGACAGGCTTCACTGTACGTGTATTACACCACAGAACATACAGATGTACGGGCAATGACATTTGCAGTGGTTTTATGTGCAGATGCAGTCAGTGATCGAAATGGGAATAAAATTCCACTTGTCCGCTAGAAAATTCTATTTATTTGCATCGTTGGACTAGATTGTAAACTGTGTCAAAACAACTTGTCCTGCAACAAAATTCACTCGTCTCGGACAAGTGGAAAAACCTTATTTCTAACGCTGGCAATGATGTGGTTACATTATTAATATTAAAGGGGAACAGCAGTGAGAGTTTTTACTTTTTTTGTCATTAATGATCATTTTATGTGTTCATTTGACAATTTTTTAACATTTGTTCTCAAACAGGTGTTTAGTTTATCTAGAGCTATTTTACATTTGCAGTAGGTGTTCTGATGTGTGATGTCACCTGGGCTACCCTCCATATATAATACACAAACCTTGAGGGGGCACCAAGCTGAGATACACAACATTAGCAGGCATATCACAATGACTTGTGTACTCTGTTAATCACCCTCGTTGATCTTATCAGTGTGGTATATTAGTTGACGCCTGCTTCAGTAATTGAATACACAACCAGAGGAGCTGTTAGTTTGTCAGTATTGATTTCTGCATTTTTTCTTTCCTTATTAATCCTCATTAAATGAGAAAAATATCTCTGTTTAGTAAATTTGACTTTTTCTATACACACTGCTTCATCCATAGTAAAAGTGGAGTGTGTGTACTTGGTCAGGTTTCCTTGTTTTTGTAAGAGTTTCACTGAGCTGTCATTGCATTAGCTGTAGTAGTTAGTCCAGGTGACATCACAACCCCTCATTTTGTATTGAAGAAAACTTGATATCTCCTTATCCAGTTGGGAAAAGAGTTTGTATTTTCTGATATGGGTCCACATTTGTTATATAAAGCAACTCAAAAATTGTAAATTATCATCGCAGTATCCCTGGGTCCGCCCCGTAGGGGGACCCTTTCTGTTTTTGGGTTGTCCGTCCGGATGTGCACATTCTTGTTATTGCGATATCTACAGAATGCCTTCATGTATTTTGCTCAAATTTAGCAATATGTTTACCTTGCCTGGTAACATGAAGTGATTAGATTTTGGTGTCACCATGACCTAATTTGAACAAATGGCAGCCTAATTATCACAAGGGCTTGTTTCTGCGATATCTCCAGAATGCTTTTGATGTAATACTATCTTGCTCAAATTTTATAATGATTATCTTGTATGCCAGGATGATCTTATTAGATTTTGGTGTCATCATGACCTGATTTGAGCAAATGGCAGCTTAATTATATGTTCCTTAGGGCTTGTTACCATGATATCGCCAGAATGCTTCCATGTATTTTGTTCACATTTTGCTGTATGATTATGTTACATGACAATATGAACTGATTAGATTTTGGTGTCTCCATGACCTAATTTGAGCAAATGGCAGCTTAATTAGATGTTTGTTAGTGCTTGTTACCATGATATCTCCAGAATGCATCCATGTATTATGCTCTAATTAAAGTTTGATAGGGATAATTAAGGGTTCGCCCCATGGGGGGACCCTTTATGTTTTCTGGTTGTCCATCGGTCCAGATGTGCACACTGTCGTTTCCATGATATCTACAAAATGCCTTCGTGTCTTTTGCTCAAATGTGGCAATATGCTTATCTTACCTGCCAAGATGAACTGATTAGATTTTGGTGTCGCCATGACCTAATTTGATTAAATGGCGGACCCTTCAGAAGATATGTCTAATTTTATGTTTTTTGCAAATTTTTGTATTTTCCCCATTTTCGACTTTTACAAAACCATTACATAGATTGTTCTGAAACTTGTGGAAAATGTAGCTTGTGAAAGGATTAAATGGAATTGTTCACTAGGTGGTCATAGTCTGTATCCCTGATTTTTAACAAATTTTTCAATTTGGGAGCCTGTCAGTTGATGTTTGCATTCCTGTAGATTACCATGTAAGTCAATAGAGATTACAATGGAAATTCATGTTGTTTTCCTGCCTCTCCAAAATCCTCGTACCCTAGACCGGAGTGTGACTTATTATGAGTTGAATGTCAGTGTCTGCTGAGGACAGGCTGTTCACGTAGCCCTCTTGTTTTTTTTTTTTTTTTTTTGTCATTAATAATGTAAACTGCAAAGGCCTGAGCTGATGCCATGGATAATTTTGCAGGGCATCTACATCTTGTCTGCCATTGACGACATCCAAGTGTTGCTGGACGATCACATTATCAAGGCACAGACAATGCGTGGCTCTCCTTTCATCAAACCATTTGAAGTGGAAATGAAGGAATGGGAGGAGAAACTTGTGTCCATGCAGGATATCCTCGATGCCTGGCTCAAGGTATGAGTAAACCCTTTCCCCCTTAAACCTGCCAAAACTGGCTGGTGGTCAAGTGCAGTTTTGCTTCAGTGTTTTCAACTAATTTCAACAGAAGTGAAAAACAATTTTGACTGAGAATTGTAGATGAGCCCTATCAAGATCACATGCCCCAGGTCAACAACTTTCCTTGGCATGATAAGTGCCCAACTCATGCCAAGGAAAGTTGCTGACTCAAGTGTCAATTCAGGGGGGAAAGGGTTAATACACACATATGTGGTCAATGCTCTGGAAAATGTGGCTGACTTAAGGTTTGGCTCTGTCCTGCCCTTTGAAAACGTGCAATGATATAGTGTAAGATTTTAAAATTTAATTGCATTTCTACCTTCATGGTATATTGAATGTTATAATGCAAATAGACAACTGCATATAATTTATTTACTCTTTGATCTGCTTTACTGTTGCTTACTAACTTGTAGTGTTTTATATCTTGTAGTTTGCAAATTCAGTGCCTCATAACGCTTGTCCTTCAGCAGCTAAAAATCTCAGTACTCCAATTAAATTGCACTTACAAGTTTTAATAGCAATCTTAAGAGAATCTGTGGAGTTGAATTTGTAGTAGTTAGTTGAGGATCTTAAAGAAATCATCGAGTATCCTAAATCCATGTCAGTAGCTTTTCTTATTCTTGATGTTTTAGCTCTGCTGACCAAAGATCACAGAGCTTATGCGATCACTTTTATCTGTCTGTCCATCACTCGGTCCATTCATAAACTTTTGCTTGTGAACGGGATACAGTCAACAGTTTTCATGTTAACCCCATATAATTTTCAGAACTGAAAAAAAAAAGGATATGAAAATCTAGGTTGAGTTCAATATTGGTGGTGCCACCTGTAGTATTATGTAATATTTGGGCTAAAATAGGAAACTTTTGCGAATGCTGTTTTTTGAAAAGTTTTTCATAAATAAGCTCGTTACTTGGTGAGAATGTTGACCATGCAAAAAGACGAAATGCCCCAAATTTGGTGGTGCCCCATACAGTATGAGGGACAATATGGACCAAAATGTGTTGTAAACACATTCAATTCATTATGGTGAGAAACAATAAGGCAAATGATAACATAATGTACCACAAATGTGTATCATATGTAGAAGTTATATGTTGCATAATATGGATGACCTTGACTTACCTTGTCAAGGTCACAGAGGAAAGACATATCAAGAAATAGTCATTATGTCTGAACATGCTAATGTACTAATATAGCAGAGCAGGAATATTATGCAGCCAAAAGTCTATGACTTATGGAGTCTTGGTGGTGCCACTGGTGGTATTAAGTGGAACTAGCATCCTAGGTACGTGTGTATTAAAGTACATTAAATTCTTTATTTTGCTTATGAATTGAGATGAAAATTCTAGATTTACAACACATATGCATTGGACCAATAGTTAAATTTTATCGAATTTTGGGTGATCTTGTTTTAATTTTCAAGGTCATTAAAGTAAAGGATGCTTAATTGTGCAATTTGAGAAATAAGAGGACAGCAACACCAAATGTACCATAAATGTGTATCACATATCGAAGTTTGATATTGCATAATAGGCATACAGGAAATGATTTTATTGTGATGTCCATGACATAATTAATTGAGATAGAACTGCCAAACTTACACCAAATATGCATTAGGCCAATGGTCAAATTTTATAATATGTTGTGTGACCTTGATCTAAGCACTTACAAAAACAACCCTCAACTACCTTGAAAACTGATTATGTCACAGTGTGGTTACCACACTGCATCTTGGGGAATCGCCGAGGACAAAGTCAAAGCAGCTCATATAGTATAATACAGTTGTGGTCGCAGTATGGCTGATGTCGTGGTATTATTAGGTAAAAACAGCGTCCCCGGTGCAAAACTACCTTCTGCAATATTAGAAGAGAACTCTGTTCATGTATGTTTTGTGTCTCCTTCTAAAGTGTAAAGAACACTCACTGGTCCACTTCGATTCAACCTTCAGGTTTTCATTTCTGATCAGTTTGATCCAGGTTTTCCTCTCTGTTTTGTCAGACGGCAACTGGTAAAAGCTGAGTCCAGGTGTCTTCCTCTTAGAACTTGTGCACTCTGGCACGCAACAGTTAACATTCGGCATTTTCTAACTTTCTCTGATCGGAACTTGAACATACATGTGTCACACAAGCAAGAGTCAACACTGCATCTGATGTACTACTCCACTGTGAGTCTAAACTGCTGGCTGAGTTTGTCCCCGGCAATCCCCCAAGATGCATTACGGTAAACACGCTGTGATGTAATAAGGCGACAGGATAATTTCAATATGTTGATAAAGAATGAGGAGAATGACACCAAATGTATCACAAAGGTGTTCATGTGAAAGTTTGGTATTGCATCATATGGATGACTTTTGACTGATTGCTCGGGATCACAGAGGGAATGCTTTTGAGGAAATGAATTGGTGATGGCCATCAGATGTGAAAGTTTAATGCTGCATTCTATGGATGACTTTTAACTGATTGCTCCGGGTCATGGAGGCAATGCTTTTCAGGAATGTATTTTTGGTGATGGTCATCAGATTATATGTCAGCAGAATATTCTAAGGTCCATGGGCCTCTTGTTGTTTACATGGGATCCTAAAAACATCACATTAAGAAAAGTTATTGACTCAAACTGTTCAGTAGGGTCAGGGTTCACTCTATACGGACGCACTGTAGGCATTGGTTCCATGTATCAGTGATTTCATATATCTCTTAACGTGTTCTATGTGCTGCCCTGCCTTCTTTCAGGTTGATCTTAAGATACATGTAAACCAAGCATTTCTTAACTGGAGCCATGTTTACCCTGCGACTGGCCTAGCTTAAAGGTTATGCCTCTCCTTCGCTAGCTGTAGTCTTCCCCACATCTCCCACGCATGGTAGCGACTTGCAAGTTCAAACACGAGTCACAAATATTTCCACTATTAAGTGCATGGCTTGTAAAATCAGATGGGCTGTTTTCACCTCCTACAACTTTTATATCTCTACCCAGTTATAGTGTTAACTTTACTTCTCACAACTTGATGCTGACCCTCTGGGGATTGAGGCAACAGCCTTCCTTGGCATACAGATAGCGAGCCTGGGTAAGGTGTTGACTAACCACCTACCGGTATATCATTTTGTTAAGAAAGAAAAGAAGCAGATGACATTGGCTCATTTCTTGTGGCATCTGGTAGGTCACCATCAGATCCCTGAACATTGAGATAGCACAGAGTGCATGTGCACCTTGAAAACCCTGGAAAGACCTGGAATTTCATTTATATTTGCCCTTGAGAATCAAAATCGTTCATTGAAAGTCCTCAAAAATTAATACCAAGTTGAATAAATGCTTATAGTACATGAATTTGTAATTTTTTTTGCACTGATGCCTCAATCATACATCAAAATTGAGATAGACAAAGCTTACATCAAATCTAAGTCTTACAAAGAATACCGTCAGAGATCCTTGAATTTTGGGAAACATTGCCATAAAAGGTGTTTAAAAGTCATGAATTTTAAAGCTGCCAAAGTGTATGAATACTTGGTAAACTAAATGGATGCATACTATATTGATTTGGATGCTTCTCATGTTAACTTTAATTTAAAGATGAACAGGTGTTAATTCATTCATTGGACATGGGTTGCATAGTATCAGTCTCTCCCATTGTCATTGGGTCATGCTATGCCTTCTTGCAACAATTGTGACTCTTAATATTCCTAGAAATTGAAAAAAAAAAGCAAAAACAAAAACAAAACAAAAAGAAGAAGAAGGAAAAGAAATGATATAATTAATTGGCCAGCAGATTACTGTTCATAGGGCATGCTCTGTTTGAGGTGAAGGGGCATGGCATGCCAAGGGTATCCGATACCCAGGTTGGGGGTATGTGCATGATTGGCATGATTGTTTGGTGTTTATCATTGATAAAGCCTCATCGTGATGCTCAGATGTCTACCATAATCATGTATAACGACAAAGAGTTTGAAAGATTTCAAGTAATGTTGTTTCTTAATTGACTCGGCAATGTTTAAATATCCAGCACATTTTGAAGGCAGTGAAATTAACACCAGCTGTTTCCTGCTATGTAAAGCAATGGCGTGAATACTGAGTGAAAATTAGTGTTTTTGGAACTTGTATGTCTTTTATTATCAGACATCACAACTATTTTCTGACATTTTCAACTGTAATTACCGTAAGATGACAAGACCATATGTTAGATTTGCAGCTGTTATTCTGAATGCACTATATTTCCTTTTCCTTTTCCCCGTAATCATTCATTAACATTTTTTGCCAGGCTTAAGGAACATATATGTGATGACACAGTAACACACATTAAGCTACCATCCCAATGTGTAAACCTGCACAGCTTAGTGACCACATGTATAGCTCGACACTCAGGTCACACTGTCACCAAACCTGTTCACACAGCTGTATGGGATTTGTCTTAAACATTTGGTAGGAAGAACCAGTGTACTTGTTGTAAGGAGCATGCACCCAAGGCACGTCAATTTTTTTCATTGTTAACCTCCAATCTGTGATCACTCCCCAGACCTGCGTGGGCATTTCAGTTCTTGCAGTTAAAAGTGGTAACTAAAGTCTTGACTTTTCATGTCTTTAGTGCCAAGCCACCTGGCTCTATCTGGAACCCATCTTTAGTTCCGAAGACATCATGGCACAGATGCCGGAAGAGGGACGCAAGTTTGGCATCGTGGACAGCTATTGGAAGGACATCATGGCTGAAGCCATCAAGGACAATCATTGTCTGGCAGCAACGGCCCAGCCCAACATGCTCAGCCGGCTACAGGAGGCAAATGTCCTCCTGGATGAGATTCAGAAGGGACTCAATGCATACCTGGAGAAGAAAAGGCTGTACTTCCCAAGGTGAGTCTTTAAAGCAAATTATGTTTATGCAGCATTAATTATGATGTTGGAAAATGTGTTGAGGATAAAATGAACTTCTGTGTTGATTTTTTTGTAGAAAACCATTTCAAATGAACGGAACACTCTAAAAAAAAGCCAGATATGAAGCATTTAATCTTCCAAGTGAAAAAAAAAAAACAACTTATCAGATTTTCTGCTTGTTAGGTTTCACAAGGTTTGTGGTGAATTTGATCACTCATAGCATTATATGCAGAGTCGACCTTGTTGCCCGGAGACATTTGTAACTGGAGACCTGTTGCATTTCTCAGGTTCTTCTTCTTGTCCAATGATGAGTTGCTGGAAATTCTGTCGGAAACCAAGGACCCGATGCGGGTACAGCCTCATCTCAAGAAATGCTTTGAAGGCATTGCGAAGCTGGAATTCACTGAACAGCAAGAAATTGTTGGCATGATTTCATCAGAAAATGAAACTGTGCCTTTCTCACAGAAAATCTTCCCAGCAAAAGCAAAGGTAATGTTGTTGTAAATCAGGATTTTTAAAAGCTATTTGATATTTTTATTATGTGAACTTAGATTGTTTAGAGTTCCATTCAATTTGGTACTGTAGTCTGAGTGATGAATTATAAATTAAGACGTCTAAATTCCAGCATTTTCTATATTTGCACATAGCTTATAAGCAAACCAAGTATGATGCATTAGAAATTGTTTAATATTTTCAAAATTAGAAATTTGATAATTTTGATTATAAAATGGAACACAATTTCAAACATCAATCCTTTGAAAAAAATTGTTGTTCACCACTAAAGAGAGAAACAAAATCCCGATATAAGGGGTGGCTGGCTGTATGTTTGAAACTTTTTAGTTTGTGTTTACTTCTTGCTGCTACTCAAGCTTGAATACATGATCCAGTTGCTGTTTACGGGTGACTGCCTGTCTCCAGTCAGCAGTGAAGTTTGTTTCTTCACATTGGTATTGGAAGATGAAAGTTGATGTTTTGCTAACTCTTGGATCTCTTTGTTGTCAATGTTGGGTTGAAATTTATGAATATAGGTAATGTATTTGTGAACTGTTCGCTTGGCTTTAGGGAATATGGTGACTGCTTTATACACCGTCATAGTATTGTAAATAAGTGTTTAATACTGTGAGTTCTGTGTTCACGCTGTACAGGGTATGGTAGAAAAATGGCTGCTGCAGGTGGAAGATGTCATGATCAGTAGTGTACGCAAAGTCATCTCAGAGTCTGTCGCAGGCTACAAGAACACACCTAGAGGGCGCTGGGTCATTGAGTGGCCAGGGCAGATCGTCATCTGCGCCAGCTCCATCTATTGGACATCTGAGGTAACGGAGGCTATGAAGAAGGAGGGAGGTATACAGGTAAGCGTGATGATGGAAAGTCATATTAAATAATCCAAAAAGGGTACATCTTGGTAAAAATATAACACAAGGGAGTCTATGAAAGGGTAAATTTTCCATCTGGATGAAATATCCATAATAGCCAGGAATACCTGGCACCAGCAAGCCACGTGTGCATGTCGTTACAGGTGGCATAAATTACATTAGCAGGGCCCATGATATATAAATAATAGAAGTGTACATAGACAACCAAAAGAAGGCCATATTTATATATGTGACCACAAAATAGTTCTTGGGATGTCAACATTGACAGATATGCCAGAAACCAATATTGTATTGTATTGTATTTGTCTCTTTTTGTCCAGAACCACTTCCTAGAAGTCATTACCCTATTCTGCAGTCCGAACTCTTTACTCTCCATAAACTAACCTGTCACTGTCTAACCTATATAAATATGGAAGTACTATTGTCCATATTGCACAATTTCTTTTGTAGAATTTTGACATAGGCTGTATTAGCCCAAATAAGTTAAAGGGCCTTCAGCGGGTAACTACTCAGAACATGTTTCGGAGCCTATACCCATATATAATAACAGATGGAGCCACTAGTACACTTGCAGATATAGCTACCTGGGGGATAAACAAACCTAGCTTCTCTGACCAATCAGGAGCTAGGTTACAGTTGACATGAGCATGTTGACAAAAACATAACATATTAGTCACTGTAATCCTTTGTTTATGATGATCTTTGCATTAAAATGTACTTCCAAACTTGTTACCCTAGTAATGAAATTTCAAGGCCTTCAAACTCTTGCTTTTGATGTCATTATTATTTAGGAAGGTTAATTACTTTCATTCCAGCAATATCTGGAGAAGAGCAACAAGCAGATTGATGAAATTGTAGAATTGGTGAGAGGAAAACTGGAAGGTGGAGCACGCATCACTCTGGGTGCCCTGACTGTCATAGACGTTCACGGTAAGTCATGTCATCAGTGAACACACTGTTTCAAGACATGTAGCTTTCTTGACCATTTCCCCCTTGAATTGACACTTCAGTCAACAACTTTCCTTGGCATGAGTTGGACATTAAGTGCCCAACTCATGCCAATGAAAGTTGTTGACTCAGGGCATATGATCTTAATAGGACTCATCTACAATTCTATGTCAAAATTGTTTTTCATTAATACTGAAATTAGTTGAAAACACTGAAGCGAATGATATTTGACCACCAGCCAGTTTTGACCAGTTTAAGGGGGAAAGGGTTAACATGAAGGCTGATTATTGTGGCTAAGGAGGACAAAAAAGTTACTGTTGAAAGGGAATACCTGTACATGTAAATGATATCTTTTTGAGATATATGTGCACAATTTTCAGCATGTTAATCATCGTGCACTTATGGAAGTATTTCATTAGTGGTATTCAGCAATTTGGAAAGTTCACACATGATGAGACCCTCAACAGCCAATGCAACGTAAATCTATCCAGACCTCTTGTGACTGAAACCTATTCAGCAAGGTTACAATCATATGCTCAAAGAACATGTACTGTATCGTAGTTTTGTTATCTTTGATTGATCATACAAATACAAGCTTTAGATCCATTATAAGGTTAAAACTCCTTTTAATATGTTGCTCAGACTAATTCAGGGTCACTCATTAGATATGTAAATTAAGGTAAGGAAACTTGTCATCATGATCAGCAGCTTGTTCAACTGTATGGTTAGATTCATGTGTGACTTTGTGTCCTGTCTGTCCAGTCTGTCACAGGGGAAGGCAGGTACATGAACAACTAAACGCATAGAACTGTCTTTTAGGTCTCACAATGTAATGTGTGTTAATGTATAGAACCATTCTGTGAGTCTTTGGTGTTAAGTAATATCAATGTATATAGAACCATCCTTAAAAGTCTCACAAGGTCAGGTAAGTAGATCTATTGAACCATCTGTTAAGGTGGAAGATCTGAAGGCAGTACCTTTGGATAACCTCTAATCACTTTTTCATAATTTTGGATGGTTTGATACTTAAAGTACATGCTCCCAAAAACTCAGATGTGTGAACATAAAATTTATATGATAAAATTGATCTCAAAACTTTTGTTTACACTGAAAAGTTAAAGCTGTGCCGAGCACATGGGGTTTGTTTGCATTGGCATGATAATGAAGCATGTCATTGTTTGCACAGTCATTAGTCCATGACCCCTGGAAACCAATTGACAAGGGTCACTCATAGGGAACAGGAAACCATTAGCCGTGGAGAGAAGAATGGGCCAGTTCAGACTAATCACTACCATTGTTCTGATTACTTTGAAATTCTCTATTGATGAAAAAACAAATTAGTACAATCCACTTACTGGGCCCCAAATATGGAAAGCTGCATGTGAACCCACACCCAAACAAGCCAAGTGTGATGTTCCCTTGTTAAAAAAGTCTAGATTTAAGCCACAAAATATACTTTTTTTTAATGACATCATCACAGAGGTAAAGCTACAAGTTCATTTCCCACAATAATTAAATCACGGGACAGAAGAAATGAGTATGTGTCATATTACAGTCATAAATGCGTAAGAATTGGCAACTTTTTCTTTCAATGCAATTTTCTTGGAACTCTTTTTTGCTCAACCTCTGCAATTTGTATCTCACCTCGCAAATGTATGAATTGCCCTATCACATTAAAATCAATGGACATCAAAAGAAAAATATCATATCAATGTGATTTTCTTTGAACTGTTTTTTGCTCAACCTCTGCAATTTGTATCTCACCACACAAATGTATGAATTGCCCTATCACATTAAAAGCAATGGACATCAAAAGAAAAATATCATATCCAGGAGCGGTTCCTAGGATTTTTTTTCTGACAACCCGTTCCATGACTTTTGGAGCCATTTATAGAAAGAAAATGGACAACCTGTCAGGACTAAATTAAAAATTTCATAACTTCTTCTTTTTGCTATTTCAAGAATCACCATTGAATTCCATCCTGGACATGGATATATATTTTAAATTTCTTCTGATTTCAACTTGAAAAAAAAAATTGTGCAACTTCTGGGCGAAAAATGTAAAAATCCTACCAAGTCAGAAAGAATGCTATAAAATCTCAAAGAATTCCAATCCTGCAAAACACCCTATGGATACAAATCTATGGATATGTAGTAATAAGAAAATATATAGGTTTAATGTACTTGTGAAAAAATCAGATGGGTAATATTGATCCAAAGTTGCCAGTCTCTTTGCACACTAGCTTCACAGCGTCCACCTTAATTCTCACAAAGTAATGGAATTAAATGTATAGAACCATCCTCAAAGCCAGAAAGGAGAGAAAAGTGAACATCCCAGTGCTTTTGTGGATACAGTGTTAATGCTTTACACAAGTACAAAACAGCCTACATGTATATACTTCAGCACGTGACGTGGTGGCAGCTTTGGCAAAAGACAACATCCGTGACCCCAATGACTTTCAGTGGCTGAGTCAGCTGCGTTACTACTGGAGGAATGGCGATGTGATGATACAGATGATTACCACTGAGCTGATGTATGGCTATGAGTATCTGGGGAACACCCCAAGGCTCGTCATCACGCCACTCACTGACAGGTGCTACAGGTCAGTCACACATACCTTGTAATTTGTTACAACACCACACTACACTGTCACTCTATTGATTTTGACATCTTTACAACTTGTTTCACCACACACAACACTGTCATGTGTTTATAATGACACCCTTATAACTTGTTACACCACACACAAAACTGTCATGTGTTTATGATGAATCCCATATAACTTAATAGTAATCAACTGGTCCATTTTTCTGTCTATTTTTCATTTCCGGACAATAACTTTCCAGGTCCTTTAACTTTTTAGGTGGTCAAAGTACTAGGTCAAACCTTGACTGGGATTGTTTATGGGCAACCTTGACCTCGAGATCAAGGTCACAAAGGCATGCAACTAAAATGAGAATTTTATGCAATATCTCCAGAACAATTCAATGCAAGTTTATCAAACTTGGTCACAATATGTATTCATATAGGTCTTTGAGACATAATGCTTTTTGTAACCTTGAGGAGGTAAGACTTTAGTGAGGAACACTTATGGGTGACCTTGAGGTCAATGGTCAAGGTCATGAGGGCACTGCAAAGAAAATTGTTTTCTGTGCAATATCTGCTAAAGTGTATGAAAGAAATTCATCATACTTGACCACTTTATGTATCAGTGTAAGACTTCAAGTTTGATTGTTCAAGGGTGACCTTGAGATCAGAGGTCAAAGTCACTGTGCCATTTGGTAAAATGTGTTCTATGCAGCATGAAGAAGGATTTCTCAGAACTTGATCAAACTTACAAAAAAAAGAACATGGATCAAAGCAACACTGCACCGAATGGCTCATGAGTGACCGTGAGGTCAAAGGTCAAGGTCTTATGGCACAGCGAAAAAAAAAATGGTTTGGTTTCTGTGCGGTATCATAGAAGTAGGAAAAGTCACATGACTATAAAAATACGATGCTTGCGAGGCCTTGATGACCTGGTCATTGCTCTAGTTACACAATACTACACTGTCATGTGCTTCTAATGACACCCTTATAACTTAATACACCACACATTACACTGTCATGTGATTATTATTACAGTGAAAACTCGTTATAATGACACCATCTGTTCCCTTAGAAATGTGTCGGATAACTGAATATGTCAGATAAATGAATCAAACAACAACAAAAATGAACTTTTGCCATTCAAAACTTTTGTCATTATAATGAATATGTCAGATATCCAAGTGGTGTCATAATGAGGTTTCACAGTATAACACTCCTGCAGCTACTTGTAACTTGTCACACTAGACGCGACCAGATGATTATGACACCTTGGTGTCAGGCTGCCCCAAGCAAGTCATCTTACTTCACTGTAACTGCTATGAGATTCAGGCTGACCCACTACTGTTACACCTTTTAATTGTTACTGCGCTATGGGGGTACATTACATTACTCCTGTGTGGCAAAAACTATGTATAATCGTAACATAAATTTCACTACTTGCTTTAAATTATGATTAGAATATATAAACCATATAGAACTAAAAGATTTGGAGTTGAATTTGAAGAACAAGTTACTCCTGAATGGCAAAAACTATATACCATCGTAACATAAATTTCATCACTTGTTTTAGATCACAATTAGAATATTTAAACCATAAAAAGATGAAAGATATTGAGTTCAGTTTGAAGAACATTTAAAAAATAGCGTTGCTGGTTAGTTCTAAAAATGTGGTGGGGACTGTCTGAAACGCTGAATTATTTGATAAAAGCATGACAATATTAACACGTGTATTCTTCGAGTGAGTTTGTGCTGAGAGTCTATTTAATGACTTTGCCTGTATGTGGTAGAACATTGATGGGAGCACTGAAGTTGAATCTGGGAGGAGCCCCTGAGGGACCAGCAGGCACCGGAAAAACTGAGACTTGTAAAGATCTGGCCAAGGCTGTGGCCAAACAGGTAAAGATAAGATCAGATAAGATTGTTTTATTTCAGACTCAAAGTCCATACTTGTTATAAACTTGGAGTTGTGTCATTTATCAAACTGTCATTATTTTGTAGAATTTATTCACTTTTTTTGATATCACAGTTTTATAATGCCAAATAATTCAAAATAGTTTTGGGTCTTTCATCACATGTTAATTATGTCATAAACATTATGTAGTTACAGCATAATCACATCAGATATCTTGTATGCACTTGTCATGTAAAAGAAAAAAGTCCTAGTTCTACACTAAGTCTGCTTTAATTTATAATTTAAGGGCACAAATATTTAAAAAAAATAACCCACCTGTGTTAACATTATTTTGAATGTCCAAGAAAAAGAATGTCGATACAATGCAGTTTAATTCTTGTTTTTGTCTATTTTGTATTTTGACCGTGCAGTGAATGGCTGCATGGTTGGACCCATAATCAAATCGAAACCTGTGCAGGAAAGTGTAACTCTAGATCTGTAATTTAAAATTCAATGTCATTCTTCAGTGTGTGGTATTCAACTGTTCCGATGGTCTGGACTACAAAGCTATGGGCAAGTTCTTCAAGGGCTTGGCACAAGCCGGGGCCTGGGCCTGCTTTGACGAGTTTAACCGGATTGAGCTGGAAGTATTGTCGGTGGTAGCCCAACAGATACAGTGTATTCAGATAGCCATCAATGCAGGGGTCAAACGCTTCTTGTTTGAGGGCACGGAGCTGGCGCTGGATCCAACGTGTACAATGTTTATCACCATGAACCCAGGCTATGCTGGCCGACAGGAATTGCCTGACAACCTCAAGGTCAGTCTGATATTAACTTGAACCCCATGACAGGCTACAGTTTTCTCATGTGAGCTCAAAAAACATCAAAAGAGAAGTTACCCTTGAATTAGGATGCACTTGTATGCTTACAATTCTCCAATTTTTTTGTAGATTGCTGACGAAGGTAAAACTTTTGACAGCGTTAGGACCGTATGTAAATGATTAATTTTAGGGAATGTCTTTGATGTTTTTTCACCACGCTTCATTTGGAAAAAGGAAAATTAATTTCCAAAGATTAACTGAAAGCAGGAAAAAAGATCGCCATTTTGCAATAAAAAAGGTCAGAATAACCCATGTGCAAGTATACAAGAACAATGGTGTAATTGGCCTGTTCATAACTGAATACACAAGTCACGCCCCAGTGGTCTTGCCTGATGTCTTGCAAGGGTGTGGGTATTTTACAAAGAAATACACTGGGAAGATGTACATTTCCCCTAGAAACTGCCCACACATACCAGGGATACATTTTGTGTGAAAAATCTTGAAAAGAAAGTTTTTCATTCACACTTAGAGCTTTACATACTTCAATTCTGAAATGCTCAGTCAATGGTGGAGTAAACATTTTATTCAAATTTATCAAAGTTTGCCAGACTTTCTATTGTTCTACGTATTCACTCATGCATTTCACGCACATACACTATTAGCTCAAAGGTGTGTATTTGCCCCAATACACAACTGAATACACAAACTTTTGGAGGGCTGGAGCTGTGTATTCCTAGTAGTTTGTATGTTAAAATAACGTTAAATAAACTAGTCACTCATGTAGCTGTGGTTATAGGATTTTTGTGAGGTATTAAGTTATGCATCTAGATTTACTTTCTGAAATTTGGTGTTTCTGTGTGCAGTAGTTTTAAAGTTACTAAGTTGCAAGTTACAATGTCAAGTAATAGGAATACACAACCCTAGGCCTCCACTGACTGCAGTGCCCTCTTTTAGGCAGTTTTTGAAGCTTCTGTTTTTTACCTATTGTTACTTTTATACTGGATTTGAAGTAAGTTAAAAGTACCTGGTGATGTGATAGGTCAGCTGCAGGATGTTGATTCATGTCAAATTTAAACAGATGTGTATAATTTATCTTATGTAGAACAGAGATCTATTTGCTAGAAATTCATAGGAGGTAACCTCCTGCTATTATAACTGAGTAATCCATTCTGTACTCATTTCAAGACCTGTATTGTATTTCAAGGAATAATTTGCTCTTCAGGGAACAAAAGTCAAATTTAAAGGAACATTTGCTTTCTGTGAAGTCCTCAGGAAATCTTTGCTAAATATGTACCGGTGTTGTGTCCGATGGACAGGTGATAACCATTTGCATTATGGGTACAGGTGCTGTTCCGCACAGTGGCCATGATGGTACCTGACTATGCGTTGATTGGAGAAATTGTGCTGTACTCAGTGGGCTTTGTGGATGCTAGGAGGTAGGTGTTGGACTGTGCCTAAGTGATTCACCAACTGTAATCCTTTCAACAGCACTCATTCAGCAGCTTGTCTCATTAGCTGTTTTTACCTCTCTCTTCTACAAAAACAAACAAGTCGATAATCGCCAAATTGAGCTTATGATCCAAAACCTCCATTGTCAATTTTATCCAAACATTAATCTTAACTGTCTGCTTTAAAGTCACACTTGTTAGCCTTTTGACGCGGAAGGGTATTGTTGTCCCCCGTGCTGTTTGTCTGTCCATCTGTCCATCCACCTGGTGCTACCACTATAACTTAAGAAATTTTGAGTTGGGACTTCCAAATTGCCTCTGATTGTACACCGCTATAAGATGTATTTTGAGTGGAAACATGGTTGACCTTGACCCACTTTTCAAGGTCACACTGTGGTCACATATGCAAAGCGATGTTAACATTACCACTCTAACTGTTGAAAGCTTGTATTTATCAATCTGAATTTTACACAAAAGAAGCATCATGGAGTGATTCAAAAGCTTATTTACAGCCAAGGTCACACCTGTACCTCTATATTTGGCCTACTTTTTAACGTCAAGAGTGCACGATGGTAGTACTGCTGTAACTAAGAAGGTTTTTGAGATCTGATTTCCAAATTGTGCATAAATATGCACCATTGTAAAACCTAACTTTCAAACATGTTTGACCTTGACCTATTTTACAAGATCACATGGCATTATCTTACAGAATTTGGTCGCATCTGCATTTCAAGAAAGCACATCTCCCGCCACCACAAGCTTGTAGAGCACTTAAAGGACTGCACTTTGTTCAAACATGACTAACCTTGGCATAGTTTTCAAGGTCACAAAGTGTTTGTTGCATAACACTTGCCTGTACCTCAGTATGGCACCAAACCAAAATACAAGCTACATGGTAGCAATGTATGATTTTTTGTACCTGTTACCTGAATGAAGCCTGAGCCCACATTAGATTCTGTGTAATGTGTATTGAAAGTAGATGACCTACTTTGTTTTATCTATTTGTTACTTAGTAATCATATTTTCCTTGAATATCTTGGGTATGGTTGATCATAGGCCCATGGTTACTATTGAACATGGATAGAGAAGTACCTATGGTCTTTCCTTTGGTGTTTTTAAATTTGACCTTGGATGACCTTGAAAGGTCACACTGGGATCAAGATCCTATTTTCATTGTATGCCTATGGCATTGTTGATCGATCATAGGCCCCTGGTTACTGTTGAACACGGGTAGCAAGGTACTTATGTGCTTTCTTTTGGTGTTCTTAAATTTTACCTTGAGTGTCCTTCAAAGGTCAAACTTAGGTCACTGGACATAAGAAATCATGTTGGCCAAAGGGTATTTAGTGTTTTGCATGATATTTTGTTTTGCTTTTTTTTTTTATAATATAAATCTACATGTTCTATAAGTATTTGGAGGAAGTCATGTTTATTTTGCAGTTGCATGTGCATATATATATATATATATATATATATATATATATATACATGTACATATAAACATACATGCATATACATACATTATATATACACATACACACACACACACACACATATGTTGGATTGCTTTCAGGAGTTGCATGAAGTATTACATGTATTTAAATTGCAAATTGTAATTGCACCAAATTAGTTTTGCTTAATTTGCATATTACAGACACAGTTGATTAAAGCAGGATAAGATTTCACATAATTTACTTTTTTCCAGCCTGTCACAGAAAATCGTGGCCACATACCGACTGTGTTCTGAGCAGCTGTCTTCCCAGCATCATTATGATTATGGTATGAGAGCTGTCAAATCTGTACTGACGGCAGCTGGAAACCTCAAGTTGAAGTACCCCGACCAAGAAGAACCAGTTCTCCTACTCAAAGCCATCAACGATGTCAACTTACCAAAGTTTCTCGCACAGGTATTGTGTCCTGTTTTGCCAACAGACCACTGCTTCAGTTGGTCCTGACCCGGTCACTTCTGAGTTGGAGACTGAATTAACAGCTTTCCATGACACACTTTGGATGTAATGCAGCCAAAGTGCAGCAAGGAAAGCTGTTGACTTGCACTGTTTGTTTGTAAATACAGGCTGCTGCTACTGGAGTAAAGAGCTCTGTATGAGAACCTTGAATCTAGAGTGAGGATTATAATTCAGGTGGAATCATTTTAAACATTCAGATGAGTGTGACATTGTCTTAAACACTGGAGAGAGTTAGTATGCTGAACTTTCTGATCACAAGAGTTTGATTTCCCGGAATATAATCAGCTGGATTGGAGTTGAAATTGCTAATATAAATTCTACATAAAGAAAGGTTTAATTGAAATACCCAGATCCCTCGAGCTCTTGTGTTTATTTTTCAGTGGCAAGTGAATCGTGCACAGACTCCAGTTTCTGTGCTACTCACCACAAAAATCAAGCTCATCTGAAGATAATGAAACCATATTCAAAATCATTATCAACAGATCTTTCATTCAAGTCTTACCATGCCTATATTTATAATGATCCCACATTCAAATTTCTTTCATTCAAGTACAAACACATCTCTTTTTTTTTGGAGAGAGAGAGAGAGAGAGAGAGAGAGAGAGAGAGAGAGAGAGAGAGAGAGAGAGAGAGAGAGAGAGAGAGAGAGAGAGAGAGAGAGAGAGAGAGAGAGAGAGAGAGAGAGAGAGAGAGAGAGAGAGAGAGAGAGAGAGAGAGAGAGAGAGAGAGAGAGAGAGAGAGAGAGAGAGAGAGAGAGAGAGAGAGAGAGAGAGAGAGAGAGAGAGAGAGAGCATGTTTATATTTAAAATAGTAACAATCCAATCTGAGCTGGACAAAAGGTCAAAAAAAAAAAATAGAAAATAAAAAGATTAAAATTACTGATTCAGGCCAAATTATGGAACAGATGTCAGTGATCACTCAATACCTTCAAAGATTTATCTCCCAATTCACAATTTTTAAGCAGAAACGTCAGTGGGCATTGTGAAGTGATGGAAATCAGCAGGTGCTGCCACCATAAGTTTGAAATTGTAAATAAGGTACATGTACTTGCAAATATAACTGATCCTGTTACCTGCAAACTGTAAGCAATTAAACATTTATGAAGCTTATTTAAATACAATTTTAAGTGAAACGCTGCATTGAACATGAATTTGCCACTTGAAAATGTGAATAATTAATGCAATGCCTTCATAAACATTAATCTTTTTCTTCTTCTTCTTTTTTTTTGGACAGGATGTTCCTCTCTTTGAAGGCATCATCTCTGATTTGTTCCCTGGAGTGAAGTTGCCACAGGCAGATTATGGGGTGTTCATGGAAGCATTGAAAGACAACATTAAAAAGAGGCATCTACAAGCTGTGCCTTGGTTCCTGGATAAGATCATACAAGTAATTTTATGTTTATAATACCATGGTGTCTTGTGCTTTACCAGTAGTTGTAACTTTGCAAACCCCCCAAAAACATGTGAAAAAATATGTATTTTATGCACCTTTCATTCCCTTCTTGCCAAACTCACACATTTCAATCACAAGTGAAGAGATACCAGACCAAGTGCTTAGCTCTGTTGCTAAGTTTGGATAAACCCACATAACTCAGAATTTTGGTTGGTTTCTGGGCCGGAGGCGAATCTTTTCATCTAAACCCAAAATGCCCCCAACTGGATTTACTTACAAAATTTACAAGGAGCTGAAGCAGAAAAAAACTGACTGAAAATGACGAAACTTGGCAAGTGGTAGGGTCCAAAGTGCCTTGGCCTCTAAGGTGTATAATTATACTCTAACATTTTAGTGACTGGATAGAAGGGACTATCCTCCTTTTTGAAGGATATGTAGTGGGATAGTAGCATGTGCTCCGTGCTAAACAAGTGGGTAACCAGGTAGAAAACATATAGGAATATCCATGTGCATGAAGAATGCTATTTGGCATGGCTTAGTATTTATTAAGGGTAACTTACAAAATTGAAAATTAAAATAATAAACAAAATGCATTGCAGTTACAGAAATGATTATGAAGTAGTGTTGCTAGTGCACAATGTCATAATGTTACATACAGTGTAAACTGACACTCCTTGCTAGTGCACAATGTCATAATGTTACATACAGTGTAAACTGACACTTCTTCAGGTTTACGAGATGATTCTCGTGCGCCACGGTCTCATGATCGTGGGAGAATCCATGGGAGGCAAGACCATGGCTTACCAGGTCCTCGCTGATGCACTCGGTGACCTGCATACGTCAGGCCTAATGGAGGAATACAGAACAGTGTACCGCATCATCAACCCAAAGGCTATCACCATGGGACAGCTGTATGGACAGTTTGATCCCATATCCCATGAGTGGACTGACGGTAAATAATAATCCCACTTTGTAAAAATTTGCGATTTTCCTAAAAAATTGTGGATGCAGAGTTTATGCTGTTTAGTTGACTACTTGATTCACATTGTATCTGAAATAAAAATATGTATACAAAGTGTTTCCATCACCACTTTGAAATTCAGTTTGTATGTTTTGCATCTTAGTATCCAGCTTGGTACAAGAAAGCTATCATCTGAGGGCATGATATGGTAGATATTACACCATTATTATGAAAAAAAAGTAGACAAAATATAAATTGAAATATTGAAGGAGAGAACAGTTGATGATTATGGGCAATTGGATTGGTAAAGTGTTCACACATTCTTTTTGGTCTTCAGGTGTTCTTGCCAACACATTCCGTGAATATGCCACTAACACTAATGATGACCGAAAGTGGATCATGTTTGATGGCCCCGTTGATGCTGTCTGGATTGAAAATATGAACACAGTATTGGATGACAACAAGAAGGTACAGATATCAATTTGAAAAAAACAAAAAACAGACACACACAGTATAAAAATAAAATCAATAGAACTGTTGCTAACAGCAAATCTGCTTTCAAATAATTAAGATACAATGAATGAATAAATGAATAGATAAGATAAATAAGATGAAATGTGCTGAAAGTTCTTGCCTCACACATCGTATCTCTGTATAAGTTTCTGTATACAGAGTTGGTATCCAAATATGAATGTTAAGTCTTTTATTATTGTGTGTTTGAAGGGAAACAACTTGACTAAAACACTTGTATTGTCTTACCTGACTCTACAAGCGGTAATCTGGTGATTACAAGTGGAACCTCATCAAAATGACATTCAGACATCCAAAATGTTTACCTAAGGGCATAAGTTTTGAGGTCAAAACCTGTGACTGTTTGACACGGACATACTCAGATATTTTAGTCATTTTGCAGAGAACAGATGGTACTTTATTATGAGGCTTCACTCAATAAATAACATGAATGTTGAAAAAGTAAGAAACATCACATTTCTGTAATTTCCGGTATGCAGAGTTGGTTTCTTATACATTTCAGTCAAATATGTTGCATGAAAATCAACATTACAAAAGAAAATGTTTAGGACATGTTTTTTTTCTTCTTTTAAGATGAAGTGATAGTTAAAAGACAAGGGAAAAGTGGACAAAACTTTCTCTATTTTTTAATTTCACAGTGGATATCTCTGATGATGGTCTGAGTTTTGTGGAGAATTTGATATATTTCTGATGACGTAACACTGTGAGCCTGACTTTCAATGTGTTGACCTTTCAGCTTTGCCTGATGAGTGGGGAGATCATTCAGATGAGTAACAAGATGAACTTAATCTTTGAGCCGGCAGACCTGGAGCAGGCCTCGCCAGCCACCGTCAGTCGCTGTGGCATGATCTACCTAGAGCCACACCAGCTGGGTTGGCGGCCCTTTAAAGATTCCTACATGATGTACGATCTTCCTCAGACATTGACGGAGGAGCACAGAGAACTGGTGAATGATCTGTTTGACTGGTTGGTGGAGCCATGTTTGTACTTTATCAGCCACAACTGTAAGATGCTAATCAACACTTCGCCCATTCACCTGGTGTACACGCTAATGAGGCTCTTCACGTGCCTCATGGATGAGATAGCGGTCTCTGGCACTGAGGGGCATGACACCCTCAGTAATCAACAGGTATGGACAGTGCCTGGGCACTAAACTCAACAGGATTTGGTGTTATAATGTGAAGTACTGTTCCGTTCAGAAAATGTGTAAATCACTGCAGTATGGACAAAATATTCTGTTACACCTGATGATTTTTTAAAGTTTTTTTAGAAAAAAGAAATGCTATGCTAAAAACTAAAAAGTCATTTTATCACAGAATTCATCAGGATGTAGCAAAAATTACACCTGATACCGGAGACAATAAGTTGTAACCATACTTAATTATTTGTTTATTAAAATCATAAAAATCTTTAAAAATTGTCATCTCTGGTGTGTTACATTATAAATTGTTAATTGTCTATTTTACCTTTGGGTACCATCATTAACTTCAAGGTACAAGCATTATACATGGCGTAAAAGAGTTCAAAGCTCTGTACTGACTTAGGCTTAAAGGAGTTCAAAGCTCTGTACTGACTTAGGCTTAAAGGAGTTCAAAGCTCTGTGCTGACTTAAGGTATAGATCACAGGCACACATCAATGTTGGCACTTTAATACTGGAAGATTTTCATTTACTAGTGTATATGGAAAGAATCAAATCCACAAGCAAAACTGGAAATATTCCTTAAAAAATGAAGGGGTCATTTGTAAGATCTTGTCACTAACCAGTATGCGAAGAAACGAAAGGTCTGAAAAGAGCAATGGAAAGTCCTCAGACCTGTACCATAAATAAACTCCACACATGCTTTAGAGAAAATAGTAAATTATGGCAGCAAAATGAGTCAAAACTAAAAAATAGGTTGAAATTGACTTTGCCTACAACAAGACAACTTAAAGCCTTCTTTCAGTCTTTCGCTGCTAAATGGTCATTATTTACTCAGGTGAGACTTCCCTTAAATTTGGGAAGAGGTGACCTTGAGATCAAAGGTCAAGGTCAAACTTTCTGCAGAAGAATGGTGGCCCTCTTAGAGGGGTGGCCTCTGGTGAGCGGCACCTGCTGGGGGATGCATGTTTTTTGCACAAAAAAACTCACTTCTAGTTTTTGTTAGAAAATACTTAAGTTAGGAATTGCCAATTTGTATAACTATGGAGTAGGAGAGGTGAGGGGCATATGTATTTAGGCAGAGATAGAATTCAATACATATATACGAATACACAGTCCTGACTGAAGTGCCCTCTACAGGGTGGGTAAAAGAACATTCTATTCTTGGTGTTCCCTGTCATCTTTACTTCACAAGTTCCTGTAGTATGTCTCAAAGTCCACTGGTCCATTTTTCTGTCAAACTGATAAGTTTTTGGTTATGTCTGCCTGCCGTATAGATCATGCTGTGGCTCCAAGGCCTCTTCCTCTTCTCCCTGGTCTGGACCATCGGAGGCACCATAACTGGGGAGAGCCGACCCAAGTTTGATCAGTTCTACCGCACTCTTATCAGTGGTACGGATGCGGAACACCCAAAACCAAAGAGCATCAAAATCACTAAGGTACAGTATCCCAGCCTCCTGTAGGGCTGTCCTGTCAACATGTCACAAACTGCCAATGCCTTATAGTTTCATGAAAGTTTAAAATTTGTCATAGATAACAACTAAATGTCACATAAATTTGACTCCAACTTGAATTAAATTAGGCTGCATATGTTATGTACAGTTTTGTGTTGCCAAATAAAAAAAAAAAGTTAACTTTCTGAAGACTGAGTCAACAATTTTACTCAACATATTGTGGGCACAGTGCACTGAGGAAAGCTGTTGACCTGTGTATATCATTCTTAATGACAAGAAATAAGCAGACAACATGTACAACAGCAGCTGGCCATGTTGAGTGGAAAAGGCTGCATGTTGATGCAGTGACTTTGGTCTATCAGGGTTGCCCAGAGAATACCTGGTAAGTATCTGCATTTTAGTCCTAAGAGCTAGGACATTAGTTATCCCAGGCTGATATCAACTTTGATGTTTCCAGAGCAACTCCTTCCCTGAGCGTGGCACTGTCTATGACTTCTGCTTTGAGAAGCGCGCCAGTGGTCAGTGGCTGGAATGGATGAGCACGATTGACAAGGCGAGCATGGAGATCTCGCCCACAGCTAAAGTCAGTGACCTGATCATCCCCACGTCAGAGACGGCTCGTCAAACCTACTTCCTCAACACCTATCTCAGCCATGAGATGCCACTCATGTTCGTGGGTCCCACTGGTACTGGCAAATCAGCCATAACCAACAACTATCTCATATCACTACCTAAGGAAAAGTTAGTATATTATGCTCTTCCTTGTCTATGTGGGGTGGAGGGTGGGAATGAGAGAGGAGTGTTATGTTTTTTTGTTGTCAATACATTTGTGCATCTGTTATCAGGTCAGTTTCAGTGACACACTAGTAGCACATGTGCTGTCTGAATGCTTTGATAGATTTTGCTCATATTTAGCACAAGGTACCATAACATAATGATGCACGGTGAACAGATTAGATTTCTGAGACACTTACTGCAACATTTTAAGTACTGGTTCAGTATTTTAGCAAACATGCTGTGTGTACATGAAAACTTGATTTGGCCGTGATACACCCATTTTCGGACAGCATAATTAATTAGAAGTGAAATAATAAATAAAAGTAACAATTTATTTATTTCCGTTGACAATTTAAAAAAAAAAGAGCGGTTGAATAAATTTCTGGTGCTCTTTTAATTAGCCTAATCAAATCGGACACGATGTTCAAACCAGCTCCAGTACTTGAATATACAGCAACAAGAGGGGAACATTTGATTTTGAAAATAATAAAACAGAGATCATTGTTTGGACATGTGTAATGATAAATTTCACATTTACAGATATATTCCCAACTGCATCAACTTCTCAGCCAGGACGTCTGCCAATCAGACCCAGGACATTGTTATGTCCAAACTTGATAGGTGAGAATTTTTTAAATCTTTACCTCTGTGACTGGTCACTGGTTGGAGGGTGGAGTGGGGGCTTCTGCTGGAAGTTGTTGCTGGAAAATCTATGTGGTGACATAAGTACAGCAAATAGATACAAGATTCAGCAAGACTATCTCCCTCAGAAACACGCTGGCCTGGAAAATTAGAAAGTCTAGCATTGTTTTTAAAAGTCTTGTTTTACTTATTTACCAGTGAAGTTTCCATGTCAAATAATGCAACCCTAACAAGAGACAAATAACTTGGCTCAGAAGGTGGCATGGATTAAATGATATGTGTGCATCTTGGGGGACAAATAATTACAGTAGCTTCCTACACTGTCTTTTTTTTTTTTTTTGTCTTTAATGGAGTAACCTAAAATATGTACAGTGCATATTTTGCAAAGATTTAGGTGCCATAGGAATACCTTGTGAATAAATGCTGTTTGAAAGTATTGATGACACAAAGTGACTGTATTGGCCCCTAATAGTGCCAATGGCCCCTTAAGCCACCCTCGAATTTTAATGACCCCAAAACGCTAAAATGATAGAGATAGTTTAAATTTAAAATATATATATATATATATATGTATGTATGTATATATATATATATATATATATATATATATATATATATATATATATATATATATATATATATATATATATATGTATATATGTATGTATATGTATGTATATATATATATATATATATATATATATATATATATATATATATATATATATATATATATATATATATATATATATATATATATATATATATATATATATATATATAGTCATTTATCTTGGGCACTTTGCTTTCTACATTGTTTGTTTGAATGTGGCACTTTTGCAATATGTAGAAGTTCTGTTTGCCTCCTCAGCAAACTTTCTCGGGGACCAGAGAAAGTCTGCTAAGGAGGCAAAAGTTCTGTCAGTCAACCCAAAACCTTAAATTTACCTGCTGTGGTAAAAGCACAGGTCTTTGTAGCTTGATAACAGTGTTTTTAGAACCCGATTTCATTGAATTTAGATGGTCAACTTGTGCCTCCAACGTGCTTACTGTATTCATTCTAATAAGTACACAGTGCATGGCCTTAGGGAAAGAAATGACATCATGTGGCTGATAAACAGGAAAAGGACTAGAACTGAGCATGAAAATGTACATTATCAAAAAAAAAAAAAAAAAAGTGAGGCTTCTTTTCAGAAAAAGGGGCAAAAGACCTTATTGGGGCATGTGCCTTTTATAGAATGAAGATGGTATGTATGACATGGTGGAGACCTAGTGGGATTGTGTCAAACATTTATGTTCTTTTGGCTTTCAGTCCCCCCTCCCTTAAAAAAAATCTATCTTAATAGTGCCAGTAGTTGACCACAATATCATGCTTTTATCTTGGAAAATCGAGTTATAACTTTGTGACCTGTTCTTGTGTCCCACCGGAAACATTATCAAACTGTTAGACAATAAATCCCAGTGTGGACTGTTCCATGGTGGGTTTGACCAGAATATTACATTTATATCTTATTTTAATCTGTCGATTCCTGTGCTGTATAGCATTATAATTTATTGTTTGCTTGATTTCTTTGGAGTATAGTATATTTGTGGCAAAAAAGTCTGTTTAGCCCTTTGAGAATTACTTTTGATGTTGATTAAGAAGTATAAAACAATACATATTAACTAGTCACCACAAGTAACCATGCGTACAATATTGGCATACATAATCAAAGTCCTAAAAGTGCTAAGCCCAAACTTTAATGCCACTGGGCTGTTCTATGATATTTTTTTTGTGTACAAATTGATAGACTACTTTAAGAAAGTCTTGTGTTCATTTCTGCAGACGTCGTAAAGGAGTGTTTGGTCCCCCCATGGGGAAGAAGTCAATCGTGTTTGTGGATGACCTGAACATGCCAGCCAAGGAAAAGTATGGGGCTCAACCTCCCATTGAGTTACTGAGACAGTGGATGGATCATGGTCACTGGTACGACAAAAAGGACACCACAAAAATATTCCTGACAGATGTGGTGAGTGGCATGTGGCAAAATATTCCGCTTTCTTTGTTTATTTGTATTTTGGGACACTACACAGTATCTTCAATTCATTCTGATTGGAATTGTGTTATTGTTTCCATGACGCTGCATTTTAAAATGTTGACCCATAATTTGATGTCATTGGTTGTCAGGTGAAAGTCTTTCAGTCCTTCTCACAACAAAGTTATGCTCATCTCAATTAGCATAAGGATTGCAGTTTTGAATTTCTCGTAAAAAGATGTTTAAAAAAAAAAAGATTTTCATTTAGGTACTAGATCTCTCCAATTCTGCAGACTACAGGCTGATGCACATCAACTGGGTTGTTCAGCATGCTTCAAGTGCGATACTTCTAAGTGGTGCTGAATTAAGACAGTTGCTGACTGAGTTCAAAATCTGGCTCGGAAAGACAGACCACCAGCAAAAGCACAAATTTATTTTTTCTTACCTGGAAAGTAAATCAGTGTCAAGACACAACAAATTGAAAATTCTATAATTTTATCATACTGTTTTACCATGTATGGAGCTGCATATGGTCAATGTGTCACTGCTCTGCATGAATATACCACCTTTGCCTTAAGGTTTTTTGTTTTGAGAGTTTAGGTATGTGTAATAATTTTGCAATTTGAAAGAGATGCAGTGTTCATGCTAATAATTGGTAATTGTTACGTTCTTCAGTTATTCTGTGGTGCTATGGGTCCGCCTGGCGGTGGTAGGAATGACATCACTGGACGCTTCTCTCGTCACATGCAGATTGTTTCAATAGATGAGTTTGATGATGCAACAATGGTGCGCATCTTCACAAACATATCAGACTGGCACTTTGCCAAGGGCTTTGACTCTAGCTTCGGAAGGCTTGGAAAGGTAAGACCCAGTCTTAAAGGCTTACTGTAGATACACAATCTTACATGCTTCGTTAATTCATGTGAATGTAATTTCCCTCAATACAAAGTATTTTTGCATATTTATTTCCATGCTATGCCTATTCATGCAATTGAAATTGCTATTTATACATTGTGACTACAAGTACATGCATGATGCATATATAGTGTTTAGTAGACTCTATGAATCTGATATATTGGCTAACATCTTGATAATGGTGGATCCCAGGCCCATCGCTACCATTAAGCATTAATAAGAAAGTACCTATAGGGTTTCTTTTGATGTTAATTTTTACCTAGAGTGACCTTGAAAGGTGAAACTGATACTGGCTGTATCTTGGTAATGGTGGATCCTATAGGCATAAAACACCTTTGACCCCCCTCCATGCAGTTGTAGGACCAAAAGTGTACCTGCAGTAAGCAATGTACAGGCAGTATGCAGTGTACAGGCAGTATGCAGTGTACAGGCAGTACGCAGTGTGCACGCAGTGTACAGGCAGTACGCAGTGTACAGGCAGTATGCAGTACACAGCGTACAGGCAGTATGCTGTGTACAGGCAGTATGCAGTGTACAGGCAGTATGCAGTGTACAGGCAGTATGCAGTGTACAGGCAGTATGCAGTGTACAGGCAGTATGCAGTACACAGTGTACAGGCAGTACGCAGTGTACAGGCAGTACGCAGTGTGCACGCAGTACACAGTGTACAGGTAGTATGTCTCACAAGATAACTTGTGAAAAATTAAAGAATATGTGAATGTGAAATGCTGCTGAAATAACATGTAAAAATATAAATATGTAAGCGCAATTGTCATACATTTGAATCCACACAGATAATGGTACAAGCCACGATGGGGGTGTACAAGGACACTATGGTCAGCTTCTTACCCACACCAACCAAGAGTCATTACGTGTTTAACTTGCGGGACTTTGCCCGCGTGATTCGTGGAGTGCTACTCATCCCTGCCTCAAACATGACGGAGACTGATAAGCTGATCCGCCTGTGGGTGCATGAGGTGTATAGGGTGTTTTACGACAGATTGGTTGACCCTCATGACAGGTAAGGGGACCATCTTGTGTCAGCTGACGATTTAAGCTTTGTAAAAGTTCTTCCTTCATCAGGCAGCAAGACACCTGTTCCTTTACACAGCCAAAACAGCCAACTATCAAGTGTGTGCTTCAATGTCTCTACCTCATTTTCATGGTAATGACAGAATTTTAAATGAGAACTGTACGTGAAACCTCGCAGCACAGCTTGAAAATTTCAAACCAGCAAAACCATCTCTTATGTTATTTTTTTAGCCTCCTTGCAAGGCCCCAATACACAAAGTAAATAGATCTTTAGAGCATAGGATGTACAAGATGGCTATTTCCATCCCAACGATATTGTACAAACAATTTGTCACTGTGAATGTTAAGCAGATTACATCGAACTCCTGGTCTGAGCATTATAACTGAGCATTAATGTCCTAGTTGTGCTAGAACTCAGTATTTTTTACTTTAGAAATTTCAACATTTTGCACAAATTTTGCTGTGTTTGCAAGGAAATGAACTAGTAAGAATGATAGGAGTGACTTATTCTAAGATGGATTCACAGTTGAGAAATCACAATAACTATGAAATACCTCATACTATGTGGACACTTAGCTAAGTGTCACTTCTACACATGTGACCTGTAAAAAAACTGCCCCTTGGAGGGGTCTCATACCTCATTTGGGTTATTTTTTCGGCTGCACTTGTAGGGAGACCTTCTTCAGCATTGTTAAAAATGTCTGCCAGGATAACTTCAAGGTGAGCATAGATAAAGTCCTGGCACATCTCACTATGAGTGGCAAGGTCATCGACGACCACATCCGAAGTCTCTTCTTTGGGGACTACATGAATCCTGACGCAGACAACAGAATTTACGATGAGATCACTGACCTCAAAGAGTTGACCAGAATCATGGAACAGTAAGGCTTTAATTCACTACAGTGGTCCCCCTCTTAAAAAGCCATCCCAAATGCAGCCAAAAAGTGGCCTTATAAGAGGGGCGGTCTTTCTTGAGGGGGAGAATATAATGGAAATACCACACTTTCTACACAAGACTGCTGGCCTTTCAAGAGGGATGGCTTCTAGTGAGAGGGGCCTTTTAAGAGGGAGACCATTGTATTTCCAATTTGCTTCTTCTCAAAAAAAAAATGTATTTTATTGTGTAATACAGCATGAATGTGATTTTACTTTTTCCAAGTCCAAAGGGACAGTGAAGCCATAAAATTTAAACCCAATTCTTCAAGAAAGTGATATCTTTTTGTCGTAAAATGTTAATTTGAAATTCTGACTGCAAGCACAAGCGTAAACATCAGTAGTGCTGACATGTTGAGTACGAACGTACATTAAACATTGAAAAAAAAAAACATGATTTACTTTCAGTTATCTGGATGAATACAACACAATGAGTAAAACTCCCATGAGTCTTGTCATGTTTAAATTTGCCATAGAGCACATTTCTCGAGTTAGCCGTGTGCTTAAGCAGGACAACGGTCATGCCCTGTTGGCAGGTAAGTGTCCAAATTTGGTTCTTTCCATGAATGGCAACATATTTGCGCATGATTTACGGACTATGAGTTGAAATTCTTTATTGTTGTGCTTAAATAGGAAAATTGCGGTGTTATTGCCATTCATATTAGTAAAAAGTGCAAATGACTTAAAACAAATAATGTTTTACTAAAATAATATATTAGTGTAGAAATTAAGGATAATAGTGTTTAGCTCAGCTGTCTTACCAGTCAGCTGAGCATATGAGATGGTCAGTAATCCATCATCCACAATTCATATTTTCTATTTTTAGCTCTTAGCTTGTGCGATCACTCATGTCACTCCGTTAGTCCATTCATCTGTCTGTCCGTAAGCTTTTTGCTTGTGAGCTTCATACAATCCAGTTTTCAAGATAGCCCCATATTACTTTCAGGACTTACCAAGTGTATGTAAATCCAGGTCAAGTTCGATATTGATGGTGCCACCTACAATATTATGTAATGTATGGCTCAAAATGTGAAAATCTTGTGACTGCTCTGGCATCCCTTATTTGTGATAGATCTTCATGAAATTTAGAGGAATTGTGGAAGAGGTCCAAATCTCAAAAACATTTGATACTAGTGGCGCCACCTTTAATTTGATGGAAATTATGAGTAAAAATGTCTGGAAGTATACAAATTCCATATCTCAAAAAAATAATTGAATTAGACATGCCAAATTTGTAGGATACATAGATCATGTCCAATGCTAATATTATATAAGATCGGTGACCTTGACCTATTTCTGCAAGTCACCAGATGTGTTAAGTTGGAAGAAGTGATTTCGTAATGGCAGGGTGTAGCTTGGATACCAATGGCAAAGAGAATTGAGCCTCCACATCAAAATTGTACTTGCGGTGCATTGTACATAAAACTGTACTTGGTGACCTATTATTAGGGTGACCTTGGCTCAAAGATTCTGTGAGCTAGATCAATTTTCAAGGTCATTAAGCACTTAAGAAAAGGACATTCAATTCAATGTCTTTATAAAGAATAAGGCGAATGATGCCAAATGTACCACATTTGTGTATCTTTCGAAGTTTGATATTCCATAAGATGGATGACCTAGATTGAATTTTTCAAGGTCATTGAGGGAATACATTTCAGGATAAGACATTTTGGTGATGGGCCTCTTGTTTTTCTGAACATGTTTCTTTTAAAAATTCATTACTTTCATAGTTTAAAAATCAACTTGTATATTTTAAGAGAAAAGTTTTTCCTGGGCTATATTCTAGTTGCACTTCATGAGCAATAACACGTATATTAAGGACACATTACAATGCCATAGGTTATTTTGGCTGATGTCAACACACTTTAAGTGCCTTGCCAGAGCTCCCAAAAATTTCCATGGGTCCAGTGCCGTTCCATGCTGCTGTATTGACTGCTGTAGATGCCCTGTGGCGTGTTACAGCACCCCTAGTGGCAGTCATTGCAGCAGCATGGATCGGCTCTGGACCCACAGACATTTTTGGGAGTGCTGGCAAGGCACCTAAAGTGCTTGGAGACCAGCCAAAATGACCTATGGTGAGTAATGTTTTTCAATACATGTAATGATAGTTTTACTGTTGAAAAACTTTATATTTGTCCCCCCCCCCCAAAAAAAAAAAAAAAAAGAAAAAAAGAAAAGTCAATTACTTCCACTGCTTTGGTCATGTTTGTAGCTTAAACTTTATAGAAGGCATTAAAGGTAGATGTGTTTAACAGTTAAGTGGATAAATATGATAGGGTATATCTTGTGAGTCAGTGGTTGCTGACAGAAGACATTGTGTTTTCCCCTGAATATTATCTATGCAGAACTTAAATGACATGTGACCATGTTTGTTATTCAGGTATCGGTGGCAGTGGACGGCAGAGCGCCACAAAGCTGTCGGCCTTCATGGCAGACTTTGATCTGTTCCAAATTGAAATCACCAAAAACTACACAGTGAATGAGTGGAGGGAAGATATTAAAAAGGTCAGTAAATCTTACTCTTATTTATAAACACAAACTGCAGGAAATTGTATTTGTAATTTTCCACTCTTTCTACATTACTTAAAGACTGCATCACTATCACTGACCGATGTAAAACCAGTCTTTCAAGCCCAGCTGGATGTCCTTACTACACAGCCTTTAGAGCTTATTAATTCATTCCACCTAATGACGTTATTTCCTGCCAATATCTAAATGTCATCTGCTGATTGTATTTTACTAATTTAGGGATTATTTTTCAAAATTTTTGATGAAACTTGCAAGGAAGATCATTCTAAATTATATGCCCATGGTCAACAGGTTTCCTTGGTGCGCTCTTGGTGCATTGCACCCAGAGCACACCAAGGAAAGCTGTTGACTTAGTCTTCTATCAGGGTGGAATGAGTTAATGCATGCCCTGGGGTGACTTCTGTGTGTTACAAGATCCATGTTCTGGGGCACAGGGCTGCCTGCAATATGTACCTCAAGGCAGCAAAGCCACTGATCAGTTTATGTACATTTTAGAAAAGCCCTATCATGATATACTGCTGTATACTGTATGAGCCAGAGACAGTCCAAGCAGTTACAAGGAGCCAGCGGACAACAGTGCCACATGTTTCCACCCCCAACTGGGTCTCATCAGGCACTGGCAGCGATTGAAAAAATATTCCAATTTTTTATTTTGCGGGGTAGCAATTTTGTTGCCATGCTGCCATGTCTGTGCACGTGCACAATTGCAGGGAAAGGCCTAATTTACGTTTTCTTACCACGTACAGTGCCGACAGAAAGTCTTGCAAAGTCTCCTCTGATCGCCCCTGCATGTGGTCCTCCTCGGGTACATATTGTAAAAGGGACTCCTGCAGAAAACACTGTTAAGAAGTTTGATGTCAGTTACTCAGTGTGCTTGTTGTATACCTGCCTGTGGCGCCCATTGACCATAAATTGGTTATGATGTCAGAATTATAATTTTTATTACACTTTGAAAAGTGATCCCAGCAAGTGGCTCCGATGGTGAGTTTGGGCTCTTCTGCTCTCCAAGTGGAGGCAAGAAAAGCATACAGATAACATTTCATGGGAGTTTATATTAATTTTTTTAACAAAGAGACCCCTTCTGATGGTGTTTTGATTAAAAATTTCTGAGGTCAATTCTCTTACAAAAATGTGGTCGAAATAAAGATTGAAAAAAAAAAAAAAATTAAAAAAAAAAATAAAGATTGAGAAGTGATTGAGCACAATGCACAGCAGCCGTGGCCTCGTCAGCTGAGAAGTCGGCCATGGACTGGATGCAAGGCGACACGCAGGGTAGCACTGGGTTAATTATGTATCATAGCAGTCCTTCACACAACAGATCAAAGGGTCAAGGCATGAAGTGCTTGTTTTCATATAAATGATACCACACTCAATACATCTGATGAGACATTGTTCAAAACTAACAAGAAATAAGATTGCCGCTTAGTGTGCTGAGCATCAAAAAATTCGCACAAAAATAGAGCAACATAATGGCTTCATTAATTTGATCAGTTGAAAAAAAAAGATTTCACAGTGATGAAACCTTCATGAATTGAACACTGATGTCTGTGGATCAGACTTGGTAAAACCAGGATTCCACTTGTAAAACTATCAAGGCTGTTCGTTAAAAGATATGCAACAGACGTGCTTTCTTTCACTTAGTTGATGCTCAAAACTGGAGGCGAGGGCAAGCCTACGGTGTTCCTGTTTGCTGACAATCAGATTAAGGATGAAGCCTTTATGGAAGACATCAGTATGATTCTGAACACAGGCGACGTACCCAACTTGTATGCGTCTGACGAAAAGGCTGAGATCATAGAAAAGATGCAGAATGTGGCCAGGAATGAGGTGGGTTTGATTTTGATTCAGACGAAAGTGCATTTCTATAGGCCTACTTTGGGACAAAAATCCACTTTTAACTCCTTCAGAGATGATGACTTTACCATGAAGACAGTTTTAATATACATGTTGGTATTTCTGTCTCACAGTTATAGATCGTTTTTATATCCCTGTGTAATCTTAAATTGTAAATTGTTACTTACATGTATGGGGAAATGCAGAATTGTACATCAAGTAAAATAATGATGCAATTAGAAAAAAAAATAAAATACAAATTGCACATGTCTGGTGTTTTACATGTTGGTATTTGTGTGTGACAGTTATAGATTGTATATATCTCTGTGTAATCTAAATTGTTACTTATGGGGAACAGAGTCGTGCCTCAAGTAAAATAATGATGCAATAACAAAAATAAAATAAAATTCTAATTGCGCATGTCTGGTGTTTTACAGGGTAAGAAGATTGATGCAACGCCTTTGGCTATGTACAACTTCTTCATTGAGCGCGTGAAGACCAACTTGCATGTGGTCCTTGCCATGAGCCCCATTGGAGATGCTTTCCGTAACAGACTTCGTATGTTCCCGTCCCTCATCAACTGCTGTACCATCGATTGGTTCCAGGTCAGACATTTTTCCACTATTTTTGCTGTGAAACCTGTCATTTATGAAGACCACAGTAACTTAAGCGACAAGTGGTAGATGTTCTTGAATAGCTGACAGTTTATAACATGATGGTTGTAATGAAATATCTTGTGTATTTAGCTTTCATACTAAGACCTTTTTGTATTCTCCAAAGACACGTTGGCAAGCAGTTGTAAACTTGTGTATAATTTGAATGGATTGTTTCAGTGACTGCATGGGATCACAGTTTTATGCACCAATTTCTATTAATTCACAAATACAAATGGATTAATCTTCATTGGTTAAAGATTGTATAGAATACCTCAAAAGAGTATTAACTCTTCCAGTGCCAATCACGTCTTAAGTTGATCTACTTAAGTCAAACTAGTATGAATTATCATTAGGATCCCAGATTCGTATTCCTTGTAAAAAGACCTTTCATTCAAGTACCAGTATGCCTATAGTTCCAGAGAGAATACCCGTCACATGATTCTGAAAAGGTTACAGCTCCTTTTTTTTTCTGCTCATAGTTGAATCCTGAAAATTTATGCTACATGTACTTATGTTAAGAAGCTGTGACAGGTGTTATGTGACTAGTGATTAACAATCTGCTGAAATCAGGCAAAAATTATTGAAGCAGACGTTCAAGTACCTACTAGTTTTAGTCACTTATAATCGGAAAAGTGTTGAAAAGTGTCTGCAAAATAATGCTTGGTATATCTGTGGATTGTTTTTTTTTTTTTTCATGCTGTGTGTCTAGGCCTGGCCTGAAGATGCCTTAGAGATGGTGGCGAACAAGTTCCTGGAGGAAGTGGACCTGGAGGACAATGTTCGCAAAGAGACCGTTGTCATGTGTAAACATTTCCATGAAAGTGTCCGCCAACTGTCTGAAAGGTACGCATACAGAGGGATGAGTTGGCAACAGTTCTGTGGAAAAGAAAGTATATATGAAGAAAACACAAAAAATTCAGCCTAAGTGAGTCCACAAATGTCATTACATTTGCTGGATGAGTACTGAAAACTTGTTTAAAAATGATAAAGCTGGGCCAGCTTGTCTTATTCACTGTGCTGCTGCTGCTGCTGAAATTTAATATGCATTTAATTGTACTAGTATAATACATGTATTTGATGAACAGTTCCTTCCCTGAATTAATAGCAAAGTGCATTTGAGTGTGAAAATACCATCAAAGTTAATTTGCTGACATAGTTTTTCTTAGGGAGACAGTGACAGGAAGAGAATTGAACTTTGCAAATAGATTTCAGATGTTGATGATATGGACGTGTCAGAGGACATTTGACTTTTTGAGATTGGTGATTTTTCCTGTTCTCATGATGATAACATCAGCAAAAAGTTTGCATGATTTTGAAATGAACATAGTATGCTATTCATGCAGTTTGATCTGTCATAATAATCACTGTTGAAGTCAATTTATGTTTCATTGTTTCAAAAGAAAACAGTGACAGGACGCAGTCATAATGTGGTTGTTTTTTTTTTCTCCTTATCTCTACCAAACCAGGTACTTTGAGATGCTGAGACGACACAACTATGTGACGCCTACATCCTATTTAGAATTAATTCTCACATTCAAGAAACTGCTAGACCTGAAGCGAAATGAGATTCTCATGCTGAAGAACCGCTACCTGACAGGTTTGGAAAAATTGGACTTTGCTGCATCCCAAGTGTCTGTGATGCAGAAGGAACTGCGAGATTTACAGCCAGAACTGATCAAGACTTCAGCTGACACAGAAAAGTTGATGGTCAAGATAGAACAGGACACAGTGGAAGTGGAAGCCAAGAAGGAGGTCAGTGTCTGTCTTCTGAGTAGGTCAATGTCTGTCTCCTAAATAGGTCAGTGTCTGTCTACTAAGTAGGTCAGTGTCTGTCTTCTAAGTAGGTCAGTGTCTGTCTTCTAAGTAGGTCAGTGTCTGTCTTCTAAGGAGGTCAGTGTCTGTCTTATTGAATAATCAACTGATAATAGGCATGTCATAATTTACTTATTTTTGGTTCAGTGCTACTGACAAAAAAGCCATGCACATTTGAAGTATCATAATGACTCCAGATTCAAATTTATTGTAAAAAGAACTGTACTTCAAGTTCCCAAATGATGGTAGTTCCAGAGAAAGGACCAGTGATGCAGGTGAACAGCTGTCCACTGGGAGGTTTGTGTGCTGAGGAAAGCTCTTGTGCAACTAAGCACTGAAAGGGGTAATTCAGTTGAAAGTACAAATAAATGAACAATTAATAGCACAATCCAATTCTTCTTAGTCGACCCAGATGTGTATGGCAGATTGTCAACACAGTGAGCTTGCATTCAGTTATTACCATATGAATTAAGATGTGCATACATTGGACGGCAGGTTGTGGCGGCTGATGAGGCAGTGGCTAATGAGGCGGCAGCCGCAGCCCAGGCAATCAAGGACGAGTGCGAGAGTGAGCTGGCAGAGGCTATCCCTGCCTTGGAGGCTGCCATCTCAGCCCTCAACACACTGAAGCCACAGGACATCACCATGGTCAAGTCTATGAAGGTATGGCACAAATAGAGTTTGTTAGAATTAATTATAAGGGAATTGCAGATCAAACCCCTTCTAAAAAGATCTTTAATTCAAGTACCAGCATGACTGGTCAAATGTCCAATGTTTTTTGCATTGTGATGGAACATGAGAAGTCATGCTACAGCTGCCTCAAAGGCATGATCTTCCGGACTTTAGACCACCACAGAAGTTCTCGCACTATAGTGGGCCCTGTGACTATAAAACAACTGTCAAATCAGTCTTAATATATTCAGTGTAAGCTTCGTTGAAACTTAACAAATTTCTAAAATTAATTTGCATGTTTAGTTATACATGTACTTGAAATTGTTGTCAACCAAATTGAAATACTTTCCATCCAGGGCGGCCAGACAGTTTTGTTTGAATGTTGCGTCTTGGTTTGTCAAAGAAAGATAAAACACTGTACAAGGTTGGCTTGCAGCACTAGTCGAAGTCACATTTGATTTTGTTTATTTATTTTACTTTCCTAGAATCCTCCAGGTCCTGTAAAATTGGTTATGGAGTCAGTCTGTGTTATGCTCGCCATAAAGTCGGAAAGAAAACCAGACCCAAGTGGCACAGGAAAGATGATAGAAGATTTCTGGGGACCGTCCGTCAAGCTGCTTAATGACTTGAAGTTCCTGGAGAGACTGAAGACGTATGATAAAGACAACATCCCGCCCGCCATTATCAAGAGAATCAGGGAAAAGTAAGGGCAAAAGTTAAAAATTATTAATGTTCTTGGGTAAAATGAAGACTATGATTCTGTAGGGAAGACCAGGCAATACCATGACCAGGGAAAAAAGGCCATACCAGTTTCAAATTATTCTCTGGAGGCCTAGATAATACTTTCTGCATGCTTAGGTTTGGAGAACAGAAGGGACCAAAGCAGTAGAGAGTTCATTTAATTTGATGAGATAGTAAAATTCAGGTCTGCTAACTGTAGACTTGAACATGTAAGAGACATTGGGGGGTATTTAGTCCTCATGTTGGAACTCTATTCTAAACATTTTTGTTTTAAATTTTATACCATAAAAAGATTGTTTGGGTTGGGGCTATTTTCACGTTTTCTGATGCCAGCAAGGTGTTGGGGGAACTTATTAGAGCCTGCACGGGCGCACTTTGCGAGGGATACAGCAATTTAATGTGATAAAGTATTTTATAAAAAAGCTTAAACTGCTTTCCCATAACTACAGAATTTAAAGTATAAAAATCTCTACATTGCTGTGGAAGTGAATTTAGTACAGAGAACATTTGCCTGTTGTCAGTTTGAAATGTGATCGTTTCTGATACAACCAGTGAAATTCATGAGGTTGGTGACATGGGTGACCCATGACATCATTCATGAGACAGAGAATACACATGAGGAACACACTCCCTATCTAAGTTATATCTCATTAGCATATCCTGCCCAGCTTGTATTTATGGCAGTGCTTATCTCTGATGGGTGGTGCTATCAGTGCAACTATCTAGGAGCCAGTATAGCACTGCCCAGCAGGAGGTGCCAGTTATGCCTCACACTGGCCCCAGTGCATTGAGCCCAGGCTGGGATAATTGGCAACAATAACAGGTGTAGCTGTGTTAATTACAGGGACTGCTTATAAGTTCATGATATAATTGGCAAGTACATGCATACATGATTACATGTATACAATTAGGTTTTTTTGTTTTTGTTTTTGTTTTTTTTTTGGGGGGGGGGGGGGGGACGCCAGCCAGTAGAGGAAATACAGGGCTTGTGACTGGGATGAGGTTTCAATCCTATGTTTGCATTGTGGTAAAACCAGTGTTGCCAACCTGCCAAACTTAAAATCCGGGAGATAAAAAGTAACTTTACGGGAGGTTGATAAATTAATATGAAATATAGAAGGGAAATATTGATGAAATTCCGGGAGGTGACTCAAAATTGTCAAAAATCCACACTTTTTCAAGCATTTTCAGCATAAAATTCCGGGAGTCTCCCGGGAAATCCGGGAGGGTTGGCAACACTGTAAAACCTCAACCAAATGTAAATATTATGCTCCGGATCTCATTCTGGTTGCAAATCCTTCATGTTTCTGTCTTACAGGTACACCAGCAATCCGGAGTTTGAGCCCGGCCTGATCAAAAATGCCTCCACTGCTTGTGAAGGTCTGTGTCGCTGGGTACGAGCCATGGACGTTTACGACAGAGTGGCCAGGGTGGTTGCCCCCAAGAAAATCAAGCTGGCGGAAGCTGAAGGGGAGCTTGCTGTCCAGATGGACAAACTGAACGCGAAGCGAGCACAGCTACAAGAGGTGACAGACAAACTGCAAGCCCTCAATGATGAGTTTGAAGCCATGCAGCAGAAGAAAAAAGATCTGGAGGACAACATCGAGTTGTGCTCTCAGAAATTAGAGCGTGCAGAGAAACTGATAGGAGGTTTAGGAGGAGAGAAAGATAGATGGACTGAGAATGCCCGTGTGCTTGGGGAACGGTACATCAACATTATTGGAGACGTGCTTCTGAGTTCAGCTGTTGTAGCGTATTTGGGTGCTTTCACAGTCAACTTCAGACAGGTTTGTTTCAGCATTTGTTCTTCCCTTGCTAAAATTAAATGTAGAGAGAGAAAGTCATTAAAAAGCAAATTTTAATGTATGCTTTTGCTTTGATTGAAAGGTAATTGTCTTGTAATATAGAGGCCAGCATAATTGAATACAATTCTGATTTAGTGTAGCAATCTTCTTGAAAAATTTATGTTTCAAGTGGCAAAACAAACAGTTCATCATCAAATATAAAACTGACAATGTGAAATCAAAATGACTGCCTTTCAATTTGATAAGGTCAAAGAGCAGATGTACATACAATTCATTTGTGTAATTTGAGTGAATTTTGTTCACTTGTTTGTCGATTTATGTCCCTGAAAACACCCGTGACCTTATCACTGGGTGCATCATTCCTCAGTGTAAACTTTATTTAGGAGTTGCATGAATCAGTCTTTTTTGTCATAAACTATGAAAATGTTTATAAACAAATAAGCAAATTTGTCCCCAGCAAGGTAAGACTTAATATGGTCAATGATTTCTTGTTGGCAGGAATGCACAGGGCAGTGGCATAAACTGTGCGAAGAAAAGAACATCCCCTGTTCCACAGTTTTCTCGCTCAACGGAACTTTGGGCGAACCAGTCAAGATCCGTGCCTGGCAGATAGCAGGTTTACCAGTGGACAACTTCAGTGTCGACAATGGCATTATCGTTTCCAATTCCCGCAGATGGCCTCTCATGATTGATCCTCAGGGTAAAGGAAACAAATATCTTTGAAAATTTGATGTTCATGTTCATATCTTTTTCATTTGTATTTATGTAAAATTTTGAAAAATATACTGTATAAGATAGAAACGTAGTTCCCTCATGAATTGTGTAAAAGTTGTAAAGGTGGAGTTATAGATGATGTAGAGTGAAGATTGTACCAAACTGGGAGAGAGGCCACAGAAACAATAACCGTTGTGACCACGTCAAAGGCACATGTATTAAGTCAAGACTCAGTTACGGACTTTGTGAAAATGTGCACGCTGGTAGATGTATCTGTGGACAAAGCTGATGAAATTAAGCCCTTTTTTCTTAAACACTGATAAACAGGGTGGCACATTGCCAATTACATGTACTTTGGAAACCATATTGCATAAGTATATTCTGCATGTGGCAGCAGAACATACACAGGCCTTCTGTTCTGAGTTAGGCGGTAAACCAACAATGATTGCCTTAGATGAGACCGGCGCTGATGCCTGGCTGCTCAGCTCTAAACATTGTTGCCAAGCCACTACTTCATGATTCCAGCTCAGTTTTGAGAGACAGAGAGTATCTAGAGGTCTTTAACGACAAAACAGTTGCACAGACTACCCTTGCTGTGATTAGTGTAGCAGGAATTTAGTATGGAGTTGCATTTGCAATGGACAGGGCAGCTTATGTGCTACCAAATGCCACACATGGTCGCTGTATGTGGCTGATCTTGCACCTGGTTCATTCCACCCTCAAGAACCTTGATATACCACAAATGAGTATCATGTGTGGGAGTTTGATACTGCATTACACGTATAGGATGAACTTGACTTATTTTCTCAAGGTCATGGAGGGAATGCATTTCAGGCAATTGCTTTTTGTGATAGTCATTACACCTGAACTGTATCCATATACCATTACAGATAAATTAAACAGACTAAATGTGTTTGACGTGAAGACATGGTGGCGTCACTGCCGGTATTATTTGGAACTAAGGTTAAAGGTCATACTACGGTATAAAAAACACATTAAATTCACTATTGTGATAATAAATTGAGATGGAACTAGAAAATTAATGCCAAATATGCATTATGCCAATTTGATAAAATTTTGGGTCACCTTGATGTGTATTTTCAAGGTCATCAAGTGCTTTAGTAAAGGACACTAAGTTCAATATGTTGAAAAAGAATTACACTAATGATAGCAAATTTACCACAAACATGTATCATGTTTGCAAGTCTGATATTGCATAATATAGATGACCTTGACCTACTTTATCAAGGTCATGGAAGGAATGCATTTCAGGAAATGATTTTCTTTTTTTTTTTTTTTGGTGATGGTCATTACATCTTAACTTGTGAACATATATCTGTATACCATTCCGGGAACATTATACAATTACAATCTCCGGAACATTGTACAGCCAAATATCTATGCTGTGTGGAATCCTGCTGACACCACTGGTGACACCACTGGTGACACCACTGGTGGCACCACTGGTGGCATTAATTTGAGCATAAGCCATAGGTATCAAAAACATTTAGTTCATAATTGGGATTATAAATTGAGATGGAACTACAAAATGTACACCAAATTAGGCTAGGCCAATGGTCATATTAATGTCATGTGGGATTACCTTGACCTATATTTCAAGGTCATTAATCACTTCAGGAATGAACACTAATTCCAATATGTTGAGAAAGAAAAAGGCTAATGATACTGAATATACCACAAATATGTGTTGTGTGGAAATTTGATATTGCTCCATGTGGATGACCTTTAACTACTTTCTCAAGGTCACAAAGGAATCACATTTCAGAAAACAAATTTTCTGTGATGGTCTTCAAATTACACATGAGCACAGCACAAGGCACACGGGCCTCTTGTTTAGATCTCTTGGAATAATGGTAGTGTGTATAGAGGGTGGTACTGAGCACAGCAGTGTGGATAATTCTGATGAATGTGGAAACAATATACTTTGACTTTCAGGTCAAGCCAACAAATGGGTCAAGAACATGGAGAAGGCGAACAAACTGAACATAATGAAGCTGTCGGACCCGAACTATGTGAGGACCCTGGAGAATGCCATCACGTTTGGCAGCCCAGTCTTGATGGAGAATGTTGGTGAGGAATTAGATCCCATCCTCGAACCCATTCTACAGAAATCCACGTTCAAACAGCAGGGGGTGGAGTATATCAAACTAGGAGACAACCTGATTGAGTACTCACAAGACTTCAGGTTCTACATCACCACCCGCTTGAGGAACCCACACTATCTTCCAGAGATATCTGTCAAGGTGAGCTGTTGTCCAGATAACTCACTTGATAATGGGACAAGTTGAACCCTGTTCAATCAAGGCACAACAAGGGAAGCTGTTCACTTGGAGCATTTTTTTGTCTTCTGGAAAAAATGGGAATGCTGGTCTTCAAGTGAAAGGTCTTTATTTGAAAAATATGCACCTGGAATCAAGATTGTACTTCAAATAAGCACATCTCTTGTTCTGATCAGCGATACAAGATTTGATATAAAATGAATGGAAAGTGAATCAGTAGTTTTTTAGCTCAGTCTACAGATCAAAATGGTGAACAGGTGATAGTTAATAAGTGACAAAATTGGATGTTTGTAGAGTAATTTATGTGTGGAAAATTATAGTTTTGGAAAACCAAACATAAGTATGCATGCATGTTTATGCCAAATGCATGAATGTTACACGTTTGGCCTGTAGGTGTGAACTGTTACACGTTGTGCCTACACGTCGTGTAGGTGTAAAATGTTCCACATTCTGCCTGTAGGTGTGTTTGTTGAACTTCATGATCACGCCCCAGGGTCTGGAGGATCAGCTCCTGGGCCTGGTGGCAGCCAAGGAGAAGCCTGAACTAGAGGAGAAGAAAAACCAGCTTATTGTAGAAAGTGCAGCGAACAAGAAACAGTTGAAGGAGATTGAGGATAAGATCCTGGAAGTTCTTTCTTCATCCCAGGTATGTTGGAACCGAGCTGTGCAATTGTGTTCAATTTTTAGGCCTTCATTGTCTGTGAGAACCATGTATGTTGCCAGAATATTTGTGCTAATTGCAGCATTTATTTTATGGATTAGTACCATTTGAATATGAGGCTCAGTCCTGCATGAAAATTAAATACGTTGAAAGAAAACACAAAGAGATCTTACGCTGGTGTTGATGGAGAAATTGATGGGTGGGAATGTAAATGAGTGTACAGGGAGCATACAGGTGTGATGCAGTGTGGATACAGTGGTGTTGGGTCAGTGAATGAGCTGTTCATCCATCAGGAAAATAGGATATGGTAAGAAAACGCCAACTAACCTGAGGCAGTAGAAAGTGTACAAAACTAGGGGAGCTTGCATGCCACGTTTTAGGTCTCACACTGAAGTTTCATCAGGGGGAGAAGACTGAGGTTCCTAAAATTTTATCCATCAAGTTAACATGGCTTTGAAATTTTTCATACAATCAGACTCCCCCTCCCACCTCCACCCAGCCATATAAGAGATTATTTATCCTGCAAATAATGTCACAATGCATGACCAGAGAGCAAATCTGTGCACTGAATGAAATTTTAGGAGCTTTTTCTCCTCATGACGCCTCCATGGGAGAGGGGTGAAACATAGGGAAGGCTCCTCTAGCTTTCTACACTCTGTATACAGCTCCAGTAGACTGTTTTTATATTATACCTTATTTTCCTGGTCATAAGATGTTGGGAGATTCGTTGTAGGAAATGACCATGGATGAATATACATGTACCCAATATTGATTCAGGTTAAAGATATTCCACACGTGACATAACACTGTTATGTTTGAAAGATGAATTATACTGCTTGCAAAATGATGATCCAATATTTTCTGTGCCCAGGGCAACATCCTAGAAGATGAAAGGGCCATCCAGGTGCTGTCTTCGTCCAAACGTCTGTCAGAAGAGATTGCAGCCAAACAGGAGATTGCCACAGCAACAGAGATACAGATAGATGAGACCAGGAATGGGTACACTCCAGTAGCCGCTCATTCTTCCATTCTGTTCTTCTGCATCTCGGAGCTTGCCAACATTGAGCCCATGTATCAGTATTCATTGACCTGGTTCATCAACCTGTATTTGCAGGTAAGAATAGGGAGCATCTGCAACCTGGGATAAACACAGTAATACTTAGATGACTCTTGTCTACTCAGGATCAAGAGGGATCAGCTGATATACTCCTGCTGACGTAGCTGATTGGTAGGGAGGTGTCAGTTGATCTCTCTTTCATCAGTGGTGCCCTCTAGTGATTCAAATATTCTAGGGGTACCTCCCCCTCCCCCTTTCCCCTCCGTTTAGTTGTAAGTGGTTCCTCAAAGTTGGCTTTCAGTTGGGAAATACTGTCAGATCTACATTCATTACAGTATTGAAACATCTCACTTTGTAGGCTCCAATCTCAACTCGACATTTCAATTATCTAATTTGTTCAAAATAAGTATATTTGATTATAAATAGGAAGGTAAATATAAATGTTGATATTTTCACTATGTTTCTCTTGTTTTTGAAGCTTGATGCAATTCAGAATTCACCTCATTATAAAACTTGGACATTACTTTAGCAATACCAGTTGGTGCTGTTAAGTCTCACAGGTGAAACAAGTGGCTTATTGACTGCACATATATTGTTTTCTCTGAATTAACCTTATATGCAGTCACTGTCTGAGTATCCAAAATCAGACAGACTGGTTTCTGATGATGATAACTTCGTATCGAACTATCTTTTCTGTCCGCATTACATAACATTATTTTTCCATGCAGTCCATCACCAATAGTGATGCCTCGGATGATCTCCAAGAGAGGATAGAGAATCTGAATGACCATTTTACCAACAGCATCTATCGTAATGTTTGCCGCTCACTCTTTGAGAAAGACAAACTTCTATTCTCCTTTGTACTCAACGTAGGCATACTTGAAGGCAGGTGAGTAGTGTACAAGAAATTGTGAGTTCATTGACCGTTCTAATGGGCTGTTTCTGGCAGGACTTTCATCATTTATAGGGGCTATTAATTATTTAGTAGAAGGAGCTTCTGTCAGAATTTTGAGGGACAGTAATTGCGAGTTTTTTTTCCAATTTGGTAGAGTGTTTTAAGTTTAATTGTAGTAGTTATTTGTTTTATTTGAAATAATTCTTTTAATATATTTTTCTGGGAATCTGTATACTGATAAGCTGTATGTGGTCACCTGTCTAAACCTTGTCACCTGGAAAGGTTTTAATCAAGCTGAAAAGAAAGTTTTCATTATTCTCCAATTAGCTCCAATTTCATGGAATCAAAAATGTATATTGTATGCCATTTTGTGTCAGGTCAGAATTGATGAAATTAAAAGTTACTGTATTGGATACCTTTATGTTTTTAATTTTATGACTGGAACATCATTTCAATGGAAATTAACTTTGCACGATAATTGAAACAATTATAACAAGATTTTCCAATGAGGAACTAAAGGTGCATTTATGTACATTATCTACATGTATTTGTAATTCCAGATGAAAATTGCAGACTTCTTTTGTTACCTGTCTTCTTACTGAAATAGTCTGTTTTCATTAATCTCCCTTGGGTTTATTTTCATTTTTTTCTCTGCTAATTCTGTTTTCAGGGGTAAGATTGATGACACAGTGTGGCGCTTTTTGTTGACGGGTGGTGTAGCTCTAGATAACCCTCACCCCAACCCAGCCCCAGAGTGGCTAGTGGACAAGTCCTGGTCTGAGATTGTCAGGGCCTCTGCCTTGCCCAATCTCAAGGGATTCATGGATCGTAAGTAAAATGTCTTTCTGTTTGACTGTTTAGGTATACCTTTCTCACCAATAACAGAGTTGTCTTGGTAGACAATAATGTGGTGTTATATTTGGCTTACCAAGTGAGCATTCCTCACTTTCAGAACCTCATTTTGGTGCTGTCTCCCTAGAATTGTATAATTTGAATTGTCCAATGTATTGAATTGCACACAAATAACATTTGTTAATGTTGGTTTTTTGCTTTCGGATAAAAAAAAATGGTTTGAGTGAAACTCTTACAAAAATATATTTTCATAACATATTAGAAAATACAGTACATGTATGTAAATGTTTACTGGCTTTATTATGCCCCACTCCTGCTGGAGGAGGGGCATATAGTAATGGCTTTTTCTGTGTGTCCATGTGTCCGTCCTCTTTTTATGTCCAGGCTATAGTTCACTTGTCCTTCAACTTGGAGCAATGAAACTTTACACACAGATGCATATATATATAAGGGTGTGTCATGTACCAAAAGTAGGTCACAAGGTAAAGTATCTGGGTCAAAGTGACATATCCTTATAAAATTGTGTCCAGACTATAATTTCTTTACTATTTAACTTAGTTTCATGAAACTTCACACGCACATATATCTTGATCTAAAAGTGTGTCATCAAACAATAGTAGGTCAGTAGGTCAAGTATCTGGGTACTGGTGATACATTTATGTAAAACTATATTACACTTCATGCCCAGGCTGTAATTCTGTAATTCTGTTGTTCTTGGAGTTAGAATCATGAAAAACATTACGCACCTGTGTATATGGACACAAGAGTGTGTCATGCATAAAAGTGGGCCACTAGGTCAAATATCTGGGTCACGGTGATGGCCTATTTTGATTGATGACACTCATTCCAAAATGAGACCTGTGATTAGCAAGCTTATAAATGAGGCAAGGGGGCATGGATCCAGCAATCTCTGATTACCTTTAAATTTGAGTTGTTCTTGTTAGTTATTTTAAATTTATTTATTTTGTTTTTTTTTCGGGGGGGTGGGGGTGGGGCAGGAATAGTGGATGGGGCTAAGTAGAGATTACAAATGTCATTACAGTGATCCCTGTCACCAGATACCAACCCTATTGCAACAGAAAAAGTGGTCATGAAAGACAGGTGGTCTGTCGTAACAGGTAGCTTGACATGGCAAGTATATGACTCAGGAATTTGTAAGGTGTTCTGTCATGAGTGGGTGGTTTCTCCTGACAGAATTATTCCTGACAGGGACTACTGTAACGTGAGTTGTGTTTATCTGTGTTCAGATGTGAAGGAAAACGTGGACAAGTGGAAAGCGATGTATGACTCTGCCACGCCGCAAGAGTGCACGTACCCAGAACCCTTTGATGCAGTCGGAGGCCTAGACCGAATGGTTATACTGCGTACTTTGCGTCCAGACAAGATGGTGCCAGCGGTACAAGAGTTTATTGTAGACAACTTGGGCCAAACTTTTATTGAACCTCCCACTTTTGACCTGCCTGGGTCATTTGCTGATTCCAGCTGTTGTGCTCCACTGATCTTTGTCCTGTCCCCTGGAGCTGATCCTATGGCCGCCTTGCTAAAGTTTGGTGAGGATATGGGATACACTGGAAACAGAATACAGACTATCTCCCTGGGACAGGGACAGGTAAGGACTGCATGGGGCAGCTTGTCTTACAGGCTACCTCTGTTATGATCACATTCTGGGGCACAGATGATCGTTCAGGAAGTTGACTTTGCAGCTTGCAAAATAGTGGTCTATCAAAACAGATAGTCTGCCAGGTGATCCTGTCAAAACAGATAGTCTGCCAGGTGGTTCGGTCAAAGGTTTCACTTTGCTGAAAGACGGACAAGGGGACACATGCAACTGCATTTTGGGATAGTGGAAGTATTGTCTGTATCTTTTATTCAATTTTATGCTTGATGCCAGTGATGTTTAAACTTTTCCCCCTTGAATTTGGGCTGAATCAAGGGCTTCCCTTGGTATGGGGCTTTGTATCTTGATATGTATTATCTACAGTTTTTATTCAAATTGTTTTTCATTACTGTTGAAAAATCAAAAACTTTGAGCAAATAATATATGACCACCACCAGATTTGGCTAGTTTAGGGCGAAAAGGCTTTAATTTAGTTTAAAGTTCCCATTGGAAACTTGTATTTATCAGGATATTATAATTACTAATATGGGGAACTGGCATGTTTGATGTTTTTGCAACCTAGTATCTGTTTCAGTGAATACTAATCAACATCATCAGTTTTATTTTCATGTTTGGGTGATTAAGATGACAGAAAAGGTCAACACCTTTTAAATGATTTAAACAGAAAGCAAAATTCCATTGCTTCTTGTATTTTGCTTCTATATATTGGACTTTGTGTGACAGGAAGGCAGTTGTGAAATGAAGTCACTGATATTTGTTCATCCTTAATACAGGGTCCCATTGCTGCCAAAATGATTGACAATGCAATCAAAGATGGGAGTTGGGTAGTTCTGCAGAATTGTCATTTGGCCACCAGCTGGATGCCAAAACTGGAAAAGATCTGCGAGGAGGTACAGTCACAGTGTTATAGCCATCCTGACAGATAGCAGTATCCACCAAGCTGACATTCTCCCAAGTTCCATGTGTTTTTAGTGAGCTAACTGTCAATAATAATGGAGTGGTACCACCATGCAGAATAATGTATCTGACAGCTAGTGGTAGATGCCATTTTTTCCAGAGCATTGATAGAAATGTTTTGGAGGGCAGGGGTGATAACTCTGAACAGTTACAGAAAGTGCTTCTTAATTACCCAGGTTAGGGGTAATAACTCTGAACAGTTACCCAGGGTAGGGGTAATAATTCTAAACAGTTACAGAAAGTCCTTCTTAGCTACCCAACTGTAGGTAGTTTGTATGGATTCCATTTTGAACCATCTGACAAACTTACAGTAAGGTTACAAAGTAGCAGTGTACTTGTCCCTTTTTGTACATCTGGTGTTAACATTTTTTGAACATAAATCTATTGGTTTAACTATGTCCAGGATTGTAAATGTATTGTCTCCTGATTTTTTTAGGTGATAATACCTGAGAATACCCACAAAGACTTCCGCCTGTGGTTGACCAGTTACCCATCTGATGAGTTCCCTGTTTCCATTTTGCAAAACGGTTAGTTTGGCACAAGGATATGGGCGCATGATCTTAAAATGCATAAAAATTGCACACATGTGTAGAGTTAAAAATAATAATATAGCATAAATTCATGTGCTGATCATAAACTGAATATATTTTGCAAGCATCAGACTTTTTTTTTTTGGTGCATTTTTTTCTTGTTAGCTGTGCTGACTTGTCAGTCAGACAATCATGTATTGTGAAAACTACTGTGTGAAATTCTTTACTTTTACAAATAGATGTTACATAGTTGAACTTTCACCAAAATGGTGGAAATACAGTAAATTAATTTAATTTCACTGTATTTATTTTTGCTTATTTTGCTAATGCTTCAAAACTTTCAAAATAAGAAGACAGTGAAAATATTTTTAACATGGCATGGATAGAAATTATAACAAAAATATTGAATTAAAGTTTCAGTGAAAGGTGCAAAATGCAAAAACATGCCAATATTAGAACCTGTGAAAACAAATGTACTCACAGTACATTCTATGTCAGGCCACAAATGCATAGTGTTTAGTAGATTCAAGCTTTTTGCTTATTCAGTGATTGCAGTGAAACATGGTCACATTATAATGGTTACAAGTGTACCCAATGCAAGTAATGCTAACAGGGCATGTCAACTGTAGGTGGTAGGACAGGCAACGTCTCCCACTGATATCCACCTGGTGCAGGTAGAAACAGGGTAAGCGAAAACTGCTTCATTAAAAATGTCCTGTGGCACAGGCAGCAGGTGCTGCCACCTAGCAGAAAAGTGTACATAACATGTCCTATTATTAACCCTTGTTTTGTAAACAACTTCAGGTGTCAAGATGACCAACGAACCACCAAAGGGGTTGAGAGCCAATTTGTTGCGGTCCTATTTGAACGACCCAATATCTGACCCGGCATTCTTTGGTGGCTGCGCTACGGTGAGTGTTATGTATGCTACAGACAAACTAAGCTGTGATTGGTTACTAAGAGGTAGGATTATCATTAAACCAAAGTTTTTCTCATTGAGTTATTTGCTTGCCAACATATTGATACAGTATGAATTGAATAGAATGTGATAATCTGCATTGCAGACCTTGATGACAGCATTTTGTGCCAATTTTACAGTATGACCAGCTCTCTGCCCTCCCCCCACGACACGGTACAGGTATATAGTGGGAACTTTCCATGGACAGTAATAGACAAAGCGTACAGATTGTCTTCTGTGACAAATGTCTTGCAGTGAAAATTAACTGACTTAGACCCCAATTCATGACATTACTCATAGACAACGGGACCTGCCACGGAAGTGTTTAAGCCCACATAATGAGTGGACTGATAGTTTAAAGCATACAAATTTATTTGTTCTTATTTGCTCTGAACTGTAGTTTCAAGATCCGTAACAAATGTTTGTGTAATTATAGTTAAATTTGTTTATTTTGAACAATAGGACAACTACAAGAAGGTAATTGAGAATGTTTTGATGTAAATTTGGAACCATAACCAGACACTTTTCCTGAATGAAGCCTACTTGTATCATATCATAGCCTGTCATACTGCCTCAAATGGCCATGCTATGGTTTAGTATGCTTCCATTTACTTGTTAGAAATAAACCCTTGTACAAATAGTTTATTGCATGTAAAAAATCCCTCAATCACCTGTTTAATACAATATAAAAAATACAAACATGTCATAGTATGTTAACATGTGGTAGTATAGTCACATGTGATAGTATATTCACATGTAATAGTATAGTCACATGTGGTAGTATAGTCACATGTGGTAGTATAGTCACATGTAGTAGTATATTAACTCCTTCCACCCTAATGATGCTTTTTTCCCTTTAATATCTCAATGTCGTCTGTTCATTATATTTTATTAATTTAGGGATTTTTAAAAAAAAATTTTGGATGAAACTTTGCATGGAAGATCGTTCTAAATTATATGCCCATGGTCAACAGCTTTCCTTGGCATGCTCTGGGCCCAATGCACCCAGAGCGCACCAAGGAAAGCCATTGACTCAGTCTTCTATCAGGGTGGAATGAGTTAACATGTAGTATATTCATGTTGTAGTACAATGCCATGTATAGTGTAAATTAAAGACTGAGTCAACAGCTGTCTTTGGGTCCAGACATGTTGAAGAAAGCTGTTGACTCAGGCCTTTCATTTTTGCTCTGGACACATAGATGCACTGTATGTTGCTATTATGTAGATTTTGTCCCCAAGATCTATAAATTTGAATTTGGAATTATTAAAAGTACTTTTGAAGAACACAACTCCAAAGGAGTTAAAATAAAGATCAGGTATTTTTGAGGTTCAAGTTTCTCATAAAGTAGGGGCAGTATTTTAAGAGACCACTCCTGCTGCCACAAGACGTGATCTTGTCATACCGGTGGTCTCTCATGATAGCAATTAACATGACAAGGAAATGCTTTGGACCAGTGCAAAGTACACACACATGTAGTTTCATGAGAGAGGGTTATTTGCAATCATGAATGTCTTGTCCTCTTCCTTGAAAACTTGGGCTACTGTATGCTTATAAAAGATCTCATAGACTCTGTCTCTCTCAGGTATTTTATATAACTTAAACAGGAGGAATCTGTGAGGTGCAGAACAGGAAACTGAACCAGCCAAGTCAAACTGGTGGTCAAATATCTGAATCAATGTTTTGGACTGATTTCCACATGTAATGAAAAAACCAATTTGAATGAGAATTTAATAATTAATTGAATGAGCATTTAAAATGTGAAAAATTGTGAAACAGCTGATTATGATTAGGAAGCAAAGGTTACTGGTCCAAAACTTATGCAACTTGTTCTTGTTATTTACTTTGTCATGCTGTACATATGCAAGTAGGACCTAGACATCCAGGTTACTGGTCCAAGACCTATAGAGCCGGCTCTTTGTTATTTGCTTTGTCATGCTGCAAGTAGGACCTAGACATCCAGGTTACTGGTCCAAGACCTATAGAGCCGGCTCTTTGTTATTTGCTTTGTCATGCTGCAAGTAGGACCTAGACATCCAGGATACTGGTCCAAGACCTATAGAGCCGGCTCTTTGTTATTTGCTTTGTCATGCTGCCTGTAGGACCTAGACATCCAGGTTACTGGTCCAAGACCTATAGAGCCGGCTCTTTGTTATTTGCTTTGTCATGCTGCAAGTAGGACCCAGACATCCAGGTTACTGGTCCAAGACCTATAGAGCCGGCTCTTTGTTATTTGCTTTGTCATGCTGCAAGTAGGACCTAGACACCCAGGTTACTGGTCCAAGACCTATAGAGCCAGCTCTTTGTTATTTGCTTTGTCATGCTGCAAGTAGGACCTAGACACCCAGGTTACTGGTCCAAGACCCATAGAGCCGGCTCTTTGTTATTTGCTTTGTCATGCTGCAAGTAGGACCCAGACATCCAGGTTACTGGTCCAAGACCTATAGAGCCGGCTCTTTGTTATTTGCTTTGCTATGCTGTACATATATGCAAGTAGGACCTAGACACCCAGGTTACTGGTCCAAGACCTATAGAGCCGGCTCTTTGTTATTTGCTTTGTCATGCTGCAAGTAGGACCTAGACACCCAGGTTACTGGCCCAAGACCTATGGAGCCGGCTCTTTGTTATTTGCTTTGTCATGCTGCAAGTAGGACCCAGACATCCAGGTTACTGGTCCAAGACCTACAGAGCCAGCTCTTTGTTATTTGCTTTGTTATGCTGTATATATACAAGCCAAGTAGAGTGTAGACACCCACACATTGTAGTCATAGATGGAGCCCTATAGAGCCATCAAGTTGTTCAGTTGCAGATTTAAGAATTATCAGCAGCATGTTTTAGCATTTAGTTGCCATTTTTTCCTGATAAGCTTTCTGTCACAAATTTTCTGGTGTAGACGTGGACTGCTATGTGCATCTTAGATGTGTATTTCTTTCGACTCAATATTTTGCACGTTTTCTCTTATTTTGAAATTGACAATTATTTTCTCATTTATTACATAATGAAATCCAGAGACTTTCATCCAAATCTAAAGCAGGAATGAGGAATGATCATTCATTTAATGAAAGACCAGCCGTATAGGATGTTCATATTTCTTAAGATCTTGCGTGTTACTGAAAAATATGTACTGTAAAGAAAGTCAATTTACACAGTTTATTAGCACATTGATCTCATCCAGGTGTAAACATGTATGTACATGTATATCATATTCCCAACATCAGGGTACAAGAATTTAATTTAATTTGATGGAAATCTTGCATGATTAACATGGCAGGAATATAGCCATAATATAAGAAGAGTGGCGTCTCTTGAGAGGCAAACTGTAGGTCTTGCAGAAACACAAGTTTGTGGCTTCCCAAGATTACTCATGTTGAGAAAGATCATCCATAGGGGTATAATGCCATCTAAACCATTGGAATACAGTCAGGTTTTGACAGAAATATACTGATGCCACTTGTTGTGATTTTCAGACTCACCGCTGGCACAAAATGTTGTTTGGCCTATGCTTCTTCCATGCCATGGTTCAAGAGAGACGGAAGTTTGGACCCCTGGGCTGGAATATACCTTATGAATTCAACGAGTCTGACCTCCGCATCAGCATGAAACAAATGCAGGTATGGTATTATGTCAAGTAGGGAGCATTCTTTATGCTGGTTAACCCTGACTCTCGTGGTTTAACACTTGGTGAACAGCTTTCTGTGGCATAGGTAAAGTTACGCACTTGAATCAGATAAAGCTTTTCTCCTACAGCATGCTGACCCCATAGAATCTGACACTCAAAAGGGTATTTTCATCAAATGATACCATTGAGTAAGGGGTCAGCCAAAATTATCAACATTTTCAAAAGTGTACACAGAGTACTCTCTCTTGTAACCCCCTCCCTCCCTCCCAAAAGAGTACTCTAAAATGTTGATTTTAGGCTAAATATTGATTCACATTTTCAAAATTAGCTAAAAACGTACATTGATCTTGACCTCCTCCCCCCTGCAGACTGTATGTGATAATGTGAAAATGTTGATGAAAACGTCTGACCCCGAAAGATGTTAAAGTGGCCAACATTTTGTTGCTGTTAAGGAAGAAATTGCAAGCTTGACAGTGGTCTTTGCTCTTCAGACAGAGAGGCAAGGACAGAGGTCTCATAAATAGTCTGATCTTCAGACAATGGCTAAAACAGTCTATGTAGTGAAAAAAAAAAGTTTTTGGGAAAACCCCCCAGCAAATTGTTAGAGATGCCCACTATGTAACTGTTGCCAAAGTTACCTATTGTCAACATCCTGATAAAAGCTTGACGGAAGTAAAAAATTGTAATTTGCACAGGAGCGAAAAAAAATGTCCATTTTATTTGATTTTGCTGCATTCCACAGCTTTCCTGATAATGTAAGACTTATTTACATTTCTTCTTCAAAATGTTTTATGTAAACAACAGATTTCATTGCCAACTGCCACTTAAGTCAAACTACTTAAAACAAACTGCTCTGCACCATCAGGGTGTTAGATTCATGTTCCTTGTAAAAACACCTTTGATACAGGTACCAGCAATGTTTGTAGTTACTGTGAGTATAATAGTTCGGGTCAACAGCTCTCCTCAGTGTGCTTTGGGCACATCGCACCCAAACAGCAGCAAGGAAAACTGCACTCAGTCCAGAATTTGGCAATGAAAGAGTTATGTGAAAACGTCAGGCAGATGACATTTAAATTCAGTGGCTTTTGGTCAATTTGAGTAGGGAAGGGAAAAAATGTGTGAACTAACTGTGCTTCTGTTTTGGCCAGATGTTCCTGAATGACTATGAGGAACTGCCGTTGGAGGCCCTCAAGTATCTGACAGGGGAGTGTAACTACGGTGGACGCGTGACAGATGATAAGGACAGGCGATTGCTGGTCTCACTGCTAGAGATCTTCTACAACACGGACATCATCGAAAATGATGACTACAAGTAAGTGCATATGAAACTGTCTTCTGGCCTCTTGTTGACCCAGACTCGTACGTTGTCAAAAGTCGTGAGCCTCTTGCATTCCTCTTTAGTTCCCCACTCTGGGATATATATATATATATATATATATATATATATATATATTTATATATATACTGGAGTTTTTAGCTTTGCCGATTTGTCAGTTGGTAGAGCTCATAAAATCTTTTTGTATCCATCATCTGGACTGGCCACCTGTCCATAAGAATATACAAGTTCATCTCAAAATCTGTTGCAGGGAATGCTTAAATTTTACACGTGGAAGTTTCCAGGTGGGCCTTTATCAAGCCTGTGAAGGAGGTGATGATGCAATATTGTTTGCTATTTTTTTTTTGATGAACTCTTCTCTCTGCTGACTTGTCAGAGCTTATGAACTGTATTTGTGTCCAGCGCCCATCAATCTGTCTGTTAGACTATTTACATTTCAACTTCTCAAAAAAACGTTGCATAGAATGATTTAATATTGCACATAGATGTAGATGTTCCCCAAGTGGTCCTGTAACAAGTTTGCACCAGTGATGATTTTTTTTTTGATTTTTTTAGCTCAGCTGACTTGTCAGTAGCTAACCTTATCTTATGGTCCTTTGTCTGTCGTCTGTAGTCAACAATTGACTTCTCCAAAACCGTCAGCCAGATTCACTTCAAACTTGGTGGCAATGTACCTTGGGTGGGTGTCTACCAAGTTTGCTTAATTGGTCATGCTCCAGAGATTTTTGGATTTTTTAATGATTTTTTTGGTTCTTTTTTGGGCAAATATTAAAAAATCTTCTCCGAAACCGCTCACCCAGTTGCTTTGTTATCACACAGGAACACTCCTCGGGACTCTAGTTCTTAATTTGTTTATGAGGTGGTGCTGAGATTTTTTAAAAAAATCTTTACTCCAAAACCATCACTCAGATTACGCTGAAATTTAGTGGATATGTTCCTTGTGGAAGGGCCATACAAAGTTGTTCACTAGGTGGCCTTGCTGCAGATTCCTGATTTTTAACAATTTTTTCAATTCAAGTACTTGTCGGTAAATGCACCTTTCCTATTGATTACTATGCAAGTCAATGGGCATTCTAATGCTAATACACATTTTTGACTTCTCCGAAACCGTCAGTCAGATTGACTTCAAACTTGATGGCAATGTACCTTGGGTGGGCCACTCACAGATTTGTTCAAATTGATACACTCCATAGTTTTTTTTATTTTTTATTTTTTAATTTCTTTGTTCTTTTTGGGGGCAAATCTTCAAAAATCGCAAGGGTATATGTACATGTCAGCTGAGCACAGGACTGTCACAGTCCTTTTGTTATGAATTTTCAGCCCAGCTGGCCTGTCAGTCAGCTTAGCTTATAGGATGGTCATGCAGTTGTCTATCCTTTGTCATTGTGGTCTGTCATCCATCTGTCAGTTGGCCATCTGTTGTCCGTCCATGGAAGAATTGGCAAAAACAAATTATAATGCAGCTAGAAAACATCGACATATCCAAAGGTTAATCAATAGCCCTATGCACTTTTAAACAACCATGAAGAAATCGAGATGAGCTGGAAAAATATCTATCCTAAAGAACTGATCCTAAATCTTGAAAATAATAGCAACACAACTTTTCTTCATCTTGAGGTTGAGATAAAGAGTAAGAAATATCTGACAAAAATATTTGATAATAGAGATCAGTTCAACTTTGAAATTATTTCTTGTCGAGACTTGAGGGGAAATATTCCAGAAAAACCAGCTTGTGGAGTCTACATTCATCAAATAGTGCACATTGGAAGAAACACAATACTTACACGGGATTGGATCCAACATGTCAAAACATTGGTGAAGAAACTCATTCATAAAGGTTATAGTTATGTTAAAATACAAAATTGATATCTGTACAAAAATGCTTTCAGAGGCATGGCCATACAGCCCATGTATACCAGGAAAATATACACCGGCTTCGCAGGATCCAGTTAGAATGGGCCTCAGTGATATGTAATAGGTTTTAATTATATCCTGCAAGTGCTGTTTATGGTAAGAGCAAGACAGTTTGGCCCAAAAAGTATACTTAGCCCCATTTAGGGAATTCCTTAGTCCATCTTGAAATGGAACTCATAGGTTACACTTCATGATAACATTACATAATGCTCTAGTCCTCCCTGGTCATTGTCATAGATGCAGGGGAAGATGGAGTCTTTGGGTTTAACACCTTCTGTACACTTGTACCATTAATAGGGTATGGTATAGATTTGTCAATGGGCACAGGTTCTGAGAAACATTCATCCATGTCCTTCCACAATTTACATTTTCCACTTTTAGTTCCCTGGTTCCCTGTCTATACCTTACAAGACCTGTCATTAGTTTTTTATTTTATTTTTTATTTTTTATTTTTTTTTTTTGTGTCTTGCAGATTTTCACAGAGCGGTATGTACTTTGCACCTCCTGAGGGGCCATATCAGAATTACGTGGACTTCATTAGGGGTCTGCCACTAATACCCAACCCGGAGGTGTTTGGTCTCCATGACAATGCAGATATTACCAAAGACAACCAGGAAACACTCATAGTAAGTTTCAACTATGGACAACAAGGTTGCCTTTTTTGGGGAGGGAGGGGGGTTAAATCACTGAAGACATTACTTAGGATGTCAATGTTAAGTATTTCCTGAATGTCTGTTGCAATAACCTTTTTTCTATAAAAGAAAAGAAAAATAATAATAATAAAAAGAATGAATTGAAAATGCCACACTTATCCACAACATCAAACAGTCAATTTGGTTTTGTCTTCATGGGTATGGAAATTGAAGACAAACACTTGGAAACTTGGTCAATAAAGTTACGCCATCACTTGATACATGTATTACCTTGTTATGTACATGTATTACCTTGTTATATACATGTATAACCTTGTTATTGACATATATTACCTTGTTATATACATGTATAACCTTGTTATGTACATATATTACCTTATTATGTGCATGTATTGCCTTATGTACATGTATTACCTTGTTATGTACATGTATTACCTTGTTATGTACATGTATTACCTTGTTATGTACATGTATTACCTTGTTATATACATGTATAAGCTTGTTGTGTACATATATTACCTTATTATGTGCATGTATTGCCTTGTTATGTACATGTATTACCTTCTTGTACATGTATTACCTCCTATTTTTATTTACACGCTCAGAGTGTTTGGAAATTTTCAGAAAGTACGACTCAAGTTCAAAGCTATGTTTTGAATAGTTTAACAATTTTTTGCAAGATTAGTGATACAATTTCAGAACATGTTCATTATTTCAATATTTTCTGGGTTATAAAAATTGGAAGGTGCATGGGTACCGAGTAGAAATAATACGGTAAAATGAGGCTCCTTGGTTTTGCTTTGCAGCTGTTTGACAGCATATTGCTGACACTACCAAGGCAGACTGGAGGCGGAGGGAAATCTTCAGGGGAGGTTCTGGCAGAACTGTCCTCAGACATACTGGGTAAACTACCCCCTGACTATGACCTCGAAATGGTAAGTGTAATGTGTATATATTCTCAGCATAACCATGTTGAAAGTGATAAGTGAAAGCCTTGGTTAAATATGTGCACGATTAATGTGGAAAGAGAATTAAATGGATGTACCGTGCTCCAATCGCATTTAGTGACTGAAGGAAAAGTGCGTTGCCTTACAAAGTTGCCAACTTCTTGGGACAAAATTGGCAACAATTAAGGGGAAAAAAATACATCAAAGCATGGACAAGATAGCACTATTGACCTGATAAATGTAATCCTCTAAACCCCGACAGTCTCTTACTGGGTGATCTGTCAAGACGTGTGTGAACCACTGCACAAGAAAGAGAATAAAACCCTTGTGTTTACTATTCTTGCAGGTCATGCAAAAATACCCAGTAGTGTACACCGAATCCATGAACACCGTGCTGCGACAGGAGCTGATTCGGTTTAACCGCCTGACCAAAGTTGTACGTACGTCCCTTATAAATCTACAAAAAGCCATCAAGGGTCTGGTGGTGATGTCGTCAGAGCTGGAGGAGGTGTTTGACAGCATGCTGGTAGGGAAGGTACCGGCTGTCTGGGCCTCCAAGTCATACCCCTCTCTCAAGCCACTGGGAGGGTATGTGGCCGACCTACTGCAGAGGTAAAACTACCTTTTTTTCCTTCTGTCTGATTTCAAAATTTAAGTCTATTGACAGTTTTTTTACATTGGAAAGCACAACTATATCATATCAGAATTTAGTTTTAATTTGGGGTCACTATTTTTGGTATTATTACATTTTGTATATTTGCTGTAACTGTAATTTATACAAAAGTAAGCTGAGATAGACACAAGTTTCCCATGCAGCATCATAAAACTAAATGTCATTGGGAGATTTATGCAGGATATGGTTGGAACATGAACAACTAGTCTACAACAATTGCTTACAGTTCTCCACTTTTCTCGTGAATTCCTATAGTACCCTTGAGTACAGTACAAGGTGACAGTGGTATGTGTCATCAACAGATGGAATCACCAGCAAATGGGAAACAATTGCAGGACACATCACTTTCTGTTGATGAATTGGAGGAGCTGGGTTTGTTTATGCCCCTAGGTGGCTCTGGCTGCACTTTGTTACTTGATAGAAATACAGTGGTGACTGCATCTATTAGGAAAATGCAGTATTAAATAATCCAGATTTTTGTACAAGCTGTGTTTTGCAACAGAATCAGATTAAATTATTCTCTAATACTGGAGAATTCTTAGTGTATATTAATGAGACATTTGAGTATTTACCTTGATGCTTCACACAGCATAAAAGGTAACTGTATCATGCTGAACACTGATTTTGAAATTAAGTGGAGTTGCAAGAGAGGCATTCCAAAGGATATTCTAACAGGAGTGCACAAAAGTAGGTGAACAATTTTCTTGTATTTTCAGGTTGAAATTCTTCCAGGATTGGGTAGACAAGGGTATTCCTTCCACATTCTGGGTGTCTGGATTCTATTTCACTCAATCCTTTTTCACAGGTAAGATGTCATTTATACTTGCTCACTTTGTAATTTTGCAATTTTATGTATTTATTTATGTTGTTTAGTACATCATACATGTTTGTGTGTGTGGACATCTGATTAAGGGTGAAGCAAAAAATGAAGTTACTGTCAACTTTAAAAGACATATGCACTTTTTTAAAACACAAGTACATGCAGTCCCTTAGTTAACTTGAGGTCAAAGTTCAATGTTTTTTTTTAATGCAAATTAAAGTAATCAATCCGAATATTTCATTTTATATTTCAGGAAATGCCACAGTTTGCATCCTTCATTAAGGTGTATGAAAAAATAGGAAGATAAAAGGTGAAACTTTGGTCTTGAGTGTTTTGTAGCATTTTCAAAATAAGTTGAAATTATGATACTGCAAGCAAACAGCCACTGGTACATTTACTTGGCTTAAGACTATGAATGTAACAAAAAAAAAGATCCACATTCCAGCATGTAGAAATTCAAGATTATTCCCTGACCTGGCTCATCATGCCATAGTAATAATGATTGTTGCCAGGCTTAGCCTCAAGTCTCAGAAGAAGAGGGGACTGTTTTGCAGGTGCACAGTGGACAGTGACAAGGTGGTGACTCAATTGGTTTTACGTCTGTAACTTAATAAGTAACTTAAAGCTACTCTCTTCCACACAGGTGTGTCACAGAACTTTGCCCGTAAGTACACGATCCCCATAGACAAGCTGGGCTTTGAGTTTGAGGTGATGAAAGAAGAAAAAGAAATGCCTGAGAAGCCAGAAGATGGGGCATACGTATGGGTAAGTTGCTACCTTAAATTCAGAGTTAACTCATTCCATACCAGTCCCTGATTTTTCCGTGTATTTACCTAGATTTAAGACGACAATTGCATATTTAAATGCTTCATGAAAAGAGCTTTCACTCAAGTACCAACATGCCTATAGTCTTAAGTGAGTGGTTCTGGCACTGCCTGTCACCATAGTATGGAATGAGTTAAGCCACTCATTCAGACAAAAAAAGCTTTTTTTTTCATTGAAAGTGACAATTTACAGGTATACCTGGACAACTCTAGTCACAGTAATGTTGATGAATTGGAGAAAAAAATTTAGTGCATGACTTGAAGTAATGTTACGATGTTGCATGTATCTGTGCATGTTTAGAGCCTTTTAATTAATGTCAAATGTTCCATGTGAAAGCCATCAGTCAATGGTGTCAGAACCTAAGGGAATTCAATGCGTTTTTTTTTTGTTTTTTTTTTCAAAATGTTTTATTTGGCACACTCTGAAGGATTATGTGGTACACATGTACAAATAACTCTTATGTATTTTGTTTGCAGGGGTTGTTTATAGAGGGCGCTCGATGGGACCGAGAGAACATGGTGATTGCTGAGTCCATGCCAAAGGTCCTGTATGATACGATACCTGTGGTGTGGTTCAAACCAGGCGAGGTAGAGAAATTTGAGGAGAAACCAATCTATGACACTCCTGTATATAAAACAAGTGCCCGCCGAGGTACTCTGTCCACGACAGGTCATTCCACAAACTTTGTTCTGTTCATGAAGCTTCCCTCAGACAAGCCACAGAGTCACTGGATCAACAGAGGAGTAGCCGGCTTGTGTGCTCTTGATGATTAAACTCTGGTCAGGTCAGGCATGCCCTTGTTATCATGAGAGACTTGATATTCAAACAATTGAAAATCCCACAAATATTGTTAAAATTCTGTACAGCTGTATTTTAAGACTAGGATTATTGTTATGCAGATATTTTTTCATGTGGTGAAGTGATGTTAAAGTATATATATATATATATATATATATATATATATATATATATATATATATATATATATATATATATATATATATATATATATATATATATATATATATATATATATATATACACACATATATCTGAGGTCAGTCTAAAATTGGCATTTTTAGAAATTTATAAATTTTTTGCATCATTTTACAGTATAAAAGGATAAATAGGGGCACTCTGAGAATAGGCATAAAAGTAGGAACAAGCGAGTTTTAGGGGAAAAGATGAATAAAGATCACGTGATACAAAATGATAAAGCCAGAAGGTTCACTCCAGAAGATTTATTCCACATCAAAATATGAGAATTTCATCCTGGTTGTATGATCTAAGGTCATGGTTTATTTGACGTGTTTCTCTCTTTATAATTCATCTATCAAAAACAAAACACTTCATATACATAAGGGACAATATTGTTGAGTTATATCTTTTGTCTATAAATACTGCATATAGTTATCAACATAAGCACTAAGTTTGCTGATTCACCATCTGTGATCTTGGCCATCTTCTGTACCTTTTGAAAAGTCTGCCCCATAGGGAGGACCCTTTCTATTTTCGGGTTGTCCATCCATCCGGATGTGCACATTCTTGTTACTGTGATATCTACAGAATGCCTCGATCTATTTTGCTCAAATTTGGCAATATCTTTACCTTACCTGGCAAGATGAACTGATTAGGTTTTGGTGTCATCATTACCTAATTTGAGCAAATGGCGGACCCTTCAGTCAGTGCTTGCGTTGAAGGTTTGCTTGTTTAAATCAGATTTGGCAGTTCGATGAGCGACTTTTTTTATAGTGCTAAGAAACAGACATTCTACCCAGTACTTTGTGAAATCTTGTATTCTATACCATAGTGTCAAGTATGAAAGCATTATAGTGTGTTATATCAGGTTGTCTGACTTATTTACAGGAGAGGATTTGCTCTATTATGGCTCTCTGTCAGACTATGGCAGTATTTCTAAATTTGCACCAACTTTCTTGCCTGCACCGCCGTGGACTGCTTAAAATTTTTAAATGGAGCTAATTGACCAGTTTGAAACTGGGAATTTTTTTTTTTTTTTGGCGTTTGAATTCAAATGCTCATTTGTTTTAGCCTAATGCATTATTTCTTGTAAAATATCTAATGTAAATATAAAATTTATTTTACATGTATGAAAGCAATAGACTGTGATAGGGTGTGTATTACACACACAATGTACGGTTGAAATTATGGAGAGTAATTTCAAACTATACATTAATTGCTGTATATTGTGCTGAAGGAAAATTGGCTGGGTGAAATATCCATCATTAACTGGAGCAACTAAGAGCTATATATTTTATATATTTATCTTATGACTTAATATGTAACAGTCATTCTTGCTGTGCCTTTTGTCTATCACCTAAGTGACATTAATATGAGAGCATAATTTGTATTTTTCTTCCATTGAAGTTTCTTTTTTTGAGGAGAAAAAAAGTTTGATTGGTTTGAGGTGTGACAAGAAGTTTGGGCACACAGGATATATGTGCAGAGAAAAAGGATACTGATGTGACTTTATATAAAAGATATTGTGCAGCTCTGTTTGAGCAATTGTCAGGTTTTACTGGTGTAAGTTACGATTTTGGAAAGATTATCCAATGCTATGTATTCATGTGTAAATTTTGGTTACATGCTGCTGATAATTTTCTGAAAGCAATTCCAGATCTGTAACCTGTGAAGCTGGATGATTCTTAAAGATTTCTTTTATCATTTTGATCAGCTGGAAAAGTCATACTGGATCAAATAGCCTGTGATATATTTCTCAACCCACCGCAACCTATTTAATTCTACGTGTATATTGTGGACAAACCAAAGTCCAACAGCTGAACAGTCAAGTATTACTTTGTGTTATTTTGAAGTGTAAAATAAACATATACCAGTGACTTATGTGTCCTGTGATTATTATGGACCATGCATTCTTGAAGAGAAACTCTGGAGTCTTTTTTTGTTTTTATTTTGTTTTTCTTTAGCTCAGCTGACTTGTCAGTCAGCCGAGCTTATGTTATGACTAGGCCTCCATTGTCTACAATTCACATCTTCAACTTCTGCAAAACCGCTTGCCACATTCACTTCAAACGTGGTAAAGATATACCGTAGGTGGGTTTCTACAAAGTTTGTTGTAATGGTCACACTCCAGTGATTTCTGTATTTTTTAGGAATTTTTTTACCAAATCTTAAAAAATCTCTAAAACCACCAAGCCAATTGCTTTGAAATTGCACAGGGACATTTCTGGGGATCCCCGGACCTTAATTATGCATCCTCCACAGGACGGGATGCATAGAGTGTTCAGTCTCGTCGTCCGCCACCATATGCCTTATTTTCCTTATATATCTGTCCCCTTTGGATCTATTGCCCCCTTATTGGGTACAGATAATCCATGGGTTTTGGGAATTTTTTCCATGTAATAATATATAACCTTGAGGTTAAAGGTCAAATCAACATTGCATTTTTCTGATGACTCAGCAATTTTCACATATTGGCTCATACCTTAATGGTGCATCATAGGCCCAACGTTACTTACACTTTAATAGGAAAGTAGATATGGGCTTTCCATTTGTATGGTTTATTGTAAACCTGAGTGACCTTGAAAGGTCAAACTGCATTCAATCCATTGAGTACTATGCAAGTTATTGCGGATTGCAATGCTTATTCGCATTTTCAACTTCTTGTCCAAAACAATTGCCCAGATTCACTTCAAACCTGGTGGGGATGTACATTGGGTAGGTATCTACCAACTGTGTTCAAATGGTTATGCTCCAATGATTTTTGGATTTTCAATGTTTTGGGGTTTTTTTGTAAATTTTTACATTCATATTGATTACCCCTCAAGTCAATGGGGTCTGCAATGGTAGTTCACATTTTGACTTCTTCAAAAGTGTACGCTAGATTCAAAGGAAACTTTTGGTACAGACACTCCATAGATTTTGGGAAGTTTTTTTTATAAAAGGTGCATGATCTTCAGGTCATAGGTCAAGGTCACAATGCCTTGAAAAATAAAATGGTTTACCTGCTACATCTTCCAATGGATGACAGGGATAAACAAGTATGCTTACCAGTCGCCTGTGGATCCTGTGGGATTGGGGCTGTTTGGTCCAGGTATTGTCCCTCTCCTTTCTTTCCACATGACGCAGCTGGGCGTGGACAGCAGCAACAGCAGAAGCTGCAGAGATGGAAGAAGCCGGGTAAGAAGGGTGGTCAGCCTTTAAAGCAGATCTCTTCTGGTCTTAAGGGTGGCCAGAAGTGGGCACCATGCCCCAAGGGGTGCGTGCCAATTGTCTGATGCCTCTGTGGGCCCACCGGTCAGCAATCCCTCTCCACTTTCCTGTCAAGGATTGGTCAATGGCAACAAAAGTTGCTTGCTGACCAGTGGGATTGCATCTTGAAAGATGCTTTCGTAAGAAACATCGTCTGTCATGGCTACTCATTTTGGGTTTGCCAACAGCAACCCTCCACCCCTCTCAAGAGTCCCCTTCTCTTTCAATCTGCCCTGGAAGGAGGTGGATCTGAAACTCTTAAACAAAGCGTTTCAAAAGCTTTTGGACAAACAATGCCATCGAGCCAGTGTTGGACAGTGGGTCCCCATGCTTTTACAGGTGTGCTTTATGATGCCAAAAAGAGATGGTGGACAAAGACCAGTCATCAACTTGTCTCATCTCAACTCTTATCTTGTCAAAGAGCACTTCAAGATAGAGACCCCAGCTTTCATCATGGCAGCATTGCAACAAGGCAATTGGGCAACTTCGATTGACCTAAAAGACATGTACTTCCATGTTTCCATGGCCAAGAGGTCACAGAAATTTCTGCACTTCATACTCAATTGCAGAGTGTTTCCAGTTCAAAGCACTGCCTTTTGCTTAGCACTGGCACGACTAGTCTTCACTCAGGTCATAGGTGAGGTGGCTGTATTTGTACACTGACAAGGTCTTCAGTTGCACATTTGTATGGTCCTTTGGCTCCTGAGATCTCAGGACAAGGACCTTCTTCTTAAGGAAACACAGTTCATCAGTGAAATGTGTGTGAGGCTGGGTCTGATTTTGAATCTTTTAAAGTCCAACCTGACTCCCTTGATGGAGTTTGTGTTCTTGGGATTCAGTTTTTTATGGTCCCTTTCATCTGTCGCCCATCAGGGGACAGATGGAAGAGACTTTTGACTCTCTTGAAGCAGTTCAAGAGGGTGTCAGCTGTGACAGCACTTCAATGGATGTGCCTGATAGGGACACGGACATCCATGAACTCCCAGGTCCCTCTGGGGAGACTTTATCATCTATCAGTTCAGCTCAGCTTCCCAGATCACTGGGGTCAAAAGAGGCATCTTTTATCCCATTGGATTGGAATTCATCTGTATAATCAGCTGAGACTTTGAGTTGGTAGTTTAGCTGCATGAATTTGATGCTGGGGCAGACCCTGGTTCCTTTTAATGGCAAGGTGACAATGTTCACTGATGCCTCCCTTCAGGGCTGGGGAGCTCATCTGGACTTTGTGACAGCCCCAGGCAAACAGCCTCTACAGTTTGCCATCAATTGGTGGTATGGTTGTTTGTTTTAAAATGGAAAGATCACTGGATTTATTAAGTGTGTGCTAGGTCACCAAGTTGGCCTGCTTTGATCAATCAACATTGGAGTGATCTGAAGTGGTGACCTACATGCATGCACAGTAGGAAACATTGTCAAAGGGAAAGTTCTGATGTGGTCTAGTAAGATCACAGAGAAGTATGATGTGTGATTAATTAGGAGACTGTAGAATACTGGTGAGAGTTTTCAGCCTGGATATATAAAGGAGCTCCCTTCATGACTGGGGCAGGAGAATTCTGAGATCTGGCAGAAGCTGTGTGTCTTAAAGCCAGTGGGACTGTAAGCCTTTGCTACTGCCGAGGAGATACTCATTTATACTTTGTACCTGTGGAGTGTGGAAAGTGCCTTTGAGTGGACTGGTAAATTTGGTGTTTAATTGTACCACATTGGAACCAAACTGTATCTCTGTGGGATTTGGACCAGACTTTTTGGCACCTACTATAGGCCTTGGAGCTGAAGGACAGTACCTGTGGAGAATCTCTCACCAGGGATTGGGATTTACCTGCAGTCTTAATTATTTGAGTATCAGCATATTATAGCTAAATGTATAATTTCATTTACCTACCATGTACTGAAATTTGATTGTTAATATATTGTTATTGTTTAAGTTATGTCATCATTGTCATTCTTTGTTGACTTCCACTATGATCAAGAATATTCTGAAGGTTGGCATTGTAACAAATTGTGGGGGCTCGTCCAGGATCAATCCAAGGCAAATGGGATTAAATTCAAGAGAAAACATTGAGTTATTTTTCAATAAGCACATAACAGTAGAATCATCTGGAAATTTCCTGAAGGTTCTAAACACTGAATCTTACAGTTTGAACTGAACAAAGGATATCTGGTATTTATAAACATAGTTGTTGGTCAATATACAGACGATAGGACAACATGTCAATAGATCCAAGTGTGTTTCTGGATAATGAGGGCTTAACAGTCAAAGATTTTGATAAATTGTTAAAGGAAGACATGGAAAATGTGGCCAAATACTTAAATTTACAAGTACCATCAGGTATCAGCAAAATACACCTGAAACAAAAGATAATTTCTCATTTGATTGAAGATTTCCTTGAAGATGAGGGTTCAGAGAATAAAAGTCTGGCAATTCAGTTGGAATTAGCTAAATGAAAACTTCAAAGTGAAAGAGAGGCAGTACAGGCTGCAAGAGAAGCAATTCTGCAGGTGGGCACTGTAGCAATTGGCTAGAGCTGGAAGTGATCTGTTGTGCCTCTGTCCAATTTCAGTGACAGCTGGAGAACAAATACTTCCTGGTGATGTGCGAGAGCCGCATGGTGGTGACGGATATTAACAAACAGGGAGGTACCAGATTGAAAAGGTTCTCTCTGGTGCCGTCAGAACAGCATTGGGCTCCTGTGTTGGCACATTTCAGGTTGCCTGAATGTCAAGGCTGAACTTCCATTGCAGGTGATTCAGACCAAATGGTCTCTGAATCCCAAGTGATGGAAGTGATCTGGGTCCTTTCAGGTTGACCACATATCGATAATCTCACCACAAAGGACACTCACAAGATCAACATTTTTGTGTTCCCATTTCAGGATGAGACTGCATGGGTGACAGAGGCCCTGTTGATCTCTTGGAAGGGAATGTGATCGTATGCCTTTCCTCAATCCCGCTCTTGCCAAAGGTGCTTCACAAGATTTGGGAAGAGCAGTGCGAGGTCCTTCTAGTGGGCCCCTGGTGGCCCAAGAAGGAATGGTCCTTGGACCTGCTGTAGTTGTGTGTAGAGCCTCCTCGGTCTCTGCCTCTCCTCCCTCAACTGCTCAAGCAACCAAGATCCAAGAGATTCCATGGCAATCTTCTGGCTTCACAACTGTCAACTATTGCCAAGGGTGTTGCTTCAGCTGGCTTCTTTCAGGCAGTTGCTGAGAGAGTTGATGGGGAAAACTGCATCACTCTTCTTTGAAGATCAATGACTCGATGTGGAACAAATTTGCTTCTTGGTGTGCCCCTAAGGACTTCTTGTCTTGGGAGGCATCGGTCCAACAGATTACACACTTTCTCCTGAGTGTGTATGAAAAAGGGCACTTGAAAGTATGCAACATAGAGGGTTACAAGTTGGCCGTCTGCGATACCCTTAAGAGTTTAGGGGCAGACCCTTTTCTCTGCAGACTTGTTAACAGCTTCTACATGGATTTTCCAGTAGAATGCAACCTAGTGCCTCCCTGGAATCTCTCTGTGGTTCTTGAGACTTCACCAGGCTCCCATTCAAGCCAAAAAACATTGCTACGATCCATCTGAAGATCCCTACCTTCAAGATGGTCTTCCTGTTAGCTCTAGCCATGGGGAGATACACACCTTGGATATATCTCTCAGCAGGTGGTTTGCTGATGGGAAGGATGTGTTTCTAAGGCCAAAATCCCACCCAACCATCTCCACTGTTTGGTCCCTCCTTTCTTGTATAGGAAACTGAATTGGGCATGCTTGCCAGCTCTCACTGCCCCACCAGGAATGCTGTGCCATACCACAGTGCCTGGGAGGATCAATGTAGCAGCATGATACGGCACTGGATCCATGGAGATTTTCAAGCGGGGGCTCTGGCATGAAGCGTAGGATTTAAAGTTGGCACAAACTGGTTGATAATTTCATGTGTTGTGGCCTTGTAGGATTAACCCACGTCCAAGCACATATTTCCAACCATTCTACATGTGAATGAAATTCGCATTGAGCAGAAAACAGGTGGAAAATTTGCACTATCTTCAACCAGTCCCACTGCCTTCAGTTTTATTTTTGAGCCCCCCCCCCAAAAAAAAAAACACCAAAAAAAACCCCTATTATCTATGAACATAAACCATGTTGGTATGGACCTGTAGTTAAACAATTGCATAAAAAGGGAAAATTGTGCTTTTTTATGGAAATCGGGCATTGGTTGGAAGGGTATGTACATTTCATGCTGATTTTTGCTGTAACATTTGGCTTACAAGCTTGCAAACTTGCAGAATGATACCCCCATAGCAATTCCCAAGTGCGATATCTTCACTTCTTTTCCACAAACGGGACATAATTTTGAATTTCAGATGGTGTGCTACTCTCATGAAGACAGTCAGTTCTTTATCTTGACAGTTCACTAAATTGCAAGCAAAAAAAAAAATCTATATGGGCAAAGTTAAGCTACTGTCTCCTTTCATGTATGTTGTTGAGAGATGACTTCTTATTGTGTAATATCAAAGAAAAGGCTAGTTTTAGTGTGTAGTGTAATACAATCTTCAGAGAAACAAAAATGAAACAGGTGTAACAGCATGTTTGGTTATTTTTCCTAGAGGTCCCGGACTTCTGGTCAACAGATCAAGATTTTTTGGCGATCCAATACATTCCAGTTCGAGAATGTCTGGTTGAAAATTTTAAGTTTCTCAAGACTTACGTAAGTTTCAATATGCTTATGAATCTATGCATATGGTAGGTATATTCATTTCATACGTGTATTTTATCTAAAGGTAAAAAAGGATGAAACAAACAAATTTCCATTATTTTTACACCTTAAATATTTCAGTGCTGACTTGGAGTTTGAGTCAATAGCTTTTCTCAGCCAGCTTCAGGTGCCCAAGGTGAGCTTTAGGACAGCTGGGGAACCACACAATTATAATTGTGACATTAAAACTGAAAACAAATGTGCCCGTAAGAATGACATATATTTGTCCAAAATACATGGGATATCAGGAAATATCATTCTATCCCTTTCATAGGTGTCACTTAAAGCGTAAATAACTTTTTGTCCTCATTGTAGATCGATGTAGGCCTATTTGACGGTGCCTGAGGGGAAAACGTGGGATTAAATGTCAGCTATTTGTACCTCCCTATATGAACAAAACAGGTTTATTACAACATTCTTGCCTTGCGAATGTAACAATTATAAGTATAATCAGTTATAGAATTTATGATAATTAGGGACACTTAGAAATTTGAAAGTTGAATCTGTTGAAAACTATAAAAGATACAGGTGCCATTCCAAAATCCCTTCATCTGTTTGTGTTCTAAATAGATCCAATGAAATGAAAATCAAAAGCTGTAGAAATTTAGTTAATGCTAATTAGGCACACCTGGGAAGTTTATGTGTTAAATATTTTCAAAGTATTATAGATAGAAAAAAAGGAGTAGATCCAATGTCAAGTCACATGTGTGTGGTATTGGAGCTACCAATGAAATGAAAATGAAAGTTGTAGAATTTTCATTTATCATTATGCTACTGAAGTACACTTGCATGGTACAAAAGCAGGACTATTTCAGCACTGCTGCAGCTGAACGAGTTAACCAAATTTCAATTCAAAATTACGATGTTCAAGATACATTTCATTACCATTAAACACGAGTTTTAACATTTTGTAGTGCTAATTTTCAAGGCACCCAGATTTCTTGCCAAGCAAATTTTATTTTCCTGCAATTGTAACCTGTACTGTTTAGGGACAAATATTGATTGATTAAAATTCCAACAGCAATGCATATACTGTACAGGAAAAAAAAAAGACTACTGTAATGTTGGAGTAGCTGTTTTTGAAGGTTGGCAGAGATGGTGAGTTTTTTATTTGAGGGGTCAAGTTGTTTCCGGGAGCTTCACTCTGTTCACATGAGACAAGTTGAAAGCTTCTGTGGTGCACTGACTGATCCCTGGTCGAAGATTGTCTGTGGTGGATCCCAGATGGCCCTTCAAGGTAAGCATACAGAACTGGTTCACAAATTACTCCAGCAAGGGGATGGCGCATTTCTGTGGTTGCTGTATAAACACTGAGCAAAGGACGCATATGACTGTCAGAAAACAAATCATGGCTTTGTTAGCTTTCCAAAATTGTGTAACTTGCAGCACTTTTGTTTAAATCGATTGATTGATGGAATAATAATTTGTACAAGTCTGCGTGAACCAGTTCCGGATCCTTAAAAAGAGACACAAAGTCACACATTTCCCTCGTGTGTGAATGAGGTAAAAACTTGCATCTCTCTAAACATGTTTTGTATGGCACACTACTTGTAAAATATAACGCGTAGCCCGACTTGGAACCGACTCAGCTCTCCTTAGATTTTGTTTGGTATAAACACTCCAAGCAACTGAGCCATATATGATGGGACTCCTTACCAATAAACAACACAGTTGCTATGTGGTGTTAGATTGAGCTCTAGAACAACACGTCCTTTTCAGCAAACCCATAGCTCTGTCAGTTTTGGCACAAACTTTGTTTACCATGTTTACATGGGATGTCCAGTTTAAAGTAGAAACTATTTCACATCCTAAGTCAATAATTCTGAGCAGTGATATGGCTAAGTAAAGTGCCTCCCTTGATATAATTAAATTGAACTGGGGTTTGTGCTTAATTTACACACAAAACATTGCACTTACAGGCATTATAGTCCATTTATTTCCCATTTCTTGCTCCATATGAGAAGTTCTTTGGTGTCTTTCTTTCTGAGGAAAAATAGCATCGTTAACAGAATTTATAATCCTGAAGCACTTTAGCCAGCAAATAAAAACAAGGTGGAACCATGAGAGACAATGATTAGTTGGTTGTTCACGTGATGCAAGAATAAAAACTGTCCGAGTGTAGAGTCCTAAGGGACACCAGACATACCAAGGAGCCATTCAAAATAGGCAGCTGCTACCTGTAATCACTGTTTACGACCTGTCAGATATCTATACAAACAACTCAATAACTTGTCATTAAAATTAAAACCAAAGCCTTGAGTCCATGAATTAACAGGTAGTGTAATATAGTCTCGCAGGCTTTGGATAAATACAGCAGGTCCACTTGATTTGTTGTCAGGGCACTCCCCCAATGAGTGGATGAACTCAACTGTTTGAGAAGTAGGATTTCAGAAAACTTGCTGAAAATTTTTGGGGTTATGTAACTTGATGAGACCTACAGCCTGGGATTGCATTGGGGTGGCTGAGCTAATGGTCAAAGTCACAGAACTATATACATGTATGGCAATTTCCTTTCTGTGCAGTGTCTTGAAGGATTTCAAAAAACGTACTTTAATTTACTAGGATTACGTAACTGTGTAAGGCCTAGCTTGGGATTTATTGGGATTTAATTGTATTTTGTGACCCTGACCTGATTTTCAGGGCCACAAAGCCGTATGTGGTAATTTGGTTTCCGTCTGATAAGTCTTCAAGGATGTCACCAGACTTGCTTTTGGCAGGATTATTGTATTTGGGTGACCTTGACCTAATTGTCATGTGACCATATCCAGAACAGTTTCTTTAAGTCCTGTGATATATTTCACCATCTTAAATGCTTACGTTTAAGGTGTTCACGAGAAGACATTTGATTTCCTGTTGGAAAATCAGGCAGTCCCAGGTTTTTTATCATTTTAACATTTACCCCATACCCCCACTTCGTATAAATACATTAAGCACATGCAAAGGATATGAAGAGGCCAAAATTGATTATCGCATGTATTCTGTCAATCCTGCATTTTACAATTTGAATGAATAAATGAACGATGAGCACACGAGCAAAGAGTTAATTGTACAGACGCCCAGTTCGGGTGAACGGGATGAATAAGATGCAGCTGTTGGCAAACACATCACTTTGCACATCTTTATTGAGAACATATACCCAGGGCACAATAGACCATTTGGCACAGTATGGTGAATATGTGAATCTGCATGGATGAAAAATAAGGATTTTTTTTATGAAAGACACTATGATTATCACCATGTGCACGTCTATCACAATGTAAAATTTGTTTCCCAACCATAGTCATCACAATGTAAAATTTGTTTCCCAACCATTGTCATAACCACCTATGGCTTTACTTTAAAATATACATGCTGATACGAATGTTTCGTTTGCTTAAGTTATGTTTTTGAAACATCATTTGTTAAAATCAGACCTGCAAAAATAAAAGTGAGTGTCCAATCGGTGTCTATGTTTAAACGTTGTAATTTGACGTAAGAAAATGATGAACGTCGAGTTGCAAGAAAAGATGTCCATTAAAAACTTGACTCATGTCCAAGAGGTCTTTCGTTTTCAGGAATTTGAACTGGCCATGTTGCTGATTCGGCACTGGCTCTTCCACACCTGGGAACCTGTGCGAACCGATGATATTGGTTGCATAGTGGATGCGTTCGCGATTGTGGTCTACGCCAGTAAAAACTGTAATGCAGCACACCCCCTGGCATGGGAACTGTAAATGCTCATCAAACATCCCTTGCTCCGGGACCAGAGTCGTGGTTGAATAGCAGACAGCCCCATCAGTCATGCCTGAGAGTTTGAACATGACGCGAACCTTGTATCCTGGGGATCCAGTGTAGAATGGGGGACTAATCAAAGGTTGGCAATGATCTTCTGGTATCTTGATCTTCCACAGCAGACTGCCGGTGAAATTTGATCGTTCTAGTTGAGCAATTCTGTCTGATTGCAGTGTCAGCACACGCTCCTGTTCTCCTAACAGACTGTTATGAATGAAATTAGAAATATTTAATAATCACAAAATTAATTTTAATAACAACAATAGCTGGAAGCGAGCTTTTCATGCAAAAAACATTATGCATCCCCCGAGCAGGCACCTCCCACCAGATGCCACCCCTCTAAGAGGGTCACTGTTTTTCTGCAAAAAGTTAGACCTCGACCTTTGACTGCAAGGTCACCTTTTAGCAAATTTAAGGGAAGTCTCACCCGGGGAAATAATGACATAGTTTGATGGACCTCAACCATACCCATTTTACAGGTGTGGCAGGGAAACCATTTTATTTTGCAAGGCACTGTGTACTTGACCTATGGTGTGAAGAACATCAAAATTCATATGAAAAAAATTAAGGTCATCAAAATTCATATGAAAAAAATTACCAAATTCTAAAGAGTATCTCTACCAAACAGTTCAAGTGAATCTGGCTTACGGTTTTAAAGAAGTCAAAATGTGAACTACCACTGCAGACCCCAGGGGGCACTCCTAAGACAAAACAAAAGGAAAAAACTTTGAATATGTTTGTTTGTCTTTGATTGTGCCGGGCGTCGCCTTAACTGTAGGTCTTCAAAACGGACATCGAAGGAATTGTAATTAAAAGTTGTATCCATATCCACATAGTTAGCCATTATTGGCTGATCTGTACCTGTTATGCTTATTTATGGTTATGATTGGCGGAAAGGGTTTTTAACTCAAGCACTGAATCTAGTTGGTGCCATTATCCACAACTCCAAACTTCTGAATCTCTGAAATGCCTTCTTCATTACACTTCTCCATGTTATCCATGGGTATAACATTGTAATTATTAAGTCAGATTTGGGAGTCTGGTAGTCATTTTTCACAGAAATTGGATGTTCTCCTTTATAAATTTATTCAAATTGTGTGTTTTCGAAGCTTTTTATGGGTGTTCAGATTTGGTATATGCACATGCACACATTGCTAGCTAATTATACAGTTTGCTAGGCGGGTTGTCTTTGGAATAGTATTAGAAACATAATTAATGACCCACTTCTCATTACTTAGACATTATATTGAATTTTTGATTTTCATATGTACCAAGCTTGGATAAAAACAACTTGTTAGCAGGTAATTCCAACCAATGTCTCAATAAATCTTATACCTTGTATCCAACTGGTCTTTGTATCTTTTATTCATAAGAATTTCCAAATCTATTAAGGAAATAAAGTTTGCATGGAAGAAAAAGGTCATAAGGAGAGTTTTTCTGTCACAAAGTAGAAACATGGAGGAATTGAAAAGTGGAATAAAGTGGAAGTTGTAAAATTAGTACAAAAATTTAAACATGCACTTTTTTAAAGGGCATTATTGAAACATTTCAAGTCTGAATAAAATTTCAAGATTGTGACCGAACTCAGCTGGCGAGTTAATAAGATAGATTTACCTACATATTTGTGACAAAGATGTATAATTTTACACGCCAACACAAATGAAAGCAAATAAATTTTTACAGTCTTGGTACAATTCTGATTTTTTTCTCAGAGTTAATGTTGACCCATAGGACTTTAAAAAGTGCCGGCAATAATTTCCAAAGAGGGCTTCTCAAATTTGAAGGTATCCCAACTTTTACGGACCTCAAGTTGGAATTGTCATAATTCCAAAACAAACACCGTTAAAGAAAATCCATGGTACGTGTTTAAATCTGTTAACTCGGAATATTAAATTTATGATATGGCAACATACAGTGGCCTGTTTTGGAGGAACCACGAATGCGCAGGCCAATTCACAACCAAGCAGAAGTCTTTAAAATACGACCAACAGAATTGGTTATTACAGTTTTATTAAGGGACAATCATATCCAAGTGTTAAATAAAAGTAAACTGAAACCATCCTATCTATTATTTTAACTACAGAAAAAAGCCGGTTGTGCCCTTCAAACTACATAAAAACCCTGGAGCTTTTGAGGGAAGGGGGGGGGGTCTGTCCCCTTGACCACCCCACCCCCACCCCCTGGGCCAGGGCTCAGCCCTACCCTCACCTCAATTCTCAATACAGCTCTCCCCTTTGAAAAATCCTGGATCCGCAGCTGAATAGAAATGCAAAAAATTCCACCCACCCACCACATACAACAACAAAAATTAAAAATAAAAAAAAAATCGTTGGAGCATGACCAGTTGGTAGATACCTGTCTGATGTACACCCCCACCAAGTTTGAAGTGAATCTGGCAGATTGTTTTGGAGAATAAGTTGAAAATGTGAATTAGCATTCCAATCCCCATTGACTCAGGGATGGTTCAACTTTTTCATCATTTTTTAATTAGTACTCACAGTACGCAAGGGGGGAGGGGGTTAAATGGGTCTGTACACTTTCACAGGATATGGAAAATGATGGTCAATTTTTGGCCTGTTTTGTGCAATTTTGCTATGATTTGGGGGAAAATCATCATTTTTAAAGTACTAATTTGGGGGCAGGGAGGGGAGTCATGAAATTTAGTACCCTAAGTACTAATTCAAAAATGATGATAATGTTGAACTATACCTTACATAGTAATCAACAGGAATATATGCAGTTTGACCTTTCAATGTTACTCGGGTTTACAATATACAATACAAATTGAAAGCCCATTAATGCACCATTAAGAAGGTATAAGCCAATATGTAAAAATTGCTGAGTCAGCAGAAAATGCAACACGGATTAGACCTTGACCTTTGACCTGAAGGTTTGCTATGATCATATGGGGGGAATTTCCCAGACCCATAAATTATCTGTATTAAATTAGGAGAAAATAGGTCAAGAGTGGACAGAAATATAAGGAAAATAAGATACATGGCGGCGGCCGCGGCGGACGACAAAAGTAAATACAATATGTGCATCCCCTCCTTATGGGGATGCATAATAACAACAATTTGTTCGTTATATGACATTTTAATACACTTCAAATATATGCATGGGGAAGGTCAATAGAACTGCAAAATGGGAGTGGAGACAGACTTTTATGAAATGGCTGGAAAGAGCAACAGAGAGAAGGAAAGAAAGAAAGAAAGAAAGAAAGAAAGAAAGAAAGAAAGAAAGAAAGAAAGAAAGAAAGAAAGAAAGAAAGAAAGAAAATGACACCACAGTCAAAATAAAGTGCAACAATGGAACAGGGACAGACGATGGTGGGATGGCTGAAGAAACAAAGCGCAAGGCAGAAAGGATTCAGAAAGAAAGGCATGGTAAAAGAAAGAAAGAAAAGTAACTCACAGTTCTTGGTCTCTTGAAAGTGTCCATAATCGTGAGCACTTGTCGGTGGTCTCCCTCATCTGGTGCTCTGTGTGTTTGATCTGTTCTTCCTGCCGCATGAGGTAGTTACAGATGAGAAGCATGTGTTGGTGATTGGCTTCTCTGTAGTGCGACTCCATCTTCATTCTCTTGTCCTGTAAATACAATATAGATAGATACATCCTGTATCTGTGTGTGTTTTGGGGAAATGACGCTGAACAGCAATGTGTACATGTGTATCCAACAAACTATGATTAAAGCGAAGTTGTTAAGTGTCAAGGAAAAGTAATTTATTGGCAAAGCACAAAGTGTTACATATAGTCAGTTTGCCGTTTGCAAGCCGAGCCTTGGCACTGTTAGTGTTAGTGTTTGAAGGTCCAATGTTTGACCACGTGAAGTCCTGCCCATGGTATCACACTTTAATATCAACAAATCTGTGTCATTTTAGCATAACTAGTCCAAAGCCTTGGATAGCATATCGTTGCTAGCCAGGAATGTCTAAAATATTTCATTTCAATTGTTCACGTGGTGTAATCTTGAAACTAATCTTTATAGAATGCCCTTCGACCATAGTCAAGATCAACTGCACTTCATGTGGGTTGTCAGTGGAGGGCTCTCTAGGCAGGTGGGCTAGATGTGTGTATTTCACTTTAATAGTTTCCATTGTAATTTGTACCTATGTAACTTTAAAACCGCTCCATCAAGAAACACCAAATTTCTTGTGGTAAGTGTTTGTATGTAGTTCAAATACTCCTGTAATTTTGATAACTTGTGCTGCAAAACTACTCAACATATTGAATGTTACTGTATCATAGACTCCTATGGCAATACGTGCCTCTAACTTGCAACATTTTATCTCCAAATGGATGTTGAGATATCTTAAAGGATTTTCAAGCCATCTCTAAATAAAAAAAAATGTATTTGAAAATACCTTTAGGTAGGTCCACAGTATATGTATATTCTGATTCAAATCATTCTTGAGGTATCAAGTGAACAGTTAAAGTCACTCAAGTGACCCAGTGACATTGGCTTATGGAGAGTAAAGAGTTCGAACTGCGGAATAGGATATTGACTACTAGGAAGTGGTTCTGGGCAAAAAGACACAAATACAATTGGGCATTAATGTCACCCATGTGCAGTCTCAAATAGCCTTTATAGAAGACCACCATTATGTACTCTATCAAAGTATGACTTCAACTTTTCTCAAGTTATCGAGTGAAAATAACATTAATTAATGTGTTCTTGTAACCTTGGGCATGGGCTCAAGTTCACCCTATGTTCAATCCCAACCTGGTCCTTATGGGGAAACCAACATTATTTGCAATTTCAGTCTTAGCTCACATTTTTCTGGTGGTATCATCTTGACAAAACATTCAGAAATCCTGTGCCTTGAAATTATATCAGGGTTACCAAAATGTAATCAAATCTACCCCTTGAAGAGAAAAGTCACTCTGGGCCCCCTTCCCAATTTCAAAGTCACAGCTCAAATAGTTTTTGATTATGGTCCAAAATCTGGATTAATTAAAATTGTCCTGTTACCTTGGAAACTAGGTGCAGATTTAAGATTTTCTTCCAAAAGCCTCCCTCCCTCCCATCAAGAAGAAAATAAAAAAATAACTTGTGAATGACCACATAAACAAGCTGAACCTTGCACATTAACGTTGTAGAGGCTAAGTCAAAAAACATTTTTACTAAATTTAAAGAGAAACAAGATTTACAACTGACAAAACTAATAATCTTAATATCATGTACATTTTAATGCGATCTGTATTTATTTTGTTTCTAAATTTATGATTATAATATTTTGATAACTTGTACCCAATTTCTTATGCATATGGTTTTGTATTACACAGAAAGGCAACTTATACAAATATTTTAAGCAAGGAATGATATCTTGTAGAAGTATAGTGTGCATACCTGCCAATATGGGACTTTTTAAGCAACGAAAACATTGAATACAGATTAGGTCAGTAAGGTTTCCTCAGCCAATCTAGAACTTGGGACAGAGGTATGATATTTTTGGGGCTCAGCAATATACCGTTCAGTAATATCTTTTAGTTCCATGTTGTCTCTTATTGCTTTATCCAACCCAGCCTGAACTTAGTTTTACTGATTATTTTAAGTCTTAATTCATTCTGATTATTTTCCAAGTTGCAACATTATGGTCTTTTGTCGGATTTCACATTTAAGTCAAGCTAGTAGCTCAAGGGAAAACAAGCCACAAGTCTAGCCATAAATCTGAGAGACGAGAAAGACACAACAATAGAGCAATTTTTGAAAAAGTGAAGGCTACAAAAGCACACACAAATTCGACAACTTTTAAACAAAGCACCACCTGTCAAAATATGTAAGGGCTCGTGGTACTCAAAAGTTTACTTGTGATTTTGAAGCAATTGACCAAATTCTTTTCAGAAAAGAAGCCCTTTTAAGATTTTTCCCAAACCGGGAAAAAGCCAAGAAGACTTTCTGAAATAGGATACAAGACAAAACAAAGAAAAGCCAAAAATCCTTGGAGAAGGGCCTTGGCTTTGGTAGAGGTCCATCCAGGATACAACCCAACGAAGTTTGAGCAGGATCCAGCCACTTAAAAAAAAAAAATTGCAGAAATTTATCTGTGAACAAATGACGGCCGATGAAGGACCACCCATCATTTAAGCTCAGATGACTGACGAGTCACCTGAGCTAAAAAGGAAAAAAAAGCGTTAGCTTGACATATAATCATAAAAACCACCTAGGAAGGCGCGTTTAAAAACTGTGACATTTCATAAGTCAAAATGCTATGTCATGCACTACCACTTTCCTCAGTGTGTCCTGTTTGTTGCAGCTTATTTCATCATAGGAAACTGAGACAACAGTCGACTCTGTCCCTTTAATTCTGTTTGTGTGCCAACACAGACATCCTGTTTTGGTTGGGTTTCTTTATTTCTGTCTTCTTCTAATTATTCTCCTCAACCTGCAATTTTGGCTGACAATTTTCTCGCACACTATTACACTTAGAAACACCACACTTGGTATGATGAAAGATCCACATATGAAGTCGTGTTTCTTTACAAAGATGGTTGAATGCATTTAAAATTATGCAAATAAGGGGCATTTAAAATTTCAAATCTTGAATATATTGAAAAATATCATTGTCAGAGATGCCATTCCAACTTTATTTATATGTTTGTGATGTAGGCATATCCAATGGACCACAAACACAAGCTGAAGAATTTTAATTTATGCCTAGTAGGGGCACTTCGAAAGTTTAAATGTTGAATATCTTCAAAATTATATTAATTCAAAACTGTTATAGATAGAGATGCAATTCCAACTTATATTTATAGGTTTGCAATGTAGGCGCATCCAATCAACCACAAGCAAAAGTTGTAGAATTTTAATTTGTGGCAGTTAGAGGTATTTGAAAAATTTCAATGTTGAATATCTTCAAAAGTATTATAGGTAGAGGTGCCATTCCAACTTCAATTTATGGGTTTCTGCTGTACATGTAGCTGCATTCAATAAATCAAAGTTATGAATTTTTATTCATGCTAATCAGAGGCACGTTGTAAGTTTAAATATTAAATATCTTCAAAATTATTACAGGTAGAGAAGCCATTCTAATTTCAATTCATAGGTGTGTGTTCTAGATGCATACAATGAACCACAAACGTTGTAGCTTAATTTATGCAAATTTTGGAGGCACACAGACAGATTTGCTTTGTAGCAAATTTTTTTCTAGTTTCTTCTGCTTTTATCTGTAATGACCATTGTTTACCGTTCTTAAGCGGGGTTGTAACTTGTGTAACAGCAAAAGTGTCCAGTTACTCACCTGGTGGTAGCATCCAATGTTTCTGAAGCCACACTTTACGGTAACAAGAGGGCAGTCCCCATCAGACAGATCTGTATGCTTGGGAATATCTTCTCTAAGGATCCCGGTCTCCCCACACACTACGCAGTTCACTGGAAACTTCATGCATGCTAACAGGTGGTGTTTCTAAAAATAGAAAAATATTCATAAGATCCTGGTAAGATCTTCTCTCTTGACTGTTATGTGTCTGCCATTTGTGTGTGTGTGTTTGTGTGTGTGTGTGAACCATTCTCTGAACACCTATAATCTTGTTAGGCTGATATCAGGAAAAATGAAAGTCTGCATCAAATTTATTACCTAGTATTTTGTTAATGCTGTACATTCAAAGATTGTAAAAATGTACTGGTCAGTGCAAGTTATCCAGCATATGCTGTAGGTGTACGAATAGGTAGAAAAGATAAGATAGTGTCTCTACTGTCATGCCAACCCCGTAACAGAATTGAGCAGTGTCATACATGTAGTAACTTAGGATTTATAGCTGTTTTCCTTTGTTTGCAGACTTTTGTAAGATTCTGCCCGTGCATTAACATAAACCCCTAAATTACCTCAGATTTCCAGCTTGAAGGTTTCTAACACTCAACCATCTGGTAATCTTCAGGCATGGCTATTTTTGCTTGACGCATGGCCATTTTAAAAACATTCATAGCATCTCATTTTAATGATTGCTCATTAGTATAACACTTCTGCGGGAAAACAAATGCTCAAAACTTAAGAGGGTACAATACAGAGCTTTAAAATTAGTGTATTTAGATTCCACCACTATTCAGGGAAAACCCACCAACTTTAGAACTCACCAGGACCAGATTTTGCTTTTGGAAATTAATCATGCAGTAAATAACATATCCCCTCCTTGTAGGAGGGATCCACTGCATATTCCGTACAAATTGAGAAACTCTGATAGACTTGACCAGCTGCACTGTCGTACTTCGAAATACAGATTACATTCTTTCACATTCCAGGGAGCATCCCTGTAGAATAAATTACCACACCACTATGAAAAAATTAAATCTTCAAGGTCTTAAAACTTTCTTGAAAACATGGACCATTATATAACCATTATCATCATCTAGTTGTCCGTTTATTTTTGTGGACAACATGGACATTTTTAGGTGACTTTATGCAGACTTTTATTGCTTCTTTACATATATTGGTCCCTATAGCTGGTATTAGTATGTTTTTAAAAGACCTCCCTCCCGTCACTAAATTTCAATGTATCCCACCCAATATCAGTGGTACTGGCCATTGGCTAATGTGTTTTTTTTTTAAACCGATGCAAAATAAAACTTAACTATCTATCTAATCACTCATGATCTTTTTGGGAATTACTGTTGCAGATAAAATACACACACACACACACATATACACACACACACACACACACATATACACACACACACACACATATATATACACACACACACACACACATACACACACACAATAAGTGTATTGTGCATCATAATATGGTTCAGCCAAAAATCTTTTTCCGGATATATAATAGAAATAAATGAAAAACAATATAAAAAATGGCACCATGGTGCTGACAGCAGAATTTCATATCTTTACAAATTGTTCAAAAACTTTAATGGCAATCATCAAAATAAGTGTCTTCTAAATTTACATGGTATCTGTAACAAGAATGAAAGCAGTGGGGGAGCTATATGAAAATATAATACGGTTTTTTAATCTTTAAATCCTGAAGTCAACACTATAAAGTGATTTGTCAACACTGTAACACTGTTTCATGCAATTGATTATACCAGCTTAGCCTGATATATCTGACATACATTTCCTGTCTCAAACTTGCATTCATTCTTAACGCTCCTGATACGAAATAAGTCCCAGTGTACCCATAGGAACAAATATCTATTTAAAACAAAATAGGTAACACTAAAATTATGGTGTTGACAGTAACAATATGTTGACAAATTTGTTTCTTTCTTTGAAAGTTTGCACAATAAATCTCCCAGTTAATATTCACAAATGGACAAGAAAGAGGGTCACACTAAGCATTTGTTTTACAATTACAATTCTCTAATAGGGCCCCTTACATTTCAGACTTGTTATGGTGTTGACAGCCAATAAATAGACCCTGCACTATACAAGAATTAATGAAACATCAAAAAACTATGTCACGATTTGACTGATCACATAAATGCATGGGTAGACAATACTCTCTATCTGCATGCACTAGCTCTATTTATTACAGACAAGGCAGTTGCTAGTTTAGGAAACCATCGTATTGCAGTGTTGACATAATACTGAGGGACAATTTTGGTTTTAGTGCCAAACTTAAGTGTTTGACCATTTACTTTATCCCTAATATTGTTTTTACCTATACTTGAATTGGGAAGGCTCAAAGGAAGGAATGCTTAAGTTGTTCTATTTTTCACATGTGACCAACAACTGAAAATACCATTTCAGACACGTTATGGTGTTGACAATTTGGATGTACCAGCTGTTTGTGTCACCAGTTACTTTTACTTAAAAGCCGTGCTAATCTTGTTATAAGGAGAGGAGATATAATATATATGTATATATATATATCTCAAGAAAATCAAATTTGTCACTTGATGAAAAGTTTTAACATACGGTGCCATGGACATTGTTTTTCACACTTTTCAGAGAATGGCCTGTGTATGTATGTGCGTGTGTATGTATGTATGTATGTATGTATGTATGTATGTATGTATGTATGTATGTCATGGCACACGTGAAATAGAACTCTCCACAGAGTTCTCATTTTAGCCAGAAATCTAAATTATTCTCTTCCCATTTTATAACCCAGGTGGATTTAGTGACAATCAGCAAAAGACCTACCGCCATATCTGCCATTGTGATTTGTAGATGACAGTGATGACACGCCTCTGAGCGCTGAGGACATTGTGTGGTGTGCTGGTCCATGGCGTGTCGCCTGCACTGTTCACCGCATTTCTCACAATGTATCAAGGCTTCAGGACAATCAGCGGCATGAGACTTCAAATAAGAAGAGATACATATAAAAACAGGGAAATATTTTAATCCAGCCTACACCACGTTGATGTTGTATATACCCAAATACAAAATTCAGCATTTCAATCCAATTGTTTTGAGAAGCAACATTTTTATAATGCTTGTTTTGGGTTCTAATGGCCGAAATGAAAAAAAGGTAAACAAAAATTTGATTTGATTAGCTTAATAAGTGGAGGAGGAGGAGGAGGAGGAGGAGGAGGAGGAGGAGGAGGAGGAGGAGGAGGAGAAGAAGAAGAAGAAGAAGAAGAAGAAGAAGAAGAAGAAGAAAGTGAACAGATAGGTTGTTAATGCATACATGCAGGGACCAGATGGATCCTCACAGACACCTGTGGTTAAGTAGAGATAATTTGTTATGTTAGGGTATGTTTTATCTAAGTACCTCTAGTTCACGCAGTTCTCCTTTCCACGTACAGCCATCATCCTTATTTGAACAGGTTACAGTTAGGGACAAGATTTCCCTCTTCACTGCAATATCTGTAAAGACCTGCAAAAAACAACAGTTAGATAAATTACATGCAATCAACACTTTGAAAATTTAGTGCGCAAAATCTTTGGCTTGGCACTAAGTTTTAGCAACCTTGTAAACTACTGTCGACATATAGAAACATTGAAGGTATCTTACAAAAACTAAACCGTGTCCTTTCTTCGAGAAACAGTTTGGTTGACATATGGAGTGAATTAGGACAGGTTAAATCTCTTCAATTTTCAAAGACAGCAAAACGTAACAATTTGGCAAAAAACTGAAAATGTGTGAACAATTAAAAAATTATGATTTTATCCTATTACTTCTTCTCCTTGGCGTTTTGGCCACTGAAAACGCACTGATGAGTATCTGTTACATTGGTAGACCTACTGTCAAACCTGTATATCCATCAGGTAGGTAAAGCATTTGACTTTTTTCAGTAAATACGCATGAATATTCTCAGGCCAAGAAGCTGCCAAAATGCAGAAATCTTGGCCAGGGCAGAACCATTTTGCCCTGTATTTACAATAAAGTATCCGCAACAAGACAGGTAATAATCTGAAAGCGAGGACAAACCCCAGCACAACTAGATGTTACAAGTAACAATTTCAAGTGTATTCACCTAGATGCACAGCCCAATATACAAAAGTCACACGGTCTAGAGTCCTGTGTTCCCATTGTAGGCCTATTGCTTGTTAAAGTAACAAACTTACATTGCACAAGGCCACATAAATATATCAGTGGTTTTCCAAAAAAGTGATGAGGGAGGACCCCTCCCCCCCCCCCAATGCTTTACTGTATTAAAGCTTCCCGCAAGTCCCAATTGCCCATACAGGTCATGTATTCGTTCAGAACGCATTTCATGCTCACAGGCCGTGCCTTTGTATACCCATGTGATATATAGTTGTCCTGATCGGTGCTAGTGGCGCAGGCCACTCAAGGCATTAATTGAAGCTTTGTCAGCAATTTTTTTCGCAAATATTTACAAAATAAAAAAAAAAATGGTGCGGCACAAAAAAAAAACAAAAAACAAAACAAAAACAACAACAACAACAACAAACAAACAAAAAAAAAGCAATGCGGGCGCTGATGATAAACTGGGCTATTTTTTATGTGCCCTAAACTAGGTAATTTTGAGGCTAATGAAATGAAAGTTTTGAGAATCGTTCAAATTTTGGGCCTCCAGTGTGAATCATTCGAAATGCCTAAAGTGTATTTATGGACCATTTATGGTACCTATACCAATGGCAATAGTGGCAATACCTGCAAGATCACAGTGACACAGGGGCTTGTGACGTTTCTAGATAAAATTACCCGAGTCGTTAATCTGTCAAACCAACCCCCCCCCTCCCCCCGAGTTGTTTGCCTGCCTATACCACCTGATCATCCGAGCGCTGAAGTTCATGATTGTCATCATATTCTGGTCAACACGAACCCATTCATACTGACCACCAAAGTCACTGTCCGCCAAAAAAACTGATTAGCGTTAAAAAAAAAAAGGAGGGGGGGGGGGAGGACCCCCCCCCCCCCCCAATCTGTAATCAGTATTTTCGCTGGACAGTGACTTGGGCGGTCAGTATTGTGATTGAATGAATGGGTTCGTATCGACGGTATATGATAACCATTCTGCTGGTTGCCCTTGTGGCGCAGGCAGGAAAACGAGAGGGATTTGGTTTATAGACAGATTAACAGCGAGGTGGGTTATTTTGTGTTTATCCCCTTGGTCCATTAAGAAAGAAAAAATACATATCACTTGTACCATCTTATTTCACCATATTGCATTGGACTTTACCACAGTCATGCCGCGCTTATGAATATATAGGCCTAATTTAATTTTAAACAACAAAGAACAGCGGCCTAAACAATGATGACGTATTTATTTAAACGGCCGTCGCTTCAGCCCAAGTTCTCGACGAAAAGTCACTTTTTTCATATTTCTTTATGTAATTGATTTGGTAAAGAGGAGAACTGGAAGGTCACGTTGTCTTGGATTTTGGAATGTTGTACCGGCAAACATTCCAAGGTATCGTGGAGCTCAACTGACCCGTCAGATTGGCCCCAGATCTGACGGCAGCATTGCAAGCATCGCCCCTGGAACGGGGCTATGGCCACCTGCTACGCCAGCTGCGATAAACGATGTAGACAGAGTCTGGGGAGTGTTTTGGCAGATGTTAGAGGTCTCTGAAAAGAAGAACTTTCCTGGAGAATGCTGCACAGAGTATGCTGTTGATTTCTGCTTGCTGTTGCAAAATTGTTCGCGGACTGCACATTTTTGACATTTTGTGTGCGCTCAGCTGTTGCATGAGCGGTGGTGGGCCTCCCTTAGTGTGAGCCTTTTAGGATCTTTTAGTGGTGATGGAAAATTAGTTGACCTTTGACCCATAGTCATACCAAATATGGAACTGATTCCTGTCATATTTGGAAAACCATATCTCTGATTTTACAAATATGTTAAAAAGTAGTCTCACCCATGGGATAGGCCCTATGGTCAACAATATCACATAGGCCATACCCCATGGGTTTTCAATGTAATATGGTACAAAGTAGGGGATAAAAACACAATACTTGGTGGGTAGGGTGTCTTCTGCTACCATAATATATTACCCGAGCGTTAGCGACACTGAAGTCGCCCCCAGGCTATGAATTAAGTTAATAATATTAAGTAGCAACACAGGGCACACGAGGCGGGACCGCCCGCTGAGTCAAAGATAAACCTACATGACTGTTCTATTCTTGCTCTTCGGAGTTTTCCCTATTGAGCTGCGTGACTATGGCGACCTGGCTGGACATGTTTTATTAGGCTTAGTTCTACAGACGGACGTCTCTATTATGATATGATACACTTATGTAGAAAAACATGACCCATAAATATCAAACCCAACAACGGACGCACGGAAAAAGCGATTACTATATTCTGATATAGGCCCATTGGCATTGCGGTGATGTTACCGTCTGTTTTTACAGTACTAATGGACAGTCGACCACCCGTGATGCGGCAATATAGGCCTACCGGTATATCATATGTTACTTACATCATTAATGGTGTCAAATCGAGTGTTGTCCACGGGGCATTTGGCAAACCGCACCGATCTGAGAATAGAAGAAAATAGATTTGACTCAACCAAACAGACAATAGAGACTAGATCTATCACAAGCCACACGACAAAAGTTCCTCTTCACATTTCTACACACCAATTGTTAAAAAAAGATATAATAGCCCATATTTGTGTATTTGACCCGGCACTATGGCCCGTGCACAGCTTATTTTCAATATGCATGAATTGCAAGTAATAAATATTACAATAATTGATGGTATCAGCTGGGTGACAGATACTTATTCTAAACACAATGTTTTATTTTACCATTTTTACCCACGTTAAATTTTCAATGTAGGCCTAACTGCCAACTTGCACCATCGCCGCCTACATGGAGCAGAAGATCTTGCTTTGAATGCAAGTCTGAGCAGAACATTCAAACCAATCTTTCGAAGCTTGCACAAGCTGGGCTGTTCGAGTATGATTGTAAATTGATAAAATTTATAGCTCATGGACAGCAGTTCGGAATTATTTAATTTGTGGTTGGAATTGTTCAATTATTTGTAGGCCTATCGCGTGATGTTTTGATGGCAGTGTACATCTCTACATAGTACAGGCCAGTACATACCCACAGCTGCTATTCAAGCAGGATTTGCAAAATCGATGGCCACACTTAGTTTGCACAGGGATCCTCATGGCAGCCAGGCAGATAGGACACTGATATTTCTTGTCCAGTTCTGGTTCAAAATTGGCATCATATCCCGATGAATGGTTGTTCTGTGATCTTCTGGTAGCCATGTAGGAATACTGAAACAATATGAAAAATGAAATATTTTGAAGAAAAAAAAGGAGAAAATAATGACCATCTGATGAGGTTGTCCAGGCATACAAGCGTTCATCTTTTTGTGTATGTGCAAACAGATCTACTATGCATTGATGACACTCAAACCAAAAAAGGTTCAGACGTGTTAGATGTCCTGAAATTGACATATGATTACTAATAACACTGAGATAATATTTATTGGCAGCATATAATTTCAATGAAGTGACATAGAAGTTTGTGTTATGTACCTGGAGATACTGATTGACAACTCTGCCATATCTGTTGCGATGAACATTATGACCTGAATAAATAGACCGTGTTGCCCTGAAGGCTGTGCTGGTGTACGTACTCAGCATCGTTACAGTGGCTACAGTATCATTGTGTATTTATAAACATTGCACAACAACGATAAATATAAATCTAGAGTCATCTTTGTGCTTGACTTATTCGAGATAGGCCTATTTTAGCTTTGCAATATCGTATGCAAGAGACAATCACCAGTTTTTATTAAGTATCACACAGATATGATCATAAGTCAACATAAATCTGTTAATGTAGGCCTATGTACTATGAAAACTCTAGACCCTGTTTCAAAATAAGAAGACAAATACTGTATGTTTCGTGTTGCATGAACATTAGACGTGAGAAAGTCAGCCATTAAATTAGTTTAAACCTATTTATTTCAACTGGATCGCCCTATAGTACATCGAAGTGCCACTGATCGGGGGTTTTCCAGGTCCAAAATCAGTTGCTGTTATCAATAAATTCGTGTGCTGCCAAAAAGATAGCCGTGTTTCCATCGAGATCACACTCACTATTTCCGAATAATAAAGTGTTCAAGCAAAAATATGTGCCATTGTAAATTGTTATGTGTGCAGTCATTAATCACTCAAAATCATGATTTTGTCATAGCATCATTTTTTTTCTCATAACGTACCACATCTTTGTGTCTTTTTCCACAGAAGGCTCACAACCTATATTTAGGTAGCTCCAGTGATAGCGGACGCTTTACGTCCTCAACCGGGGTTAACCTGACTAATCCTTACATGTTATGCACGATTGTCTTGCACATTCCACATACAAGTTTTTGTATATATTCATGTCTGGTGTACTTACATGTTATTTTAGGTCAAATGAAAAGAGTTCTGAGTTCTGAGTTATTGTTTCGCCTATGACACAAACCTGTATATTGACTTCGGAATGGGACTTATACCTGTTATACTTTTGAAAATATTCAACATTTACTCTTTCAAGTGCTCCTTTTTAGCATAAATTACAACCTACAATTTTTGTTTCCGGTTTACTGTTTTTGCCTGTAGAACAAACCTATATATTCAAGTTGGAAAACTACTTGTACCTGTAATAGTTTTGAAGATATTCAATATTTTAAACTTTTCAAGTGCTCCTAATTTGCATAATTAAAATTCTGCAACTTTTGTCTGTGGTTCTTTAGTCTAGATACGCCTATTTAGTACAAACCTATGAATTAAAGTTGGAATAAAGAATGCGAGAGAAAACTTTAAGTCTGTGTATGTACACAGACTTAATAAAAAAAGAAAGAACTAGAAAAGAAGATTTGCTTCAAAGCAAATCTGTCTGTGTGCCATCAAAAGTTGTAAAGATTAAATGCTACAACTTTTATTCTTTGGTACGACTTATTACATTAAGCTTATGGCTGCATGCAAATTTCAAAGTCCAAATGACCTTGACCTTTGACCTTTACAGGTCACATGTAATTTGCGCAGTGTTACAATACCCACAATTTAAGCCTAACATGAACCAAATCGGATGAAAATTACGAAATTATGGCAAGATGAAACTTTCAAGGGGCCAAATGACCTTGACCTTTGCCCTTTTGAGGTTGCATGTTCCTCCAAAAAATGTGCAGTGTTGCAATACCTACAATTTGAGTCCAACATGATCAGAATTGGATGGAGATTGGCCAAGCTTTAACCGGATGAAACTTTGAAAGGTCAAAATGACCTTGATCTTTGACCTTTACAGGTCACAAGTAAGTTTCAAAAATGTGCAGTGTACAAAAGCTACAGTTTGAGCCCAACATGATCAAAGTTGGATAAAAATTGACCAAGTTATGGCCAGAAGAAAGCCATCATCGAAAGTGGCCTTTGACCTGGAAATGACCTTTGACCTTGAGATGACCTGTACCTGAAGTGAACCTTGACCTCAAAATGACATTTTGGCTTAAAATTGACCTCTGACCTTGACATGACCTTTGACCTTGACATGACCTTGACATTTGAGATGACTTTTACCTTGCTATGATCGAACTCCTATACACTCAGAACCACATCTGCGATAGTATATGAAATATTGAAGATTGAAAACTTTAATTAGCCTTCATTTGCATAATTTTGAAAAGCATGACCTCTCATTATAAAAAGGCCAGACTTTATCTATAGAAGTATAATTGTGCCAAGTTTGGAGTTTCTACGTATAATACTTTTCAAATGAAATGTCGGACAAATTTGCCGGTAAAGAAAGAAAGAAAGAAGAAAGAAAGAAAGAAAGAAATAAAGAATTCCTAGAAAAACAGTATGTCGGTGTTGGCACACAGACATAATAAAGTATTGAAGGAAAAACAAAAAGCCTGTGTTTGTACACAGCCTTAATAAGTAAATAAAGAAAGAAAGTAAGAATAAAGCAATTGAGGGAAAACAGAAAGTCTGTGTTTGCACACAGACTTAATAAATAAACAAATGAATGAATAAATAGATAAATAAAGAATGAAATATTTGAGGGAAAACAAAAAGTGTCTGTGTGTATACAGGCTTACTAACTTAGGCTCAAAATAAAACACAGAAAAGCTCCTCCTGCTCATGTTTAACAAATCTCCAAGGCCAAATAATTGAGTGGCTATATCAAAATGCTGCTAAATTCATGTGTTGCATAATATATGTCCAGTGTGCAGAGGCATTTCGCCTCACTGTCTGAGCCTGCGCTTAATCCAACTTCTTCTACCTCACTCTCTGAGCCTGCGCTTAATCCAATTTCTTGCCAAGTGCTCGGCACAGCCTATGAGTGACTCCCGTTCCTAGAATTGATGTTTCAAGTTTGAATCAAGTTTGTGACAATTGAGTAAATACTGCCAATATCTGGCCGAGAGCTCAAGACAGCTTATGACTGACTCCCAGCCCTGTTGTGGGACAGCCGAATTGAGTAATTTTTTACATTGGGTAAATGTGCACTTACATGCTAGTAGCCTAAAATGTCTGAAAGGTGAACAGTAATACAGAATGGTGCCAAAAGATAAAATCAAAAATGCAAAAGAGGCAAGTCTAAAATCTTTAAAATTATTGAAACAAAATTTTCTAACAATCTCTGGATAATAGGCCGTATGCATATTAATTTCCCGCCACAAAGCCAGGCGATCACGGGGGGGGGGGGGGGGGGGGACGTGCGGGTCACATCATTGTCACAGACAGGGCCATATGTTCATCTCTCACAAAATTAGCCATTTTTTTGGAGAAATTTAAGTTCACAAATGCCAAACTGGCATTCATCTATTATTTCCCAAGCCATACAAAATAAAAATTTCCATCTGCCTTTAATAAAATATTCTTAATTTTCAAAATATTAGTAATATCCCGCTTGTCCCCACAGGTACCGACCCGTATCTCGCTATATCCCACCAAGCGAGACTAGGCAATCAGGTATGCAATTGTGGCGGGAAATTAATATGCATATCTCGGCAACATTTGTAGAATATTTGATCAAAAATACATGTTTGAATCCTCTTGATTGAAGCTTCTTGTACATAGATTTGGTTTTGGATGCAAAGTCCTGAAATTTGGAATAAATACGACCAAATCACAAAATGTGTGACAAAAATGTATTATATCCAATAGTTTCTGAAATATTACTGGCAGGGAACGGACAATTGACTACTTCAAAGTTAATCATCATTTTTGTCATAGACTTTAATGCCAAACCCGTCATTTGAGACCCGAATATCCAAGTCCAGGAACACATCTCTGAAATCATCTTAAATTGTTATCTTCCAGACGAATATCCTTTGGATAAATTTCTGCAGCAATTTCATTAAAATTTGGCACATTTACACAAGCAATGTCAGAAATATACCTTGCATTGTTTGATAATTTTGTAGCCATATGGAAATCCTTTTTCATCAATTTATCCATATACTTAAATTCAAGCCAGGTTAAATATAAATCAGCGAGTAACGGGGAGCTGTGGCTACCCATTTGAGTGCCTTTTATTTGGTGAAAAACTAATGGTCGACATTTAACAAAAGTATTACCCAAAAGAAATTTTATAGTATCTATCAAAGTTTCAACAGTGTTAGATTTAAAGTTACTTATTGAATATTGATTATGTGACCAATATGCTTTCTTTGAATATGAATTAATATTTATGTCTTGGTTTACCATTTTGTTTAAACATTTTGCTGATTCGTTCTGAAAGAGAACTTTTGACTTTATCTATGGTTAGATTTGTGTAAAGTGTAGAAAAATCAAAACATTTGATACTTTTCGCTTTTAAATCGTTGATTTTTGATGCAAACTCTGAAGAATTGCTAATACTCCAAAAGCAAATTATTTCACAGGTTTCTTGAAATTGCAAATTACATATATTTATTTCCCCTTGGATTATATAACACCATTATATACATTGTATACGTATGTTTGAATTACGTTGCACATATACATGTGCTTTCGCAGCCATACTATTCAAAAGGCTGACCATCTCTGGAGTGAGTACCTCCATACAGTCGGCACTTTTTCCCTGTCCCTGTAGACAGCTGTAAAAATAGATTCTGGAAATGTAGGTGTATCTGAGAATAACTTTTGATTACATTTAACTTTTAAAATGAGAAATACCTTTAATTAGCATGATTTCAAATGCTATAAGTTTTGTATACCCTTCATCTGATGCACCAAACTTATACCATCAGTATCGCATAAGAGGCCCTAATATAGGCTTGTGAGCCTGTCCGCCATACCATTAAGGGCTTTGAAGATATTCCATTTTTAAAGTTTGAAATAGTCCCAGCATTCAATGAAGACAAAGCATGCTTAGCTATCTGGACACTCATACTATGGTTACTTAGGCAAATCAATCCTTTTTTTTCTATTTCAAAAGTCTTGCATATGGAGGTGGCAATCAAACTGCAATTCTTTGGTTTATGCTATAGATGCATTCAATGAAATTAAAATGTAAGTTGTCAAATTTGAGTTCATGCTAATTAGACATACAAATGTTCAACGTCTTTCAAATGTATTGTACACAGTGCGCTCAATAGCACTGGTTTGTGATATTGGCAATAAAATGAAAATGAAAGTTGTAAAATTTTAACAAATGCCAATAAGGCACACTTGGAAGATTTTCATGCTCACCATTTCAAAAGTATCAGTATACCTGAAGGGACAATTTCAATTCAAAGAATTGTATATAAATTACATTTAAATATCACGGAACAAAATTTTAAAACCTTTTGAAGTTTACTAATTTTTGGCCACACAGATTATTTGTGAAGCAATTCTATTTTTACAAGTTATTGGTTCACTTGCACACACGAACACACACACACACACACACACACACACACACACACACACACACACATATATATATATATATATATATATATATATATATATATATATATATATATATATATATATATACATATGTTATATATGTGTGTGTATCTGTCTGTCTGTGTTGAGGAAAACTAAACGACTTAGAATATCCCTTCGGCACACGTAACGTTTCAAGTGAAGTTAATGTCAACTATTAACCCAATACATATATATACATATGTATTGGGTCGATTTGTCAAGGGACATGTACAAAAATTTCCTTGCATCTTTGGTACAGCTTTTGACTGACTTTGTAAATTGTTTCCTTCGAAAGAGGATCCTTGTGCTGCACATCATTTGATCAAAAATAGGCTTTGCCACAGGTTAGAGAAGTGAAACGCTGGTTTCGTCAAGTGTTTGAAGTATCTTTCGCGACATTGTCACTGACCACAATGGTCAATAATATTATGTCATTCGTAGCTCTGACCTGGGGTTGGGAACGGTACGGTTAAAAATTTCGTCCTAGTAAAAGGTACGGAAAATGTGAAAATTTAGAATCATTGGCTTGTATGAAATATGGAAAATAAAGGGGCTTCCAGTAGTCAGTATGCAACTCCCCTCCTTGCCTTGGAGTCTCCAGGAAAGAAACACCCTCCTTGGTTAGATGAGCCAGGAAAAAAGGGTAAAGATACAAACTATCATTTGAATCATTAAGAACCTCCCATTTAGATATGGTAACGTTATCCAGCCTTCAGTATCATCAGGTTTAAGTTTAAAACACAAGTACACGATGACCTATAAATGTAGCACGTGATCCCTTTACGTAGCACCATGGACTTGTTAGTGTTTATACATCTATGATGGGGGAAGGGGGGGGGAGGGTCGTCAGTCAAATATATGCTGTGTTGCTAGGCATGATTGAGATTACATGCTTCCAAGACATGAGGCACGGAAGCTTTTTACAAAGCTTGCATGGATGTATGGTTAGTTATTCCATGGTTCAAGTACAGTTAAGAAAAAAATATAAACTTACTGCCCCAGCAATAACGAGGGAAATTTGTTTTTTACTGCTCAAGGAACCATGACAGAGAATTCCCCCGGATGTCCCTGGAAAAACTGATATATCCCATGTTGTATTGCTGCATATCACCACGCTGTCTACTTTTTTAGTTTTGTCTGTTGAAAATGTGGTTGCAGTAGAAACATGGGATATCTCAAAATAAAAAAGGAGTCACCCACCTGATTTGACCAGGAAATGTACCTTTTTAATGACGAGACGTATCTGGCAGACTGCAAGGATACAATGAATGCAAGTCTCTGGTCAGTGTATCACAGTTTGTGTTACGACAGTGTTAGGAAAACATTAGTCCTTTAATGGGATTAATTCACAAAACGACACACCAACTTGGGTAAACCGACAGGTGACACAAACAATTTAGGTAAACTGTTAGCAGCACAGAAACACTCATGATAGGATGGGATGAGTGTTTGGTAACCATGACCGGGGGTCCACCGCAGCTGCGGGGGGTCAGGCAGTGGACCTTATGCCTGAGCTCTGACTCCGGGAAATATGACAACAGAAGCTGATGGATCGTGCTTTCCCCAACCTCATATTTTTTGTTGTTGCCTTTTTTCCCTCTGTTAATAAAGGATTAATTAATTAGACGTAAACTACTGAGATATGTTGCAAGTGTGCTCGCACCTGGTGCACACCTTAATTTATTGGCTGATATTGCTACGGACAGACTCGTGGAAATCTCACTAACGGGCAGTTCGGACCTTTCCGATGAACTGAACGGAGACATTTTTGCTGCAGTCCAACTGTTCGTTACCGAGACCAGACGCTTTGCCAATGAGTAACATTAGTTTGACTGTGCATCTTCTTTGCAAATAACATTTCTTTGTAGAATCCAGCGTTTCTTGAAAATAGCACTTGTGCGTTTGCATGTCTGGAGATCCCCCCCCCCCATTAGTTGTGTCTGTAACTACTGGGTTATCCATTTTTTTTCTTTTTTTAATAAATGCGTTTACAATACAACAAAGGCCACCTGTCAGGTGCAGGACCACGGCAGATAAACGAAGAAAAAAAAATCATCATCATCATCATCATCATCATCATCATCATCATCATCATCATCATCATCATCACCGGGCATCTGATTTTGCTAGTTTAGAGCGATTCCATTGCCACCTTGCTACCTTGGCTGCTGTCTGTGTTACCATGGAACTTCTGCGCTGAGTCTTGAGGTGGGGCCAGGTGGACATGACCGTACGGTATTCGGTGGAGGTGTGCAGCTGGCGCCTTTTAAAGCATACCTGGAATCTGGATTGTTTTATACCTATACAATTTTACTAATAATCTGGGGGCTTCCTAGACACTATAAGACACGCATTTACAAATACAAAACACACAGGACAGATATAATAGGTATGGCAAGCAGTTTTGACATTTAATTCAAATTTTAGATGTCGAAATTTATATTTGAAATGATAGTGTTGACCATTTCATTGACATGAATCTGAAAGAAAAAAATTCTGAGGTACTCCCACCTCAGGTCGTAACCATGCAGAAGACTGTCATTGTATAGTGACTCTGAGGTATCTATATTAGACAAATTAATTTCCACCCAATCCATCAATTTTTCACAAAGTCCAAGTTGTCGCAAGTAAAAAAGTAAACCTTGGTGCTACATCTTGTTAAACGCTTTTGGAGACATCTAAAAAAAAACAATCATGACTTCAGTTTGCATTTAAGCCATTGTAAAATTATGTGAGATACTTTTTAATTCGTTCATTATCGAATCATTCTCTTCAAACCCTGAATCAGATTCTCAAAATTTATTGCAAACCACAAGTTATTTATTTATTTTGGATAAATATCATGTTGGTCACTGTGCTCTCGCAGTTTCCTAAAACAAACACGTAGCTTTTTTGGTGGCAGCAGGTGGATTGAGATCCACCTCTCTCATGTCAGCAACTGCAAGTTGCGAAATTTCTTACAAATTTGGAACTGACTTTCTCTCTTTTTTTTTTGTTTGTTTGTTTTTTGTTTTTGTTTTTGCAACGTTTCCATGCTCATATTCTTTTTCCTTTTGAGATTTTTTAATTCATGGTTGTTTGTCCTTTGGATGGATTTTGACGTCATGACTTAAGAAATGCCTTCAAAGTGTATTCGTTCAAGTTATACCAATGTGCTATTTCATCGGGATGACCATATAGTTCACCGATATGACTAATTAATTTGGGCTGTCCAGAGCATGGAGACACACACGCAAGTTATACATGCCAAACAGGCCAGCACAACTGTTACCAAAACGGTTGTCAGCATTATGTAAGAGCACATTGTAAACATCAGCAGTCTGATTGTGTAAAATCACGGAGGAAGAAATCTAGATAGTTTTCTTCCTCTGTGGTAAAACTGATACAATGTTAGACCAACATGAAAATTTCAGTATTTTGCTGCTATAGGAATATATAAATAAGGAGTCCAGGGCGCCACACCTTGTTGAAAGCCTAGGAAATGTCGAGGAATACCATTAGGCCAATGGCCTCGTTTGAAATTTCAATACCGTTGTAGATGTTGTAAAAATATGGACAAGTTGGTTGACTGTGGAGTCACCAGCCGTAAGCTCTGAATTCCTTTATGTAAGCAGATCCTTTGCTGTCAAATATTCGTACATTCGGCGTTGAATTTTAACTGTTCAAACCCTTCAAAGACATTACAGAGTAAAAGCTTTGGCCTATAGTTACTTTTTATTTGTCTGTTGGATTTTTTTGTAAACAAGATATCATCGGAACATTTCCAAGCAGAGGCACTGCATGCTTGGTTAAGGTTAGTGGCAGAGCTTACAGATAGGACCGGCAGTGTCCTTAAGCAGGATATTTCCAATATTGTCAGGCCCGGTGGCAGATGTAACTGTCAGAGACGAAAGACCTCTGGAGACAGTCTCCTCATCAAATACGATATAATGTAATCTAGACTCGATACGATATCTTAATTCGGGCATTGGAAGAGAATCGAAATCGGAAGAGGTTGTCCGTTGATTTGTACACGGAGGGTAGAGACTACCCTCCTTGATTTGCAAAATATGTATTAAGTATGTCACATCTTTCTACTGCATACTGGATATAATTTTTTCGTTTTTGATAAGTGTGTCTGTGGGGGGGGGGGGAGGTGGGGAGGGGGGGAGGGGGTATACTGATGATTTTGGATTCCAAGAAAGATTTTGATTGGCGTCAGCACTGCTTCGGATTATTCATTTCAGCGTCGTCCGATTTAGAACGCAATTTGAGAATATATGATCGATTTGATTTCCCAATTTTGTTGACCGGCAGTATTCTTAAGTAGGATATTTCCAGGCAATATTGCTAGGCCCGGTGGCAGATGTAACTATCAGAAACAAAAGACCTCTGAAGACAGTCTCCTCATCAAATACGATATAATTTAATCTGGATTCGGTACGATATCTAAATTCAATTCGGGCATTGGAAGAGAGTCGCTATTGGAAGAGGTTGTCCCCTTTGACTTGCAAAATATGTATTAAGTAGGTCACATTTTTCTACAGTGCTGGATATAATTTTTTTTTCGTTGTCGATAAGTGTGTGTGTGTGTTGGGGGGGGGGGGGGGAGGGGGTATCCTGATGATTTTGGATCCGAAGACAGATTTTGATAGGCGTCATCACTGCTTAGGATTATTTATTTCCTTGTCATCCATTTTAGAACGTAATTTGACAAGATGATGATCGAGTTGATTTCCGAATTTTGTTGACCGCATAATTGCAGGAGTTTTAAAACTGGTAGAACCTCTCGACCTTTGTGTGAACCTCGAAAATATAGGGGCGTCACATATTAGTTGCATTCTTAAAGCACTTCCATGCACGATTGCGACAACGAATACACTTAATATCTCAGTGGAAATCCAGAGCTTCTCACAGGGCCTAACAGTAAGTTCTCAAAACAGAATAAATTCTTTAGCGGTAGATTGAAAAAATGTGATCAACATGAAACGATATCGCCAAGGCTGTTATAGACTCCGTGAGCTGTGTTCCACGGTGCTTATAAAACAGTGCTGTCCATTTGAAAATCTCTGCAGCAAAATTTTCTTTACTTGTAGCATTTTGTTCCCCTTCTTCATATAAGAAACACTTATTTTTGACAAAGTCTGTAGCAATTTTGAAAAGCTTTGTCGCAAAATTTTGCAACAATGCTCCGGTTGAACAGCCCTGTAAAAGTGTAGAATTAAGTTCAGGAAAATTTGCTATGTTATAAGTCTAAACTCGCAGGTTGAAAGGTCGCTTACTCTTGTAACACGTATTATTATATGACCATATTTATGTATTTTATGTGATGTCTTCTATGGACTGTCTAAGTCTGAAATAAGATCTCTCTCTCTCTCTCTCTCTCTCTCTCTCTCTCTCTCTCTCTCTCTCTCTCTCTCTCTCTCTCTCTCTCTCTCTCTCTCTCTCTCTCTCTCTCTCTCTCTCTCTCTCTCTCTCTCTCTCTCTCTCTCTCTCTAGGTGTGACATTGAGAAGGAGCAGAAAACTACTAGAAAAAATATAATTTTCTTGTTAGCAAATCAGTCTGTGTGCCTGGAAAACTTTTAAAGAGTGCCTATTCAGTAGTTATTTAACTGCCACAACAATTTTTTTCATACGGCTGTGTCAAAAACCTGTAAATTGTAGTTGAAAAGGCACCTCAATCTATTATAGTTTTGAAGGTATTAAAGATTTAAATTTTGTGTATTTGCCTAATTTGCATAAATCAAACTACCACAACTTTGATTCATGGATCATTGGATGCAGCTATCCCACAAATCTATCAATTGAAGTTTGAATGACACCTCAGTCTATAACAGTTTTGAAGTTATTCCAGATTTAAATTGTGCGTATTTGGCTGTTTATGCATAATTAAAGCACTTCAACTTTGGTTCATGTTTCATTGGATGCAGCTATGTCACAAAATGACCAATTGAAGTGGAAATGGCACCTCTATCTGAAATAGTTTTGAAGTTAATCCAGGTTTAATTTTGTGCATTCACCTAATTTCCATAAATTAAGGTGCTACAACTTTGGTGCATGATTCATTGGATGAGGCTATGTCACAAACCCACTGATTGAAGTGGGAATAACACTTCTATCTGTAATAGTTTTAAAGTTATTCTTTGATTTAAATTTTGTTCATTTGCCTAATTTGCATAAATTAGAATGCTACAACTTTATTGCATGTTTCATTGGATGCGGCTACATCACAAAACCTATGTACTGAAGTTAGATTGGCCCATTTATTTATAATAGTTTTGGACATTTGAACTTTTAAATGTTTCATGTGCTCCTAATTAGCATAATTTAAAATTCTGTAGTTATTTTTCAACGTCTATTAGATTGGCAGGTGTCACAAACCTGTATGTACTATTTCAAATTTTGTGTCTATCTGGAATAGGTTGGAAGATATGGAGCTTTTAAAATATTAATTGTCCCTAATTTGCATCATTTTTAACATCATGATCATGACTATTCCAAACAATATGCACAGCTTCACTACTAGGTCTATCACCATGCTAAGTTTGGTACTTTTTGAAACAACAGCGTCCACGAAAAACTGACCACATAAATAAATGAATGAATAAATGAATAAATGAATAAATGAATAAATAAATAAATGAATGAATAAATAAATAAATAAATAAATAAATAAATAAATAAATAAATAAATAAATAAATGGACTAGAAAAATTTGATTTGCTTGTCAGCAAATCAACTTTTTCTTATAGGAGTCATTTACCGGCCACCCGGCGCACCCTTAGATGACTTTAATATCCATCTAGAAAATATATTAGACATAATTAAAAAGGAAAACAAATATTGTTACTTGATGGGAGATTTTAATATAAACTTACTTAATAGCGAAACACATGCAGGAACCGCAACCTTTTTGGATATTATGTTTTCCCACTTCTTCATACCATCAATTAACAGACCAACCCGTGTCAGTGAAAATCCGGCTACTCTTATCGATAATATCTTCAGTAATGTTTCCGGGCAAGCTAGCAATCCAGTTAATGGTATACTTTATACCGATATATCCGATCATTTCCCAGTATTTCGTATTTGTTTCACTCAAATAAATGTAAATGAACCTCTGCCTCATTATAAGCAAATTATTAATTCTACAACATTAAACGATTTAAAAAATCGTCTTACTTCTCATGACTGGAACCCAGTTTTATCAAGTCATGATCCCAATCAAGCCTTCTCCTTATTTTTGAAAGATTTCCAACATCATTACTCCAATGCAATTCCAGTCAAATCGTACTTAACGAGGTATAAACAGCGGAAACCTTGGCTTACTTAAGGTTTATTAATTTCAATAAAAAGGAAGAATAAATTTTATAGAAATAGAAATAAGAATAAACTTAGATATACCTGTTACCGTAATCGTCTACACCATTTATTGCGAGTAGCTGAAAAGCGCTACTTTAATAATGTTATTGAACGTAATCAGAAAAATCTGTCTAAAGTATGGAAGGTTATCAATGGTATCATCAATAAGCATAAAAATGCAAAAGTAACTAACAGATTCAAATATTATGATTCAATCTTGACAAATCCAAAAGACATAGCAAATCATTTTAACTTTTACTTTTCAAACGTAGGATCTAACTTGGCAAAAAGCATCCCTGTGTCAGGCACTCGTCCTGAATCTTATTTAACAGGTCAATATATAAACTCATTTTTCTTTTCACCAGTAACAGAAGCTGATGTATGTATTTTGATTTCTTCACTAAGAGACTCCAGCCCTGGATCAGATGATATCAAACCTCAAGTTATCAAACATGTATCAAATGCAATTGTGATCTCTTTAACTCATATTATAAACCTATCTTTACAAGCAGGTATATTTCCAGATGCCATGAAAATAGCTAAAGTTCTTCCATTATTTAAAAAGGGTGACCCAGAAATCTTTTCTAACTACAGACCTATTTCTTTACTTTCCTGTTTCTCAAAAGTGCTTGAAAAAGTTGCGTACAATCAGTTATTGACATATCTAGATGACCGAGATATTCTATACCAACTCCAATTTGGTTTTCGTAAGAAATATAACACTGAATTAGCTATAGGTTTTCTATCTAATAAGATATCGGAGGCTTTTGAGAGACAAGAACACTCCATAGGAGTTTTTCTTGATCTCTCAAAGGCTTTTGATACCGTCAACCATCATATCCTAATGACTAAATTAATGTCATATGGCATTCGTGGGTTACCACTGCAATGGTTTGTCAAATCGTTATCAATATGTATACTTTCAGAATGAAAAATCTAATTTGTTAAATGTTACCCATGGTGTCCCTCAAGGTTCCATCTTAGGTCCTTTGTTATTTCTCATTTATATAAATGATTTATTTGTTGTATGTCCAGAATGTTTATGTCTACTGTTTGCTGATGATACAAGTTTACTTTTCTCTGACAAAAATTTTCAAGATCTAGTCCTAAATGTTAACCAAACCTTAGAAAGGGTATCTACATGGTTTCAAGTCGACAAACTTTCTGTAAATGTCGAAAAAACAAATTATATGATATTTCACTTAAGAAACAAAAAACATAATAATACTGATATTAAAATTGAAATAAATAACTCAAATATATTACAAGTGACAAAAGTTAAATTTTTAGGAATTTGGATGGATGACCATTTAACCTGGAAATTCCACCTAATATATATTTCTAACAAAATCAGTAAAGTGATCGGGATATTGAAAAAAAGTAAAACAAAGTGTTGGTACTTATATTTTAAGGAATTTATACTTTGCTCTAATCTATCCATATTTTACATATGGCAATATCACCTGGGCAGCAAATTATAAATCAAATCTTGATTGTTTAATTAAATTACAGAAAAAGATTATACGCATTATGTCAAATTCAGGCTTTAATGATCACACAGAACCAATTTTCCGAGAGTTATATATTATGAAATTTGAATTTTTAAACAAATTCCTAACGGCGCTATTTATGTTTAAAGTAATGAATAATCTTTTATCGGCATTTTGTCAAGATCTGTTTATTGTTAACCAAGATATTCATCACTATGACACTAGACAGAAACATAACTTACATATATTTCGTTATCGGTTTAACACCTCTTTATTTTCTATTAAGATTAATGGACCAAAAATTTGGAATGAACTCCCAATATCTCTACGAATATTGTCATCCCTTTATGCCTTTAAAAGTAAACTCAAGAAGTTGTATATGGAACATATTTAGATGATGCTTTCTGTTGTTATATTGAAATGTTAGCAAGAATCTCTTTATTATTTCTTTACTTACACATGTATCTCTTATTAGTTTGCTTATGAAGCAAGAAGTTAATCATTTATATTTATAACTTTCATTTGTGTACATTATGCTCCATGGCTAAGGGTATATAAGCCCGTAAGGGTTTCAGCCCTCAATTTATGCCTTGTATGATTTGTATCGTAATTTTTTGAAATAAAAAAACTTCAAAAACTTCAAGCAAATCAGTCTGTGTGCTTAGAAAACTTTTATAGATTTCCTATCTAGTATTTGTTTAACCCCTCTTGAAATTTATTATAGTTTTGAAGCTATTCAAGATTTAGATTTTGTGCATTTGTCTAATCTGTATAAATCAAATTGCTGCAAATTTGATTCCTGGTTCATTGGATGCAACTATCCTACAAATCTATCAACTGAAGTTTGAATGTCACCTTAATCTACTATAGTTTTCAAGTTATTGAGCACATTTTGTGTATTCACCTAATATGCATGAATTAGAATGCTGCAACTTTTGTTCATGTTTCATTGGATGCGGCTATGTCACAAGCCTACAAATTGAAGTTGGACTGACACCTATATTTATAATAGTTTTGGAGACATACAACTTTTAAATGTTTCAAGTGCTGCTCATTAGCATAATTTCAAATGGTACAGTTTTTGTTCACTGTCGATTAGATTGACAGGTGTCAAAAACCTGTATATACTACTTTAAATCTTGTGTGTATCTGTAATAGGTTGGAAGATACTGATTCATTGGATGTGGCTATGTCACAAACCTATAAGTTGAAGTTGGATGGGCACCTCTATTTATAATGTTTTGGAGATATTCAACTTTTAAATGTTTGAAGTGTGCTAACTAGTGTAATTCCAAACGGTAGTTTTTGTTCACTGCCCATTAGATTGACAGGTGTTACAAACCTGTATGTACCACTTTAAATTCTGTGTCTATCTATAATAGGTTGGAAATATGGGGCTTTTAAAATTTTAATTGCCCCTAATTTACCTAATTTTAACATGACATTTAAATATGATGCTAAACCCATTTATACTATGAAGTAAAAATTGCAACATCAACACCAGATTCCCATGCTTTGTAAATCTGGGGCACAAAATGGCCGCGACAAGTGAAATGTGTACACATTGATATACATGTATATTTAAGTGCATGTATTTGAGTTTCACTATTTACAGGAGCATAAAAACATTTACAGGACAATCTCTACTAATATCAACTATTAGGCTCCCCTTATGCAATGTCATAAATAACATTCAACTCCACAAAGTTCTTACAGAAATCTATGTGTGTAACTATTGAGTGTCACCAGCCTGAACGTGTCAGCAAGTTTGCACATCCAACTTGACATAGCTCCTACAGAACAAATCTATACCATAGTACATGTACATGTATTTTTTCAGCATTTTTTTTGGCCCTTTCTTTCATGATGAGACCTGAGACTGGGATGTTTTTACTGTGCATCACAATGAAACACTGAAACATTTCCTCATTCAGTTGTTCATGGGTGTTGACCTTCACACCTTTCCTTCAGGGTTCGTTTTTCCTCAAGAGTTGACATGATGTCTGCTTTTCTTTTGACAATGTTGCCCACAGCTCCTTTTGATCTGCCATACTCTGCCACAATTTGTTTCGGTGATTTACCCTCAAGTTCTTTAAGTATTTCTACTCACTTACTAAGCGTTAGAATTAGAAATGTTCTGGGTTTTATTGTGACATGTACATTGAAGAATTGCTGTTAGCTTTACTTGCAGGAGTACAAACTGAACTTATCTGATGCTGTTGGTAGACTACATATATATGGAGAACACTTCTCATTTCATGGGTTAAAATGACGGCAATCAAGGTATTTCACGCAAATCACCTAGGTGGCACCCAACCACACACTTATTGTTTCAGACAGTCAGCTGTTAAGTGATCATGTTGACAAGTTAATCCTGGTGTTAGTCCACAAACATACTGGCTGGCTGGCTGACACTCCACTGTTAGAGATGGTAAGGAAATTACACTGTGTGGGCGGAAGAACTTGGCTAAGGGGATGTGCACTTGTGCAAAAATAAGTTTGAGAAGAAAACAGTCCAAATTCACGTACTGATTACATTTTTTCCAAAGTGTCCAGTCTGGCACATTTTGGTATAAATTTAAGGTGTCCACTGCCCATTGTAAGGAGGTACCTGCTAATGGGGGTTTTACGGTGTATTGGTACCACCAGGTTTATGGTCAATTCGTCAGCAAGGTGCCGTACGTGCTGTCGAGTTGACCTGGTGTGCTGACGAACTGTAAGTGTAAATCGTTAGCCAGTTTTCGACAATAAGATCTATACGGATATGCCCAATAAACGGTAGTGATCTGTAACAGTTGTACTCGGTTACTTTTAGTCTATAGGTCTGGGCACATATGTCGATCCCTGATAGTCTTGATGCGTTGGGCATCTTTGGGCAATTCTGCAGGGCGGCTCACACATCGTCCTTTTCCCGGGACCAGGTCCTTTGCTCCACTTCGAACAGGTGGGGGAGCGGGGGAGGGGGGTGACTGGTGATCCAACACCCTAGTATTGTAGCAAAACAGTCAGATAGGTACGGGAAACCCGCCTCTGGTCAGACCAAAAAAAAAACCTAATATCTAAAAAAAAAAAAAAAAAAAAAAAAAAAAAAATGGAGTTAACATTCTTCTAGTCAAGATTTGAAAAAAAAGGCAAAATCGTAGTAAACTGCTATTACCGAAAGCTGTAAAAAAAAATGCCTATATAAGACGGAACTGGATCAAACAACTATGGCGATAAGAATGCTTAATTTAAATTTGACACGGTGAATTCCCCAGTGAGTGGGAGCAAGGCTCGCGTATAACCGCGTGTAACCGCGTGTACTGCGCTGGCCTGCATGTCAGCACATGCGAATACAAGTACAATGTTTGGTAAAAATGACCATGGTTTCTGATACATTTTTGTGGGATGGGTGTGCATAGGCCTATCATAGAACATTGAAAAGGTTTTCTGATGGGTATATGGGGGGGGGGGGGGGGGCTACAGCTGATCCCGTCAGGTGCAGTCATATCTTTTGTCACAAGAACTTGTCAGTGTTCAGTTAGTGTTCGCTTCATAGGCCTATTGGCCAAATAAAGTAAATTATCTATTATATATTTTGTATGATCGGTCCTAGATTAAACATAGACATCTTGCATCTTCTCCATTGGTGCCCACCTTACTCATAGATCGTCGAGACAATCGATGATCTATGCCTTACTACAGCGCGGGAGTAACGTCAGTTCAATGGCAAACGGATGAAATCAGACTGAGATAGGGCCACCCGTCAGAGGTAGATCTACAGACTCAGGGCTGAAATTTAACTTTTTTTACCAACATGTCCATCGGGCATATTGGAGATGAACTCAACATGCCCAACCCATGCACAACATGCCCAACTTTATACAGATTACAGAATACAGAATTTTATTAACACATTTACGCCCTCTGGGTGCCAAGTGTACCACTATACAACTACAAAGTGGCATACAATAAAAGGGTAATGAGACAAACACATATTTTGAATGTTACATACAATAAATATCAAAAAGTTCGGGTAAACAAAAGATCAATCAGTCATACAATATAAGTAAATATTTACATTAGCAATGGTGGGTGTAGTGTGGTTGAACCCCAATCTGTTCTCATTTTGAAGCCTTCGAAACAAAATTTTGCAACATTTCTTATAATTTCATCTTCACCATTCAGTAGATATTGTAACTTATGGATATTTTCCATTTGTTCAAAATTTATACATTCGGCTTGAACAGCGTTGAATAAATACTTTCTCTTTTCTTTCAATAAAGGACATACCATCAAAACTGAAACTCATCCTCCACCACAATCACATTTAGAATATCTTTACAGTATTTATAGGCTAGCGGCAAATGCTTCAAAAGTGCCCTAAAAATAGGTGCAACCCCAACCAAAGGTATAACAAAACACAACCTATATCAAAATGTGCACACATGTCGCCTCTTTACTGAAAAATAGGTTGTGGAGTCCGAAGAGCGTTTTTTGGTATGTTTACACACCCGTTTCTATGGCAACCTCTATTTTTGTGTAAAATGACTACTTTTCACTATTTTTTAAATATCTGCCTTAATTTTGAAGATAAGCACTCCCAATTTCATCAGAAGGTAGCGCTAACCTTACCCTTTCAACAGGCGTGAAGCTTTTACAACATTATTTGATTAACATCATTATTATTATTATAATTATATGCAAAATTTTGTCATCTACTTGGCAACATAAATACCTCTATTTGTTGATGTTGTTTGCTGCAGTTGCCAAATTACCAAAAATGGGGATAAATGTGAAATGATGAAGGTAATACATTTCCAGGGATATACTGATACCAAATTTACTGGAGTATATGAACTGGACACCATTACATGTATGCAAATTAGGCTTCAAATGTTTGGGTTTTTGAAGCCATTCTAGAGATGTATATCACACATTATGTGCTGTACCAATGCAAAAAGTTACATTTCCTTGAAAATTGCTTCAAAGTATATAGAACGTAGAATCCCAATCGTCTTATCAACATTTTTCGTTCACAGTTTTAATGAAATTTTACGGGTCGGCCACGGGGGGGGGGGGGGGGGATTATGTTTATGGGTTGACTGGTCTGGCTAGCTTGTGCAAAAGTGCTTTCTCCAGAACGCATTGTTGGAATTTGAGCAAATTTAGCATATATATTACCGAAAAAAAATATGAAGTGAAGACAATTTAGAAACCCTATCATTAAATTTAAGCAAATGAGGTCATCTTCAAATTAGGATTTTATAATTTATATGTTGTGTTGTATAGGCACCAGGAAGCACAAATCTGGGCACATTTCTTTGACTTCCAGAGTCCATGTCGGATTCTAACTCTGCTATGTGATTGTCTCATTATCAGTGTTATTGAGAATGACTGTGCATATTGTCAAAATGTGTTGCATAATTGATAATATACACATGGTGAACTGGATTATTTTTTAAAATGAAGCTTGGACCTGGTAACAACACCCACGGTTTAATGTACTTGCAGGTTAGATAATTTTGTACCGTGAACCTAAAATCATGAACCTGGAACCGCCATCCAAGAAGCCACCCCCAGCCAAGCTAAATCCCAATACCTGTGTTTTATGTAGCAAAGCTCTCAACACAGGAAAAGGAACTGATTACAAAACTACTTTGGACAAGCTACGATATACGCTTGCCTCCACCACAGACCCATCAGCTGCTCAACTACCGCCTACTGAGGATGCATTTGAGCAACATGTGAAAAGGGCACAATACAATGTGCCATCTGGTGCCAAAATGGCATTGATCATTTACATACAGCTCTTAAAGCACTATCATTTCGAGACATAACAAAAATGAATGAATATTTGGGTCTTACTGATTCAGAACACACATTTCCGCAAATTTTTTGTGAAATTGTATACGCTTACACAACAACTATTCGGAAACCAGATTCTAATATGAAAAAATTAGATTAAATGTTTTGCAGCATTCCTTTCAAACACAAAATTATTAATTCACTAAACATTTAGTCCCTTTTCAAATTGAAATTTGTTCGTAACATGATTCCCAAAGAGTGCAAAATAAAAGATCCCCACATCATTTCCTTTAAATATGGCAACAATATCTGACAAAGTATCATGAATTACAAGCAATTTCTGGCTTCAATTGCTCTTGAAGTTATCGCAGCGAATCAAAATTGTGACTGTATGTCTAACAGTAAATACTCTGATTTTGTTGATGCATACCACAAACATGTATTTACAGGTAATTTTGATATCTTATTAAATTCAAGTGTAAAAGAAACTATGAAAAAAGGTACAAAATTTCGGATATGTCCCAAGTTGAATATTAACGGTATTTTTCAGGATACGTGTGATGCATTTGATTCCTACTGTATGAAATGGGCAAAGAAAGAAAAAAAAAAGAATTTCAGAAATTTAAAGGATGGTTATCAAACTTGAAAAAAGTCTCTAGAAAAGAATTTATTGTTACAAATCCCACATTAAGAATTTCAATACGGTTAATCTAAAACAACCTGAAGTTTCAAAAGCAGTCAAAGAACTACAAGAAAGTTTTGTAGTAATTAACATAGATAAGGCAGGGAACAATCTTGGGATCATCTGCAAAAAATATTATCTGGATGTTTTGAAAAAAGAACTTGGTATATACAGTAAAACCTGTCACTACCGAACACTGTGGGGACCCAGCAAAAGTGTTCAGTAGTCAGAGGTGTTCGGTAGTCGGAGGGTTGGTAATTAGGGTAGGGAATATGACTACATACATGTACCCGGAATGTCTTTCAGGCCTAGTTGTTAACAGTCAAGGGTCTTGCACACACAACTCTTCCTTTTAATACATTTGCTTTCATACAGTTTCAGTGTTAATCCTGTCTTGTGTTTTAGAACACCTAAAACAAGCTGCAATGGACACCATACCCTGATCACTTTGAAGAAATAATCAGTGAACAAGGAACATGTCAGACCTATTCAATTAGAGACAGAGCTGAGTATAATGCCTGAATGATACCTATAGGTGTTTAATCCTGTCCCTGCTTAGAATAGCTGGAATCAGAAATGTTTTTGTTCACTTAAAAGGAATACTCAGTCAACATAAACATGTCAAAGTCAATCCACATGAGTCTAAGTAAGATAAATGAGTAAATTAGCCAGGGGGAAGAAGAATCTACTGTTATGGAGTTTATTCTGGTCAACATATTTTTAATTCAAACTTTGTACAATGACAATTTAAACAAACAAACAAAAAGAGCACACAAATTAAATAGATTTACAGATTTATGTTCAAAACTACTAAATTTTTGTGTATGAAAGACTTCCTGTTGTTACTTAACTGCTGGTATTACAAAATATCATGAGAGTGTTCGGTAGTGACAGGTTCATTTTGGGGTTTGGGACCCAAATCAGGTGTTCGGTGTTCATAAGTGAGAGGTGTTCGGTAGTGACAGGTTTGAACACCCAGGTCTCCTATTAAATAACATGTAAATCATTTGGGACCGAAAAAAAGTGTTCGGAAGTGAGAGGTGTTCGGTAGTCGGAGGTGTTCGGTTTTACAGGTTTTACTGTACAATATTTCAGACATGAGAGGAAATGACGTATATAAATTACACAAACAATCCATTGATAATTTGATAGATACACATAAAGATGAGATGAAAAGGAATTTTAATATCAAAATTTCTGAAGAGGACTCCTCTATTCCACTTTTGTTCTTGATACCCAAATTACATAAAAACTCTTTTAAATCTAGATTCATAGCCGGTGCTGCAAAATGTACAAGAAAACAATTATCAAAAGAAGGAACATTTTGTTTGACTGCAATTAGGAATCATTTTCGTAAATACTGTAATGCAATTTCTAGAAACAGTGAATTAAATTGTTTTTGGAGTATTAGCAATTCTTCCGAGTTTGTATCTAAAATCAAAGATGTAAAAGCAAAAAATATCAAATGTTTTGATTTTTCTACGCTGCACAAAAATCTACCCATAGATGAAGTCAAAAGTTCACTTTCAGAATTAATAAGCAAAATGTTTAACCATAATGGTAAACCATACATTAATATTAATTCATATACAAAGAAAGCATAACACAACAAATATTCAAAAAGTAACATTAAGTCGCACGCTGTTGAAACTTTGATAAATGCTATAAAATTTCTTTTGGATAATACTTTGGTTTACTGCGGACCATTGGTTTTTCAATAAATAAAAGGCATTGCAATGGGTAGCAACTGCTCCCCTTTACTAGCAGATTTGTATTTAACCTGGCTTGAATTTAAGTATATGGATAAACTGATGAAAAAGGACTTTCAAATGGCTACAAAATTATCAAACAACGCAAGATATATTGATGACATTGCTGGTGTAAAGGTACAAAATTTCAGTAAAATTGCTAAAGAAATTTACCCAAAAGATATCCCTTTGGAGGGTAACAATTCAGATGGTTTCAGAGATGTGTTTTTGGACTTGGATATTCAGGTCACTAATGACAGGTTTTGTTTTAAAGTCTATCACAAAATAGATGAGTTTAGCTTTGAAGTAGTTAATTATCCTTTCCCAGACAGTATTTGTTTGGATACTATTGGATATAATACGTTTTTTTCTTCAAAGACTTTGAGATTTCGTCGTATTTTTTCTAAAGTTCGGGACTTTGCATCTACAACCAAATTTTTATTTAAAATAAACTTGAGTCAAGAGGATTCAAAGATGTACTTTTGATCAAATATTTCTACAAATGTTGCTGTAAATATCCCGAGATGGTTAGAAAGTTTGGCTTCAATAATTTTAGAGATTTTAGACTTGCCTTTTTTTCGACTTAATTTTATCTTTTGGCATCATTCTGTTTTGATGTTCACCTTTCAGACATTTTAGGCTAACTTGTTTTCTCTTAGGTTAAACCCCCAGGGGCTATCGGTAGCGAGTAGCGGCCTACGACAGTTACAAGCTTGTCTAATTGTACTTGATATCTGGATAATATTTCCATTGCATTCTCTTGACTGAAATACAAATGACTATCGGTAGCAAGCAGCGGCCTACGAGAGTTACATGTTTGCTTAATTGTACTTAAAATCCTGCTAAGAATTTTTTTTTTGATAATTTGTTTTTGGCATAAATGCTAATGACTTTCAATCTTTTCTGACATGCCTAAATGCACATTTACTCAATATTAAAAAATACTCAAAAGTGACAGTATTTTTTTAAATACCAAAAAACCTGACACGTTACGTTGATACATTGACTGAGGGTTGCCAATGAAATAGAGCTTAATTGTTTGAGGAGTTGGTGTCATCATGGAGTTTGTTTTACATTTCTGGTGCAGGATGTACATTGTTGCAGTCATTGTTAGGATTTCCCTTGGTTTGCACAGGTGGTCTACCTGCAACTGTTTATTTTACAATCACTGGGACTGAAAAAATGCCCCAGCTTGTTTCCACTTCAGTTAAACACTGGCGGATGGTTTAACAAGAATAAGCTGACCAGCTAGAAAGGGTACATATTGGTTCAGCGGTAAGTCAAATTGGTCTTACCCGAACCTGTACTACACAAGTTTGGTAATTATAGTTTGTTTGCCAGGTATTCTTCTTTCATAATGAAGGTCTGCATTTATAAACAAAACTTCACGTATTTAGTTAATTCATCATTTGCCACGTTCATATTTATTCATTATTATGTGGGTTGTCTTTGCTGAATATTTAGCTTAGACAAGGAGCCGCTACTCAGAGAGACATGAACGGGTAAAAGGCTCCGAAACATGTTGAGTAGTTATACGCTGAAAACCCTTTAATTTATTTCGGCTAATACAGCCTATGTCAAAATTTTATAGAGGAACGTGTGCAATTTGGACACTAGTACTTCTATATGTATATAGGTTAGACAGGGACAGGTTAGCTTATGGAGAGTAAAGAGTTCAGACTGCCGAATAGGGTAATGACTACTAGGAAGTGGTTTTGGACAAAAAAACACCAATACAACAGTCACATTCCTAACCCTAAAGTGTGGGATCCCATTGGTAACGGCTGGGAAATGTCTAATGATAGCTACCTCAAGCCTTTGATGTGTACCAATGAGCTAGCCCCACTGGAAGTCCGCAACCTGACTCATATGTATTGCACCGATATTGAGTGTACTGTCGCAAGAAAGTGCCATTGCCTTCAGACAGGACTTTAATGTACGGAATTATGTGCATGCTTTGAACATGAGTGTGCAAATGACACTTTTGACACTGAAACAGACAGTGATGATGAGGAAGATGATGATTGAAACTTGGCGTAGAATCTCCAAACTGTGACCATCATTGATCAGCTTTCTCTATTTCGTGTGTACATGTACTTATACAGTTTTCCTTTACTAAAAGGCATCTTGAATTATAGTTTGATGCCAGAGATACATTAGTTATGTTGCAGGACTCCATGGGATGGTTCACTGTAAATTACATGTAGGTGTGAATACATGGTACAAAGTACTATCTTACTGTATCAGTTGTATTGGCAATTGTTATGACGGTTCCCTAAACGAAGATTAAGGTAAGCATTAATTAATATGCATATGGTATACTCATATAAACATAACAAATAAAACTTGTATGAGTACTATTCCTAATCATTTTGCCTTTTTTTAAATAAACGAAACTATATCTTAGTAAATATAGTATGTTATCCGTCGCACAATACTTAATTTCGATGTAAATAACATATATTTGCATAAATTAACATATGATAATTAGGCACTTTGAACAAACTCTGTATTTTGTGACTATATTAGAGCAATTGAGCACATTTTGGTGCCTATTTAGCCTATCCACAAGCAGTATCACCAAAGTTATTATTTTTACGGACAAATTTTAGTTGTCTCAGAAATGGTATAGGTTGTCATGGAAACGGGCAGAAATATATATGATAAAACGCTTTTCAGATTCCACAACCTATTTTTCATGAAGAGGACATGTATACCTATAAGAAAATATAGGTTGTAACTTGTTATACCACGGGTTGGAGTATGACCCCTGAAGGGCCCTCTATGCCGCAGGTCTATTACATGTTCTTTCTTGTCTAGGCACCAGTGGTCTTTTGTATCGTTCTTTTTCTACTGCAAGATCATGAGAACTCACTCTCAATTTGGTGAGTGCTACCCTGTAGTCCCTTCCTCTTATGTCATCTAGATAATTTTCATATTTGAAATTTCCCTTTATTTGTCGATAAGTACAAAGTTTTCCCTCTAGATTTAGGCCTCTGCCAATTTTCTTTTCCCAAAAGTTGATAAACCTTTCCTTCAGTTTGTTTTTTATGATCACTACTTCTTCTTGTGTACACCTTAACAATTTTCCATCAAATTCAAGTTCTCTACAAATTTCTTTGACTAAACTGTCCAATTCAAGTTCTCTACAAATTTCTTTGACAAAACTGTCAAGGTTTAACTGAAGTGTTTCTTTTTTTCAATTCCCGCACTTTCTTCATCATGCATTACCCCAATGAATGAGACAAACACATATTTTGAATGTTACATGCTTTATTACATGTATAATTACGGACGTTTTTCTAATGTTAAATGTACTGTCGTGAGCGACCACCTGCAGAAAGCGACCAGCGACCGGGAAAATTTGGCAAAACGCACCACAAACTACCGCTTTTTGATGAGACTCTCGAGTGTCAAACAGTGACAAACCCTTGTGTTTTCCCATTATATACGACGAAAATGTAACTGTCATTCATTCAATTATCATAATTCCCCTGTGTTTCAAACTTTATTTCAAATAATCGGGATTGATTTGAAGTGCATCCCAACTTGGCACATGCGGGGTTCTCTATTTTGGAGTTGAAGTCAAACTGTCCGGCACCTTGTGCCTGTGGTACCGTCTACTACCGAAACTTTGTTTTTCATAAAAAAACAACAACAAGAACTGAACGGTCGCATAATATTCTGAATAAATTACTTACTATCTTGACCTTAATCTGCATGTTAATTATGTCAAGTTCATTTTTAGAAGTTCGTGAAAAATCAATTTAAATACGCCCCTGGTAACTTGCAAGCCCGCTTTTAAGGGCGCACTTTGCATCCCCCATTTGTAATTTGCATTCGGGTACAAATTACTTCGCGGAACTTGGGGGAACTCCGGAGTGATCTGTGGTCTGACATTTGTCGAGTAGCAAAATACAGATATACACGTGGTGCTGTGTTGTATATTTTACATTTGATTGCGTTAAAATTATTAAAGGTCTTAAATTTAGCATTACTTCCATTATACTACGATTAAATTATAGAACCAAGAGTAATTCCTTTGCGTAACTTCAGTGAACTCCGGGCACACACGTTCTCTGAGATTTGTTGATTAACTTGACTTGAACCAAGTCTACCACAGGCGGTTATACAAGTATACACGTGGTGTTTTATTTGCCGTTGATTTTATATTTGATTAAATTAGAATTATTACAGGTTTTTCAGCATTACTGCCATCATGCTATGATTAAATTGAACCGAGACTAGAAGAATGAATTCGTCTGCGTCCAAACATTGAACCGGTCGCATCGTGAGCCTGGGTGAGATATGATGATCGACGCTCAGCACAACAGCTTCAAAAATCCGAATAGGAATTTTTTGTCGATAAACTGAGTAAAAGCAAGTATGGTACATTGTACATATACTTGTTGTACAGTTAAAAAAAAAAAAAAAAAAAAAAAAAAAAAAAAATCATCCATATCACACGGATCTAGCCTTTAATTTTACCGTTTGCCAACCACGTACGCAGATTATCGTTATTATCAACACGGACGCTTCTGATCTACATCAGGGACGTGCTTTAGATCCTGTCTACATGTATGGACTAGTATGGTAAGGATTAGTAATGGAACTGCTCAACTTTAACAATAAGAACGAAATCTTGTGGCCGCTCATGTGGCGATTCTGAACAGATTTAACTTGCACAGCGGACTTGTGAAACTCCCGGGGTGAAACTGCACAGGTTTGTCTTTGAACCTTTGCTGATTAAACAGTGACCGTGAATGGTATGAAGTGTCTTTTTAATGAAGTTGTTGAACATAAATAAGATTAAGGTGGCAAAAATAAATTAAATTCCATGCACGTGTGTGTAAAAGAAAGTCTGGTAGCTGGACCAATACTAGCGTGTACCACACCGGCCTTTAGAAAGTCCGAAAGATATTTATTTTATTTTAAACATATTTATTTCACCTGGATTGCCAAGTAGTACAATGATACTAAACGAATTGCTCTCCAGACAGAGAGAAACACAATCATATGTACAAAACACACAGGACAGAACGACATCCGAGGACAAATAAATTGGTCAGTATACTAACATAATATTCATCTCGTACCAACTCAAGGTATGAACCGTCTTGTATCTATAATAAAGTTTTGGACAGAATCAAAAACATCTGAAGTTGTCGCTTGACGAAAAGATTGTCATTACCATGTGTCAGATAGGTAAGCACTATATCACCTGCTAAGTGAACAACTAGGTTTGGATTGACTCCCGGTGCTAAAATATTGCATACCGTTCGCAACAAGGATACTCTATGGTATGAAAACAGGGGGCATTCGAGGAAAAAATGGTATGTACTCTCATTGGGATATAAGCAGTTACATGCAGCAGACGGAAGAATATTTAGTCTATGAAGATGAGAATTAAGACGACAACAATCCAAAGGTAGTTGTGTATGTATAATATTGGGAAATCTTTTGCCCTGCGAGTAGCGACCTGGGACAGAATCAACGGACAAAAGAGTACTTTTTAGTTAAGATTTGAATTGAGCAAGTGAAGTAGATTGCCTTATATCGTCCGGAAGGTCGTTCCAAAGTTTAATAGTAGAGGGAATGAAAGAATTACCAAAACGATTGGATGTAAACTTTATTTGTCTCAAACTCCGGCGGTTGAGATGATGGAATTTTGTCTGAATGGCATCAAGTGGGACCAGATCCGAAAGATACGCGGGGGTCAGCCTGTTAACCATTTTGTAAAACAGAATCAGTTTATAGTATTGGTGCCTTCTGGCCAAAGTTGGCCAACCTAATTCATTAAGAAGTAAATGTCGAGGAGTACGTTTAAGTGCAGCCAAACAGATGCGTGCCGCTTCATACTGAACAGATTCAAGAGAATTTGTCAGGTCCATCGTGCAATTATCAAATATGACGCATCCATATTCCAGGATAGGGCGTATCATGGCTTTGTATAGTCTGGCTAAGGTGTTACGCGATAATCTGTATTTAAGTCTAAAAAATAAAAAATATACCCAAGCCAATCTCATGTCCATGTATTTTTAACATGCCCGACACAATCTCAGGGTGTCTCGGGACGTCGGACACCCGCTAAATTCGAGCCCTGCAGATATTTCTTGCCTAAACTTTCAATATTAAATTCGGTATAATTTTGATTAAATTTCTGCAGCACCACAAAAATGAAAGATCATTAATTCACATTCACCTTACTGTCTAACACATAAAACATAATTGATCAGATAGCCTAATTAGATAACTGACATAAAAGGATCATTAACTTCGATCATTTTCCATAGAATTATATTTGTAAGAAGAATACTCCAACTTCCAAGTAGACTTGCTCAAGTCTCACTGGACTGTCTTCCGTATTTCATTTAAAATCAAATTCATTGCAAAATAAAATTTTAAGTAAACACACGTCGTAGCCTTATTCTGTTACAATACAGGTAGGCCCTTAAACCTAGCTAATTGGCGTGAAACGTGTCTATAACCGGATAACATTGATTCCAGATGATTAGCGCCGGGCGGTCTGCACTGTGTTTCTTATCACACAGACAAGGTCATAACGTACCCCTCTTCAGAATCTGTTAATTGAGCTACTGTGTAATGAAGGATTAATTGCAGTGCACCGTATCAGGCAGAGGACGTCCAGTCACTGGTGTCGGCAGCCGAAGGGAGACGGTCAGCTTTGTCTTGCTTGAGTGCTAATAATTCGATGCTAGAACAGGATTGGGATTACGATTCAACCGTGGCAGATATATGAAATTTATGAAAAGTGTCTTTTTTTTCTCTTTCTGGTGAACTCGGTAAAACGCCTGCGACAAGTTTCTGTTTGCACAGCTTTGTTACTTGTAAATGTATCTATTATTCAAATCTCGACAGAAGGTTCTCATAACTTCATTCTGCTGAGTTATACGTTGAAACAAAAATTGACGGACTTCCATAGATATGTGTATTTTTTTAAGCAAACGTGTAATACTGCAACGAAATTACCACCGACAAGTTAAATCCGTCACGAAATTATAAGTTCATTTACATGCAATTAAAGGCTGTACATGATTATGATGTTGTCTTATTGTGAGTACTTCATATGCACATATTTTATTACGTAGAATTAACAGAAGTCAAAACAATAACTTTTGGACAAATTTGATAATTTCAACATGATACTGCAGATTGAATTCATTCGATAATTGTTTTAATTCCCTCACACACATTCTTTCTGATTAAAAAGAGGCAACAATTTTCTTTTGACAAAAAATGTGCCTATAGGCACAGAATTGCAAATGGTAAATTAGTCTACTGTTTGGGTTTTCGTTTTTTGTTTTTTTTTCACACGACAAGTAGTAAATTGAATCCTGAGGAAGTGCTGTATGCAAGGATTTAAGTGATAGGCCTAGTAGACACTGTGTGAGCGATATAGCCTACATAGCTTTGCGAAATTCGTTTGCCATATAAAGTACAAAGGTACTCTGGAATAATGCCTGTCGAGTCCCTATGTAGGCTAATGATGCTTGTTGCCAAACAGTGGGCCTAAGCCTATGGAAAAGGCAATGTGTATATGGGTCAAATCTCACTTAGGGCACTATCTGGGGAATTTTATGTCCCAACAAGCAAAAAATTGTAAACATCGATTACTGTTTTGGATATTTTCTGCAAGCGATTGGTGCCCCAGCGGTAAAACACACCTCTGGACAGACTCTCCCACATGAAAAGTTCGGAATAATTATTCGTGGTCACCTGTTGATGAAAACACATTTTTAAGTGTCCCTAATCAGGGTTTTTAAATTAAAAAGCAGATATGTTGTTTATTTGTTTAAATGCTGCTGGGTACGCATAAAATATTAGTAATGCCTTATGTATCTGTAACATTGAGAAACGTTAGATCTTGTGGAAAATGAGCTCTTAACCCTTTCACTGCCAGTTCCGACATTACAGGCTCAAGTGAATTAATATAACGATATCATATTTAAATTCCTCATGAAAAGACATTTCCAACGCAATACCAACATGTCATATCTTCCATTAATAGTTACTTGACAGCTTTCCTCAACTACGCAAGCATGTAAAACTGGAACAGTCATTAGTTGAACAAACCTAGATATATAAAATATGTTGGTTTGTATAAAAAAGTTATTGTTTTACATGGAATTTAGGACTCAGTTTAAATTATGCTAGAAACGTTTTCCACCAGTTGCCTTCCATTGTCAGGTGAGAGTGCCTATCTCATAATTGGAGCTGTCTCTGTCGTCCGGCCTGGGTCGCGGCTCTCCTCCCGGTATTGCAGCTGCCCGGGTAGGGCGGCTGGCGAGAGTGCGGACGTCATGATCGGAGCTGTCATGGTCTTTCTGCCGGGATCACGGCTCTGCCGGTGCAGGCTGGGGCCAGACAATATCTATATCTGTCAATTTGCATATATACATTATATTGAATTCTTTATCTTAATGTATATGCTCTTTTTTTTCCTCGTGCGCGAGATTTTAATAAAGATATCTAGAAGCTAAATGGATTTGCTGACGAGTTGGCCTATTACTCCTGTTCGGCTCGACAGCATTGTAGCGTGCTGACGAGTCAACCTGCTGACGATTTGACTTGCTGACGAATTGATCTGCTGACGATTTGACTTGCTGACGAATTGATCTGCTGACGATTTGACTTGCTGACGAATTGACCTGCTCCCCTACCAACACAGTCTCCCTTGGGATAGAAGGGCCAGCCCATAGCACTGGGCCCTGGCACCACTGTCTGTGTACTGATAGGCATGGAGGCCAGGCTGTCACAGCGCAATTATGTCTGGTTGCATAACTGACTGTATGAGGAAACAGGGACCAGTGTGTGTGTGTGTGTGTGTGTGTGTGCGGGGGGGGGGGGGATTTGTGTACTCCAAGGAAATTCGGTGATTTTAACATAAAATTAACTTCTCAACTTTGTTTACATGCTATAGGATTTTGTTTAGCAACAGCCCACATATCAAGCTCTGAATGACAACTCTATCTAGAAAGCTTTTGAAGATATGTAAGATTTAAAATTTCCACAAATGTGCCCCTAATTTGCATAATTTTCAACATCATGACTGTTCCAAACAATATGCACAACTTCACTACTAGGTCTATGACCATGCCAAGTTTGGTACTTTTCTGAACAATAGTGTCCAAGAAAAGCTGACCACAAAACTGACACGTGTAAATAAATAAATAAATTAGAAAAGAAAGATTTACCTGAAAGCAAATCTGTCTGTGTGTGTGAAAAATTTGCACAATTACAAAAAATATGCAGTGTTGCAAAACTTACAATTTGAGTCCAACATGAATAAAATTGGATGGAAAGCGACCAAATTATGGCTAGATGAAACATTCAAAAGGCAAAATGACCTTGACCTTTACAGGTCAAATGTAAAGGAAAAAAATGTGAAGTGTCGTAGTATCTACAGTGTGAGCCCAACATGATCAAAATTGGATTAATAGTGACCGAGTTATGGCTAGATGACTATTTCAAAGGTTCAAATGACCTTGACCTTTGACCTCTAGAGGTCACATGTAAATCATAAAAATGTGCAGTGTTACAGTAGCTACAATTTGTGTCCAACATGATCAAAATTCGATGATAATTGACCGAGTTATGGTTGGATGAATATTTGAAACGTACAAATGACCTTGACCTTGACCTTTAGAGGTCACATGTAAATTACAAAAATGTGCAGTGTTACAATATCTACAACTTGGGTGCAACATCATCAAAATCGGATGAATACTTTGAAAGCCAGAAGCAATTAATTTTTTAAATTGCCCTAATTTGCATAATTTTCAAAATCTTGACTATTCAGAACAATATGCGAAACTTCGCTTCGTTTAACAGACACAAAAATCTGGCAGAAAGAAAGATAGGAAGGAAAGAAAGAAAGAAATTAAGAATATTGGGTAAAACAATAAATAGATAGATAGATAGATAAATAAATAAAGTACTTGAGGAAAAACAAAAAGTCTGTGTTCACACACAGACTTAATGAATAAATAAATAAATAAATAAATAAATAAATAAATAAATAAATAATTTGAGGAAAAACAAGAGGTCTGTGTTTACACCCAAACTTAACTAGAAAAGAGATTCGCTTCAAAGCAAATCTGTCTGTGTGCCTACAAAGGAAAGTTGTTGCCTGGTACATCCAAATTGAAATTGGAAAAGCTACATGCCAGAAAATATTATATGAAAGCTAAGGAGTAAAAAAAACGACAAAACAAAACAAAGAAAAAAACCAGCGAAATAAGGAGAAGGTCCACACCTGAAGGAGTGAATGAATAGTGTGGCATGATAGAGTGCAGGTTATTAATAATATTGCTCGTGACCACTTGGAGGCGCCCATTTACGGCTTCCAATTATCTGTTTCAGTTGCAGCATTTTGGACATAAAGCCGTTGACCTGGGCCATTATATTCTATGTGACTGCCGACGTGCTGGCATTTGAATGAAGTCTTTTCATAAGGAAATCTAGCACCCTTTTATAATTGAGAAATGAGAGTATTTCCTCTTTAGGTCGACTTAAGTCACTTTGGCATTGAAAGATTTAACAAACTTAATAGCACGCCGTGAGAAACGACTAATTTTGCATGCACTTTTTCACACAAATTTCATATTTTTGATGACAAGTCTCACTAAAATACAGTGTCTAAATATCATATCCAGTTATGCACCCTTTGAGAAATCCATTTTCTCGCACAGGAGAATGGCCTTGGCTTTAGCCCAAGTGCACTGAACCAGCACAACGTTTAAATGTTAAATAAACTAGCAATAAATCCATTCAAACTCCCTTTCACAGTTCATAGATGTACTTGATTAATGAGTGAGGATATCTGTCTATCATCACTCTTTCATTACATCTTTGAAACCTTTTTTTTTTCAATCATGACCATAATAACAGTTCTAGAACAAAAAAAAAAATGTTCAGTTTGGTCAAATCATGGAAGTTTGTTTTTCCCGTTACTTTTTGTTTTTCCAAAATTTCTTTTTCCATCTTTCTTTCTTTCTTTCTTTCTTTCTTTCTTTCTTTCTTTCTTTCTTTCTTTCTTTCTTTCTCTCTCTCTCTCTCTCATTTTCTCTCTATCTCTTTGTTGCTTTGGAACCAAATTTGTCTGGATTTTTTTCTCAGACACTATTAATCTGAAAACCACCAAACTGGCATGGTGACTGACCTATCGGTGAAATTGTGTGTATCTTTTGGAATAGTCATGATGTTTATAATTATGCAAATTCAGGGCAATTGAAATTATAAAAGCTCCATATCTTTCCAACTATCACAGATAGAATCAGAATTCCAATGTGCATCTGTGGGTTAGTGACAGCTGCCAAAATAATGGACAGTAAATGAAAGATGTAGAATTTTGAATTATCCTAATTAGGACTATGGAGAAAATTTAAAAGTTGAATATCTTCTCCACTATTACACATGTACATACAAATGTCATTCCAACTTCAAATTATATGTTTGCGGCAGTGCCACATCCAATGAACCACGGACCAAAGTTGTAGGATTTTAATTTATGCAAATTAGGTGAATGTGTAAAACTTAAATCTTAAATAGCTTTGGTGTTAGTGTAAACGCCAACGAGATCTCACGCTCACATCGTGTTGGTAAGCCTAACCCAAGTATTTCCAACAAACCCAGGGTGATCATCGAGAATGCATGAACATGCACACAAGCAGGCAGGTAGGCAGGCAATTTTTACTTGTCCAGAATACAAATTTACTTGTCATTACGGCACAGCTTGTAAAGCCCTTGAGAAATGCAGTGTACACTTGTACTTTATTAACCTGTTTTATTGTACCAATAATATTTATAACTGTCAATTTTAATTGTTGACACACTTATTTCTGCTTCACCTGCATCTTTAAAACCTATGTATATGAAAAGGGAGCTTCTCATGACACAATACTTTGTATGTGTGTGCTCACATGTAATCATATGTGTGGTTTGCAGACATGACAATCCCCAGCACCCGGGCGGTTTCGAACCGCACCCTCACGGTATTGTCTTTTTAACTTCATGTTTACACATGAACTTTCTGCTGTTATCTGCAAGCCAAGTGAACAACAACACAAGAATAGGTGCCATAATTAAGAAGGTATTGAAGCAGGCATATGGAAGGCACTGGAGTGAGAAAGGACACAGGCAACATTCTGTTTGAGATGATGATGATGATGGATACAAAATTTATGCCTATAGTGAAACTTTTTTGTGCATGTGGGACTCACGGAGGTATCAGCTCTATATGATAGGTCCATGTGTGACTGTAGTGTATGGTAACCATTAAAACATGTGAAGTAACAAATAATTAGATTTGCAAATCTGTCTGCATGGCTTCAAAATGAGAACAATTTGAAATGCTACACTTTGCCATCGTTCAACATAAACTAAACTTTATGTATTGGCCTAATTTATATAAATTAAAATGCTACAACTTCGGTTTATTGGATGTGGCTATATCATGAACTTATAAACTGGTTTGAATGACACCATTATCTATAGTAGTTATGAAGCTAATCAAGATTTTAATTTTGTGTATTGCATAAATTAAAAGCCTACAACTTTGGTTCACTGGATGCACCTATGTCCCAAACCTACAAATTGAAGTTGCAGTGGTACCTCTTTATATAACAGTCTTGAAGTTATTTAAGATTAAGATTTTATGTATCCGCCTTATTCACATAAATTAAAATCCTACAACGTTGGTTCATGGTTTATTGGATGCACCTATGCCACAAACATATAGAGTGAAGTTGTAATGGCACCTCTATGATAGTTTTGAAGCTATTCAAGATTTAAAGTTTGTGTATTCACCTAATTTGCATAAATTTTAAAATCTGCAACTTTGGTTCATGGTTCAGTAGATGTCGCTATGTCACAAACCTACGAATTGAAGTTGGAATGGCACCTCTATGTACAATAGTTTTGAGGTTGTTTAAGATTTAAACTTTGTGTATTCACCTTAGTTGCATAAATAAAATTTTACATTTTTGTTTAATTAGATGCGTCTATGTTACAAATCTTTAAATTGCAGTTAGGATGGCACCTCTTTCTATAATAGTTTTGAAGTTATTCATAAAGATTTAAATTTTGTGTATTCACTTTATGTGCATAAATTAAAATTTTACAACCTTGGTTTATGGTTCATTGGATTCGGCTATGTTACAAACCTTTAAATTGAAGTTTGAATGACACTTCGATCTATAATATTTTAAGCTTTTCAAGATTTTAATCTTGAATGTTCACCTAATTTACATAAATTGAAAACCTACAACTTTGGTTCATAGTTCATTGGGTGCGGCTTTGCCATAAACCTAAAATTTGAAGTTGGAACGGCTACTCCATCTATAATAGATTCGAATGTATTTAACTTTTAAATTTTTCAATGTGTCTAATTAGCATACTTTGAAATTACACAACTTTCATTTACTGTCCATTGTATTGGTAGGTGTCACAAACCTAGACATGCACATTGAAATTTTGTGGCTATCTGTATTAGTTGGGGAGATATGGAGCTTTTAAAATGTTAATTGCCCCCTATTTGCATAATTTTCAACATCATGACTATTCCAAACCAGGTGCACAATGGTTACAGCCAGTTGCCCTGGCCCGAAGTACAACGAACACCCAGTTTGAATCGACGAGTTTTATTTTTCTGTTATTCCACTGAGGCAAGACATATCCCACTTACACCGTAAAAATCCCATTACGAGCGCACCCCGTTACGCCTCTCCACTATGGGATCTCCATTGGGAACTTTTATGACATTACACCGGTACACTTATGCATGCCCGCACCTTGCAGGATATGCATGCCCGTTCCCGACAGACTAAAACCTGCTCCAGCCGGCGGACTAAATCCCCCTTCAGCCGTTTACAGATAAAACACTCGGGCCTCTAACCATGTGTCCCAGATGACAGGTGACCACAAAGATAACTCAAAACTTTAGTCCATAATGTGCAATATGTACACGTGCATATTCCAAGAAATAAACTCCAAAATTAACACATAACTGTCAAACAGCCCATAAGACGCTACGCCCGGTTGATCAGCAACCCACCAGATCAGTCGCAAAGTGGCAAAGGAAACTTTTCCAGAAGTAAAGCTCCTTTTATACAATTAACAAAAGGCGGAAGGACGGGTAATCAAGCACAGACATGTGACCAAAGGTCTGTGTCACAGAAAATGAAACTACCAATGCAATGTGCAGTATATTTCCAATACGCCAATATTACTGTACCATATTCATTTGTCAACACCAATCGCCATGTTTACATGTGAGCTCCATTATATCACCATAATAGTCATAACCAGATGTAGATGTACACCTGCTAGCAATGAATATAGACAGGAAAGCAAAAAACATCCGACTCAAAAAAAAAAAAAAAAAAACATTTTGTAATTTAAACAAAAAATTTAATTAAACTTCAAATTGAGCTATTCTAAACTTGACAATGACTATTCCAAACCAGGTGCACAATTTTATTGCTAGGTCAGTCACCATGGCAAATTTGATGGTTTTCGGAATAATAGGGTCCGAGAAAAACTCCAGACAAATCTCCTCATAAAGAAGAAAGAAAGAAAGAATTCTTGGAAAAACAAAATGTCTGGGTTGACAGGTCATCTTCCACCGCAAAAGGGGGAAGGTGGACCCTGATAGTTTAGTATCAGTTTTCTTTGACAATTATTTTTCTCAACAGTAGCTAACCAAACATATTTGAACATTTGAAAATAGTAATGAAGAATATATTTAAGGTGTTTGAGAATAAAATGGTTTGTTTTATATCAGGTCTATCAACTATGTGTGTTGTAATTTTGTAATATACATTCGTCACAGTATGAGTATTTACAAAAGAATTAAACAAGACACACGCATCCTGTCCGATTTTAACCGAGTTTAATGTGGACCCAGAGTTGGGGTTAAGGAGAATTGACCGTGCAAAAACCAAGCCGCACTGACTTTTTGGTGCAAAAACGTTGTGTTACCTTTCTTTTTTTGGCGAATTCCAAAATCAAAATAGCTGTGGCTTCTACGTTTTAATATGCTTATCTAAAATAAAGTGTCCCATTTCTCTCTCTCTTTCACTGAATTACCCAATAGTACAGAATATGACTAATCTAGGGGTTTTCCAGACAAGGAGATGCACATAATGATATATACAAGACGCATAGGACAATACAATGCACAAACATGTGACTATGCACTCAGGTAGATATGCTGTAATACAATGAAAGAACAAACTCAATATTTAACATTCCAATCCAATCAAGAACCTTGCATGTGGTCTAGGTCAACAGCCTTCCTTGGCTCGCATTGGATGCTAAGCGTTGAGGAAAGCTGTTAACTCAGTCTAGCTTCAGGGATCAAGGAGTTAAAAATGTTGCAAGACATATCAAATAACTTGAAAATCTTGTGAACTTTTGTATTCCAGTGTATTGGTACAAATTAGTGTGTGTGTGTGTGTGTGTGTGTGTGTGTGTGTGTGTGTGTGAGTGAGAGAGAGAGAGAGAGAGAGGGAGGGAGGGAGGGAGGGAGGGAGGGAGGGAGGGAGGGAGGGAGGGAGGAGAGAGAGAGAGAGAGAGAGAGAGAGAGAGAGAGAGAGAGAGAGAGAGAGAGAGAGAGAGAGAGAGAGAGAGAGAGAGAGAGAGAGAGAGAGAGCTTTGCAAAAACTAGGAGTGCCTGGGAGTGTTACATCAAAGTAACTGGATGAGTGGTTTAGCCGATTTTTTTAAGTTTTCCTCAAAAAAGAACAAAAAACGAAATTCATAAAAAATCAATTATTACTGGAGCATGACCATTTAATTTGAACAAGCTTGGTAGAGACCCACCCAAGGCACATCCCCATCAAGTTTGAAGTGAATCTGGCTGACGGATTTGGAGAAAAAGTCGAATTTTTGAATTGTGGACAGACCATAGATCACAGACGACGGATGGACCCTTGCAAAAGCTCAGCTGACTGACTAGTCAGCTGAGCTTAAAACTACAACTTCATCTTGCCTGCAAAGATTAAGATGCGACAAAGTTTGGTTCAACACACAAGATGGTACTCATGATAGTCTGGTAAAACAATATTCATAAGGCTTGTCTCACAGGCAAACCCACCCCAGGACATTTACTCCCCTATTCTTTAAAACTGCTTTACATGGGGTTTTTCTGCATAGATTATATTCGCATTCTGTGGAGATGCCTGGGACAACGAGGAAACACATGCAGGTCACCTCATGTGTTCTACAAATGGGATGTATTTGATCTGGTCAGCACCCTTTGTCTTAACTAGAAGCGAGTTTTTCAGGCCAAAAACATTATGCTTCCCTAAGTAGGTACCTCTCACCAGAGGCCACCCCTCCAGGAGGGTCACCATTCTTCTCCAGAAAGTTTGACCTTGATCTTTGACCTCAAGGTCACCCCTTAGCAAATTTAAGGGAAGTCTCACCTGGGTCAATGATGACAAAGTTTGATGGACTTGACTAAACATTATATACATCCCTCCTACAAGGGATGCATAATAAATTCTTAATGCCCATTTACAGTTAGAAACTTTTACTGTTGATCTGCTATGCATCAGCTACACATCATGCTGCTTCATACATCAAATATGCACAGGATCTGTAAAAAAAGAAAGTTACCTCTGCAACAACCTACAGGTGGTTTTGCAACAATAGTAATCAACCGGAATGAATGCATTACCCAAGACATGACCAAATTGAACAATTCATTGAAAATCAGGTATCCAAATATCACCACCTGTGAACAAATTTGTTCACCCCTTCCACATGCTATATATCCACCAAGTTTCAGCACAATCTCAGTGGCAATTTTGGACAAGTCATAAATAGCTTCAACACAGAAAAATTCATAAAAATTAGAAAAAGATCAGAGTGCTTTCTCTTGAACAAATTGAGATCTGACAAGAAGTGTCCCTCTTCAATTATGAAGCAATTTGCTTGGCAGTTTTGGAGGAGATTTTTTAAGCTTTGGTCAAAAAATAAACCCAAAAGTTCATGGAATATCACGGTCTCACAATAGAAGGTGTGACCTTCCTTCTAGGGAATGATATAGCAGGGGATAATGTGAAAGGTAAACCGGTACCATATTCAACTGATGAGCCAGTCATGAGAGAGGACACCGAGCATCTTGAGCAGAAATTTCCAGGCATTTTTCCTGCCTATGTTGTGACAAGGTCAATGGCTCTTGAAGCTTCTAAACAAGAAGCCAGTGACATGGATGATGAATGTCTAGGGCTGGCAGAGAAATTCTTTGCTGGTAACCTGGAGGACCAAGTAAGCCATGAAGGTAACTTGAGTCAAGAGGTAAACCATGATGGTAACCTCTCTGACCAGGTAAATCAAAATTATCATCTGAGTCAAATGCCTCATTTGAATCAAGATAGGCTGATTAGGGAGCAAAACACTGACCCTTAAATAAGAAAATTAGCAGCAAGTACAGCTTTAACTGAAGAAGAAGCTCAAAAAGACCTGGTCTGTTATTATATTAAGTCAGGAGTGTTGATGAGGAAATGGATACCTCCAGATGCTTTCAATGATAAAGAATGTCGATTCGGTTGTCAAATAGTGGTTCCTCCATCATATAGAGCTCATGATTTGCCTATGGCGGGCCACTTGGGTATTAGGGAGACTCAAGATAGAAAATCACAACACTTCTTTTGGCCCAGATTACATCAGGATGTGGCAGAATTTTGTAAGACATGTCACACATGTCAACTGGTTGGAAAACCCAATCAGAAAATAAAACCTGCTCCTTTGATTAGTATCCCAGTTCTTGAAGAACCATTTAGCAGGTTATTATAGCTTGTGTGGGACCACTTCCAAAAACAAAAGCATGAAATAAGTTTCTCCCTACTATCATGAATTCAGCCACTAGGTACAAAGTGATGTAGGTTCAAATTTCATGTCCACAGTGTTTCAGGATGTTGCCCACCAGTTAGGCATTAAACAGATTAGATCTTCAGCCTACCACCCAGAAACACAAGGGGCTCTACAAAGGTATCATCAAACACTGAAGAACATGATGCAAATTATTGTTTTGACAGTCCATGAGTGCTGATCTGAATACCACTTTGTCTGCATCTTCTTCCTTGTTCGATTACAGACAAAAGTTGGGACTTTAGGAACCACTACATGGTGCCTTGGGAGGACCATCCACACTAATATAGTTGTCACCTGCAGTTGGGCCAAGTTTGCTCTCTGCTCTGTGAGCAGGCACGAAGGAAGTCGCATCTGCTGGGCGTAGGCAGCAGGTCACAAGAGCCGCCAAATGCCAAGCTGAGGTGTCGGACTCTTTCGAGTCCTGACCAATGACTCCCCATGAGAAAAAGCGTAGAGTTCCTCTATATCGTCTGCATTCTCGTGTGTGTAAGGGGACAGAGTGTAGACTTGCCTTGGCTTGTCCACAGTCCCCAAAAGCAGGCATTTCTTCTCCAGAAGCCTTGGGAGAAGGATAAGAAACATAGGAGTCAAAAGTCCACTACCAAGAGATCTGCTCTCAGAGATCCCGCGCCAAAAGACTTTGCCCCAAACAACTTCCAAATCTGCTCTTAGCACTAATCCAAAGGTTGTATATGCTTGGGAGGTGATGTTGCAGAACATGATACAGCAGGCTGAGATGTTGCGTGCATTGTTGGCCCCCTCTCAGCAGACTGCTTCTTCCTCGGACTCTGCTCCAAAGGGGTCTGCTAAGGGATGGCTGCAGCAGTCTAGATCTCGGTCCTCTGGGTCTGAGCACTTGGACAGACAGCAACCTCGCAAACTGGTGCCTCCAAAGTGGAAACCTACAGGTGCCCGCCCCAGTATTCTGGAACCTCAGCCAGTCCGAGTGCTTGAACTATAAGTCTGGGCAGTATGGAAAGCCAGCACCCCGGCCAGTCGGAGCACTCAAACCTTAAGCCCAGAGTCCCAGCTAAGGCACCAGTGCCTCTGCCAATTCCTGTGCTTCTGGATCTGAGAGCTAGGGTGGTAAGTGAAGGTATAAGGGACCAAGGAGAAAGACACCCAGACCTGAGAGGGAGCCTTCTACTGCCAGTGGGCCTTCGGAGCTAGGTTTTTTCACCGATGCGTGCTACATTTACGTGTGTTTTCCACAAGGTCTGATGTTTTCAACAATACAAATAGCTACAACCAGAGATGCCAGCTGTCCCTCATCATCAGGGAGAGTCCCTGAAATTAGCAGAAATTTTGACCAATTTATGGTATTTGCCCCGCATTGAGACTGAGTGTTTTGACCTGGGTATGTTTTGACTTGATCTGGGTACATTTTGACGAGTCAAAACGTACCATGGTACGTTTTGACTTGGGTACGTTTGGACCTGGGTACATGTTGACAAAGGTACGTTTTGACCAGGAATCTGTAACAGCAGCCTGTAGTACAGGGTGGAATGATCGTCATCATAACTGTACATCAACAATAAAGCATAACAGTATAGTTCCCATCTCTATATACACATTGCGTCTCTGAGGTACTGGAGAGGTTGGCTTTCAATCAAATGTATGAGTATCTCAAAAATGATCTACTTACAAGAAAAAATTGGGGTTTCAAACGGAATGACTCTACATTAAATCAACTTGTAAGCATAATGCACAATATATATATAATGGACTGGAAGGCTCCAAGGAGACTCGAATGGTATTTTTGGATGTTTCTAAGGCCTTCGACAAAGTTTGGCACGAGGGTCTCTTCAAACTACGTGAGCTCAGTTTCTCTGAAAAAGTTTGTTAATTGGATAAAAAGTTACCTTTCAAACGGATACCAAAGTGTTGTAATACGTAATAATAGGTCGTGCACAGGCCGTATTGTGCCCCAACTTAACCTGGCAATTTAGTGAAACTTAGAGAACATATCCATTTACCTGACGAGGGGGAAAGCATAGTGCAGATGGCCCTGTCAAATATGACACGGCCATCTGTTAAGTTTAGTAAGTAAACACTGCGATCATCACTGAGCTTTTCGACAACTTTTAGACGAATTTAGCTGAAGTTTAGACTAAATCGACATTACACTTAAAGTGATATTCGACCAGTTGTCTGTCGGCAAATTTATCAATCGCCGAGATGGTTATTCGACCGAAAGTTGTTCGATGAAGTGTCATACACTCTTCGAGATGACATTTCATTGCGTTTCAATTTGTCAAAAGTTATGTGAATCCCGGAAATAATAACTGATAAAGTGTCAGAATTTATAGTCAATTTTGAAAATTTGACTTTGGAAGATAAGTTAATGAAATGTGATGACGTGGAGGTTATTTGGAATCGCGGAAAAGTTATAGAACAAACTGAAAATTAGAGGCAAGTTGTGATGGAACTGTATTCTATTTTTTTGGTTTAACTTAGTACAGTGTTTTTTAAAAATTTTTATTTTTTTTAATTCTATTTTTTTGGTTTAACTTTGTACAGTGTTTTAAAAAATATTTTTTTTTTTTTAAATTTTACCATGGAATTGTAGAAATGGCGCAGCTGAAATAAAGATCGTTCATTCATGTGCTACATACGTTTCATAAATTTGGGCTGTGTGCATGAAAAAAAAAATCAGTACTTACTGTGGTGCAGTCTCCAACACATTCAGGGCTGAAAACTGAGTCGTCACCTTGCTAATGGAGGGCGGTCTGAATAAATTTCTTCTCACTGCACTTGGTTCTGCCACAAGTCTCATGCATTAACAACCTAAGCTGGCCTCTGAGTCTGGCTTACGAATGGGAAGTAACAGCACTTGTAAGATGATTTATAAATTGTTTTGAGGCTGCAACAGTCGTCTTATTATTTTCATAACGCTAACAAGGTGTGAAAATCACGAAACACCACCACCCACAGGGATTTGCATCAGAAAAATAAAAATGTGTCAATATCAATTACCGTTGTTTGTCTTGCTCTGATTGAGGGCGCCGGACTGTGGGCGCGAGTCACTTCTCGTCACTAAAGTGACTCGCGCCCACAGTCCGGCGTCCTCGATCAGAGAGCAAGACAAACAACGATAATTGATATTGACACATTTCTATTTTTCTGATGCAAATCCTTGTGCCATAACCAATGACAGAATAACAACAGTGTCAATTAGATTCAACGTGATCAGTGGCATCAAGCATCTGTCCTCTAAGCAGCCTGGCCCCAAATGCTCCGTCCAATCAGCAAATGATTTCAGAATGTTTATACGGGGAGCCTACGATTGTTATTGTTGAGACAAGAAGACTGTAAAACACAGACTTGTCAATTCCTCACATTCCTCATCTTATCAGCTCGACCCCTTCTAAGTCCAACCCCCATGCCAGCTGGGGTCATCCTTTGGTAGGCGGGATTTCCGTATAATACCTTGGAACATTTCATTCAACCATTTTACAGTGTATGATTTTGCTTTTGCCTTGAAAAAAGAAAAGTATAGAAGAAGCCCGCGGTGTTACCTGCTTGCTCCCACCAAGTAACATTCAGAAACAATAAAAATATAGTCTGCTTCGGCAACCCCGGGAGTAAAAATGCAGACTTCCAAATACTTTTCTGGATCATACATGTTCCTAGAGTCAATCCCAAATTAATTATTCACATTGCTAGTGATCGTTTAGTCGAAATCTTCCTCTTTGGCAGCCAGGAATTATACCATATTTTGAATGTTAAAAATGTTTTAGCCGTTCAAAAATATATATCGGAAACTAGACATTTTGCACTGTTATTTTTTTCTTTATAAAATGGAAATAATGATTATTATCCACATACGTCTATGAATTAATGTACTAGCTCATGTATTCCCTGTGTCTCGGACCAGATTGCTGTCAAAACTCTATCCTTACTCAATCGGTGTTTTAAAACCAGTCTTCCTTAACAACACTATACTCCCATTTACTTGCAGAATATATTGTTCTTGGCAAGAGAAATAAAGACTCCATTGTTGATCAAGTCTTAAAACTTGGCTACTCCCCTGTTAATGTTGCTTTTTCCGATTTCCGCTTCCGAGTCCCTCATTATGTGCCCAGTGGCAGTACTGTGGACTCACTCAGATATCTTGTGCACCATGAGAATTTTATAAAGCCATGGGCTGAAGAACATGTTTTGGCTGTTCTACTGACCAGATGTTTCTGAACATTTGGCCAGTGGAGCAGCTCAAAATAATTCATTAATTGTCACTGTTCACTTCACATGTATTTCTGACCATATGTAGTATATCTGAGAATAATATAAAGTCATGGACTGGAAAACATGCTATGGTTCCATTAATGGTCACTACTCTTTTCATAATATAGTGTGTTACTGACCATAAGGTGTACTGTATTTTATTCTCAGGCGGGTTGGTTTTTTTTTCTTTTCTTTTTGACGTACCTTACTTTTATTTCCCGGAACATGGCCTGAATAATATAAAATAATATCAATATCATGACTAGGTGCTCCTGGGGTCGCCAGAGGGGGGCAGCTGGTTATTCAAAAAAAAAAAAGTTGTATCCACCTTCACAAGTTTCAAGATATTACTGGCAGTATAATTTAGGTAATCACTAATATATTGGTTCGACATCGAAGTGTTTGCTTTTTTCTATGAATTCTTGCACTGATAAGAATATAGTAATATTTTTCTCAAGGTTGCAGTCACTATCGCCAAACAGAATTGTATTAAGATGTACTTGTACTTTATCCAAGAGCGGTCATGAAAACTACATGCACCTGTTATACTACTTGTGTCTGTCATTATTTCAAGCCTTGGAGAGCCCAACTTATTTAGTATATTGTATACTATTAGGGCAATCCAGAATAAATAAATATGTTTAAATTATAAAAAAAGGTGGAAAACGTTTACTGTGAGAAAAATAGATTGGCTGGAAAACGTTTACTGTGAGAAAAATAGATGGGCTGGATGTCAAAAGATAAAAGAGTGTCTTTAAAAATGGTTTTGGATATTTCTAATACCTTTCTTTAAAGTACCAATAAGTCTAGGTCCCAGGGTCTAGGTCAACAGCTTTCCTCGATGCAATGCGTGTAAAATGCACCGCAAAATATAGCTTGTTAAAACCTAGGTGTCATAAAAGAAACCAAATAAACCCATCCCTCCTCTTATTGTTAATGGCTCGGCCCTCTTTAACTCTGTTGATAAAGCCACTGCTCTAAATGATTTTTTCTCGTCTCAGTGGGTCAATGATGACGAAAATGAGCCGACACCTGTTCTGGAAGATAAAACGGACGAAAAACTTGATTCTATTATTATTACTGAAAATGAAACACTAAAAATTCTATCCAAACTTAAAATTTCAAAAACAGGTGGGCCCGAAAACCTTCCAAATAAAGTTTTACGTTTATTTGCTCCATACATTGCTGGTGTTTTCACGAAATTGTTTAATCTTTCACTGGAAAAAGCTACCTTTCCTGCTATTTGGAAAGAAGCTAATGTGGTTGGTCTTTATAAAAAAGACGAAGATTTCTTGCCGAAAAATTACCGTCCTTTCTCTCTTTTATGTTCATCGGCTAAAGTGTTTGAAATTATTGTGTTCCAAAGAATGTACGATTTCCTCACTTCAAAAAATCTTTTGACTGCTTGCAATTCTGGTTTCAAAACACTTGACAGTACAGTCAACCAACTCATCAACATTGTGCATGTTATTAGTGAAGCTTTTGATAAACGTAAAGATGTGTGTATGATATTTCTGGATGTATCTAAAGCCTTTGATAGGGTTTGGCATCGGGGCTTGCTGGTTAAACTCAACAACTTGGCATTTGCGATCCACTCCTTTCCTGGGTCCGTTCATATTTAACAAATAGAAAACAGCGTGTTGTGCTGGATGGAGTTGCTTCACATTGGGTGACTATTCAGTCTGGTGTCCCCAAAGGTAGTGTCCTTGGACTGTTATTGTTCTTGGTCTTCATTAACGATTTAGTTGACAACCTTTCTTGCAAAGTTTACATTTTTGCTGATGACACATCGCTACTGGAAATTGTTGAGTCTCCTGACCAAACTGTAATAACTCTAAATGAAAATCTGTTAACCATTCAGGATTGGGGAGTAAAATGGAAAGTAGACTTTAACCCTCGAAAAACTGAAGATATGGTCATTTCTAAAAAAGTTAGACATGAAAACCACCCACCTGTAACTTTCATGGGTGAAACGATCAAAAACGTAGAAGAGCACAAACGCCTTGGTGTCATTCTTACCCATAATTTGTCATGGGATAAACATGTTTTATCAATTTGTAACAAAGCATCAGCAAGACTTGGGAGATTAAGGAAATGTATGCTTACACTTGCATGTAATGCTCCTGAAACTATTTACACAACAGGTATTTGGCTGATTTTGGAATATGTGTCTCAGGTTATAGACAGTTGTTCAGTCAGAAGCAGTGATATGCTCAAATCAGTTCAGTACCAAGCTGCGCTTGCTGTATCAGGAGCTATGAATACATCTAGTCGTGTTAAAGTTTTACAATGTCTAGGGGTGGCCGAGCTTAGCAGACAGAAGAAAATACTTTAAGTTAGTACTTTTCTTCAAAACGGTTAAAAACTTATGTCCGGCTGACTTGAGGGATCTTCTCCCTCCTGAAAATGGTCGTCGCAACTACAATTTACGCACCATAAGGGTCCCCACACACTAAGGAGCGAGATTACGCGATTTATCGTCGCATCCTAATCGCGGGTCAAAAAAAAAAAATCGCATCATCTCGCCCGCTGGTCTGGACCATATGCGTGCGATGAAGAGATTTTTTTGTTTCCATCTCCTCATTATCACAACAGCATCTCATAGCCATGCGATGGTTTTAGGACTACAATAAATCATCGCATCATCGCGCTTCGTCGCCGTTTATCTCATACCGATCTCCAGTGGCCCACACCAAGGAGTGCAATGACGCAACGTTTTTTAGTTTCCGCTTTTTGCCAAAGATGGCGCTTTGGTCGTCTAGCAGCTGTTTAAAATTCTGACCCACAGATGTTGCTACATGAACTTCCCGGCCTGTCACTTTCGCAAAATGTGCCTCCGACACATTGTTTACAGGGACCCGTACTGTTGTGGTCAACTCTGGACAAGCTGGTATGCCATCCAAAAAGGCTGCACGTAGGTCTAAAAAGGCCAAGACGGTCCAGAAGATTCGGAGGGCTGGAAGTAGTAAAACACCTGTGAAATCTAGGCCGCAGAAGAATAGTGGGAGTGGTTCTGAGACTGAATCTGAGCCAGGGAGAGCATCTCCGCCTATTAAGATGCCGGGAAAATTCCGAAAACTGCAGGACACGCATGGTCATGGTAACAAGCAGAAAAATCTACTAAAACATGGACAGATATAAAGGCCTTATCATGTTTTAAAATCATTGAAAACAATTGTCTCTGTGTTTATTTCCATAATCAGGCACATTGGTTTATTAAACCAAAGTTCTTCGATTACTAAGTTTTAGTTACGTATTCTGGTGAAAAACGTGTAGAATTCATTTTTACTTTATTGTTAGCCATGCCCTATTATTTAATTAAGGATGCACATACAAGCACTAAAATGGGAGTACCATTCGTATGACATATTTTCAATCCGTGAAAAGTATATAATATTATTTTGACCAGAACTTGGTCAGTTGTCTTGAAAGGGATAGCTGGCCCATTGTTTAATGATGATACTAACGAAAGATAGAGAATGTCGACCCCCAGTGCCCCACCCCTGCCATGATTATTAATGAAACTTACAGTCAAGAATTCTTTGTTGAGATGTAACATGGTGGTTCTTTGCTGCTCAGGGTCGTCACGCCTTCGCAGCCATTCATGCATCCAAATTCTCTTAGCTCTTCTCTTCTTCCTTAGCTTGGCATTTAATTTATACATGATCAGCAGGCCCATATAGGATGTTGACACTGCAATTTGTTGCGCCATCTTTAAAGACCGTGTAAATAGGTCGCATACACAATTATAGTGGGTCACCACGAGATGTCACTGTATTCATACAGTTGCAAAACCACCTTGTTTCATTTGCTATACAAATAGGCCTACGTTGTGGTGGACTGCATTTTAATCTCAGCTATTGGCGAAAATCGCGCACACTGGTGTGGGCTATTGGAGATAATCTCTCGCATGATCGCAATCTCAGTGATGTGGGCAGTTCGCGATGGTTATCTTAAGGCCTATGCGATGAGATTTTTCATGCGATCGTGATATCGCATCAAAATCGCGTCGCACCATCGCGTTAGTGTGTGTGGGGTCTAAATGATAAACTTTTGCCTAGAACTTGGATTAATATTTTATCTCGTAGCTTTATCCCCTCTACAACTTAAATCTGGAACTCTCTTCCACTTTTCGTTCGTGACTCCAGGTTTCTTAGAGTCTTCAAATTGTACCTTAAACAAATATTCTTTCCTTCTAGGCTCTGCCACCTATGTTATGGGCCTCGTAAATTAAACATTCTCATTAATAGATTAAGAGTGGAGTTTAGTGCCCTCGATGCACATCTGTATACTCGTCGTTTGATAGACTCGCAAATATGTCATTGTGGGCATCATCCTGAAACTACTTATCACTTTCTTTTGCAGTGTCCATTGTACACAGTTCCCAGAAACATTTTCCTGGCTAGAATCTCCTCAGCTCTTGAAACCAGTCATCTTAATTTGAATTTTAATAATTTATGTAATAACGATAAAGTGTCGCTTTGTTTGTTCGGTCACCATAATTTGTCTTTTGAGTGTAACTGCAAAATAATGGATGCTTCAATGAAATTTATTCTCCAAACAAAAAGATTTGGTAAAGAATCCGATGTTAATTCTGATTCAGAAGAAAACGATTAATTATACGTGCCTATTTAAATGAAACTATACTTATTTGTTTGACTGGCTTCTACATAGTTTAAACCATCTATATGCGCCTGCTCTATCACATCATATTGTCATGTTCTTTTGTTTTATTATATATTGCGAAATATTTTCATTTTTTCACATATCATTATTTTTCTTTTTCCATTGTGGATTACTGTTGTTCTATTGTATTTAATGGTATTGTATGTACTTGAGGAAAGGGCCCTGTATTAGCCAATGGCTATTGCCCAATCCTCGTTAAAGAAATAAAGTTTATTACTACTAAAGAAACCAAACACGTTGGTACAGTCTAAAGCAGGATAGTTAGATCACAACTACAACTCAGCATGTCAGCAGCTCTTTGCACCCTTATCTAGTGTTGGTATAAATTAATCGACTGATCCCATCAAAGAGATTAAGAGCTTTAATGAAGATATTTCTCAGTGGTAACTTTTATTGATGTTACTCATTGTGTATGCGCCCATTTCAATAGCCACAAACAAGTTTTCACATTCCCCACTTCCTTTGTTCAAATGTTCTCACTAGAAAAGGTTGATCTGACAAACTGAGAAAACTATTTACAGCACATACAGGATAATGTTACTGATGTTAGCTTGTTTTTATTGTATGCTACCTGGCTTAAAATAACCTGAGCCCGACACACAAAAAATTGTTTACGACTATATCCAAATCCTAGCATGAACGTTCTCACCTGAGGGAATCCAATATAACAGCGAGCTAACACCCAAGAAAAAAGTCCAAACAAAACCAACCAATGCATTTTGACGACGTATCAAAGCAAACCAAAACAAACACTGAAGAACGTATAGTCACTCGCCTTTCAAACAGATAAATAGAGCACTGTCGTGAAAATTGACCATATTCACTCTTCTATACACATGCAGTTGCAGCAATTCAAAAGTCATGGTTCAAAAAAAGAGATTATCTTCGTGTTGTCAAAATTGCCAGACAGCAGATTGACAAGCTGTACATGTAGCTGGGGTTTCCCTGCAGCAATTAGCTACAGCACCAAGGATGGGGCGCTGGTCACATATGGCGCACCAGCCATTAAAGAAGTCACTGAAGTACACAGGATGAAATGTTTGCAAGAGAAGATTTCTTCACAGGATTCAGGCCCACAGAACACCTGTCAATGCCAACAATAGATCGTATGCACGGTCGCCATTTTGAATAAATTAGTGCCATGTTGGGAAACTGCATTCTGGGATTAATTGTAGTATACTGCTGAGATCAGTCTGCAGGCTGCATTGATGTTAGATAGCTCGCCATGATAAGTTTCACTCGTTGCTTAGAGAGTTTTTTCCCTAATATGGTCGAACAAATGTAACATATATTTGGTTTCTAGAGTTGTAGTATAGAAACTATCTGGTCTCCAAAAACAAAGTGGAAAATTTAAGTCTTTAAGGGGGAAAAATAAGTTAAAGTTAAGGATGTCCTTGAGGCTTGAGCAAACATCATCGATTCACGGTGGTGTTTTTTGTTTGCATGCATCCCTACTTTCTCATCTTTTTCTTTCGCTTGTGGGTAGTTTTTTATTTTTCCTTTCTTTTTCTCCTTTTTTCTGGAGTTAACTGGTGCGTTTCGATCAAATTTTAAGAACTGTGATTTTCTTTGACGCAGAGGTCTGCCTTTCAGTGAGAAATAATCCCTGGACAAAATGAACACAAGAATGTAACAGAGAGACGGCATCCATCTGGTTGGGCGCGGGTTTCAATGATCTTTCAATGAGGGAAACCGCAAACTCGTGGGCATACAGAACATAGCGAAAATGTCATTTTTAGTGCGTTTACTGTCAAGTAAAAGGCATAATAATACTAACGACTACTTGCACATACTTCAAAAGTTTCTGTCCAAATCAGGAATGTACACTTGCGTTGAGACATCCCTTTGGTAATCAAGAGGTTAGACAGACATATACAAACGAACAAGCGTACGTGCAAGACACATTTTGTCCTGCAAACACTGTAAATTTGTGTGTGTGTTTCTCTTGGTTTAAACTATTTTATTTCTCAAAATACATGTACGATTGGGGAGCAGGCAATGCCTACACGAGCCCATATCTTGGGCGGATATCGATGCAACTTTGTACATTTAAGCGTGTTGCACATCTTTGCAATGTTCATGTATATTATTTCAGCAATTCTTTTTATATCACACAATTACCCTAAAAATACCGAATTAAAATGGGAAAACAAAGTGTTAGCAATATGGAATTTGGTTCCTAAGTCTTCAAAGTGAGCTTTCTGAAACCATTAGTGTTAAGTACTTGGCCTTTCTTTGTGTTAACGATGTTTGCATAAAATTAATCACCCGGTACTTAAGCTTTGAAAGAGTATACAAGATTAGCACAAGTACTGGTTCCTTTAAAAAAACTACTTGTGAAAACAACACGCGAACAAACAACACACGGGTTGTTAGTTGAGGAGCGCATGGTAAAAATATCTGTAGTTTTAAATGTTGAAATGGAAGATTTTAGTGACATGTCAAAAATGGAATCTTTTGCCCGTTTTTTCGGCAATGATAAGGAAAACTCACCGAATAGATTTAAACATATGTATTTATACAGGATTGTCCAACAGTACTTCTAAATGACTAATAACATGGGTTGTAGAGCTGAATATGACTAAGATGGAAGAGCAAAATCTCAGCTTATCAATCTGATAAATTTCTGCTACAGATGAACATGTCCCTGTTTTCATGTATGACATTGTGTAATGAAAGGTGAACATTTCCTATTTTCATGTCTGACTCGGATTATTCCCAAATCAAAGTTTGTAGAAGAATTCCTTGGTTTTTCAAACAACTTTGCTCAAAACTACATGGTCTTATCTTTGAAAAATCAGTAATGAAAGAAGGAAAATTTGTTATTTTAGGGAGTGTATAATCTTTCTTTTGTCTTTCTTTCTTTCTTTCTTTCTTTCTCTCTCTCCCTTCTTTCTTTCCTTCTCTCGTTCATCTACTAATCTGTCTGTCTGTCTGTCTATCTATCTATCTATCTATCTATCTATCTATCTATCTATCTATCTATCTATCTATCTATCTATCTATCTATCTATCTATCTATCTATCCATCTATCTATCTATCTATCATGTTCTTTAATCATTGGTCATAGTATTAACAGGTTGGTTGCAAAACACACAATACGATTTGGTTCCTAAAGGAAAATGATTCAGATGACAGGGTTACCAAGGTGGAATGGATATATTTAGAGTAAATTATACAGACTGATTGCAATGTGCAAATGTCATCATTCAAAGTTACATGGAAAACGTAGTATGACGAGGTCATGGGCACGAATTTACACAATTTTCAGTCCTGGAATGTCAGGCGATCATGAGCATGAATTTATACACATTTCAGTCCTTTCCAGGACAGGAAATTCTTCTTATCTATTGCCACTTTTTTTTTTTTTTTTTTTTTTTTTTTTTTTGGCAAGGGATAAAATTTAAGTTGTTTGCCTCTGGAATGATTTATAAAGCACACAGCAAAATAACAAATTAAACTTCTTACGGCTACCTGTGTAATTTCATAGTCGACACAGATATCACAGGTATCGCCATAACCGCTCGCATACTACAAATAAGCCCACGATGCACTGCGCGTCAAAAAATTTGGCACATGCCCGGTGCCGCGAGCATACCATCTATTGTGCCATCCTTGCTTGAACAGAGTTTCCAAGAGCTTCATGACCTTGCGGGGGCGGTCGTGCCATCCGCGAGTGGTGCAATGCATCGGCGAATCAGCTGGGGGGATCCAGACAAGAAGCCTAAGTGGTGGCCAGCAGATGTCCTGTGGACCCAACGTGGCGTCCAGGCAGGTATCACCCAAAATCGACTTGTACAGATTATAGAGTCCTGTTACCAACACTTTGGCCAGTCTGTACATGCAGAACCAGGTGATATGTCTCCAGGTGCAGGTTCGCCTGGCACCGAGATAGCAGCGACAAGAACGATCCCTGCTCCTAGGAGCAGACCAGTGCCTGCGCCAAGACAGCGACCAGTTCCTGCGCCTAGACAGTGACCAGTGCCTGCGCCAAGACAGCGGCCAGTTCCGGCGTGTACGACAGAGCAAGCTTCTACTCCTGCTTCGCCAACCAGACAGCAGCCAGCGGCATTGCCGGCACATGAACAGGCTACTGCCCCTGTTACACCACCCAGAGAGGGGCCAGTGCCTAAGCCACAAGGTAGCCCTTCTACACCACCCAGACAGCCACTCCTGCCAGCTATGAGCAGCTCAACAAGCTCCAGCCCCTGCAATGCCACCCTCAGTGCTTCCATTGACTATGTCTTCGCCCCAGTCGAGACAGAGCAGAATGTTGCCTGAAGACGCTGAGCATGCGGGACTGTGGTCCGTTCTTTTGGCTACCGCTGTAATGGTACAGTCTCCGGAGGTCCAGTCGCCAGACCATGTGTCTTCTCCATCTGCCCAGGTCATAACGCCAGTCAACATCCAAGGTGCCTCAGTTATTACCTTGCCGCAGACAGCAGTGTCACAGAACTTAGGCCTAAAGTTAAACCCAGGCCCTTCAACGCCAAGGGTCTCCAGAAAGCGGAAAGCAACAAATCGTTTTACAACATCCAACGCGGGTAAACGTCCAAGGACACAGTGATAATATATAACCTATTATAATACAGGCCTAACGATAATGTGAAGGAAAGAGATAACACTGTAGGACATTGTGTTTACTGGTGACAGAGACAGGTGCAATCCTATGAGTCTACTGTACATGTATGGGCCTTGACGCAAAAGAAAGACAAAAAATTCCTTGAATTGTGCGCACAGTTTAAAAGGCTAATGTACATTTATTATAACATTGCATGTGATTGCTAGCGCAAGAGAGTGCTTGAACATTCTAGTTTTTCTTCACTACAGTATACATGCAGACCCAGGCCTGCGTTGTTCGTGCAAGTTAAGAAAAATTTAACTGCACGATTATTTTCTTTTCTTTTTGGTCCCTAATAAAGTTTTTTAAAGGAGTTAAAACTTGTTACTTATATTGTTATAGCCCACAACAGACAGGTTCCTGAATGCCTGCTTCGTTTACCTGAGTATCAGACCCTATCATTCTTGCTACACATTGCTACGCTCAAGGAGGCTACGATGTCGCTTATCTGTGGCAATTGTGATTTGGACCATGCAAATTTTGCGCGGTGCTCCAAATCCCAATCGCCATAGATAAGAGACCGCGTAGCAAGATAGGGTCTAATACTCAAGGTAGGCTAACTGCTTCGCAGACTTGTAGGTCTTGACTCTTGGACTATGTGGCGTCAAAGATACGGCCTACATCTAATGTTAGCCCGAATGTCCACTCAGCACGCTTTAAAGGAAAGAAAGAGAGAGAGGGAGAGAGAGAGAGAGAAGACTATCACATTTATTACGTGAATCGATATTGGTTAAATTATAGCTTTTCCTGGAGCTCACAAGTGTGTCTTTAGCCAGAATGATCAACAGAAAAAACACGTGATGCCATGCCTGATTAAATTGGTAATGATACATCGGGATATGACAGAAATAAAATCTGCTTCGCAAGCAATCAGGGCCTATGTGAATGGAAAACTTGCCCAACTTTCAGGAAAACTCGATTTGTAAAAATTTACAACTAATAATAACTTCATTATTTCACCAAATCAAATGTTAAACATTGTCAGACAAAGAAGTTCCGTGGACATTTAAAAAGGGAAATGGGTGTTTTACGATGTGCGGCAAAGTGAGTTTTGACGTGACTTTGATCTTAGATTTTGTTACATGTAGCCCATTACTCAGAAAACACATTCCCACGTGTACGCCTATGTGCATTCTATCTTGCTCAGCACGGAAATGACATGTACACACGTAGGCCTATATAATACTTGTTCAAATGTCCGATGGGTTGCGCGCAAAATACATTTCTGCTCCTTTACGCGTGTATGTGATCTTTCCACTCTGCTCGCTGGTAACACATACACGCGCATCAGTGGAAATAGCCTGTATGTGCTATATGCACCCAATCAGCTCCGAAAACACATTCCCACGCCTATGTGCATGTACATGCTGTTCAAGTTGCGCTTAGTGCGGAAATGACATGCACACGCGTATATAATGCTTGTTCAAATGTCTGATGGGTTGCGCGCAAAATACATTTCTACTCCTATAAGCGTGTATGTGATCTTTCCACACGTGCATGAGCGGAAATAACCTGTACACGCTTGAGCACAGATAGCCAATTCACATGCGTCAACCTGCGCGCAGACAGCAAAAAAGTGGTGTTGGCACCCCCGGTCCGAGCAGAACCCCGTTCCCCTACAGTAGTACAGTAGTCCCTCTTTTGAGCGACCACCCCTAGCGCCGACAAAAAAGCGGTCGTATAATGCAGGTGGTCGCTCATTGGAGGAATCGCATATGCACCACCCAAAATCCATGGCAGACTTGTCCAGGTACTGAGGTAGCGAGGTACGCAAATTTCTGCCACCACCAGGTCATCATTATCAATTACATATGCTTTGAAAAGAAATTATCATTTATCAAATTTAACAAATACAACCCTTAAAATCTTTATTTCAATAAAGAACTCTTGTCTGGGTGCTGAAAGATGTGTTTCGCAACTTGAAAATATTTGCCGGTCGTGAGTTTTGTCATTTTCCCATTACGCTCAATGGGCCCGATACATCTCCGGGTACGGAGCCTTCGTTTGCGAACTGACCAGCTTAAACTGTCATAAAATTGCTTTGATGGCATTACTCACTGTCTTCACTTTATTCTACACATTCGGTGGAGCCTAACTCACCGTAATTCAAAAGTTATGTATCAAAATAAGACTCAGCATTTTCTGCCACTGCCACCACGTGTGGTTGTTTGGGCGCCATGTTGACCTCGTTCTGAACCGTGGGAAAAAATGGATCTGGCATGCACTTCGTCAGTGTCTGTCGCACGTGCTCAAACAGGCAAGCACGTGTTTGATTGGGGTTCCAAGTGATTTTGATCTAGCGAAAGTTTTCATCGTTCATTTTATCAAATATGGTATGATCAAACATGGTTCAATTGGAAATGAGAATATTAAATAATAATGTTTCTGGGCTTTCCGCCTATTTGCCACAGTTAGGTTAGGTTTCGCATGCAAAAAAAGCTATGACCACGTGGCCAACGAAGATTGTTCCGGATGCTGCCGGCAACCTCCGTCGTGCATTCAGATTGTGACAAGACTTGCTTTTCTTTCTAAGAAAAGGTTCTAGTCCATGTCTGTTGGCACAGTCAGTATTGGGTCGAGATATTTTTAAGTTGGTTCATCTTCACATACAACATGTTTAGTACACACATGCATGGTATGCTTGGTGATGTTTTCTGTTCCAAAAATTTTGCCAACTGCAACACTTGATCCACCAGAGATCACTTTTCAAGATTTGCTTGGCCTTTGGGAATGAAATAAAATAAACCCCCTTCATATTGTCTCTTCTGTTGATGTACTGTTGATCTTTTTTTAACAGCACATTTTGATCATCTTGAATTTTGTCAAATTTGATATTGAATTGAACATGTTTGACAAAATTATTACTTTTTTACCACTGCTAAGTATGTGTTTGTCCACATACTGTACATGGACAAGATGGCAGCACTCTCATTGCTTGCAGAAGGTGTAGTGTCGCTAGAGTCATGCAGATTAGTGAATGTAACACTGTGGCCATACTCACACATATAGTATTGAGGGCTTCATCCATTTAACAGATGAACTGATGGTCAGTTACATGAGTGATGAAGTTGAAAAATTATTGGGGGGGGGGGGGAAGGTGCAGTTAATTGGATTCAGGTCTTGGGCCAGAGACGTGCAGCTGGGACCAGCCTCATATACCATAGGGCAGCAGATGGACTCACAACAGTATACAGTCTGAATGTATGAGTATCAGGGACAACCAACTGACAAGAATGGCACAGCACCAACAATTTAAGTCTGCACAGCGCCATCATTCCAAGCAGAACAGTCTGCATGGGCTGAACCGGGGGGGGGGGGGGGGGGGGGGCAGGCCTGACTGAACCAAACCCACTTTTTGCTTAATTGTCAAGTCTGGGAAGGATGGAGCCAGACCTGAAAGTCAGATGAGCTACAGCCGGCTCTGGCTGCCAAAACTAAAAGAAACGGGACTTCAAGAGCTGACATATGGAACGCGTCTCAGCAAGTGAAGCCTGAGTGAGTAGGACAGATAATCACCTAGGATCAGAACCTGATCCATCTGATCACATAAGATGAGAAAAAGAAAACCACAACCAGACTAGAAAGCCAACACTGCACTTATAATTTCTGTGGAATGGAGGATGAGGCTTTCACTGTAAGGAAGAAAGGGTGGTTATAATTATTGCTTGCACTCTTGGGCTATAGGTGTGGCAGGCCCTAAGACTGCATCCCAGAAACCACAAAAGTGACCCAAAGAGGGTTCCATGTCATAGCTTAACTTAGAAAATGATTCAGGAGAACACATGAGCTCAGCCATGTAAATTTGACCCCAGAGACATGAAGATCGGGTGGACAACAAAGTCTGGCTTACCCAGCAGTACTCTGGTTACTGTAGGTAATACCTGCAGGAGCCAGGACTAATTAAGTCATGTGGCAAAGCCTGAAAAATGTTTCATTGCAGACAAAGCAGAACCAGCCCTTTGCCCTGATGATTGGAATCTCCCACTGCAGTGGTTAACAAAAAAAGTATGTAAATAATAAATACATTAATTAAAAATAGAGCTAAATTTGTGCAGAGACAAAACCACCCAACCACACCACAGACTATCACAGGGGTGGTTGACCTAACACTTAAGACATGACAATTAAAGACTAATAACAAGAGCCTGACCTAACAGGACATGACACAGACTAATAATAACAGGCTGACCTAACAGGACATGATAAAGACTGACAAGAGGCTGGCTTGACAATGACTGACAAGAGTCTCACCTTACAGGACATGATAAAGGCTGACAAAAGGCCAACCTAACAAGACATGACAAAGACTGACAAGAGGCTGATCTAATAGGACATGACAAAGACTGACAAGAAGCTGACCAATCAGACTATGACACAAAGTAACCTGCATGGCCAAAACTGGCAAAAGGCTGACCTGACAAGAAATGATACAGACTGTGTCTGAAATCTGGCCACATCAGCATTTACACTCACAATCAGCCTATGGTTGACTGCGGAGGATACTGATCCTGTTGTGTAAATAAACCATAAGAGAAGCCCATGCAGATCAGATGGGAGCACTCTCATTTAGATGTGGGACAAACTAAGTGCAAAACAAAAACGGAATAGGGGGGAATTTTGACTAGGTCACATACCATACTTGAAATCAAACCATGGTATAGCCCTCTGTTCAGACACTTTAATGCAGGACCAGTCCAGCTGTCCCATGAACCAACCTGGTTTAAAAAAAGATGAGGCACAGGTAGCTGCAGGGCTCAATCTGGCCAAGCCTTTAAACATCAATTCTAGGTCTGAGTCCAGACTGAAGTTCAGCCCAAAGCATGGTTTTATAAGAAATTTGAGCAAGTGATTTATAAAGTAAAAAACTGGAAAAATTCTTGCCCCATTAAACAAAAGTTACCCATGCACCTGGTGCATTGTAAGCCAAACACAGAGTACTGATTTTGGTATTCCATTGGTATAATATGCTATATGCATGAAGAATTTTGAGTAATTCCTCTCTTAACACTTTCTTACCAATATGAACCAGTGGAGATCAAAAGTAACAAATTATAAACCATTCACAAATTTGCCAGAATCAGGACCCTGGTCCAGTGTACACCGAGCTGGCAGTCTGGCAAATCTAAGTCCAGCCTCATTCATGTCCAATCTAGTCCATGCAGGCTATTTTTAGATAATACCAGTGTGACCCCTGGATCAGTCCTGCTCCTGGACTGGCAAACAACTTTCAAGAAGCCAAGGCAGCATGGCATTCAGTAGACAAAACAAAAAAATTTGCTGTTAATTTCCTTTCTTTATAAACAAGTAACTTTAGCAAAGCTGCTTTGAGGATGACAGAAAAAAACTTGTGCATGTACATACCACATAAATGTATACGTAATTTAAAGCTCTAACTGGAATAATAATGTGAGGGGATGAAAGTTTTGAAGAGAACATCAAGTCCTTCTTGCCCTTCGCCATGACAGTTCTAAATGTAGTCACATAAACCAGAGATGGTGCCATGGTGCATGTTGACTTGTCTTGTCATTCCAGGTTCCAAAATGATACTTACTATAGGCCTAGGCCTACTTACCTGCTTTGAACAGAATCTCCACTCACACAAGCAATCCTGGGGTTTTGCAGCATAAAATCCAAGATTCTTTGAAAGGAAAACTTCATTACTTCACACTTCCAGTATGCAGCAGACCAAACAGGTCAGTGTGTCACATATGATGATGTAACAAAGTAATGCAGAATCAAAAGGTACCATCTTTTTTTCTTTGTTTGGAGAAAACAGGTTGAGAGTCTGACTTTTAAATCAAGGATTTTTAAATATTCAAAGGCCACACTAACAAACATGACACGTAGTCCTTTCCTCCTAATATGAAGCATGCACATTAATTTCCCACCCTAACTGCATACCTGGTTATCTTAGTAACCATAGTCTCGCCTGGCGAGATACGGGCTGCTGCCTGTGCGGTAAAGCAGGATATTACTCATACTTTGGAAATAAAAAATACTTTGTACAGGCAGATGGAAATTTATTCTTGTACCTAGCTTAGGAAGCAGTACATGGATAGGACTTTGGTATTTGTAAACTTAAAGTTCTCTAAAGGACATAATTTTGAGAGAAACGGGTGTCCAGCCCTGTGTGTACACAGTGATATGCCCCAGTGTCCTCTGTGATTGACTGGCATGAACCCAGTGCTTTGTGGCGGGAAATTAATATGCATGTCTCATAATGGTCTGCAGAGTAAGCACTGCCACTCATCTTTACATGGAGTTTAAACAGGCGTGTGGACACAGTGAACTGAATAATTTCCTGCAATGCAAATTCCTCACGATTCCACAAACAAATACTGCGTATAATTCTGAATGCCAAGCTGTCCTTATCTCTGTGTTACAGAACTCAAAGAGAAACACCATCTGCACAAGTTTGTGAGATCACACAGGGTTCATTATGCTCAAAACACTTGTGAATATTTAGCTCAATTCTTGTGCAAGTCAGGCCAGGACATAAGGCAGAAACCTAGACATTCTGTCTTAGGCAGAACTTCACATGCATTGGGACAGCCTGGCTCTGGAAACCAGGCTGAGTTGCAGCCCATTGCCTGCCTGGCTAACCTGGCTGGTGATCAGTGGTAATAGGCAAGGTCCAGGGCAAGCCTCCACTGAGAAAGCAAATGCACAGTTAGAAGAAACAGCAATTTCTGAGTCACTTTGGACTCCCAAAACTGGATCTAGCTGATCTGCAAGAGCACAAGAGTCAAGAAATGTTTCCCTAAATGGGATGATAATGTGCCAGTGGCCCAGGGCACTGGAAGCCCATACATATGCTGAGCTGTTATATAGTCATCTACATCTCCAACAGTTTTCCTTGACAACATTAACAGGAAAGACCCTGTAGAAGCAAATACAAAAAACAGGACATGCCAACATCGTGTGCACAACCTGCAACAGAGAAATCATCTCAAAATGGAATCTTTCACATTTCAAGCCTGGCAAGCAAGTTGTTAAGCAAAATGTGCAGCAAAACATGAATTTGGCATTCATAAAAACAAGAAAATATCCACCACAGGGTAGGCTAACATAATAATACACTGACTGGAAAGAAAAAACAAGAGAGAACATAAAGTGAAGCTGACTTTGATATTCAATCCAAAATAAGTCCCACCCTAGTCTGAGCATACCCAGAAGTGTTTGACTGTAATTTTAAAGCCATTGGCCAAACGGGTTTAGAGAATTTTAATGTTTTCCCAAAACATGAACTACAAATCATAAAAACTACTGAAATTGTAGGAGCACCACTGTTTGAAGACACTCAATTAGACTCACCCAAGGTACATCTCCGCCAAGTTTCAAGTGGATCGAGTTCACAGTTTAGAAGAAAATACTATGTGCTGACATGTACACTAGTATCCCTATACTTATACCTTTCAAGACAGAGACTTTAGATTCCCCCCCCCCCCCAAAAAAAAAAAGTGAGCAAAAATTCTTGGAGCATAAGCATTTGAACAATCTTGGCAGATACTCAACCAAGTCTTCACTCACACACTTCTGGATCGAGTCATGAATTTTTAAATGAAACAAGTGTCTTTGGCGATTCATAAGGGATGTTGTACTCCCGATGGCAGGGTCTTTCATGGAGAAAAGAAAGCTTGAAAATGCCCTGTGCACATGTCCCCCTTTTATTGGGACATGCTGGCTGTATAGCCAGGGCCGAGGACACGCTGTTTCGCCAGTAATATTCAGTCGTCGTTTCCTGTTTGAGTGTGTGTGGAAATCTACCAGCCATCTGGGTGCTCCAATGCGAGACAAGAGCTCCTGATGGGCTTTGTTTACATATGCGCTTTGAATGTCAGCACCAACGAGTCATGCATAGGAAGGTCAAAATTCTTACACCCTCAAGTTAAAGATTTGTAAAAGTTGACATTCAATGGTTTGAAACACATTTATATGATTCAGTTATCACAAAAACATCGGACTCCTTGCTTGCCAGGTCCTAATTCCAGAACCCCTAACGAGTCCCGCTTGGTAATGAAACAATTTCAGAGAAATGACTGGTTCTCATGCAATAACTGCGTAATTCATTTAGGTCCAGGAGCTCAGACCGGGAAAACCTACTTCTGCGCATGCGTAAAATTCTGAGTTTGAGATTACAGCGTAGCCTACCTAAACGGAGTGTCAAGGCTCAAGCGAGTCGGCATTCACCATGGCACATGGTTTCATCAGGTAAATAAACAAAGATAAGTTGTTTCATGGAAGTGTCCCTGGTTGTTTTCACAAACAAATGAATGTGTCCCATCACAGAACATCTCACAAGAGATCGCGTAATAGGATCGCATACACCATATAATTATTCATGCAAAATAACATTTCTATTTCTGATACTGATTATGATACACCTCATTATTAGTGATCATGTCACTTCAAATGCTACAGAAAATGAAAATGTCTAATCTGAGTTGAACACCTTTCTTTTTATGTTTTATAACACTTCCTGCCTGTCCGAAATATTGTTTTTTTGTGTGAAAATTTTCACAAATTTGACAAGCACTGCAAACATTTGAAAGTCCAGATGAAAAAAAAAAAGATTAAATATTTGTGATTTATCGGTAATAGTTGAGTGAACCACATATGTCGTATTAGTAATAACTATTATAATAATGTTCCAACATCCAACACCTAAGTCAGTTCAATCAATTTATTTTAAGCACTAGTCTCATATAATCCCAAAAACCTATTAGGGGATCACTTTCTCACCGGGGCCCAGTTTTTCCGATCTCAAATTATTATATTTACCTTGGAAATTACTCAGCTGTTCCTGGTCTTTGACCAGGCACTTACCCTGGAGTCAATAATAACACTGAGTTTGAGTAACTACAGTGCTCCCTCTTTATAACCCCTCATTACAAGGCGGTTTCTGATATAACATGGTGGGTACCATGGCTCCCACTGAAATAGTTTTTCCATTACTTCTATGTGAAAAGTCCCTCTATTATAAGGCGGTTTTGCTATAACACAGTATACCCTGTGGACCCCAACACCAGCGTTATAAAGAGGGAGCACTGTACTCACTAAGCATATGTTTTTTACTGCATTCTTGGTAGGTAATATACCATGGTCTCCTTTGGGGTACAATGATGCATGTACTGTCCTAGCTGTATGTCAATCACAGATGGGAGTACATATCAGCTTCATAGCTTTCCAATATAAATTTAAAGTTGACAATTTTTGAAAAGTCCAATAATAGAGATTATCTATGCATTAATGTGATTAAAAACTTATTATTGTCATAACAATATTAACTAGATACATGCATCCCCTATTTAACATCCAGTCCAATGGGAATAGTCAATACACACCTGCAGCCCACAAAGATGGGTTGTGTATTCAGATGAAAACACAGAATTTCTAGAAGAAACGGAAATAGCAGAGATCAGGACATGACGAAATTTTTTCAGAGAAATGGGAATAGCTGAGATCATGACCTGATGTCCTGGTCTCAACTGATGAGGGCATCATGTCCTGAACTCAAGGAATAGTTAATACACACATGCATGCCACAAAATTTTATATACTGGGTTGTGTATGGGTACAAAGAAATGCTGCGCTAGTCAATACACACATGCAGCTGGGGAGCCCACAAGATTTTGGTATATTGGATTGTGTATTCAGATGGATATGATACACAAAATTTCAAGAATTGACCTTGGTTTCTATATTCTCATACAGTGTCCTCAATCTTCTGATGCACTTCATATACAGAACATGGTGGAGGGTTGCTCAACTATCCTTGGTTTAATGTTCTGTATCCCCCTCCCTCCCTCCCTTTCTGTTATTGCTTAGATATTTCATTCAAAGATCTGAAACTCGCATCCTTGTATTAGTGTATGTCAGTATACACATATCTCTGGTTTATCTATTTATGTTTCTGGATTTTTTTTGTTTTTTTGTTTTGTTTTTGGGGGGGGGGAGGGGGTCTTTTTTGGCAAGATGATCAGAATACCGGTGACGGACACATCGTCGAATTCCACTTCGCGAATGACAATTTTGTCAATGGGCAGTTTTGTCGACACAAAACTTTGTCTAAAGTTTTATTGGTCGAAGACAATAGTGGTCAAATGATCCAAATCGTCGAACACAATAGTGGTCGAAAGGGGGTGTATCTAATAACCGAAACGGAGTGAAAAGGACCGAAATGGAGTGAAACGGACCGAAACGGACATTCCCCAGGTATTTTAGTGTCTTAAATGAACCGAAACGGACCATCCCAGGTATCATAGGCTCCAAACCAAACCGAAACGGACATTCCCCAGGTATGGTTGGGTCCTATATGAACCGAAACGGACCATCCCAGGTATCATGGGCTCCTAAACAAACCGAAACGGACATTCCCAAGGTATGGTAGGGTCCTACATGAACCGAAACGGACATTCCCCAGGTAGGTAGGGTCTTGAACGAACCAAAACGGAGCATCCCAGGTATGGTGGATGCCAAAACAAACCGAAACGGACATCCCCAGGTATGGTAGGGTCCTATATGAACCGAAACGGACCATCCCAGGTATCATGGGCTCCAAAACAAACCGAAATGGACATTCCCCAGGTATGGTAGTGTCCTAAATGAACCGAAACGGACATTCCCAGGTATGTTGGACTCCAAAATAAACTGAAACGGACATTCCCAAGGTATGGTAGGGTCCTAAATGAACCAAAACAGACATTCCCCAGGTATGGTAAGGTCCTAAATGAACCGAAATGGACATTCACCAGGATATTCTAATTCAAAAATAGATATTCCATATATTGAATTATATGTACATTTGGGACAAGTGCATGGTGCACATGACTTGTTTGTCACAAGTTTCACTCGGCACGGAGAAGTGGACAAGCTTTATTTCCATCCCTAAGCAGCCTATATGAAACTGTATTATTAATGGAGGGTGAACTCATTTCATGACCCACTGCTCTTGCGTGATATACAAATGAGACAAATCATATTTTGAACCATGCAATATTATTGAATTAGAAAATGTCTAAACGAATTGTTGATGACCATGGAGGGAGGTAATGACAGTCTGCCCCATGTGATGCATACTTCAAAAACATGTATTTGACAGACAATAACCCCCCCCACCAATACCCCCCAACCTGGATACAAAAAATTAAAAAAAAAAACTATATATATACTTATCTCCACTAAATTCAGCATTATGAACAAGAATAAACATCAACCAGTTGTATATGTTGTTAACTTCACATGCTTGGCTTTATTATCATCACCCATAATCTAATATTTATGATGTAGTGCAGAACTTAGCCTGAAACACTATACAGATACTGCAACTTCAAAATTGTTTGTGATCATATTTATACATACTTTGCTCAAATTTGTGAAACAGTGTCGTATGTGACCACAATTTTAACAAAATAGATTTTCATAAGAACTGAACGTACAATTTTCCTTTTTTATCCTGTCCTTTCCTTGGTAGCCATTAACTATGTATTTTAAGTTAGTCCGTATGAACTTCTTAGGTGTAGATCCCAAAGTTTGTCAATTTTTCTCCAGTTTATTGCATCCGTCCAATTGACCTTCTCACTTTCACAGTCTAGTTTAAGATGTCATCCTCTTGTCTTGAAATTAAAATTTCTGTGTAACTGCAAGGTATGTACAATGTACTTTCTCTTCCTGTGAAGCTGTAAATGTGAGAATGATACCTCACTGCCACCTTGATATTCTTGTTGTCCAAGTGAGGGCTAATCCACACTACCACTTGTTTGCTGCATGACCCTTTCCCATAATCTGTTGATTGGTTTAAATTTTTGCAGATGTAAATCAATTTTTCTATAGATTTTTCTCTGATTTCTTGTTTCATCCTCACACAAAGAAAGAAACATAACAAATCAATTAAACAGCCCCTTGCATGGTGAAGCATGTACACTGCTTTAACCATATGAGCCATGAGCCCTAATAGTCAATATGAGCCTAAACACATAGATCACGAGCTACAAGAAGGGTGTTCAAGTTTTTTTCACAAAACAATTTGCTAGTTTTCAGCAAAGTGAATTGCATGCTGAAATGTGTGACTATCTTTGTTGCGGAAAAAATCTGTACAGCTTTATGCATCTGCAAAAAGGTAAAACAATCTAACCACATGCACATACTTTAATATAAGGTGAGGGCTAGTCCACACTGCCACCATGCTAACTATCTGTTGGAATTGATCAGCAACGTTTTTGTGACACCCGTCTCCCTTTCTGTCCTTTATTGGTTCATTGTACTTTTTGTTACGGATTTGTTGGGGGTTCCTTGGTGCATCACAGATGCTGTTTTCAGTAACCAGCTGATTGTAAAGTGCTCTAGGTTGGGACGATTTACAAGCATCACCAATCTGTGCAAGAACATGCCCTGGGGTTCTGGAATATCCTGTTGCTGTTTAAGTTGCGTTGCCATGCAGTATTTTGCCTGGATACTTGCCTGTGTATTCAACAAGAGCCACAGGTTGGGGTCGCTTACGCAGGGAAGAAGGAGTCTTGCCAAGCCATGTCACTCTTTTCCTGAAGCTGGGGGACATTTTCAATGTTGTATAGTACCGGTGGATTTCAAGAAGTGAGTCAGCACATGGTTGGGAATCTAAAGGAACATATACCCTTTTCTTGTTTACTTGTTTTTCAATGCAGTATTCACCTTCTCTGTGAATTACTTTTCGAAGACGTCCACTACCTTCCATAACATAAGTTGTCTTGGGTGAGCCCCCATTGCCCTGCCAACATCCACAGTCATCACTACACTCACTTCGCATAGCTTTGTCTCTTCTGGCTAGGTTCTTGTCATTGTCAATAACAAAGTACATATTTTCTTTCTCACCAAGTGGAATTCTATCTAAAACCTCAGGGGAAGAAGGAATTGTCGTCAATATGGCCACACTGTCTTCTGTGGACAGAAAATGACCGTTGTTTGGTTTCCCACCTTTTGCTTTTGAAGACATCCCTTTGTCAATTTGTGAATCCTGCATAGAGTATGACTGTACTTGTTCCTGATATACAGCAGGGCTTGTTTTACTACCATTTCTTGCATCTGCGCTCACACTATCTGTATCATTGTCTGTTTGGGTCTGTAAACTCACAGGGTGTTTATCAACTGGCTCACTCTCCGTTTCTTGTTTGAAAGCACTGTAGCCGAATGACCTGTCATACATATTCCTTGACAGTTCATTATCTGTGCTGGCAGCAAAACTATCTATCTGTTCAGTGTGGTATGAAGGGCCTGGTATGCTGGCAGCAACACTCACTTGGCGTTTCGGGTCAGATGTAGGCTCTGGTGTGCTGGCAGCAAAACTTCCGTCAGCAAATGTGTGCTTACACATGTAGGTTTGAGACATCTGTCAATGTTCAGTGAATGAACAAAAGTTATAGAATTGCAACTAAATGTGGCAAGTTTGAAGCTTTTTTGCCATGTTCATATTCTTGTGGAAGAGGGACAGGGGGACGTATTGTGTGGCAAATGAAATGGGTTATCACATTGATACGAAGTAATTTAGACTGTAATCATGAATTATAACGTAACTGAGCCACATGGGGTCCCATTCACTCAGGGATGTGGGTGATGGGCTGAACAGAAGAGGAAACCTTCTCATGTGCTGATTTTGTCAGTTTCATGATGACCCAATTATTGTTACTTGTTGAATGGTCTTTAAGTGGAACAGATAAATCCTATGCACATTGAGTACACCTTGATTGATTATTAATATTTATGTCTGGTTGCCAACTCTCTCTCTGATTGATTATTAATATTTATGTCTGGTTGCCAACTCTCTCTCTCTCTCTCTCTCTGTCTCTCTCTCTCTGTCTCTCTCTCTCTCTCTCTCTCTCTCTCTCTCTCTCTCATGTTGACTGACCTACCAGCGAAAAAAGGGGAACACAAGACAGAACAAAATGATCAGAATGTGCAGGCTGTCAAGACACACACACACACACACACACACATATATATATATATATATATATATATATATATATATATATATATATATACATATATACATACATATATATATATAGGTGTCACTGGTGAGGTTGAATTAATCCTAAGTTGCCTTACCATTGCATATGAAACTTACCAAAAAAACATGAGATGTACATGTGTTTCCACTATTTAAAGCTCCATCTGCAATAGTTTTCATGCTTTTTCTTTCATTAACATGATTGGTTTGACCCTGGCACACTTTCAAAAAGTATATGCAAAGGACAAACATGTCAGGGGAAAGGATTTCACAGTGACAAGAAACAACACTACCTGTTGATGACTCTTAATTTATTTAATTATGTTGTTAGGCCTACACAGTTGTAAAATTCAAAACAATGTTTTAAGATTTCATTGAATCAGTCATGGTGGACGCTATGCATTTGCTAGAATCATGTTGAGATTTTTGAAGCAGGTGTACATCTGACATTGACTTTGATGACCTGTAAGTTCTTGTTTATGGGGATCTCAACTTTAATATATATATAAAAAAAAAAAAAAAAAAAAAAAAAAAAAAAAAAAAAAAACTTTCATCATGCTAAATTTCTGGAAAATATGAGGCATTATGTATCACCCCTGCCTTATGTTGTACAAAAATGGCACTTAAATTTGTGGATGTTTGAAGAAAACACTTGATTAAAATCATGAATATTTTCAGACCTGATGTGGATATAGGTGCCTTTCTAGTTTGCAATAAACCACAAGGACTTAAATTCTTTACTAGTTTCAGGACTAATTAAAAATTATGGATAGAGGTGCAATCATAATTTATATTCGTAGGTTTGTGTCATACATGTAGCCGCATCAAATGAACCATGAACCAAAGTTCTAGGATTTTAAATTATGCAAATTAAGAAAACGTAACAATTTAAATCTCTAACAACTTCAAAATTATTAATTATGGCTAGAGGTACAATCTTCATTTTCTAGTATAGTCACTTTGACTAAGCATTGAAGAAAAACTTTATGCATTTTGACACATACCATACCTAAAATCTTTTCATCCAGTAGTAACTTTGTAGTAATGCAGTGTTACCTGCTATTTAAATATAAAACCACCCCTAGTGGCAGACAACAGTGATCACATTTTGGAGGTAATTTTCCATAAATAATTTTGACACAAAAATCTGCCTACATATAAACCTGTAACCAAGGGATACGTTAAAACACAATAAAGCTGATTAAATTTTATTGAGTAAGTATGAACGACTGTGTGTAAGGGATGGTTTAACATTATCATCATTTTTGAATTAGAACTTCGGGTACTAAATTTCATGACCCCCTCCCTCCCCCCAAATTAGCACTTTAAAAATGATGATTTTCCCCCCAAATCATAGCAAAATTGCACAAAACAGGCCAAACAATGACCATCATTTTCCATATCCTGTGCAACTGTACAGACCCATTTAACCCCCTCCCCCCTTGCGTACTGTAAGTACTAATTCAAAAATGATGAAAATGTTGAACCGTCCCTAAGAAATTTATAATTAATTAGCAGTCAGGCATCATCCCACAATGCTTGTAATGTTACCAATCTGTGGTAATTCTGTGATGAGTCTTGCATTTCTGGTACTGTGTTCTCCTATATAGTATTTCCAGCAGGCATCCAACCCAAAATATATTATGGAGCAGTGAAACATACCCAGTGTCACTACTTTGAGTACCAGGGCTGGCTCAGAAGGTGCTAATGCGACTTTAATTAGCTGGCATGACACTGAGTTGGGGTTTGTTCTGGGAAAAGGCGGTGCCAAAAGGTCACATCTATTCAGACTATTGTGAAGGCACCACATCTGGCAATAATATACTGACACCAGAAGTTGTTTATGTTTGATACTTTTCCTAAAGTTGATCAAAACATGCAGTATAGTCCACACATTAGGGAACACAAATACACTCTGTTCCACAAGTCCCTGCCATATATGGAATACTACAGACCTGTGGTGAGAGGAAAAGAAGAGGCCGTGGTGAATGAATGACTGGTTCTAAAATATGAATTTAACAAATTATGTTTTGTTAAAAGATGTTGCCATGAAAACTTATTTCATATTAACAAACTACATCACAGTAACTTTTGCAACAATCAAACAGTGGAGGCCTGTTTTTCCCCTCACTGTTGTAGTCCTACAGTTGTCCTGACAGGATGACACATTATGTGCATTTAAATGTGTTTTTAAATGATAAATATGAGCTAGACAGGTAGGCACATTTAACATGTAGGTGAATGGGGACATGATTTGGTTTGCACCCAAAACCTCATTCTGGTTTCTGCCACTAGAGGGTAGTAGTGTTCCACTTACAGCAGGGATTTCTGTATAGGGCGAATGGCGCCTTAAACTTTTTTGTAGGTGTTGTGCAGAGTTCTCCAAAAATGTCCTGCTTGCAAGAGTACACAATGGAAAAGTACCTCAAACTGACATGACAGATTTTGAATAAATAAAAAGTGCCAAATGACAATTTCTATTAGGTTAAATGAAAGCACAGTGATTAATGAATGCATGATTACCAGGGAGTGGTAATATGTACTGCAGTTGCATGGTGTGATAACCAAATATTGGTAAGATTACCAGCACTGTTTGTGGGTTAGTGTTTGTGTGGAAATGTTAAAGTGTGGTTCAACTGGAAATGTTCAAGTGTTGTTCAACTGGAAATCTCTATAGTAAAATTTTCATTTCCCGAAGAATTTTCTCAACTTAACTCAAGAAACACTTCTTTGGAATAAATTCTGTATCATTTTTAAGAGCTAGGGAGCAAACTTTTGCTATAGTGCTCTGGTTGAACAACCCCATTTTGAGCTCAATGATGAGATAACTATACTTACCAGTGAAGTGCCTTCCCACAGTCAAACTTGCCATTTGGATGAATACACCTAGGACAGGCAAACTGAAGATGTTGTGGAGACCATTCTTCCAGCATTTCCTTAGTCATGGGAACACCCTGATGGTGAACCCAACACTTGCAAATTGAACATTCTATGACACCATCTTCACCACACTCTTGATCGCAACACTTGCATGGGTAACTTGGAGTATCAGGGGGAGTTGGTTTTCTTTTCCTGCGCCCCATGTCTCACAATGAAAATAACTGATTTGATTATCTTGTAGCAACTTGCAATTTCTATTCCAGTCTCTGAAGAGGATCCCATGTGCAACAGTTTATAATTGCATCAAACCCCGTTCTTATTGGTCCCCGAGGACCATCCACTCATATACAATATATCTTACCATGTGACCCCACACAATTGTTGGTGAGCATGTGACAATTTTTGTAAACAATCCATTTATTGGCTATACTACAGTTTCATTTGACCAATGAGGAGCGAATTTTTGTTCACATTGTTTTGTGTGTTTGTTGTGCAAACCATTGTTTGTGATGCAGACCTTCTACCTCCAGTAAATAAACAGATAAAAACAATCAACTATGCATGGAATGCATACTACAATGTTGAAAGCACATACAAGGTGATTATGAAATGTGTTCATTGTTATCTTACACACAATTAGCTTTTGTGTTTCATAAGAGATTTACACGTGTAAGACAAATTTGAGGAGGCAAGACAATGATTCATTAATCTTGGAATTATGCTTTCTTCACTTCAAATTAATCCTCCTGAGTACCTGCCAACACTTGTGACAATGCAAGGGAATTAACACCTGTTGCTTCACAGAATGAAGATCAACTTGTTGATTTGTTTAACAGACAATAAGATCACCCTTTGATAATTCACAATCTGCATGGTTACAATAACAAGAACCATGCAAGTGGATAACAATCGCTGTACTCAGTTATGACAATCATTGTCATGACAAGACTAACCCCGCTGCCAACAAAATCTACAAGTAAACAAACATGCAAACAAAAAAAAAAACAAAAACAAAAACAAAAAAACAAAAAAAAAACAAGCCAAGAAATTAAAAGAAAAAGAAAAGAAAAGAAAAACCACCACCAACAACAGAAGAATGCACCTAAATGACAGTTATACACCAGACACCTCCATGCATAAATCTATGTTGTTATAACTCATATACACAGGTAGGTGGCGCTTCACATCACGTTCTAGACTGTGCTTCGGCTGTGACAGAATTTTCATCAAATACTATTTTCCGAAGTGTTCTTGGATATACATATTCTATGATGGATTTATGATGTGTTGAGGAATTTACAAGTTAGTTTCTGGATTGACGAGCCGGTGGGTTGAACCATTTTTTACGACCATTTCTACCTGATCTTCCTTGTTTGAAAATCCCGCCATTGTACACTGCAAACAATGCCGAAAGGAACGGAGCGTGGCCAAGGTGAACCCAATGCAAACAGCAGGGGTAATATTCCTAATCCTAGCTCAGGTATGGTTACTCCAAAGCCCGATGATACTGCCTCTGGTATTAAACGTCCTTGGGAGTGTGTTGATGAGTCTCCAACTGGTCTTTCCCCTCCAAACTCTAAGCCACATTGTGAGGTAGAATCTGATACAACGGGAGCTGGTAAACGTGGCTGTATGGATGATAATGAAAGTGACTTTTTTACAAAGTTAACAAGTCCCAGAATTGAAGTATGGCTTAAAAAACTTATTGGTGAAGCTGTAAAAGCTGAGATTAGTGTTCAAAATAAAAAAATTGAGGCTCTTGAGAGTCGAGTTACCCAGCTAGAGACTGAGTTGTCTGATACCAAAACCAGGCTGAAATCAGCAGAAGAGATACAAGAAACAGTATATGCTAACAAGAAAAAAATATCTGAATTAGAGAATGATCTTGACGAACTGCAGCAATATGGTCGTAGAAATGCAGTGCGTATATGGTCCAAAGACGCGGAAACTGAAGGAGAAAGCACGGATGAGATTGTCCTCGGACATATCAAAAGTCTTGGTGTCAAAATTGACCGTTTTGAGATTGGTCGTACCCATAGAGTGGGTAAAAAGAGAGAAGGCAAACCCCGTGCGATTATTGTAAAGTTTATATCTTACCGTGCCAGGGAGAGGGTGTACCTTAATAGAAAGAAAAACAAAAACATTTTTATTTCAGAGGATCTAACAAGAAAGAGAGCCCATATTATGTATATTGCCCGTGGACTCAAACGCGACAGACGTATTCATTCTTGCTGGAGCAAAGATGGTCGTCTCTACATACGCGAAAACAATCCGTGGAGCCAGGACAGACAGAATAGCCCTCCAGGTCCAATCGTGCAAATACACAATAAGGGGGACCTTGATCGCTTCTTTGACCCCTGAATCGTGTGAATAATGAAATGACTTGTCAGTCAACATTCAACAAAGAGTATCACTTTCCTGCCATGATCTTGCTTCATTATTCTCAATTGCAATTTTGTTGCGCGGCTGGTCCTAATTATGCTACACGTCATTTTTGGGGGCGAAGTTTTGTTGCATTTCAATCTACAGCGTTCATGTGCAGAGTGTACATATTTCAAATGTTGATTACATAACCTGGAAAAATTACCTGAACTGGACAGAAACTTACCATGTCATAGGTTTGTAATGAAGACAAACACAAAACGTTTCTCTCTATTCTGACAAACCTGCCAGTTTGACTTAATCTGTAAGTTTGTATTTAGCGCGGTGTTGTTTCGCGCATGCATTGCTACACACATGTTTGTATGCGATTTGTTCCACATTCTTGTTTCTGACCCCTGAGCTTCCCCTTTGTTAAATATATTATTTTTTTTCCAGCTCGGGTCAAACTGATTGCATTTGATGGTACGATACAAGTGTGTCTGGCGTTATTCACTTTGCATTTTACCTAGTGCAGTACTACAATTTAAATATTCACTGTTATTACTAGCCCCAGAGAATTTGTGAGGCGCAGTACCATATACATGCTGACCAGTAAGCTAGGTTCAATTTATTACTGAAATGAATTCTCTACTACACGGAGATCGGAGCATGGTTAGGCAGAATATATGTGCCTCACGATACACACTATTACATATAATTGAATTTCACCTGGTACGTATCATTTGAAATTCTCACTGGTCTTTTTTCCTGGTGCATTACTGATTTGTGTGTTATCGGTATATGAATTCTTGTCATTCTTTATGGAATCTGGTATTGTTGTAAAAATGAATATCATAATTTCCAGCTAAATCTAATTATTGTATAAAATGAACTCCGCCTTTCGTAAGTCTCTACTTTTTTTGAACAATTTTGTATTTAATCTTTTTGTATTCATGTTCATGTTCCCGGAAAGTACTCAATTATTCTTACTACAGAAAGCAAAAAACAAATACGTGACCAACAGTAAAATAACCCAAGTTGTTTATGCAGGAATTTGTTCCTCAGAGATAATCGATGGGTTGTAATTATGCTCAGCACCGGGCAGCTATTGGTATTTTCAACTTGCGAAGAGACATACTTAAGATAGAAGTTTGTTTGTCCTTAAGTGATGATTTGAAGGTGCCCCTGTGCTTTATCTTTTTAATTTCTTTATTGTTCATGTTAAATGTTTTCCAATGCTTACGTCACATTTGCATATCTGTAACTAAGCACCTCCTGACTGCATCCGATGTCCATCCAAATCCTGGACCATCTGATACAAAACAACTTAAATTAGGCCATGCCAACATTAGAAGTATTAAAAGTGATGGAAAGTTAGACGATCTTCAATTACTAATGCAAAATGAGGATATTGATATCTTGGGGATATCCGAAACATGGCTTGATAGTTGTTTTCCTAACGATCTTCTCTCACTAGACGGTTACCAACCCCCTCTTCGGAAAGACAGGGCATCGGGTGCAGGTGGAGGTGTCATGCTGTATGTGCGGGATTCACTTCCTTTTACTCATTGCAAAGAGTATGAACATGACAATGTTGAAAGTTTATGGATAAAAGTTCAAACGCGACGAGGCAGTATCCTTATCGGCACCTTTTACCGTCCGCCAGGCCAAACAGCAGAGTGCCGTGATCATTTCTTAGACACTCTTTCCATTTCGATTTCTCTTGCACTGGAAAGCAACCCTTTTGCCCTTATCATACTCGGTGACTTTAACGATAGATGTAGAGACTGGGAGTCGGATCATACTGACAGCGAGCTGGGTACAAAACTCTTTAATATCATCTCCCAAAATTATCTTTTCCAACTTATTAATGAACCCACGAGATCCACTGAATACACTGAAAGTCTATTAGATTTACTTATTACGGACTCTCCCGGTCTTATTATCAACAGCGGAACGTTACCCCCAGTCTCTTCGTCCGACCATTCTGTTATATACTGTACCCTTACTTTAACTGTAATGCGCAATCGTCCATTTAAACGCACCATATGGGACTTCAAAAATGCAAATTTCGAAGGGCTAAACTCTTCACTGTTGTATGCTCCGTGGGATACTGGCTTTAGTGTTTTTGACAGCATTGATGATATTGCAACCTATTGGACTGATCTGCTCCTCAGCATTACCAAAGATTATATTCCAAGCAAAGGAATCTTTGTGAGACCAAAAGACAAACCCTGGATGGATTCATTTATTAAAAGAATGAGGAGAAAACGGGATCGTGCATGGAGGCGCTACAAACGAACTAAATACGATGTCCATTATCAAATCTATAAGAAATTTCGTAACATAACTGCAAACGCTAATAAATCTGCTATCCAGTCTTATTTCTCAAAACTGAGAGATGATCTAGATAACAAAAATTTAAACCCCAAAAAATGGTGGAGCCTGACCAAATCCATACTGGGTTGCAAGATCCATCAAAATATACCGCCTTTAATTGAAAATGAAAATGTTATATCAAATAATATAGAGAAAGCCGAAATTTTTAATGAGTACTTCGCCAGTCAGAGCAAGCTTGAAGCTGATGATACCTTTACTCTACCTACTTTCGAATATCATACTAATGAGAGGCTCAAAACGTTTATATTCACTGAAGAAGAGGTTAAAAAAGTTCTGCTCTCCCTCAAAACAAGCTCTGCAACTGGTCCCGATAAGATTGGTAATTTCCTTTTAAAAAATGTGGCAACTGGTATCAGCTACCCACTGCTTAAGCTATTCAATCTTTCAATGCAGTCATCTTCATTTCCCGACTGCTGGAAAAAGTCAAATTTATGTCCAGTGTTCAAAAAGTCCGACCGACAAAGCAAAACTAACTACCGTCCAATTTCCTTGCTATGCAATGTGTCCAAAGTATTGGAGCGTCTCGTGTTTAATAAATTTTATGAATACTTAGTTAGTCAAGGCCTATTAACGTCCAAAAACTCAGGATTCAAACAAAATGACTCGACTATAAATCAGCTAATAAGCATACTGCACAATATTTATAACGGTTTAGAAAACCACAACGAAGCTCGAATAGTTTTTCTAGATGTCTCCAAGGCCTTCGACCGTGTTTGGCACGAGGGACTATTGTTCAAACTACGCCAATTGGGTTTTGATGCATAATTGGTACGTTGGGTACGTGGTTATCTCTCAAATCGTCGGCAACGAGTGGTCATCCAGGGCCACTGCTCACAATGGCTCCCCGTGGAAGCCGGAGTTCCCCAAGGATCTATTCTTGGACCCCTTTTATTTCTTGTATTTGTAAATGATATTGTAGATAACATATCATGTGATATAAGATTGTTTGCCGACGATACTAGCATCATTGAAATTGTAAAAAATCCCACCAACTCAGCAAACCGCATGAACGGTGATTTGAGAAAAGTTGACCAGTGGGGTCATCTTTGGCACGTCTTATTTAATGCATTGAAATCTCTTTCTCTAATATTTTCGACAAAACGCGACAAATATGAGCATCCTCCATTACTTCTGGGTGATCAAGTCATACCGGAAACAACCAGCCACACTCACCTGGGGATAACTCTCTCTTCAAATTTAACGTGGAATGCACATATTGAGAGAATTATAGATAAAGCCAGTAAACGTCTTGCTGTCTTGAAGAGACTGAAATTCAAACTATCTAGAAATACCTTATGCAAACTATATCTCACTATGGTGCGTCCGATACTTGAATATGGGTGTGTGCTTTTTGATAATTGCAGCAAAGGACTCTCGGACCTTCTTGAGTCCGTGCAATATGAAGCGGCCAGAATCTGCACGGGCGCTCGCCGCCACACCTCGCTTGACCGTCTACTCTCTGAATTAGGGTGGCAAACTCTAGCAGACCGGCGTAAATATTTCAAACTAGTTGCTTTCTTCAAAATGTACCACGGATTGTGTCCCGAATATTTATCAAGTATAGTACCCTTAAAACCAGCCGATACCAGTGGTCGTAGTCTTAGAACACCGCAGTATTTGAGACAGGTCAAATTTCGTACAAAACGGTTTGGTGATTCATTCTTGCCTTCAGTAATTAAATCGTGGAACGACCTACCGGACGACATACGTAGCTCTATTTCTCTATCAAAATTCAAATTAACCCTCAAACAAACTTTGTTGGCCATTGATAATGTCCCCCCATACTACGCTCATGGTGACCGTTTTGCCAATATTTGCCAAACCCAGTTACGTCTACGTCACTCAGGTCTACACGCACATCTCTTCAAAATAAACGTTATAGCCTCTTCATCGTGTGATTGTGGTCATCCCGTCGAAGATATTATTCATTTCTTTCTCTTTTGTCCACTAGATGCTGCCCCCCGTTTAAACCTGTTGAAGGAAATTAGAGATATTGTCGCACCAGGGGTTCACTCAAGCTTAATGGTCCATGTAGCTAGTGAACGCTTGGTGGAAATTCTGTTATATGGCAACACAGACTTTACACTTGAAGTTAACCAACAAATTTTTTCAAGTGTACAAAAATTCATAATCAATACTCGGAGGTTTCACTTTTAAGGTCTGGTGTGTCATATGTTGCTGAAACTAATTTGAATCGTTAATAGATGGGTTATTTGTACATTTTATGTGAGGTATAAACTTGACGATGTATGCTTTATTGTGATATATAGGACTGTAATGCTTTCCGTTAAACATATATCTTTCATTGTACTTGTCCTCTGCGTCTTGTACATAGACCATGTGTTGCGTTGTATGTCTGGAGAGCCTCCAGATTAGTAATTTTGTACTACCTAGGCAATCCAGGTAAAATAAATATGTTTATAATATAACTCCGGTTTCAGATTTCTCATGAAAAACCTTCCATTCAAGTAGCAACATGGTCATAATCCTTTGTAACAGAGAGGAGCTAGTACTGTCATTGAATGTAACATAAGAGACAGAAGTTCTGCAGATCTACATCATACTTTAAATTGGCTCCCCCTGTTTTTGCCCCAGATTACCTAGTATCTTACCTTTTCATCTTCAGAAATTAAATCTTCGAAATAGACAAGGAGGGAACTTACACATCAATCCATAAATCATTCACATTGTTTGGTGCTGCACTCTCCAATAATCTATCACCTACAGTTACAAATGCTCCTAGCTTAGTTACATTTAAGTCAGACATTTGGCAAACTTTAAATTAATCCAATCATAAGTCCCCTTAAAGTACTCCCTGAATTTACACATTTATAGACCTGGTGACTGTAAAAAAAAAATCAACATGTAAATCCAATTATAGTCCTAGAATCTTCTCACAAAATTGTTGAAATTCTATGCTGATTATGTCATTATTTGCCATTAATCCTCTCAACCTGTCAATAACGCACAATAAACCACCCCTTATGAGATTGCATCATATAGGTTATGACACCAGTTTCAAGTTTAAAATAGAGGTATGTGTACATGTAATACATTGCCAGCTATTTCCTCACCATGCAAAGCTGTTGACTCAGGCCTGACTTATCACTGGGGGAAGGGGAGCCAACACGTAACAAAAAAAAAAAAAAAAGGTATTTAACTGAGCTTCCACATTTCTGTCCCAAATGAATTAAAATACCCAAGTCTGAGTAAAAAAATATGAGTTTCCAAACTTTTCAAGACACAAGTGTGAAATTCAAGACTTTTCAAGGCCTTGAAGGGCATGACCTGAAATTCCAAACTTCTCCAAACTTTTCAAGGCTTGTACAAAATCACCTCAGCAAAGTGGAAAAATGCTGTTTTGACATGTACAACTTGTTTGGATATGTAGCCTCCCAACATATCATAAGTAAACAACTTTATGTCTGAAGTTAAAATCAAATTTGATTGTCAGTTATGCAGTCCAACATTCAATTGCCCTTGGTTTGCTAAGCAGGTAACATTGTCTATGAACATGATTCAATCATTAAGCACTATCTCCATGATACAAAAACAGGAGAACTTATGAACTGTGATATGTTTATTTTGCACAATTTATATACAGCATTCATTGTTTCTCTTTTAACAGAAATAAGTGTTTATGATGCACATATATGACATGGTGACCCCCCAACTTAGATGATACAAGAGACCACTTGCAATTAAAGTGAAAGTTAGTGTGTAGATATTAATTGAATAAATTTATCAAAAATAATTGTCGCAAGTGACTAAAAACCAACAATTGAAAGGACATGGATGACCCTCTGTACACACCGGAATTATGACTTGAAAATACTTATATTTAATCCAATTCACACAAAAATGGCCATATTTCATGAGCATGTCTTTTGAAATAAAATGAACATGTTGTGACAGCTAAGTTTTTAAGTTAATTGTATTAGGCAACATGCACCTTATGGCTGAAAAAGACACTCTCCTGACCTGTAGTAACAATTCTCTGTATAAAAGATAAACATAAAAAGTTATTATATTTAATAATAGTTGTGTGGTACATGTAAATCATGTATACCAATGGTTACACTGGAGAAAAAAAAACACTAATAGAGACAAGATCATTCAATTTTATGAACTTAACATAAGTCTTCAAAAGGCAGAAGTCATGTAATCTTCGACTAAGATATAATGGGAATCTTAACCCTCCTGGGAATTTTGTAAAACATATTTTACAACACAGACAACACAAAAAGTTTAAGTCACACATGAAAAATTTTGCATGAGTTTTGTAAACTGATCTTGTGGACACAACTTACTTGAGGCAAGAGCAAGCAAGTTTACAAACTGACCACAATTTTTTCAAATTTTCAGGCAAGATGACAGCAAAAACGAAAAGTCAGAAGCCTTGTAATATTAGGATAAGATTTCATGAGAAATGTAATACAAGTTTTGAAAGCTCATTGTGAGTTTTGGAAACTTTTTTAACACACAGACAAAACTTGTTCACATTGTCAAGGATTGTCAATATCTCATGAAGATTTTTTTCCCTCTGATTTTTTGTAAATTTATCCTGTGGACAACACATACTGTAATTTTTACTGTGTACATTTTTGCGTTTTTAGTTACATGTGAATGTACCTAACATGTATACAACTTGTGTGCAGACAAAAGATGCAGTGGAATTATCACCTCCTGCTTCACAGAACAAACAATTATAATGGCTCAGATGGGGGAGTGTGTGGCTAAATTCCTGGGGATTAACACCTTCAGTTTACTTTAGATCAAAAGTCTCCATCCCATGATTCCTATCTGCCAATCATAGAGGCTTAAGGCTATGATTGGGCGGTAACCTTTCTTAATTGTACATGTAGGTACCCACCCAATATTCTATATAACCTTGTGACACTGAGGTTGTGAATGTATAACTCGCTAAGTTGCGTATCTATAGAAAGCAAGATAGCCATAATGAGAGCAGTGACCATAGTCAGTGACAGCATATGTTGTGATAGGGCCTATGCAAGGTTCCCATTACCTTTGCTGGACACGGTCATGCAGACTTTCCCTGGAGCAAGAACACATCGCATCATCAGCCTCCTCAAGGACAGACAATTGGATGTGGATTTTGCTGTTCTGTTGCTTCATGTGGGCACGAATGACTTGTGGCTGGACAAGGGTGAACCAGATACAGAGATGCTTCTGGACAGGATCAACATCATTGTGTCAATGATAAGACACCAAAACCCCCTGTGCAAAGTGCTGGTTAGCCCAGTTCTTCAAAGACCAGTAGATTGGGAACAGAGCCAACACATAATTGAAGACTACAATGGAAAGCTGGTCAGGAACAGAGGAGCTTATGATGTGCTCAGATCATACAAGGCGATCAAGTGGGACATGTTCCATCATGACAAGCTCCATTTGAACAAGACTGGGAAATCTGCCTTGTCTCAATTTTTCAAGAAAGCCCTCCGTTATCAGAAGAAGCATATCAACAAATGCCTCCAGTGAGGTGAAAATTAAAATATTTACCCCAATGGCCCTTCTCAGGGCCACCATCGCCTCCAAAAAGAGTTGGTTAAAGCAATTGGTATAATTTATGCACACACAAACATAAGAACCTACTGATCCTCATGAACTAATAATAATGCCCCATACTATTGTAAGCTGTTGACTTTGTCACGATATGTAAATGGTGTAAAACTGGACACGTGAAAAAAAACACAAAAACTGGACATGTGAAAAAAACACAAAAACATGCAGATAAATTTGGCTTTCTAACTTGGAAAAGATTATGAATTCAGACCTGTTTACAGTGTAAAATACAAAATAAATAAAATACAAGATAAATAAATAAAAAGGGAATACAAAAAAATTACCTCATAATCTTATATCTTATTATCTATTCCTGAAGTAACAAGACTTGACCTATGAAGGTCCCTTTCGGTTCCTAAAGTACAAGGCATGACCTATGAGGGTCCGTTTTGGTTCCTAAAGTAACGAGAAATTACCCATGAAGATCCGTTTTGGTCCGTTTCACTCCGTTTTGGTCCTTTTCACTCCGTTTCGGTTATTAGATAGACCGGTCGAAAGGTAGTAATCAAAGTGTCAGCAATAGTTCAAGTGTCCCCGAGGCTGAGAGCAGCACAAACTGTTGCACGTTTGCATGCTCTTTTGTTGTACTTGGTCGAGTGACAACAATGCAAAGTGAAAAAATAAAATATACCTCATTTGGTTTATTGTTTTCTCTATTATTTGTCTCACACAGATCGAGGCAAACAGCCTTCATTAGCAACTAAAAAATTCCAAATTCACTGACCATTTTTCCATCATGGCGGAAGGCGGTGTGCCTCGATCAGAGACGATCCAGTATTATTCATCCACGAAAGGAAAGCCCAAGATGGCATACAAGGGATTCCGTTATACCCTGGATAGAAAAAAGACTTGTCATGCTACTGGCGATGCGAAAATCGTGATTGTAGAGGCAGAATTGTCACTTTTGATGGCTCGGTAACTAAGGAATCCATCCACATTCATGCCCCAGAACATGGACCCACGGGAATTCAAATCGTAGGCGCGGAACTGAAACGGCATGCCGCAGAATCTTATGAGGCTACAAGTAGCATTTTGAACAGGGAGCTGGCTAAAGTCCCTGTGCCTTTCAGGGGTGAATTGCCTTCAATGGCAACCCTGAAAAAAACAGTGAGACGGGAGAGAAGGCGTAATTTACCTGCTCTTCCTAGTTCTTTAGAGGAACTTACATTGAGTGATGAGCAAACTTTGACCCTCAGTGGTTGCCCATTTCTATTGGCTGATGCATCGAATGAAAATGGGCGAGTTATTTTGTTTTCCACTCCAGGAAACTTGCGCTATTTGGCAGATGCCAAAAAATGGTACGGTGATGGAACATTCAATGTGGCACCTGGTTTGTTTTATCAACTGTATACCCTTCATGCAAAAGTCATGGGCGAGGTACTCCCTCTCCTGTTTTGTCTAATGACGAGGAAAACTAAAGCTTTATATAAATTACTGTTTGAAACCATAAAACATGAGGCCCAATCATGTGGTTTAGAGCTTAGAGTTACAAAATTTGCACATGACCTGGAGAAGGCTGCAATTGAAGCCGCATCTGACATACTGCCCATAGATAAGCCTATGTTTTTTTCTCTTTGCCCAGGCACATTGGAGAAAGCTCCAATCAATTGGCTACCAGGAACGGTACGTTAACGAACCCGAATTTGCGACACGCATCAGGATGGTGACTATCGTGGCATTTCTGCCTTCGGATATGATACCTGAGAGTTTTGAGGCTCTAAGGGAAAACATGCCAGAAGAGGCTGATGTATTCCTTGACTATTTCAAGCGTACATATGTTGGGGGTTCTGTTTATAATGCTGAGGTGGTTAATGATAGACTGGTAATTCGCAGAGAAAATGTTGTGCTTCAATATCATCCTGAATCCTGGAGTGTGTACCAAAGGGTTTTGAATGGTGAACCCAGAACCAATAACCATTTCGAAGGGTGGCATAGGCGACTGTCCCACATTGTCAATAAAGCCCATCCAAATATATATGAATTTCTACAAAAACTCAAGGTACCTGTAAACTTTTAAACACAGTTCAGTAATATACAGAGAAAATGATTATATTGTGATATCATGTCAGTGTTTATAAACATAATTCTAAATTGGAAATTAAAATGTTTTTAATATAGGCCACAGGGGGTTAATCTTCAAATTAAACAATTCATATTATAATGGACATTATAAAAATTTGAAGAAAAAAATAATTATTTGATATCTAGATGCTAATTTAGAGTAAACGCCCCTTTTCTTTCACTTATATTTTTAGGAGGAACAGTCAACAATTGAAATACGGCTGGCACAACTCATTGCCGGACATGAGCCAACTAAGTCCTCAAAAAAGGCACAACAGTCCAACAAGCAAATACTGACAATTGTCAAGGACTTGGAGAATCGCAGCCTTGAGGATTATTTGCGAGGACTTGCTGCCAAAGTTAAATATTAAATTAGAAATCATGTATACGGACTAATTTATTTCACAGAATGATAAAAAAGTATCTATTTCAAGGAAAGAAGATTTAGCAACCTACATTGATATGCTTATTTACTTGAATAGATTTATATGGGATGATGCTATTTATACATATTTTTGATAGATATATTTTTGATAGAACAGATTTATGATATACACTGAACCCTTACTATCACATAATATTTGGTTTTAAAAAGTTTTAATGGAGAAGTTCCATTCCTTATCATTTTATCTGTGGGATTTTGCACCTGCCCAAAGTGTACGCATCAGTGTTATGTAGAAGTTTGTTATTTTTTTTTTTTAAACTACTGTTTTCACGACTGTGCCCACTGGTCTTGGAAAAGGGCAGTGTGTATCAGAGCAGATACTGTCACTTATGACACTTGCCTTTCTTGTCACTGATGGTGGCATGGTCTGTGAGGAATCAACCTTGTCCATGGCTAATCAGACACTGATCTGAATGAGGATGCCTGTGTTTTTATCCATTTAATCACATGTGATCACAATAAGTGTCACAGTATACTCTTATTTCAAGGAGATGCCAGAGACCAGCTCAGTATTGGAGTTGAATAATGTCACTTTCATCAAAGACTAGGCCTATGCCCACATTGGTGGCAGAATCATCTCATGTCATGACAATAAGTGTCACAATTCACTTAATTGGTTTCCAAGGAGATGTGAGAAAACAGCTTAGTATAGAAGTTGTATAGGGTGCTCAGACTCGAGTTTTTGTCAATTAAAGCCAACTTTGACACCAGTCACATCAGCCAAAGGATTAACTCGGTGTATTCACAGCTCCCCGGTGATTGTAGCACCTGTGCAAGGCATTTGAACCTGATATTCAGACTCATGCTATGATCTCGAGCTCCATGTGACATGTGTCAGCAAATGTGTTGAGTCCAATACTGAGTCATGTTCAACACCAACTTTGTCCTATGGCATAAATATACCATCCAAAAGACCGAACAGCGTTCAGTCCTTCACATGTTTTCACCATGAACAACACCAGGACAAGTTAACAAGCAACTGTCATCTGTGTGTACAAGACAGCCTCAGTGGCTGTTGCTGAGTCAGACAGGCAGTCCTGGCCCACCCAGTAGCTTGTATATGGGGGAGGGAAATTAATGAGGTGTTAATGTACTGTGTTGTCCACTGGGCCTGTGGGAATATACAATGCTGTAACAAAAAGCCTTTATGGATCTGTGTTGTACCTTCTGATCTGAAGATGTTTACCCAAGGTTAACAAAACTGTTCATGGAGATGCAGCACCCGCTACTGTCAGTCATACAAATGCAAATTTAAAAAGATATTAACAGTATTAGCTGTCTACGGATTTATATTTCTCCAAAATTTTATAAAAATTTATACGTATTTTAATACATACATGTATAGCCACCTGCTTATTGATAGATTCACTTAATGCCAGACCTTACTCAAAACACATGTATCCAAGTGGGCCAGATGCCAGACAAACAATATTGCAGGCACTGCAGTCATATCAGAGCAAGGGTTGTGCATTCCCATTGTAATTTACTACTAAATATTGTGATAATTGTACACAGAGACACCAAATTTCTGAGAGTAAATATAGAAATATTATGGTAATTGAATTACTCTTAAATTCAGTTTTGATAGATACTCTTAAACCCAGTTTTGACACATACTTTCTATTTATCTGGCGTATCTGTGTGTTTATCCAGAGCTTTTTTGTCATAGGCCTATGAAATAGTGACTACAACATGCAACATTCATGATGAATGATGAAATCCGATAATTCTTCCTTTATTTATATATTCCACAACTTCCTTTATTTATATATTCTACAATTACATGGCGTAGGGATAATTTGATAATCTCATGGGATAGAAGATTAGTTGTAATGGAAGAAAGTGATGGATGAGTACTGATAAATTACATACCATCTATTTGTCAGAGGATATTGAAAACAAAGAAACAGACAATAAGTATCTCTGAGGTTAGTGGGAAACAAACAGAGACAACACAAAAACAAAACAAAAACACCACAAAAAAACACCTTACCCATGTAGATTCTCAACACAAGTTGGCTTGGATGCACCATGAAAATCAAAAGTGGCAATATGATTGAGTAAAAAGTCAGAGTGCCAAATAGACAAAATGACAAATGGTTATTACATCAAAGGTGATGACTGGTGAAACCACAAATTATGAGTGATTTGGCAAAATTGTTTATCAATGTGTGGGAAGGTATCAACATGTGAGATTTAGCCAAGCTATTTATGTTTTTGTCTGAAAGTGAAAGTCAATTGGAAGACATATCAGACAGCTATGATGCAGATTGAAATTCAACTTTAAGAAAATCCATCAAGAAAGCAGACATTCTAAACCCAAATTTATAACACATCCAATAAAGCACAGTAACATAAAACACTGCTGCCCACACAAACTTTCACACCCACTTACTCCCCAGGAGGTCCAGCACTGGTGCCAGGCCACAACCACCCCTGCTGGAAGTCTGTGCATTGTACCAATGCGAAATCCTACTTAAATGGCTCTTGTGCACATAATACTCCCTGTTATAATGAGATAACAATGTGTGTACTGAGCCAAATAATCCAATACATACTCATGATTGTGTATTTCCATTGCATTATATGTGTTGGTACTGACTAAGCTATGTCAGGTGCATCAGATACAACCAGCCTCAGGTAGTCTCAGGATGTATACAGACATGTATACATATGTACAATGCTCAAATGTTTTAACCAGTACACTTGTATTCCAGAAAATAGTTGAATAATAAATAGATGGATGGGCTAAATGGTTCTATATTTTGCACTTCCAATATTTTGTCCATATATATAACCATATCTATCAACATTTTATGGTTTCCTTGTTGAAAGTTTGAAGTGATATGGAGATGTCCATTACAAAAAATCCCCAAAAGATGTGATTGCACGCAGTCAAACATAACTTCAACAACTTCCCAATTCACACATACTCACATTTTTTGTATTGTTTTTTTTTTATCAAGCCAATTGGATCAGCTTTGTACTTTTTGGTTTCAAGTACAAAGGGTGATATATTTGTGAGGATATTTTTTACTTTATTAGAGTATTACTCATTAAGAGTTTGTAATGAAGGAAAAGTACAGCTTGGATTGTGACTGCTGTGGTTCCATATGGCAATACCAAATGCTTTAACCAAGTCTTTTTGGAACATTTGTTGGCCTTGAAAAGAGCCGTGGGGTATTCGTAGCTGTTGTCTTCATTGTTTCCTGTAGAACTTCTTGAGGGGCCCATCAGAATTATCAACATTCTCACATTAGTAACCAGAGTATACTATTACATAGGACCCCCTGTCCCCATGAAATTAGTACTTTAAAAATGCAAAGCTATATTGGATAGGAAAAGATTTGGATATGACTGAAGATCTATGGTAGAAATGCTCACACATGATGATGACAACATTTGACATTTCAGGCCGTGGCTATTCATGTTGGAGCTGGCAATCTGCCACACAATAGCATCCCAGACATGATGCGCAAATACCAGCGGCTGGCACAGACCATATGGTCAGACTATCCAAAGTAAGTAATATTTGTTATAACTATGTGAGGCTGATCAAGGGTATGATATATATTGTACCTTAACTGGTACATGTACCATCTTCACTTGTATTATATGGCAAAGTTTGAACATAAATAGCATGCGAGACCATGTGTCTTGAAAGACCACCTCTTCAACATACATTGCTTGGTACTTTTCTTGATATTTATACCTCATATGAGACCACATGTCTAGAGAGAGGTTTCACTGTACATGCTTAACGATAATTTCCTGGCACATTTGTATTGTCAAAGCTTCAGGAAAAAAAAAAATAAAAATACTTTATTGACAAACAAAAATAAAGAAACACAACTGTGGATTTAAGTAAGTTGCATAAATTGGCTAATGTATGGGAGTCAATCAGGATGTTTCATTTACCATGCTCCAAGGGTGGGGCGTTGATGGATTATACCACCAACTGTGCCCCATACAGCCAGATTGGGGTTATATGCATATATACCAGAAATTGACTTTATTTGACTGTAGCTTTATTTTCAGTTATTTCACTGATGGTACAAAACCATTAAAATACAACTATACAATGAAAAAATATTGTACCCTTAAAAATAAGTCAATTCAACTTCAGCTGGAAAATTAAAATGCCCAATCTGGCTCATCCAACTGAAATCACAAATCAACACTCTAATGGATAAACATTGTGCATGTCTTCCAACTTTGCTATTTTTCAGTCTGCCATTGATAGTATCTGCCATTCTGCCACGGGGCCCCCTCCACCAGCAGTCTGCCTTCAATCAAAAGGCCAAGACTTTTAATAAATGCATGATGCAGCAGGCCAACAAAACTCCAGGTCTGCTTTTGCTGGCAACCCCCAGTTTATGAAGAAGGGGAACCTCAATGCACAACTTTTGTCACTGGGTGGCAAGTCTGTGTCACGTGATGGGGTGTTGGTACTCACCAAGAACATCAAGGACACAGTTACCATGGCAAGTATATTGTTCCTTTTTCTGCTTTGTCCCAATTAATTTATAATATACCTGTATTCACAAAGTTGAGTACACATACAGTGAAACCTCCCAATACCGAACACCCTTGGGACCGGAAAAAAGTGTTCACTATAGTGAAGTGTTCGGTATAGGGAGGTTTGATAGCATTGAAAGTATATATTTGGGACCGAGAAATGGTGTTCAGTATAGGGAGGTGTTTGGTATATGGAGGTGTTCAGTAAGAGAAGTTTTACTGTACATGTAGCAATACTACAATGCATTTGGTGTGGGCTGGAAGGGAGAGTGGAGAAAAGTGTTTATTCCTTGAAGGCTAAAACCAAAATGTCTTGTTGCCAAAGATGCAATGCAGAAGTGAAGAATTTGTTTAGAAAAGGTATGTTCCGTATCATGCATATAGCGAATCGTGATAAGCAGTGGTCATACTGTATCTGTCAAACCATCATACTATGTTCAGTCAGTCATGCCTGGTACATCTATATAATCCGTTTCTTAGGGGGTTTTTTTTCTTTTTTTTTCAGATGCACAGACAGCTGCACATGCAACAAAGAAGACTCAACCCCAGCCCCTTGGAAGCAGACTTTATCATCCAGTGTTGTGTCAATCTGGGATGTCCGCCCAGCTCCCATTCCCCCCATCACACAACCAAGTAGTGCAGTGATCAGTTCTCCCACCCCATCTGTCACAGTGCCTGGTCCAGTGCAGAATCCTCAACCCACCAATTCCCCCATTCCACGTTGCCCAGTAAATACACCCAACGCCAGAGCCCAGACGTTCAAGACCAGAGCTAATACATCATACATCACAGCCAAGACATCCTACCCCAGAAGAGTCGAGCCACAGAAGAAAGAAGACAAGCCAAGGAAGTCTACATCCACGCTGTCAGGGTACACTGTAATCGACAATACAGCAGTCAGGCACTGCTTGGTGACTGGAGTGCGAAAAGTGAGTCAACAATTCTAAATGATACTGCCTCATTTACAAATTTGAAATGGATGGATGTACTGATGCATGGAAAACACATGTAATTTTACTAGTGGGTTGAAGGCTATGGAATAAAAAGAGGTCATGATTGTGTTTGTGTATTGTGACATGGAAATTATCACATGGACAAGAGTCCAAGAAAAAGATGTTATTATATTGGCGGTTACACACCATTAAACAAGGAAAAGCATTGTTTCCAACAATTGCCAAAAATGGGAGTATAATATCCTTTCAAAGCCCGAAATGCCCCCCGGTTGATGAACCTACTGTTGGTACCAAGGTTTCAGCTAAAAAAGCAGTACGTCACCCACATAATGGTGGATTCCGTAGACAACAGGGCACCCCAACACAGTCAAATTATGCTTTGTTAGATCCATATGTGTAGATCCATACCAGCCTCGTGCTAAGTTTCCTGATAACAGTAGAGCACGACATGGAGGTAGAAAAATGATCATGGCAGCTAGGCGTGGTTTGCAGTTTAATGACATAATTTCAGCTGGACTGTCACAATTGGGAACTCTTATAAAAGATAACAACTCACAAGACCATCATGGTTCAAATGTATTAAATGATATACAAGTGTCTCAAGTGGGACCTACTGATCAATTAATAGACAGAGATCAACAAGATCACATAATTAATACAGGATGAAACATCTACTTTTGACATACCACCACATAAAGAAAAAAAAACAAACAAGACACACAAATTGAAAATCTGACTGAGAAAATGATGCTCTGTAAATCTGATCAGCTGACTAACAGAAATAATGAAATGGAAACTACAAGTACTGTACAGTATATTGGTAAACAAAATGATACATCAGAAATTACTCTGGAAATAGTAAATGCAGGGGTAACTGAAACACATACAATATATACTAAACCTGTTACAACAATAGACTCTAATGTGACTGAAATAGAGAAAATAAAGCAGCCCAAAAAGAGGTTAAAGTTAAATACAGATGAGGCAGTTCACAGAATATGTGGACTGTGTATTAAGGAAGGGAACAATCCACCATTTGCATGCAAAACCAAGAGGGAATTAGATACTCATAAGAATAGAGCACACTATAGTGGAGACATATGTGCAATTTGAAATAAAGCGGGCAAAGTTATAATGTTTGAAAGTAGTTTAGAATTTCAGAAGCATGTCAATATACACAAAAAAGAAGGAATGCTGGGGCAAAGAAGTCCAGACACAAGTTTAACGCCTTCCAAACTACCACAAAGAAAAATAAAAACTGATGTTGAAAAAATAATTAGAACTAAATTACCAGACACAGAAATAAAAACTGAGAATGAAGGTATCACTGAAAACAGAAATAAACAGTAAAATTGCACATGCAAGTCAAACAAATTCACCAGAAACAAAGGGCAACAATACTACAGAATACCCTTGTCCATTGTGTAGAGAAGAGTGTGGTACTGACCCACCATCCATTGGCTGTGATAAATGTAGCAAGTGGTTTCATTGACAATGTGTCAAAATAAAGAGACCACCACCAAAATATAGAGATTGGTTTTGTCGGAATTTCATCAAAGGGAGGTTGTGAGAAATGACAAATTTTTACGGATAAAATGCAAGATGTTTTTTAATTTACTGCTAATAAATGCCAAAGGAAGACAGTGTCAAATTTCATGAATTTATGGGTTCACTCTGACCTGATTGTAATTGTGTAAGTTCATTTATATCTTGTAATCTACCCATTACAGTACAATTTATAAAGACACAACGGAGATATAGTTCTGGTTGCTAGGTGTCATTGCCAGCATAAATGACAGGCTTATGTTAAAATAAAACTTGTCTTAGGGCTTAGAGCTGTGCTGGTGTCAATCTTCTGGTTTTATATCACAAGGTGTATCTGAATATATGGTATTGGATGGGTGGACTTTTTAAAATTTTGCTTGATTGTAATAGTTCATTCAGCACTTTTTCAATACATATGAGTACTGTGAAGTATGTGTGTAAAACTTCAATTTATGGAAATTTTATATTTAATCGACTCATTTCAGTATACTTTGTGAAGAAACAACAGATTGGTAATTTTAGTGGTTGTAAGTATGTTAAAATATCCTGCAATAACATGATTACTTTCCAAAATGAGGTAATAAAATTCACATAAGATGCGCTGATATAATGTCATTTTCTTCTAACTATTTCAGCATAATTTATCAAGACATACTAGGAATATAATCACAGTTGCAAGGTGTCATTGCCAGGTTTATATTGTTGACAGTTGTAATTTTCAAACTGTTTTTTTGGGTTGAAGGCTGGGCTGATGTCACTCTCACTGTTTTAATATCACATATAGTGCATCTTGATAAATGACACTAGATCGGTAGAATTTGCAGATGTGATTGTGTGTGGTTGACAATATTAGGTGAACTATGTATATTGTATTTTATTTCATTATCATATTGATTGATATTGCATCAGAAATGATAGCATTGTATGAATGAAGTGTTTATACATGAAGTTTTGGTATACCATTGTAATGTGCATACCCACTGCAGAGTTACTTACAGAGACACTTTGGCAATATAATTGCAGTTGCAAGGTGTCATTGCCAGCATTGTCAATTAGGCATGTCATGACATGTTTTTGACAAGGACTTCAAGTGAGCTGGGCTGATGTCACTCTCATTGTTTTTATACAGCATAATGTGTCTTTATAAATGATACTCAGTGGGTAGAATTATGAGATTTTGTGGCAGAAATTTAGGTGGAAAGCAATTATTCCAGTATTATGGGCAAGTAAATGTATGTTTTTTCATTTTGATGTACATGCACAATTAATCAATTCTTATGTGGGTGATTAATCAATTCATGCTAATTGTTGTTATTATACATATACATGTACATATCTATATGTAATTATAATGGCAAGGTAACATTGCCTGCAATTTGTTGATAAATACATATTTTTTATACGTTTTTCAACAGGGCATCTAATAAGGCTGAAGTCATTCTCATAATTCGTTTTATTGAGAGATTTTGGTGAACAAAGTTGTAATATTTTATGTGAACAAATTACATTGTACAGGAATAATTATATAAATCAGATGAATGTTGTCATCTACTCACTTCAGTGTAATTTATGGAACTACATGTACACCAATTGGCAATATAATTACAGTTGCAAGGTGTCATCGCCAGCATCGTTGATAGGCATAGAGTTAAACTGATGACGATTAGGGCTCAGGGCTGGGCTGATGTCACTCTCACTGTGTTTATACAGGGTGGTGTATTTTAATAAATGTCACCAGGTGCGTAGAAATTTGAGCTTTTAGTGTACAACGTATGAGTGGTATATGATTTGTATGGATTTTATCACAGATATCATCATCATATATTGTTGTCTACCAGTTTCAGCAGACTTTTTGAGATTCATTGACAGTATAATTACAGTTGCAAGGTGTCATTGCCAGTATTGTCAATATGCATACTTCTAAAATGCTTTTGATGATGGTTTAGAGCTGGGCTGATGTCACTCTCACTGTTTTTATATGGCATGATGGATCTTGAAAAATGACACTGGGTAAGTATAATTTAGGAACTCTAAATAATATATTTTCATTGCCTTAGCAATGGCTCTAAGGGCTTGTTTTGAATTATACAAATGTAACTAGAGAATAGGTAAGGTCAAGATCAATTGGTTTTGGTGGGTTCTCAGTAGAGCCACTGTAGGCAGGCATGACAGCTCTGTGTATTTCCATTACTTTCTATTGTAATGTGCACACAGACAATTTTAAAACTGCTGTAGCTAGAAACACCAATTTTTCTGTGGTCAATCTTTGGGTATTGGTGAAATATGTAAATTTTATCACTTCAACTGCAAAACTGACCAACTTATTGTATGCTACTTTAACATAGAATCTAATGGGAATACACACATCTAGCCTGCAAGAATTTTGTGTATTTGGTTGTGTATTCACCTGAATACACATAATATTGGTGCATCAAGCCCTGTATATTTTGGTCACATCAGTCCTTTCTTTCTTTCTTTCTTTCTTTCTTTCTTTCTTTCTTTCTTTCTTTCTTTCTTTCTTTCTTTCTTTCTTTCTTTCTTTCTTTCTTTCTTTCTTTCTTTCTTTCTTTCTTTCTTTCTTTCTTTCTTTCTTTCTTTCTTTCTTTCTTTCTTTCTTTCTTTCTTTCTTTCTTTCTTTCTTTCTTTCTTTCTTCCTCCTCTCTCTCTCTCTCTCTCTCTCTCTCTCTCTTTTCCCCCCACCATTCCTTCCTATCACATTATTTCCTTCTGTGAACAAAGATGTAGATGGATGGAAACAGCAGATCAGAAGTAGCAAGTCTGTGTTCTGAACTATTGCCCAAGCAAATGAATGAGTGTATCAGATTCAGTAATTTTGATTCTTAACTCAAGTGTTTATGAGAAAGACATTTTTGTATAAAGTTGTATAGATTCAAGTGTTTAGAGAAAGATATTTTTGTATAAAGTTGTATAGATATATCATTGGTATATTAATTATGTAAATAATGATCATTGATAGTGTTACATTACCCTGTACGTACAAGCTAATTACTGGATGGTTCATCATTTTCACAGTACATGTCCTAGTAAACACATTAATCTTGACTGATACCCTTCCAACCCCATGACAGTATTTTCTGACCTTGGTAAAATGACTCACTTGGAAAGTTTGAAGTACCAGATATATTGTCCCCCGTTCGTCCATTTGACCTTATATGTGGATACATATGTTATCATCACCACACACTGGTCGGTGAAAAAAAAATCATTATATGTATCATAAGTGAAATTGACTCTACATGTGATTTTATTATGAATTTAATGCCTCATTCAAAACATACCCTTGTATCATACCCCCTCTCACCTAGCATACGGTCTGCACTATTTGGAAAATGTTGAACCATCCATAAAATATTTACAAATAAAGTGAAATAAATTGAGATGGAGTGTTGGGCTGTCTTTTATTTGTATCTTATCATTACTACTTTATAACAAATATCAATTGTACAATGACCCAGCCATATGATATACATGTACAAGGTCCCAACACTGATCAGCTTCAAGCATTTGATACAGAGGTGACAGTCACAGTATTGGAATGTAAGTTTTCAGTTTATATGATAGCAAGCATGGATAAATTTTTGGATAAAAATACACCCTGATAGAAAAGATGCTTCTGATTCACAGTGATTCAGTATAGGAAGCAGCAAATGTTGTGAAAGTAATGTTAGAATTCAATGCACAGGATAGAGAACATTAGGACCCAAGGTAGTGGGCATAAAATGTTCGAAAATAGTCATTAGAATTCAATACAGATGATAGGAAATGTTTGAGAATGCAAGTTCTGATTTAATGTTGGGGAAGTTAATATTAGAATTCGTTGTGCAGTACAGGGAACAGAAAATGTCCAAAAATAAATGTAGTGATTTAAGGTAGTAGGCAGAAAATGTTTGAAAATAAATCAAAATTTAGCACAAGGGGTATAAAATTTTGAGAATACATGTACATGTACATGTTAGGATTCAATGTAAGAGTACAAAAGTGCATTCTATTTTAGGAAATATATGTTCAGCAATAAGGGGGGATAGGAAATTTATGTTAAAACCATGTTTGAATTTAATGCAGAGAGCCAAGGGCTGAAGACAGTTGAAAATTGTAAAGATCAACTGTATCCCCCCTCCCCCATAAAAACAACACCACCAACAACAAAAACTGTGACCCAGATGTTGAGCTATCAGTTGGCAGTTTGATGCCACAAATCCTAACAACAACAACAACAACAACAACAACAACAATTATAATAAAATAATACAATAAAATAATAATAATAAAAAAATTGAGAGTGAAAAAGAACTACTAAGCATGATCCATGAACCTTTTACAACTTAAGACTTAAGTCAAGGGAGGCATAAGGTTCATGTGTCCTACCTCCATGCCAGAAATAATGTAACAGAATACATGAAATATCTATGTATGCAATATATTATGTGAAAATTTATCGTATACAACTGTCAACATGATGAAAAGGAATATATATATTCTTGTCATTATAACGTATAGCGCATGTAAATATACTGTTGTGTTCTTGACAAGAATACCAATATTCTCAATGCAAAGAACCAACATGCACGCAGCTGTGTTATACTCTCGAAGAAAACAAATACTAATGTGCGGACCTGATGCGCAATATAACTTCCTGTCCGAGCTCCAGGACCCAGTTGAATTATGATGTCACTGCGGTTCGCATTGTGATTAGCTGAAAATACGATGACTGCCACATGACAGCCTGCCAACGCATGTCTTTCGGTGTTCAAATTTAATTTTTTATCACTCCACCTTTTCTGGATGACTAATACAATAATATTAACGTATCCGTGCATATTGCATTTAAAGTTTCGAAAATTCATTAATTACCTCAGTGTGTGTGTGGCCGTCACACTGTTTACAAAGCTGTTTTGCTGACCAGAAGTTCAATGATTGACAGGCGACCGGGTTAAAGGAATGTTATGAAAAGCGATAAAAAATGATATAAATTAGTCTTTAAAGCCAGTTTCACGAATACAGTCTTATAGATTAGCCATTTCACCATTTGGTAGGGTGGTCACTTGGTTGTGGGGAATTTTTATTTACTCCCCTCAACGTCAAATCACTTTAGTATGTGAAGAATGTGGGTTGTCGTCGTTAGACGTGACGTGTGCATGTAAAAAATGATCGATTTTGGGTAGATTTGAAACCTTAAAATATGAAAAACATGCGTAGTCAGTTATATTCGGGTTGTGGCTTTATGGATTTGGTCATATATAGATAGCAAAGAGTGTTTGGGGGCCACAATATGGGTCCAAGTTTCAGGGGGCGTGGCTTCATATTTTCGGGAGATTTTTAAATATGGTGTAAAAATAACAGGAACCACTATTATGAACATATAAGCCAATGTCAGTTTGACCTTTCAAGGTCACTCAAGGTCCAAATTAAAAACACCAAAGATACCCCATATCGTATTTTCCAATTAGTGTTTAATAACCATGGTCCCAACAACTGTGTAATGAGGCTCTCAATAAAATACAGAGGATCTCTTTCTGTTCATGCAAGAAACATATCTGCTGCATGTTCACACTAATGCTGCACAGAGCTGTAAGTACACCATGACTGAGACTGACCAGTCAGAGTGTCCTGGTAGCTGGTCTGTTTTACCCTGAGGCTAGGAGTGTGCTGGGCTTATCAGTTCCATCAATCCCAAGGGATCAGATGGACTGGACTTCTTGGCAGAACAAGCCTGGCAGAGTGTACCCTCTGTTAAAAACAGACTACATACAGAACTTACAGTCCCCAATGACTGTTTTCACATTTTGGTGAATTTTGAAATAGTGTGTGGATTTGTGTCATCTCACTGTACACTTAATTTCATGCCTTTGTTTTCTTGTGACCAGTGAGATGAATCCTGCTCTTCATAGCCATTCACTGAGTCAGTATAGTGCATGTCTCAGTTTACAGGTACATGCACATGTAGTTATAGTGTGTGTGTGTGTCAACACACACTTTCCTGTTTTTCCTCGAGTTCTTTCTTTCTTTCTATCTTTCTTTCTTTCTTTCTTTCTTTTTCTTCTTTACCAGCAAATTTGTCTGACACTTTTCTCGTACACTATTATACATATAAACTCCAAACTTGGCATGATTGTACCTCCATACAAGGAGTTTGACCGATTTATACAAAGGAATGAAGATGTTTAAAATTATGCAAATCAGGGGCATTTGAAATTTTAAATCTTGAATATCTTCAAAAGGATAATAGATTGAGATGTCATTCCAACTTCTACAAGGGGATAATTGATCATTGTGCGCCTAATGAATCTAAAACAAAAGTTGTAGCAATTTAAATTATGCTAAATAGCACAATTAGAAATTTTAAATCTTGAACAACTTCAAAGCTATAATAGATAGAGATGCCATTCCAACTTCTACTCCTGTGTTATGGAATAGTTGTACATTGCCATACCAATATGCTTTGAAGACACACACACTGATTTGCTATGCCACAAATCATCTTTCCTAGCTCCATTCATATTTGCTGCGTGCAATTAATACACTTTAAGTACAAAAACTAAACTGATGTACTCAAGTTTTTAGCAATACAAGTACATAAATGTATAAGATCAACGTGCACCTGACAGTTTGAAACATCAACTGCAGAAAAGCTAAATTACAAAAAATTATGGTCAAGGAGTCAAACCTGCATTAAGATCATGGGTTTGTACTGTAGCTTACATGATAACAATCAAGGAAACATCAGTTTGCCTTGCAATTAAGTAATGGACAGAATCCAATCCTATGTATGACATAGTCAATTCCGTAACCTGACAAAACTTTTATTCATAATTAAATAAAATATATGGCACTGAAGCAAAAGAATACAATACACTGGTACCTGCTCAGAAGACCACCTCTTCTGAATATGTCTTTTGAACATTGTCCAATCATGACACAAGATGTCACTTTCTCTGCAAAGTTCAACTGTATTTTAAGACCATGCATCTGCCATATGAGACTATTTTTGCTGCCACTAGGGTGGTCTTAAACAACAGGTACCACTGTATGCTAACAGCCACTACTCCACTCAAGGTGTTAAGTACCACTGTATGCTAACAGCCACTACTCAGAGTGATAAGTACCACTGCATGTTAACAGCCACTCCTCAACTCAAAGTAGTAGGTACCTGACTGTGTATGTTAACAGCCACTACTTAAATCAAGATGGTTACCAAACTGTAAAGGCCCAGGAACATGCCCTGTGAACATTTGCAACAATGAGACTTGTGCTTTTTCTCCATACAGGCTTCAAAATTATAACCATTTTGGCCAGCAGCCAAATCAGTTTAAAGATAAAAAAGATGGTTTGTCAAGTTGAGTGTTAATATGGTTTTTAATAAAAACAAATAATTTATAAATTGAGACACAATAACACCAGCCAAAGTAAAATCTCCACTAGCCAGCTACAATTTTGACCAGCATTTGGCCAGTGGCTGGTGCTAATTTTGAGCCCTGCCATTATCTTAAGCCAGAAATCCAGGTTTTATGTCATTGAAAATAGAATTCCTGAATCCTGTTATTAAAGGGACAATGATTCATATTAATCAACCTCATAAATCATTTACCTGGTGTATCTGCACAGTATTTATGTGCTGTACACTGTTAGAAACAAAAAAAAAATCAACACTTGAGCTCACTGCCTACTAACAACTTCTCCACTTGGGTGAAAATTCTTTCCGCCAGTCTTTCCGCCAGTTAACATGCCGAAAAATAATCAAATTGGCTATGAATATTGATACCAAGTTCATTAAGTTGAACCATACCATATATACAGACCACAGGTCAGAGATACACACCGGTCCCCATTGGGGCAGGGTCAATGTTCTTGTTTGACAGCTGTTTTATGAGGCACGTGTCTATGACAAATTTTTCAGTCATAACATGCTACTACACATGTAATAATACACTTTATGTGCAAATGTAACAGATCACGTTAGTAACATAATTGCGTTACCTCTCACTATATAAACCAGCCGCATCGTCTGTTATCCTCATTCCCTGATGAGCTACGGTGTAGGGAAACTGGTCAGAATTTGAACTAGAGAAAAAAATATGGGTCTGCTCCTGGCACTTGCCAAGACTTCCTAATCTTGATTCTGTACACTGTTGAGTAACACCAAGGAAGGCATGGAGACAGGAGGGAAGTCTACGACACTTTTTATTCCAAACAAAGTTGTCTGAAGCCCAGAGACTTCCCTCCTTTCTCTCCACCCTCCTTGGTAACACCCGTACCTCTGACCACCCTGTCTACAAGTAAATGTCCAACTTCCAGTAGCAGTCACCAGGCCCCGTACCTATATCCACGGCACTTTAGAAATACCATGAATACATCTGTTTTAGAACATGAAAATATCCAAGGCTGCTGTGCTCTCATCTTTATGATTTACCTTTTTCATACAGGCAATATGTTAAGATATGCCTCCCTAATGCTGACGAAAAAAAAAAACTTTAATTCTTTTCAAGGACCAGGAGAAGGCTTGCAGCCAGCATCCTGCTGGGAGAAACCAGCCTGATGTGATCAATTAGCAGATGCACACAGCAGGCAGCACATCAAAGTCTGCATCTCTGCCCTGGGTTTGCCTTGAAGCCTCAGTTGAGAGTACCCACATGTGTCCCCTTTATCAAGGATTGAAACCATCATAAAAATATCTACTTCAGTGAGACCTAATTGTTTCAATTAAGATTGTCATATGACCCAGGTATAAAGACATTAATTTTACGTAATATTGGGATATAATTAACAGTGGAATTTTGGGACAATTTGTATCATGGATCAGGTGCACATGCATCTGTGTTTCAGGCAGAGACGGACATCACAGCACAATAGACACTCTGCTCTATTGAAAGGTTAGAGAAAGCTATGACATTAAAACAATTATAACAAGATAAATGAACAAGCTTTACATGTTAAAAAAAATATACAAACTGAGTAATGTTATAATGTTTCATGTATATTCAAGTTTTAAATTAAGAAATGAGGTTACATTTTGTGTGTTATGGCATAATGATGTGCGTGACTGAAGCTGGCATCATGGCCCTCGCCCGATGCCAGCTTCAATCACACACATCATTATGCCATAACACACACAAAGCGACCGTTATTGCTTATCTTTACATTTCCCCATTAACTTTTCTGCTTGATTATATGCAAATTTAGAAATTTAATACATAGAATTAAGAGAAAAGACCAGAAACTGATTTGCCAACCATGTTCAAGTGTTAAATTCTGGAAACCCAGGTAGGTGTGGCTTATTGGAATGTGTGTGGGACACAAGTGTTATGGTCTGATAACAGACAAGGCTCGTGTGTTATGGTCTCATAACATACCAGGCTCTCTCCTATACCTGCAATGTTAAAAGTTAGATTGAATGTAAATATTATAGCATCAATTGGCTCTGACACCTGCCAGGTGGGTGGGTGGGTGCCGATATTGGCGGGGGGGGGGGGGGGTCATGTGAGCTGCTCACATGCCCACTTCAAAGTCCCTGGACTTTTCGCACACATTGTTACTTTTGAATTTGTGGGCAAAGGGTTAAGTGTGTCATGTGAGGCACCAGATTACAAGGAAAATTGCAGTCCGTAATTCTCCTAACTTGGGACTATAGTGCTTTCATTTAATGGACAGTGACAACCTGTTTGATTCTGGACTGTTGATCGTTTAGTCTTTGCTGGATCTAACGATCTAGTTGGCCATTGGTGAGAACTGCTTGCAGTGTTAAATCTGTCATAGAAAACAACCTAGAGATCACAATGCTGAGAGGTTTGCATGGACAAATGGCCCACGTTGCAGATCATGTGCACATCTGTGTTTCAGACGGAGATGGACCCAGGGACGAGAATGGTCTAGTGTGAACATTGGTGCTGAAAGATTGTTTACTGTAACACTACAGGTACTGCTGAGAAAGACCACTTTGCCAAAAACCCCACCCCAGGAGGACTGCGTGAGTTGGTCCGGGTCGAAATATTTCTCTGCAATAAGACTACATATACATTATTAGTGTTAATGTCCAGACTGGACCATTATTTGACTCTAAATCAGTTACAAATTGTAAAATGCCTGGACAGGATGATAGTTTATTGAGCCCTGAGGCATTAAGTTGGACATGAGCCATGCCAATAACAGTATGCCTTGACTTTTGTCAAGCCAAGTGCCAGCAGTGGCATGGTTTATGGCAAGTGAAGGAACTGGTGCCAGTGCCTATCAGGATTGTAACTCATCGGCCCAGGCAGCTGGGCTGAATTCCAAAATGGTGGAACTTTCGAGCCAGCAGGATCTGGACAATTAAGGGCCATAGGAAATGGTATGGTTTTTTTTTTAGTTTATATTGAAAAAAAAGTTGTAAAAGTCAAGTTTTATTGGTAAATTATTGCTGACAAGTGTTTACCTACTGAAAATCTAGGCCCAGGGATACTGATGTTTTAGTGGTACGGTTTTCTTTGTGTGTAGTGTGCTGGGGATGATAGTTGAATTTCCGGTTGACCTGAACGAGTTGAAAGCCTGAAGCCCAAAAATCTGTCACTTTTTGGACCACTGCTTTGCAACTTAAAATCTTTTAACATTATGCATATAGATATATTTAAGCACTGTCATTTTCGACTATTCAGATTACACAAAGATATTTTTAAAATATGAACCACAAGTCAGCTAGCCATTATTTTCACCAATATCACATTGATAAAAAGGCTCAAGTACAAGTCACATGCAATAAATGGTTATCCTTGCTGTCCCTCTTTTCAACTCCAGTTGTACACATATGATAGCCATTGTGTGGAATTAAGGTGATTCTGTATCATATTTTGTATGTGTCATACTATCACTTATATGGGGAAATAATTGTCATTTTCAACTTTTACAAAAAAACAAAACAAAAAAAAATTATATTGTTTAATATTTGGCAACTTATGGTAATGTTAAGGCAAAACTTAATCATGTGGGCTACTTTAATCATTACAGACACAAAATCACTCTATCCTACATGTAAGCCCTATACCTAGATCACACCTTCAGATTTTTATTTATTTATTTAGTCCACAATGTACTAAAGAATTATCAAAATTGGTTTCCTTGTATTGCAGCAACCTGTGTTTCCATGTGTGCTGCTAAATTTTTTACTAAATCCACAATGAGTATTTGTAAGCAAAGGCAAACTGAAAACACCTCAGATTGGAAATGTTCCAACCAACCAGCTGCAGGCTACAACTTTCCAAAGTGAGAATCTGGGAAGAAAAAATGTTAATGTTAAACAAAGATCTCTCCAGTCATCGTGGTTTGTGAAGTGGGTGTGGTCACTCGTGGCATTATCAGCACAATATTGATAGAGCTTTCTGCTTCCAATGTGTGAATTAAGCTTATGAAGGTGGAAACCTTCATGGGTCAGCTACAAGCAAGCTGGAGGTCATATGCATCTCAACCAGGTTTTTTGTAACAGGAAAGATGCAAGCATGAAATTCAGAGATCACTGAGCAAGTACCTGTCATAAGGGTGCCTATCTCAAAACAGTAACCTCGCCACCACCAGAGACATCAGCGAAAGCTTGTCTACCCAAAACATGCTGGAAAAGATGGAAAGGCATCGCATTTTTCTCAAAATTTTGTCAAATGTCAGGTTTCTTGGAAGACAGGGTTTGCCACTTCAAGGGGATAACAGTGACGCTGAGTCTAACTTTCGCCAGCTCTTGACACTGCAGGCAGAAGATATGCCCCAGACATAGCCAACAAGTACTCAGTCCCAGATACGCAAAATGATATGCTCAAAGTGCTGGCCTTCCAAGTTTTGCATCAAAGCGCACACTTCATTCACAATTCTCCTTTGCCATGGCAGATGAAACAACAGATGCTTCAAACCTAGAACAAGTTGTCATCTGTATTTGGTGGTTAGACAATGATTTAGAAGTCCATGAAGATTTCACTGGCTTTTAGAAAATGGAATCTATTGATGCAGAAACCCTGCAGAGTGTCATAAAGGATGTACATGTTCTGCTTAGAATGAACCTGTCTTTGAAGCAAGTTAGAGGGTAAGGTTATGATAGTACATCCACAATATTTGCAGTGCCAAGTCAGGCATTGCCAGGAGATTGTTAGATGAGGAGCCACATGCTCTCTATACAAGTTGTCATGGACATGTATTGAACCTTCCATATTCAGACACTATTTGCCAGGACAATAAATGTAATGAAAGATAGACTTGGGGTATTTTATGAAACTGTGAAAAAAAATCTCCCAGGAGAGATAGTTTACTTGATCACATAAATCAAGATATTGCCCCAGACACCCCATCATTGAAGATGGAGTCCTGGGAGGTGGACAGTCAAACCAGAAGTTTGACATAAGATCACAGAAAAAAAAATTGGGTTTATCATTAGCACTCGCATTGTTTTTTTGTGCCCCACCAAATTTTTTAAAAATTTGTTTTGCCATAAAATTGCTAACAAAGATAAGCTTTAATTAATGCTCTGAGAATATTTTCAGCTATAGATTTCAATAAGACTACTTGTGGGTATATACAAAGCATGAAATGCATTCTGAATGAATAAATGACCTGTATGGGCAATGGGGACTTGCGGAAAGCTTTAATACAGTAAGCCATTTTGAGGGAAGAAAAAAATACCTTCCTCCCTCATCGTTTCTTTGGAAAACCACTGACAACAAACAGGGATATTTTTTCACGTGGCCCAAAAATAAAAAAAAAAATTTACACACCATTGCTTTCATTATGGGATAAGTCCCTCACCATTCTGAAGGACACAGAAGTGATGCCTACAATCACCGGTGTTCCCTCACAGATGGAGAGATTAGAGTTCTTTTTTGGAATCATGTTAGGAGAACTTATCCTTTAATAGTCAATCTGACAACTTGAGTAAGGCCGTACAAAATACCAAACTTTCTGCAACAGCCAGACAGAAACTTGTCACCATGACAGTTACCATATGTACTGCAGTCCATTCAGTCAACACAATCATTTGACCTGTTTTGGCAGAAAATACTGCAGACTGCTGCAGACCTAGATCGCAGGAGCCTGTGCTGCCAGGGAAAAAGAAAGCACCAAGGAGATATGAATCTGGAACAGTAGAAACCGAATTTCCAGTTACATGTACATGCAAGGACTTGTATTACCAAACATACTTCTAGCATTTGACAGTGTCATCATGTGTCACCAATACACTAAGAGGACAAAAAAGTACTGAATTTTACCTTTCTGTACTGACTTGTCCTTTTTTCCTCTTAATTGTACTGACTTGTACTGAACCAACAATGGTCAGTAGAAGTCAGTACTTTCACTTGTACTGAAATGTACTGGAATGTACTGAGTCAGTACAAGTAAGAACTTTTCAGACATAATGAGAGCTTGCCTGGGCTCATTGTTTCTGTCAGTACAAATCTAGAACAGGTAAGAACAAGCAGACATACTTCAAAGGCTTGGCTCACAGCAGGGCTCTTTTAATTGAAAGGGCCCCTAAAAATACCCTGTCCTGCAGTAAGAACATATTCAGCACTTGTTGGAGTGAAATCAGCACAAAGCAAGAACATAGAGCTTACTTCTCTCTCTCTCTCTGTCTCTTTCTCTCTCTTTCTCTCTCTCTCTCTCCCTCTCTCTCTGTCTCTCTCTTTCTTTATTGAGATTCTTTATTGAAATCAGCACAATGCAAGAACATAAAATTTACTTGTGTAAAACTAGCTTCTTTGTTTCTCTCTCTCTCTCCCTCCCTCCCTCCCCCTCTCTTTCTCTCTCTCTCTCTCTCTCTCTCGAGTGAAATCTACACAAAGCAAGAACATAAAATTTACTTGTGTAAAAACTAGCTTCTTTCTTTTTTTCTCTCTCTTTATTGAGTGAAATCAGCACAAAGCAAGAACATAAAGCTTACTTATCTCTCTCTCTCCTTTCTTTCTTTCTCTCTCTCCCTCTCTCTCTCTGTCTCTCTCTTTCTTTATTGAGTGAAATCAGCACAATGTAAGAACATAAAATTTACTTGTGTAAACCTAGCTTCTTTGTTTCTCTCTCTCTCTCTCTCTCTCTCTCTCTCTCTCTCTCCCCCCTCCTTCCTTCCCCCCTCTCTCTCTATTGAGTGAAATCATCACAAAGCAAGAACAAAAAATTTACTTGTGTAATAACTAGCTTCTTTCTTTCTTTCTTTTTCTTTCTCTCTCTCTCTTTATTGAGTGAAATCAGCACAATGCAAGAACATAAAATTTACTTGTGTGAAAACTATCTTCTTTCTGTCTTTCTTCCTCTCTCTCTTTCTCTCTCTCTTTCTTTATTGAGTGAAATCATCACAAAGCAAGAACAAAATTTATTTGTGTAAAAACTAGTTTCTTTCTTTCTTTGTGCTGATTTCATTCAATAAAGAAAGAGAGACAAAGAGAGAGGGAGAGAAAGAAAGAAAATGGAGAGAGAGAGAGAAAGAAAGAAAGAAAGAAAGAAAGAAAGAAAGAAAGAAAGAAAGAAAGAAAGAAAGGAGCGAGAGAAATCAGCACAATGCAAGAACATAAAATTTACTTGTGTAAAACAAGCTTCTCTCTCTCTCTCTCTCTCTCTCTCTATTGAGTGAAATCATCACAAAGCAAGAACATAAAATTTACTTGTGTAAAAACTAGCTTCTTTCTTTCTTTCTCTCTTTATTGAGTGAAATCAGCACAATGCAAGAACATAAAATTTACTTGTGTAAAAACTAGCTTCTTTCTTTCTTCCTCTCTCTCTCTCTTTCTTTATTGAGTGAAATCATCACATAGCAAGAACAAAATTTATTTGTGTAAAAACTAGCTTCTTTCTTTCTTTCTCTTTATTGAGTGAAATCAGGACAAAGCAAGAACATAAAGCTTACTTATCTATCTCTCTCTCCTTTCTTTCTTTCTTTTTTTCTTTCTTTCTTTCTTTCTCTCCCTCTCTCTCTCTCTTTCTTTATTGAGTGAAATCAGCACAATGCAAGAACATAAAATTTACTTGTGTAAAACTAGCTTCTTTGTTTCTCTCTCTCTTTCTCTCTCTCTCCCTCCCCCTCTTTTCCTCTCTCTCGAGTGAAATAATCACAAAGCAAGAACAGGAATGCAGGAAAGACAGGTAGGGTCCATTAATGCAGGAAAGACAATGTCGGGAAATGTAACAATATTGTGACACAAGGAAGAATGTAACATATACGGCACTTGGTAGGACTTGAACTTGTAAATTATTCAATCGAGCGACTTTACAAAAAATTCCGCAATTTCTGTTTATTCCTTTTTTTTTTCTTCCCTTTACATTCATCTTATAGTTGTGGATAATAAATGCGCTCAAATGTACGCAGCAATGAGGAAATAAAAAGGATTTCAAAAATTGACCTGTAGCTGAATTGAGGGAGAGTAGGACTTGAGGTACCATATATGGTACTTCAAGTCCAAGTCTCCCTCAATTCAGCTCAATGTCGGCCCAGATATGGCACTTGGTAGGACTTGAACTCCAAGTGGTATAAAGTCAGACTTGAGCTTGTATTGCATTATAATTACAATTTTTAAAATATATAAATATGATTATTAATGCAGGAAAGACAATGTCGCGAAATGTAACAATATTGTGACACAAGGAAGAATGTAACATATACGGCACTTGGTAGGACTTGAAATTAAAAAATTTTCAATAGAGCGACTTTACAAAAAATTCCGCAATTTCCGTTTATTCTTTTTTTTCTTCCCTTTACATTCATCTTATAGTTGTGGACAATAAATGCGCTCAAATGTACGCCACAATGAGGAAATAAACAGGATTTCAAAAATTGACATTGAGCTGAATTGAGGGAGAGTAGGACTTGAGGTACCATATATGGTGCTTCAAGTCCAAGTCTCCCTCAATTCAGCTCAATGTCGGCCCATATATGGCACTTGGTAGGACTTGAACTCCAAGTGTGGTATAAAGTCAGACTTGAGCTTGTATTGCATTATAATTACAATTTTTAAGATGTATAAATATGATTATTAATGCAGGAAAGACAATGTCGGGAAATGTAACAATATTGTGACATTTCCGCATATATGGTACTTCAAGTCCAAGTCTCCCTCAATTCAGCTCAATGTCAGCCCTTATATGGCACTTGGTAGGACTTGAACTCCAAGTGTGGTATAAAGTCAGACTTGAGCTTGTATTGCATTATAAGTATCCACAACTATAAGATGAATGTTCAGCTATTAAAAAATACAAAAAAAAAAACAAACAAACAAAAAAAAAAAAATCGGAAGTTTAATTCCCGTACGTTGGGTCGCCTGTTGGCGGAGGAAGGTGGCCTCATCTCCCGCCGGGACAGGATGCACCCTACCTTCTCATTTCCGTATATAGTGTAAAGTCAGACTTGAGCTTGTCTTGCATTATAATTACAATTTTTAATATGTATAAATATGATTATTAATGCAGGAAAGACAATGTCGGGAAATGTAACAATATTGTGACACAAGGAAGAATGTAACATATACGGCACTTGGTAGGACTTGAAATTAAAAAATTTTCAATAGAGCGACTTTACAAAAAATTCCGCAATTTCCGTTTATTCTTTTTTTTTTCTTCCCTTTACATTTATTTGATAGTTGTGGATAATAAATGCGCTCAAATGTACGCCACAATGAGGAAATAAACAGGATTTCAAAAATTGACATTGAGCTGAATTGAGGGAGAGTAGGACTTGAGGTACCATATATGGTACTTCAAGTCCAAGTCTCCCTCAATTCAGCTCAATGTCAGCCCATATATGGCACTTGGTAGGACTTGAACTCCAAGTGTGGTATAAAGTCAGACTTGAGCTTGTATTGCATTATAAGTATCCACAACTATAAGATGAATGTTCAGCTATTAAAAAATACAAAAAAAAAAACAAACAAACAAAAAAAAAAAAATCGGAAGTTTAATTCCCGTACGTTGGGTCGCCTGTTGGCGGAGGAAGGTGGCCTCATCTCCCGCCGGGACAGGATCCACCCTACCTTCTCATTTCTGTATATAGTATAAAGTCAGACTTGAGCTTGTCTTGCATTATAATTACAATTTTTAATATGTATAAACATGATAATTCAGCTCAATGTCGGCCCATATATGGCACTTGGTAGGACTTGAACTCCAAGTGTGGTATAAAGTCAGACTTGAGCTTGTATTGCATTATATTTACAATTTTTAATATGTATAAATATGATTATTAATGCAGGAAAGACAATGTCGGGAAATGTAACAATATTGTGACACAAGGAAGAATGTAACATATACGGCACTTGGTAGGACTTGAACTTGTAAATTGTTCAATAGAGCGACTTTACAAAAAATTCCGCAATTTCCGTTTATTCTTTTTTTTTTATTTATCTGTCAACTGTGACTTCAACACATAATCGACTTCAAGTATGACAGCCCTATCCTTCTTAAAAAAAAAAGCCCTAACTGTGCTGATGCACCTACAAGGACCACTGCGGTGCCAAGTGCGCCGCGCCCAACATTCTGTGTTGAACGAAGCTAACAGGGCTTGGCTTTGCGTGGGTCCTGAATGTGTCAACTATCTGTCAACTGTGACTTAAACACATAATCGACTTCAAGTATGACAGCCCTATCCTTCTAAAAAAAAAAGCCCTAACTGTGCTGATGCACCTACAAGGACCACTGCGGTGCCAAGTGCGCCGCGCCCAACATCATGTGTTGAACGAAGCTAACAGGGCTTGGCTTTGCGTGGGTCCTGAATGTGTCAACTATCTGACAACTGTGACTTAAACACATAATCGACTTCCAGTGTGACAGCCCTATCCTTCTAAAAGAAAAAAGCCCTAACTGTGCTGATGCACCTACAAGGACCACTGCGGTGCCAAGTGCGCCGCGCCCAACATCATGTGTTGAACGAAGCTAACAGGGCTTGGCTTTGCGTGGGTCCTGAATGTGTCAACTATCTGTCAACTGTGACTTAAACACATAATCGACTTTTAGTATGACAGCCCTATCCTTCTAAAAGAAAAAAGCCCTAGCTGTGCTAATGCACCTACAAGGACCACTGCGGTGCCAAGTGCGCCGCGCCCAACATCATGTGTTGAACGAAGCTAACAGGGCTTGGCTTTGCGTGGGTCCTGAATGTGTCAACTATCTGACAACTGTGACTTAAACACATAATCGACTTCCAGTGTGACAGCCCTATCCTTCTAAAAGAAAAAAGCCCTAACTGTGCTGATGCACCTACAAGGACCACTGCGGTGCCAAGTGCGCCGCGCCCAACATCATGTGTTGAACGAAGCTAACAGGGCTTGGCTTTGCGTGGGTCCTGAATGTGTCAACTATCTGTCAACTGTGACTTAAACACATAATCGACTTTTAGTATGACAGCCCTATCCTTCTAAAAGAAAAAAGCCCTAGCTGTGCTAATGCACCTACAAGGACCACTGCGGTGCCAAGTGCGCCGCGCACAACATCATGTGTTGAACGAAGCTAACAGGGCTTGGCTTTGCGTGGGTCCTGAATGTGTCAACTATCTGTCAACTGTGACTTAAACACATAATCGACTTCCAGTATGACAGCCCTAATCTCCTAAAAGAGAAAAAATCCCTAACTGTGCTGATTGACCTACAGAGGGTAGAAACGAAAAAATCCTGTGTTGAACTAAGCTAACAGGGCTTGGCTTTGAATGCCTCCTGAATGTGTCAACTATCTGTCAACTGTGACTTAAACACATCATCGACTTCTAGTATGACAGCCCTGACTGCGTTGATGCACCTAGAAGGACCGCTGCGGTGCCAAGTGCGCTGCGCCCAACATTCTGTGTTGAACTAAGCTAACAGGGCTTGGCTTTGCAAGTGTCTGGACTGTGTCAACTATCTGTCAACTGTGATATAAACACATAATCGATTTCTAGTATGACAGCCCTATCCTTCTAGGGGAAGAAAGCCCTAACTGTGCTGATGCACCTACAAGGACCACTGCGGTGCCAAGTGCGCCGCGCCCAACATCATGTGTTGAACGAAGCTAACAGGGCTTGGCTTTGCGTGGGTCCTGAATGTGTCAACTATCTGTCAACTGTGACTTAAACACATAATCGACTTCCAGTATGACAGCCCTATCCTTCTAAGCCCTAACTGTGCTGATGCACCTACAAGGACCACTGCGGTGCCAAGTGCGCCGCGCCCAACATCATGTGTTGCACGAAGCTAACAGGGCTTGGCTTTGCGTGGGTCCTGAATGTGTCAACTATCTGTCAACTGTGACTTACAAACACATAATCGACTTCCAGTATGACAGCCCTATCATTCTTAGAGAAAGAAGTCCTAACTGTACTGATGCACAGGACCACTTGAGTGCCCAAATGTGACTGTCTGCCAACTGCAGAACACAGCTGACAGACAGTTGACACTCTCAGAACACACACAAAGCTAAGCCCTGTTAGCTTAGTTTGTGTTTGTGTGTGTTCTAATTGTATCGACTGTCTGTCAACTTGTGCCCTTGCAACATCGACTTTCAGCAAGGACCACTGGAGTGCCAAATGTGACTGTCTACCAACTGCAAGACACAGCTTACAAACAGTTGACACACTCAGAACACACACAAAGCTAAGCCATGATCTGAATGTGTCAACTGTCTGTCAACTTGTGCCTTTGCAACATCGACCTTCACTCTGACACCCTAATAAGCCCCTTCTGTGGCATCTGGGTGCCATGTGAGCCTGTGCATCTGTACTTTAGGTGGTATTGAGAAATGTGCAGCCTTCTGCTTCTCCAAATTGGCCTGCACGGACGGACACCGTAGTCCAGGAGAATTTCTTCCCCAGAGACTATCTCTCGAGTAGCTCTGAGGAGAAGTGTAATTTTGTTTGTTTTGTCGATGGCCTGGTATTTGTACACATGGGCCTTAACGTTGGGCATGGTGCTGTGATTGATCAGCACTCCAAGCCTTTCAAATCCATCGGGATGGTTGCCACATGAACATGGATCATTTCCATTTATCCACATTCTCACATCAGACATATTACCAACAGAAGCCCTGAACATAAACATTCTGTTGGAGCCCTCTGATCCACCCCTTTGGTGAATTACCAGCCCAGGCTGGTATGTGAGTACATCACCATGGTAATCACATATTACCTCGTGGTGATCAAAAGGCCTGGTTGCAATCAACCCATAGCCTTTTGGGGCTCCAAAGTCTCGCTTGTCCAGACCTGGCCATTTCTGTGTACGTATGTACGGTACAACAGACATGCTGAAGTTGGTATTATGGCGCCAATCCATAGAAGGTTTCCATTTGACTTCCACATCTTTCATCAATATTTCAACCTCCCTGGACGATATGCCCCAATTCTGACGGAGAATTCTGGCTTTGAGGGGACTGAGTTTTGGTCTTTGAGCTGGAAATTGCTTGACTAACTCGTCAACCCGGACATTCCTTTGCCTATATCGGAAGCGACTGAGAATGTTTTTGCTCAATTTGAACACGGCCGCGTCGTCAAGGGAAGAGGGGAAAAAGTCCCTACACTGTTGTGCAGTAGGGACTTTTGCCCTAGGGGTGACTGGCCATTGGGCAATCAATTCTGAAAAATAGTCGTCCATAGAGGCTTGAGGAGGACTTTCAATGATTTTCCTCGGTACAGAACCTGACTCAATCCGTGGTCTGGCATCTGCAACAGATGGAATAGAATCAAGATCACTCTTATCCTGATCTGCTGGAAATGCAGCTGGCAGTGTCTCACATTCTGCCATAGATGTACTAGTCCCCGGATCGTTCTGGTAATGACGTGCACGAGGTGACGAAGCCTGCTGCTGGGAGCTTCTGCTCACTTCTTGCACTTTCTCTTTGATGTTGAACTGACCTTCAACAGCTTCGTGGGTCTAAAAGCGGTAATGGCCCTTTGCTGTTGCATGAGAGTGGGTCATGTATGAGGCCAGCTTTATTGCCTCATCTTCACTGAGACGCTGCCTACCAGCAGCAGTATGTAAAGCTTTCCTTGCTGTTGTTGCAGTGCAGCGTTCAAGGTTTTCTTGCTTGTGCGCCCTATATAGATAATTACTGAAGCTGTGCACAGACTCTCCTGATCTGTAGGCCAGGAAGAAATGAGTGGACTTTAATAGCTGAATGTGGAAAATATTCGGAATTCACTTGCAGATTTGACTTTGGAAGGACGCTACACCTCGGAGCCCTTTGTTTTACCGCAGCTTTGATGGGATTAAAATCCAACGGCCGCGGCTGTTTACTTAGCTGTTGACACAAGGTCGGCCATCTTGTTGAATTTGCGGCCTTTTCAGTTGTTTGTTTGTTAAAAAATTTTGTAAACAAAAATTCACATATAAACAGCGACAAATCAAATTATTCTCTGGTCCAAGCTCCCCTGATTTGGCTTTCATCTGGTCAGCTCATTGTGCGTTAACTGTACTGTCGGGACACTACAGGCCCTTTAGTCGGGTGTTTTGCTTTTTCAGATGTTTGTTTGTTTGTTAAAAATAAATTGTTTGTTTGTTAAACAGTAAATTTGTGGAACCTGGTTTTTGAAAGCAACAGGAAAGAGAGTCAGAAAATTGAAGTGTTGCGACATTGAAAAAATGTCGGTGGCAAGGCGCAACTTTAACATTTCAATAATGGTAAATGATCGGAAAATAAAAGTTGCAAAAGTAAAGGTTTGCGACTTTGAAGAAATTTTACTGGTAAGTCGCGACTTTTCCATTTCAATAATGATAAATCATTGAGGAGAGCGATTTTCCAAAAAAAAAAAACCATATTGGTGACAATTCTTATTTATTAATGATAAATGATTGGAAAATAAAAGTGGCAAAAGTAAAGGTCAGAAATGAGAAGGTGAATGGATCGTGTCCTGGCGGGAGTAGAGGCCACCTACCTCCGTCAACAGGCGACCGCACGCACGGGAATAACATATACAAGGATTGGGATTTATAAAAAATCTCAGATACAAGTCCCGACTTTTACATTTAACGCAACATAAATAATGGAGAAGAGCGACTTCACCAAAAACTTCCAATTTTTCTTCTTTTTTTTCTTTTTTTGTTTTGTTTTTTATTACCTGAATTTGGAAAATATTTGGAATTCACTTGCAGGTTTGAATTTGGAGGGACGCTACACCTCCGAGCCCTTTGTTTTACGGCCGCTATGATAATGACTTTGATGGGATTAAAATCCAACGGCCGCGGCTGTTTACTTAGCTGTTGACACACGGTCGGCCATCTTGTTGACTTTGCGGCCGTTTCAGTTGTGTTTGTTGAAAATTTACAAAATAAATACATATTAACAGCGACTTATCAAATTATTCTCTGGTCAGCACATTGTGTGTTAACTGTACTGTTGGGACACTATGGGCCATCTATTCGGGTTTTTTGCTTTTTCAGATGTTTGTTTGTTTGTTTGTTTGTTTGTTAAAAATAAATTGTTTGTTTGTTAAACAGTAAATTTGTGGAACCTGGTTTTTGAAAGCAACAGGAAAGAGAGAGTCAGAAAATTGAAGTGTTGCGACATTGAAAAAATGTCGGTGGCAAGGCGCGACTTTAACATTTCAATAATGGTAAATGATCGGAAAATAAAAGTTGCAAAAGTAAAGGTTTGCGACTTTGAAGAAATTTCACTGGTAAGTCGCGACTTTTCCATTTCAATAATGATAAATCATTGAGGAGAGCGATTTTCCAAAAAAAAACCAAAAAACATACTTGATGACAATTCTTATTTACTTATGATAAATGATTGGAAAATAAAAGTGGCAAAAGTAAAGGTCAGAAATGAGAAGGTAGAATGGATCGTGTCCCGGCGGGAGTAGAGGCCACCTACCTCCGTCAACAGGCGACCGCACGCACGGGAATAACATATACAAGGATTGGGATTTATAAAAAATCTCAGATACAAGTCCCGACTTTTACATTTAACGCAACATAAATAATGGAGAAGAGCGACTTCACCAAAAACTTCCAATTTTTCTTTTTTCTTTTTTTATTACCTGAATTTGCAAAATATCCGGAATTTACTTGCAGGTTTGAATTTGGAGGGACGCTACACCTCGGAGCCCTTTGTTTTACGGCCGCTTTGATAATGACTTTGATGGGATTAAAATCCAACGGCCGCGGCTGTTTACTTAGCTGTTGACACATGGTCGGCCATCTTGTTGACTTTGCGGCCGTTTCAGTTGTTTGTTTGTTGAAAATTTACAAAATAAATATATATTAACAGCGACTTATCAAATTATTCTCTGGTCCAAGCTCTCCTGATTTGGCTTTCAACTGCTTTCATCTGGTCAGCACATTGTGTGTTAACTGTACTGTTGGGACACTATGGGCCATCTATTCGGGTTTTTTGCTTTTTCAGATGTTTATTTGTTTGTTAAAAATAAATTGTTTGTTTGTTAAACAGTAAATTTGTCGAACCTGGTTTTTGAAAGCAACAGGAAAGAGAGAGTCAGAAAATTAAGGTCTTGCGACATTGAAAAAATAGCGGTTGCAAGGCGCGACTTTAACATTTCAATAATGATAAATGATCGGAAAAGAAAGTCGCAAAAGTGAAGGTTAGAAATGAGAAGGTAGGATGGATCGTGTCCGGGCGGGAGTTGAGGCCACCTACTGCCGTCAACAGGCGACCTGAAGCACGGGAATAACAAATACAAGGGTTGCGACTTATAAAAAATCTCAGATACAAGTCCCGACTTTTACATTTTAATAATGATAAATGATAGGAAAAGAAAAGTTGCAAAAGTAAAGGTTTGCGACTTTGAAGAAATTTCACTGGTAAGTCGCGACTTTTCCATTTCAATAATGATAAATCATTGAGGAGAGCGATTTTACAAAAAAAAAAAAAAAATACTTGATGACAATTCTTACTTAATAATGAGAAATGATTGGAAAATGAAAGTGGCAAAAGTGAAGGTCAGAAATGAGAAGGTAGGATGGATCGTGTCACGGCGGGAGTTGAGGCCACCTACCTCCGTCAACAGGCGTCCCGATGCACGGGAATTACAAATACAAGGATTGCATCTTGGAAAAAAAGTCCCGACTTTTACATTTTAATCAATATCAATAATGGAGAAGAGCGACTTCACCCAAAACTTCCAATTTTTGTTGTTTTTTTTTTTTTTTTTTTTTTTAATAGCTGAATGTGGAAAATATTCGGAATTCACTTGCAGGTTTGAATTTGGAGGGACGCTACACCTCGGAGCCCTTTGTTTTACGGCCGCTTTGATAATGACTTTCATGGGATTAAAATCCAACGGCTGCGGCTGTTTACTTAGCTGTTGACACATGGTCGGCCATTGGCTGTTGAGACAGAACCTCTTGGTGATAGGTATAAAGAACAGGCTATACCAAACATACAGCAAGCTGCTGGAACTGCTGAAATGCTTTGTCAGGACAAACATTTGAAGAAAAATTAAAGTTCGTAACAGGTTTCTATAAGGACGACTTTCATGCTGATGTTTTAAAAATCCAGTTGGAAATCATGGCAAAGAATTTTAATCCTCCTCAGAAGCTGACTCAGCATTGTATTTCAAGGAATGACCCCCCTGGAATGGCTGCGTGCATTCGGCACTTGCCAACAGTGTAACTAAATCATGTAAATGGCCTCACCAATGCTTCTCCTTCCTACAGCTCTGCAATTGTGGCATCCTAACCCTTCTCGACACTTACAGCCTACAAAGTCTAGGACAAAGCTCAGGTTTGGCCAGCAGATCCTACTGACACAGGCTCTGCCCAAGTTGAGAGACTGGCAAGACTTACAGGCAACCTCGTCAATACAAATGAGGGCTCTGAATGTTAATGACGATTGCCCAAGAATGTGTATGACACATGTGCAGCCTACACAAGATGGCAGCATCCATGCACACCTGCCTTCAGGTGCTCATCACCAGAATGCAACAGCAGTGGACAGCACAGAAGTTAAAATGCAGCAACTGGCAGCAGACCCATTTGTAGCTCAGGCACTGCATGAGCTGCACATGGCACGTACATGGAGATCTGGCTGCTGATTTACTTGCACCAGGATCTGTAGTGAATGAACTTTGATGCCAGACTGCCTAACATTTGTGTCACCTAACTGTTGGTCAATATTTATAAAAGCTTAAATGTAGAACCTATATTGTACATTTACAACAAGCAGGGATGATTTACAAAAGCCAAGGTGTTGGTTGATAGCTGAAAAGCATTTTAATGAGGTTAACAGTCAAAGATTTTATTGACCTATAATCTGTAAAAGTTATTAAAGAGTGGAAATCTACAAGAAGCCAGCCTTGACTCCAGTCTTCACATTGTTACACGGTAAACCATTTCCAGGGAAGAAAAAAAACCCCGTCCTCCCTCATCTCTTTTTTTTGAAAACCACTGATGACTATTTAAGTAACTGCCATCTACATTTGTTTCAATTGTTTAAGGCTTAAAGGTGGCTCCTATGACAGCGACATATATTTGTCTTAATAGGATCCCCCTAGCCACATCAATTTATATTATTATGTACATGTAACTTCATATTGAAAACATCATTGCATTGACTGGCTGAAGTAAATGTGTTCCGTGTCAATGGAAAGAAGTCACGTACGTCCACAAATCTGAACGAAATAATACAGTGGTATCTCTTCTGAGAGACCGCCCCTACAGTGGGTCAAAATGTGGTCTCTCAAAACAGGTGGTCTTTCATTAGAGGTACAACAACATGGAAAAGATAGAGCAGTGTTCTGAGAGAGCTGTCTTAAAATAAAAGATATGTGGTCTCTCAAGAGAGGTATCACTGTACAGGTCACAATCATGCACATGTTTCTTTAAATCAATGTGCGACCAAATACAATTTTCCTTGCAGAAACTTCATAATGCTTTGTGAAAGAGAATTTTCATCAATTAATATCATATTGATTCTTATTGTTAGTAGCAGTGGTTAGTGTGGGTCAGAGAATTGTTGGAGGTGAGCCTCTAGCCAATCACATGAACATGTGCAAGCATCACAGGGTACAGCTACACAGGCAAGCTTCACAGGGCAGCTACACAGGCTCGCATCACAAGATAGCTACACTAGGCTGGCATCCCATTTGAATTCAGTACAGTAGCAAGATGTGATCATGAGGGTAAATGGGGTGAAGAGTGCATGGTTTATTGATAGCTCTCTATAAAGGACTGGTTTTACATACCAATAAAAGATTGGTGTAAATTTTAAGTATTGTGCATCTTCACCGGTGGACATAATGCAAGAACATGCCATATCAACACAGACTGTGAGCACTTAAAATTTGTCTGCACAGTGTAGAGAAATCTGAACTACCTGGCTCAAGAATTTGTGTGTCTGTGGATCTTCTGCTGTAATCATGGAAAATGTACCTCTGTACTGAACAGCCAATACTGTCACATTTCTGGTAACTGAAGTAAGTATGGATTCCCAAAGATCTGAAGATGGAGCTGATCCAGTTACTGGATTCTTGAGGATTTTGGAGCCTACTTTCAAAAGACCTTGTTGGACCAGAAAAAACTGCATGCTCTCCAAAGGTACAGGTTTCCTTTCACTGCACATGGTCCAGCAAGTGTCACCCAGCCTCAGGCTAACTTACCACGGGCTTCACTGGAAACAGCATACCTAGCATGCAAGGGCTATTTGCTATGAATTCTTTGGATGGCTTGTTGAAATAGGTACTAAGAAATGACCTGAAGAAAATCTAAGGCACTTACTGAATGTTAATTAATTAATTAATTAATTAATGAAGCAGTATCATCAGTCAAAGAAAATTATCAAAAAAGCACCCCTGAAATATACGTCTCAGCTGCCATCAACATTTGATATGGTAACATTTTGCTATCAGTTTCCAATTAAAAGGTCAGGCACAGACAAATGAATTTCATGCTTTTCTGACTTGCCCTATAATTTTGCTGTTAATATCCAAAGATTATTAGAAAGTTTGGCTACAATAATTTACAGTTTTTAGACTTGTCTGTTTTGCTACTTAACTTTATTTTTTGGCATCTTCCTGTTTTAATATTTACTTTCAGATATTTTAAGCTTGCATGTTTTGTCAGGTTAAACCCCTCCCCGGGGGGGGGGGGGGGTTGCTATTTGTAGCAAGCAGCGGCCTACGAGAGTTACATGTTTGTACTTAAAATCCTGTTAAGAAAAATTGTTTTGATAACATGTTTTTGCCATAAATGCTAATGACTTTCATTCTTTTCTGACATGCCTTAATGCACATTTACTCAATTTTAAAAAAATTAACTCAAAATTGACAGTTTTTTCTCAAATGTCACAAACCTGACACATTACGTTGATACATTGACTCAGGGTTGGCAGTGAAATGGAGCTTAACTGTTTGAGGGGTAGGTGTCATCATGGGGTTTGTTTTACATTTCTGGTGCTGGATGTCCATCGTGGCAGTCCTTGTTAGGATTTCTCTTGGTTTGTACAGGTGATCTAGCTGCAACTGTTTATTTTACAATCACTGGGACTGAATATAATGCCTCAGCTTGTTTCCACTTCAGTAATACACTGGCGGGTGGTTTAACTATGATAAGCTGTCCAGCAAGAAAGGGTACATATTGGTTCAGGGGTAAGTCAAATTGTTCTTATCTGAACCTGTACTATAAAAATTCAGTAATTATGGTTTGTTTGACCGGTATATTTCTTTCAGAATGAAGCTCTGCATTTATAAGCAAATTTCTCGTATTTAGCTAATTCATCATTTGTCATGCTCATGTTTATTCATTATTATGTGAGTTGTCTTTGCTAAATATTTAGCTTAGACAAGGAGCCGCTGCTCAGAGAGACATGTACGGGTAATAGGTTCCGAAACATGTTGAGTAGTTACCTGCTGAAGACCCTTTAATTTATTTGGGCTGATACAGCCTATGTCAAAATTTAACAGAGGAACGTGTGCGATATGGACAAAAGTAATTCCATATGCATATAGGTTAGACAGGGGCAGGTTAGCTTATGCAGAGTAAAGAGTTCGGATTGCGGTATAGGCTAATGACTTCTAAGAAGTGGTTCTGGGCAAAAAGACACAAATACAAACCAACATCTCTAACTTAAAAGTTTAGCTTTATAAGCCTATTATGATTAATGAGAGTGTGTTAAAGGTATCAAGCACTATGGCCCCTTCTTACACTCTGCAAAATGAAGAGTATTGAAGCATGTACACGGATGACATTAAGTCAGAATATACATGTGCTGATAATGAAAGGAATGATGACTTGATCCCATATATGCTGTGTCATTGACAACATTGTGTCATTGATAATGACAAAACATATATGGCTTCTCTCCAATGTCAGGTAGACTATAGAGATGGGTGTCTGAGCCCCTGTACATCCATATTTCTTCAGGTTTGTCTTTCACATCTGCTTAATTTCTGCTCAAATCACCCAAAAGAGCATGTAAATTGTCAATGGCTTCAATGGTTCTACTCACATTCATTTCCTATCACACAACAGAAAATATTTTTGGCGAGAATTGTACATGTGGCTGAGACCTACATCACAACAGCATGTTGGAGGTCAACAGCTTTCTTTGCACATGTTGAGTGCATTGTGGCTAACCAAGGAAAGCTTTTAACTCGGGGTCCTACTCAAACCAGCAAAGGGTTAGTCCGAACAGACTGACAATTCCGTAGTACATATGGGCTTAGAGACTTCGGTTTGTCAAGTTTCTCTTCACATTCAATTGATCATTACTGACCCTGGAAGCATGGGACTGGCTCAGAAGAATGCAGCTTGGCCAGGCCACACACAAGTGAGGACCTACCTGTCCTTCGATCATGCAGACATGTACTGAGGGACACAATGCCAAGCGTAGGTACAAATGTTTAGACTGAAAATCCACAATGCAAGGCTCCATGTAGAAAACATTATCACCAAGGAATGAGATGGAACTGACATATTACTAAGAGAACATGTCTGGCTGCAGATGCTCATCAAGTGATATAGTGAACAGCTGCAAATGTTCATCAAAGGGACATAATGATTAACTTCAGTTTTGCTTCTTTCAAATGTGACAGTGACTGGTTGAAAATGTTTTAACCCTAGTGCTGCAGGGCCCGTGTTTATACGGTCCAAAACGCAGGTTAAAAAAACAATTCAGCAGTACTAGGGTTAAGTAATGCAGTAACCAACTTCAGTTTAGCTTCTTTCAGAAAAAAAAAAGATGCTCACCAGGCACATGTAGCTGTGAAAAAAACAGCACAAGTTTTCTTTTAGACGCTGATATTTAGGATGAGTCGGTTAACAATGGGGGGGGGGGGGGGGGCAATAAAGCAACTGAACTGGCCAATATGTTTAATCAACTACAATCTAACAGCTATTTTTCCTTTATTATCATGATCTCTCTTGCTGTCCTTGCCAGCTAAGAGGACTGAGTGTCCACCACATCCCAGACTCGTGTCATGTAAAATGGAGGAAAAGCTTGAGGCTAAGTGTGCACAGATTCCCAGACTCACTAAGTAAACATGGTGGAACAGGCTTGAAGTCAAGGACCCATTTGGTTATAATCTCTCCATATTCATTTTTACATGAATATCAAACTAAGTGACTGGAAAATTAATTCTTCTAAACCAAACTGACCAGTATCTGTGATAAGACTATGAATTAAAAACTCTGTTATACATGGCCATTCATATGAACATTTTTAAAAAAAGATTGACATCTAATATGTCACATAGGTCATATTTTCCTGAAGTTGCAATGCTGACAAAGACCCAGCATAAATAGCTGTAATGACAGATGCCAGAGGTCAGGCACATGGGATTGGTGCTATCTGGTAAGGGACTTTAAAAGTCTATTAATGTCCAGTACATAGAGTAAACTAAATTTACTCATTTCTCAGGAAGTACAAAGTTACAAGATGCTCTTGACAAGTCTGCATGTGTCAACATGAGCTTCCTACAGATGTAGATGTGACGTGAAACAGTATACCATGGCAACCAGGGATGCTGCAACTACATGCCTGCAGCCAGCTGGTCTTCCAGTTGCATTGATCAAGCACAGTGGGACCAACGGCTGCAGTGACACAAAAGAATCATGGCTGGATTACAGCATTCAACAGCAAGCCAAAAAAAAAGAAAAAAAGACAATCACTGGAAGCATAAAAGGCACACAGAAAGCTGAAGCACAAGTGCTTAAATGGAAAGAAGAGCCTGAAAGAATTCCACTGGAGTTGACGCATCAGAAGGAGTACGGTAACAGAAAGTGGCTTCCAGCAGCTATTGCCAAAGGCAAAAAGCTTGCCTCAGATTAATGCAAGAGGACTTGGGCAATAATGAGCTACATGTACAGTGGTACCTGATCTTAAAACCATCTATTGTAAGGGACCATGCATCTTTTTCAGGTCACCCTTTCATGACATTCGTCTATTTGTTTCAACAACTTTACCTATATTTTAAAACCATGCATCTGTACTGAGACCACTTTGCTGGCAGTAGAGGCAATGTTAAACAACAGGAACTACTGCACTGGCTGTTACTTAATACTCAACTGGAAACCTCAGTAACCACAGCAATGATGGTGATGGTGCAAAACAGTCACTACCAAACGTGGCATGACAAGAGGGACAACAGAAAGGACCATGATTCATTGCCAATATAATCAAAGAGAACGTGTCCTGCAGATGCTATTGTTAGTGCAATTACCAAATTAGACAGTGTGATTACCATATCCAAACCGTAGTCCTAATGAAACAAATCCAAGTCAATTCCGACCAAAGGCAATGTTCCTTGGTATGTATAGCTGAAACATATAAATTTATAGTTCGTATTTACCCAAAAGAGACCAAAAGAGAGTTATACTTACATAAATGTATATTGATGTTGCCCATAATCAAAGAGAAGGCATTCCAGCAAAGGCAGATGCTACTACTAACATATTGATGGTGCCTTTTAACACTAAGAGGACAAAAAAAGTACTGAATTTTAACCAAGTGCTGAATATGTTCTTACTGCAGGACAGGGTATTTTTAGGGGCCCTGACAATTAAAAGAGCCCTGTTGTGAGCCAAGCCTTTGAAGTATGTCTGCTTGTTCTTACTTGTTCTGGATTTGTACTGACAGAAACAATGAGCCCAGGCAAGCTCTCATGATGTGTGAAAGGTTCTTACTTGTACTGACTCAGTACATTTCAGTACAAGTGAAAGTACTGACTTCTGACCATTGTTGGTTCAGTACAAGTCAGTACAATTAAGAGGAAAAAAGGACAAGTCAGTACAGAAAGGTAAAATTCAGTACTTTTTTGTCCACTTAGTGTAAGTTGCAATATTGGATGGTTAATATTCAATTTGATGTAAAGATAAGATATGGTTGGTGTCTGACATAAGTTAGCTGACCTGTCAGCATGTACTGGTATGTTGTAAGTTTACACTGACTGTTTTGTGACCATGAATCTTAGCCTCGTGGGGTTAACTGTCAAAGGGCAAGCTAATACCTGGTAAATAGATTTGGCAACAACAGTGACACAGGTCCAGGCTTGGTTCACAAATAAAGACTGGGTCATATACCGGAAACAATGATCATTTCGTGTGAATTTTCTGACCAAGTTTTGGGATGCGAAAGAAGGTATATACTGCCAAGAACGGTGCAGGCAGGCAGAGAATCTTCTCAAGAACCAGAACATGTCAGTTTCACTTTGGTCACAACAGTCAGCCAGTGCCCGACACTGATCACCTACCAGTCCTAGGAAGTACGGAGTGGAGAAGACATCATGCATGGTGCTGTTACAATACTCTTGGTGTCCAGTTGTGACAATTTATTCATTTTAATTCAGTGGGTTTTATTTCAGCCTTGAGCCCCTTAATAGAAAGTACACAACTGAAAACAGTCACAAATGCTATTGTAACATATAAATAGAGCAACTTGTCTTTTGTCATAGCAGAAAGTCCCCTTTTACCAGAGACCGAGGGGTCCACTGTTGGGTGAATTTACTTGCCTGGTCAGGACTTGGCAGACTATAAGTGCTAATACCGTATAACACATGGTCTTATTTTCCTCAACAAGAGGACTGTGCTAACAGCCTATCTTCAGCTGACCTTGACATTTAACCCACAATAAGTCCCACTCTATAGTCTAGGGAATGGGGACTTTGGAGAGGAAGTAAAACTTGGGAGTTTCCATTGCAATCCCCCTTGACTTGCATGGTAATCCATAGGATTACATACTTTAAATGACAAATACCCAAATTATATAAAAAAAAATCATTAAAAATCAGGGATCCAGAGAAATTTGCCCAGGGAACAAATTTGATTAATCCCTCCTCAAGCTTAATTTTCACTAAGTTTCAGAACAATCTGAGGGACATTTTTGGAGATATCTAAAAACATACAAAAATTCATTAAATAATAGATAAAAAAATTGCAGCATCACCTGTTGAATAAATTAAGGTGTGGGGGGTGTCCTGAGGAATTCCAATACAATTTCAAAGCAATTGGCTTGGTAGTTTCACCGAAAAGGATTTTTTAGAATTTTGCTGAAAAATTAACCCCCCCCCCAAAAAAATCACAGGAGTGTGACCACTTGGATCAACTTTATAAAGACCCATCCAAGGTACATCCCCACTTAGTTTGAAGTGAATTTGGTTGATTGTCATGGAGAAGTTGAAAATGTGAATTTCCATTGCTACCCTCATTGACTAACATGGTAATCAATGAGAATCCATGCATTAACCGAAAGGTACCTGAACTGAAAAATTTGTGAAAAATCAGGGACCCACAGTATCACTAATTACTGAACTACTTTGTTTTACTCCCCCCACAAGCTACATATCTAGGACATTTCAAAACAGTCTCAGTGACCATTCTTGGAAAGAAGTCAAAAATAGCAGTAAACAAAAAAGAAAAAAGAAAAGAAAAAAATCCAGCGCCACCTTTTGAACAAATTAATGTCTAGGGTTCCCCAGAAGGGTCCTTATGCAATTTCAATGCTGAGGGGTTTTGGAGAAGATGTTTTAGATTTTGCCACCAGAGGAACAAAAAGAATCATTAAAAAATCCAAAAATCAATGGATCGTGACCAATTGAACAAACTTGGTGGAGACCCACCCAAAGTACATCCCCACCAAGTTTCAAGTGAATCTGGTTGATGGTTTTGGAGAAGTAAAAAATGTGAGTTGTGGACAGATGGATGGAGAGACGGTTGGACGATGTACCATACAATAACCTCAGCTGACTTGTCAGCTGAGGTAAAAAAGTTGCCACCTGAACCATGGCTTTTGAACTCATAGTCACTTTTTTGTACAAATATCTTATTTAATGTTGGACCTTCTTAGCAAGTGAGGAAATTGGTCAAAATGAGGCGGCCACCAGTGCTGGCAAGTCATCCCTGCCACAAAGTTAATTAATTATTCTTGAAGTGTCTTCCTCATTTTCTGTGAGGATCAATGTGGGCAAATTAAAGTCATGATCCTGATCCTGATCCTAACTTTAATTTCCAAGTGACCATGATACAGCTATATTAATTTGTACACCTATGCACTTCACGGATGTGCCCTTTCACATTTGCATGTGTGTTATTTTCCCTTTTAGGCCCGTAACTGGAGGACACATCTGGGCATTTTACAGTGACCTGGCAGACCATGATGCTGAAGATTCTGGGATGTGGAGGTGAATCCTCATTGCAAACACAGTAAGAGAACTAGGAAAGATGATTTGCTGCATAGCAAATCAGTGTGTGTGTCTTTAAAGCATATTGGTATGGCAATGTACAACTGTTCCATAACACAGGAGTAGAAGTTGGAATGGCATCTCTGTCTATTATAGCTTTGAAGTTATTCCAAGATTTAAAATTTCTAATGGTGCTATTGAGCATAATTTAAATTGCTACAACTTTTGTTTTAAATTCATTAGGTGCGAAATGGTCAACAACCCCCTAGTAGAAGTAGGAATGACATCTATATCTATTATACTTTTGAAGATATTCAAGATTGAAAATTTTGAATACTGCTAATTCGCATAATTTAAATTGCTACAACTTTTGCTTTATATTCATTACATGCGTAATGATCAACAACCCCCCAGTAGAAGTTGAAATGACATCTCTATCTATAATAGTTTTGAAGATATTCAAGATTTAAAATTTCAAATGCCCCTAATTTGTATAATTTTAAACATCTTCATTCCTCTGTATAAAACGGTCAAACTCCTTGTATGGAGGTACAATCATGCCAAGTTTGGAGTTTCTATGTATAATAGTGTCCATGAAAAGTGTCGGACAAATTTGCTGGTGAAGAAAGAAAGAAAGCAAGAAAGAAAGAAAGAAAGAAAGAGAGAAAGAAAGAAAAAACAGAAAAGTGTGTGTTGACACACACACTTTAATAATTATTCTGTTTATAATTTATGTGTAGATGTGCTTTACATCACATTGCTACCTTGCCATGACTGTAGAATTGTGCAGTTTTTGGATGAAAGGTTGACGAGGCCCATCAGGTAAAACACGCATGCTAATGTGAAAATGTACATCTCTGTGAAGTGCAAAGGCCTGCAAATGAACAGAGATGCATCATGGTCACTTATACAATTTGGTGGTGCATCTTTCATACAAATATTTATCTATGAATGATCTTGGCTGAAAATGGACAAAAAAGAAAGTTTGATGCAGTCAGGATCAGGACTATTAGCCCCCATAGATCCTCACAGAAATGAATTGGACACTTCATGAATAATTAATCAACTCTGCCATTGGATGATCAACTGCTTGCACCAGTAGTGGCCACTTTGTTTTGACTCTCAATTTCCCTGCTTGCAAAGAAGGCCCAACATTAAATAAGATATACATGTATGTACAAAAAGGTGATAAAAAGTCAAAAAGCCATGTCACAGGTGGTAACTTTATTGAGGAAAATAAGACTGTATATGTTATATAATATCAGCAATTATATTCTGCCAAGTCCTGACCAGGCAAGTAAATTCTCCCATGGACAGCAGACCACTCTGTCTCGGGCAAGGTGACACTTTCTGCTATGACAAAAGACATGATACAGGTCGTTGTTCTATTTATATGTTACAGTATGGGATCAGTCAGGTTGTTTTCAATTTTGTACTTTTCTATTATGGTCCACTAGGCTGAAATATGTCCTGCTGAAATGAAATGCATCACTTCTTGCAACTCCACACCATAAGGATTGCAGCAGCTCTGTGCATAATGACCCCTTCATTCCATAGTTCCCATGACTTAGGTCAGCATCTAGCACTGGCTGAAAGCTGTGAACAGCATGAAACTGACATGTGTTATGGTTCCTTCTTGGAAAGAATTTAAATATTTTGAACTGAAAAAATGAAATATGGTGTTTCTGATGATGCCATTTTTATAATAACAAATGGTAAATGTAGTGGAAAGCTGCAAGAACAGACAAATACAACCTTTCCCCTTTTCAACTTAAATAGATTGTCCTCAATCGATCATCAACAGCTGACTCAAATACAGGGATATAACTAGGAAAGATGATTTGCTGCATAGCAAATCAGTGTGTGTGTCTTCAAAGCATTGGTACGTCAATGTACAACTATTCCAAAACAAAGGAGTAGAAGTTGGAATGGCATCTCTATCTATTATAGCTTTGAAGTTATTCAAGATTGAAAATTTCTATTGGTGCTATTTAGCATAATTTAAATTGCTACAACTTTTATTTATAATTCATTAGTTGTGCAGTGGTCAACAACCCCCTAGTAGAAGTTGGAATGGCATCTCTGTCTATAATAGTGTTGAAGATATTCAAGATTGAAAATTTTTAATACTGCTTATTAGCATAATTTAAATTGCTACAAGTTTTGCTTCAGATTCATTACATGCACAATGATCGACAACCCCCCAGTAGAAGTTGAAATGACATCTCTATCTATAATAGTTTTGAAGCTATTCAAGTTTAAATATTTCAAATGCTGCTTATTAGCATAATTTAAATTGCTACAACTTTTGTTTTAGATTCATTACATGTGCAATGGTCAATAACTGCCTAGTGGAAGTGGGAATGACATCTATATCTATTATACTTTTGAAGATATTCAAAATTTAACATTTCAAATGCCCTAATTTGCATAATTTTAAACATCTTCACTCCTCTGTATAAAATGGTCTCACTCCTTGTATGGAGGTACAATCATGCCAAGTTTGGAGTTTCTATGTATAATAGTGTCAGAGAAAAGTGTAGGACAAATTTGCTGGTAAAGAATAAAGTAAGAAAGAAACTAGGAAAGATGATTTGCTGCATAGCAAATCAGTGTGTGTGTCTTCAAAGCATATTGGTATGGCAATGTACAACTATTCCATAATACCGGAGTAGAAGTTGGAATGGCATCTCTATCTATTATATCTTTGAAGTTATTCAAGATTGAAAATTTCGAATACTGCTAATTAGCATAATTTACATTGCTACAACTTTTGTTTTAAATTCAGTAGATGCACACTGGTCAATAACTCCCTAGTAGAAGTTTGAATGACATCTATGTCTATAATAGTTTTGAAGATATTCAAGTTTTAAAATTACAAATGCTGCTAATTAGCATAATTTAAATGGCTACAAGTTTTGCTTCAGATTCATTACATGCGCAATGGTCAATAACCCCCTTGTAGAAGTGAAAATGACATCTCTATCTATTATAGGATTGAAGATATTCAATTTTTAAAATTTCAAATGCTGCTAATTAGCATAATTTAAATTGCTACAACTTTTGCTTTAGATTCATTACATGTGCAATGGTGAATAACGCTCTAGTAGAGGTTGGAATGACATCTTTATCTATCATACTTTTGAAGATATTCAAGATTTAAAATTTCAAATGCCCCTAATTTGTATAATTTTTAACATCTTCATTCCTCTGTATAAGACAGTCAAACTCCTTGTATGGATATGATCGAGGTTCAATCATGCCAAGTTTGGAGTTCCTATGTATAATAGTGTCCGAGAAAAGTGTTGGACGAATTTGCTGGTGAGGAAAGAAGAAAGACAGAAAGAAAGAAAGAAAAAAAGAAAGATTTTCAGGAAAAACAGACGAGTGTGTGTGTGTGGGGGGGGGGGGGAACCACCACAGCCAAAATAAACCATACTGTAATGGTGGAATATCTTTTATTACTGTGGAAAATAACTGATTGACACTTATCCATGCTACACATTACACTAGACATCAATCAGTGATACCATAAGAGAGAACTATAACCCATGGCACCAGTTTGGTTGCAGTGACATTGAAACACAAACGATGCATAAAATATACTAACATTGGTACTAGTTCATTTGGAATTGTAAGGAACTCATATTTTGACACAAGTCACAAATATGACCACAAAAATATAAATCATGTGATGGGGTTAATGTGGTTTTTGGACAGGTCTCATCCCCATTTATTACACTATCATGTAGGCAGATGGACAAGGCTATAAATACATGAAATAGCCTTCCCCCCAAAATTATCAAGTGTGCATAAGCTTCAGAAATTCATACTCTTACAAATCTATTCAATGATTAATGGGCTATCATTCCATCTCTAAAGTAAAACTGGAAAATACAGGTTCATAACGTTAAAATGAAGCGCAGATTGAAATGCACCTGAGTTAAATTATGCAGATTTGGTTCAGTTCATGATAGAAGCCTGGGACCTGCATGTGTATAACATAATGCATGACACAATGAACACAGAACAGAAGACTTGCTTTTTCTGACCTATGTGGCTTTTTGACCACCACCAAGCGAAACTGACTAATATTCCTGTGCTCGAAAGCTTCTGCCATGTTTATTTCGCTGAGGTGAATAACTACCTCCAGCACATGACCAGTACCTGGCAAAGTTTGCCTTGACGTGCCCTAATGACCACAAATTTTGTGGGCGGAAAAAGTCAGAATGAACTTGCATTTTTCATGCCAGCAAATTTTTTGATCCCGTGGAAAATACAAACTTTGTCCTTTAAAATTACCATTGGTATCAAGAAAAAAGAAGCAACATGTCATTTTATTCAGTGGTAATATTTCAATCTCTTGAAAGTTGCATCAGCTCAACCTGTTGCGTGTTCATGATAATAAGGCCATTAGTTCTCACTTTCTGTTCCAATAAATCTGCACACCAAGTGGTTGTTCAAATATTCTGAATATCTTATTTATAATATCCTTACTTTAGGCTGCATGAGTGATTTTATCTAGTACAGCTGTAATTTCGATTCAAAATGGGATCCTATTGGCATTGCCGAGCAGGATCCCAGATCTGCTATTTTGAACACATTGCATTGTGTCGGAACATTGATTCTTTGAGACAACCTCTAAGTGTGATCAGCTGACCTTGTTTAACTTTGAAATTTGCATGTTTATATGATCAACCCTTCTTTGTTCATGTCTGATACATGTGTTTGTTTGTATGGGTACTGAAGCAAGCTGACATTTTTTAATGCATCGCTGGGCCATTTTCATACAATAATGCAACAATATGAAGTGGGGTGTGGGTGGACATGTTTTAAAGTGGTTTCTGATTATTGTGTGTTTAGAAAGTGAGTGCAGGTGAGTCAGTAAGGAAAGAAATAACTGCCTCCAGCTGGTTGAATGTTCTGATATTGTTTTGACATAAAATCTCCTGACACCGAGTGATGTCACTCAGTTGTGACTGAGCTTTTCACGTCGATGAGTGAGAACATTCTGACTTCCTGGAATAAACAATTGTCTTTTTATTTTGTTCTATTTTTGGTGTTTGCTGGCAATGTTATGACACGGTATACAGGATTAATAGTTCTATGGAGTAGGCACTGTCACAAGAACAATTAAATTTGCCCTGTCTTCAGGTGGGGGGAGGGGGGATCAAAGAAAAACAAATCATTCACAAACTTGCAGTCCAAAATAAACTTTCAACTTTTTATGCGGGGTTGAATTCTTTTATAAAGACATCAATCTGAAGATTAGTGAGGTTCCTTCATTGTCTGGTCCGTGCATATAGCTAAATTAATCTTCTTTCATGTGTAGATTATCTGGAAGTTTTTATCACCTAGGAAACCCTTTTCCAAATAAATACACAGGGTTTTGGGGCAAGATCATGCAGTTGCTTTCAAGTCTTCAATGTGCCAGTAGATGTATAAACAATGAGAGATGGTGAGCAAAGAGAAAAGAGGGGTGAAGAGAAAAGTTTTGTCACCAGAAGACAGAGTTCAGGTCCTGAAGATGCACCCTGGTGGAAAGTCATGTAGGAAAATTGCTGAAAACATGGATGTTGGGAAAACTCATGCAGTTGCAGCTCATAGTGAAGGTCAAAGAAAGCATCACGAAAGAGTGGAAAATGGGGGCAATATGGAAAGAAAATACATGAAGACTGGGAAAACAGGCCATGAAGAGTTGAAGAGATAGTGTGGCAATGGTTCTGCGAGGCCAGATCATGAGACATACATATGAGTGGAAAGCTGATGCAAGAGAAAGCTTGTTCATTGCTATGCAGCAAGGCATGGATGACTTTACAGCCAGTAATGGGTGGCTTGAGACCGTCAACAGAAGACAAAATATCAAACTAGCAGTTCTGCCTGGTAAGGGTGCAGATATGAACACTTCTGTTGTTGCCAACTGGAGAAAATGCTTGCCAGATGTTTGTGAAGGGTATCAACACAGAGATATTTCCAATGCTGACGAGACTGGCTTATATTATAGAGCCCATGTCTATATCCCCCTAATCTATCGCAGGTCTTGCCTAAGTTTTCTACTATTAAGTTCAACACTTTTCATACATATCATATTTTACCATTTAGAAGCATTTAACTTTTAAACATAGCACATACATGTAATAACATAACGGACGTGTATGACTAAGATGAACATTTTCTTATTGGGATATATATTCAAGAGCCATCAACCTGATTAAAATTTATTTGTAGCTGCCATTAATTTACATTGTGACCAATATGGTCCAATATTAAGACTGCTGAATCCTTAACACATATATACATGTAGACTTTGTGACATCACACAATACAAGCCTGGCTCTTCATTGTGTCCCCTCTGACACACTTTATGAATGCCAACTTCACACATTTACACCATATACTCCATCTGTCTCAGCTACTGAATAAGTTAATCTGAGCAAATTTTGAGGCGCCTTCATACTGTGGTGCTTGGAACATTCAGCACTCAAACTTGTAAAGTAAGGGGTTGATTTCCTTTCTACACATACAACTGGCACATATCTGTGTGTTATGTAAGGACGTGGCTGCCATAATATTGTCATCAACGCTTTGCTTGATACCCAGGACTGCTGGGATGGGCAGGTGATCAGACCCACCTGGTAACCTATTTGGGAACTGCTGTGCTTTGCACCAGGATCTATAGCCAGCTCTCTCCAATCCCCAGAACCCTGAGCCCAGAACATGAAATTACCACCATTCTGATGCCAGATTGGCAAGCCACTTGCTGGCCACATCCAGCCAAGGAAAGTCCCTTCCAAACTGTACAGTTTGCTGCCTTTGAATGAGGATTATGGAAGCTTGCTGCCATCATGGAAAATTCTATCATCAGCATATGACAAATTTTCCAGCTGCACAGAGCTGAAGAAGCCCTTTATAAAGTCCATGAAAATATACTTTCATAAGATCTTGAGTGTGTGAACAAGATTGATTTCTGCACAACAGCTACAACTGACAAATTATGTGGACTGGTGAGCACCAAAATGTGTTGACTGCCAAGAGAATTTAAGATACGTAAAGTGTGTAGGCAATCTGTCTGTGTGCTTGCTGTAGACGTGCACCACCAAAGGGTGCTCTACACAAGAGAAGCAGACCACTGGCCAGTACTTAACCGCAGGATTCTCAGGAATGATCTTGTCAGCAACAGAGCACAACAGACATGAGATCAAAGAGAGTGGTCCATAGGTAGTGTACTGCGAGAAAACTGATCAGTGTGACATGTATTAACTACATACATGTAAATGCTATAAATCTATTGCAAAAAGATCTATTTGAGATAGGATTAATCTGCAATAAATCACTGTCACAAAAAGGTTTGTGTGATCTGTACACTTGATCAACATGTACACAAACAATACATGTATATATATATACACACACATATATATTATAGGTTTCAACACTCCTGATTCTAAATGGCTCTTGCAATCTCCCAATCAGGTCTTTCATTTTAGAAGTTAATTTCTTTCTGTATCACAAAAACATGTCCCCCAAATGCTGCTATGGTCAATAAGTTGCCACTCATGCTTCTTCAGCTCCTTTCTTGGTACTATTTCTCAGGCTATCTGGGTGCTATTGGTCACATTTTTTTTAATGATTCTTTTATTGCCTTTTTCAACATGTAATATAGAGATTCTGTGCAATTAATTTACAGCGAGATACAAATATATGTTGCTTACTTCTATTACTCATAATATGCTTCTCTGCCTCTAACTTATTTTTAAAGGAATGAAGAAAGCCTTGAAATGAAACCCTTTGAAGGCTATCTGGGTGCTATTGGTCACATATATACCCAGAATATTTGCCAAACACTGAAACTACCCTGTGTGAAATTATATATGTATATATAGCTGTCCTTCTTTTAAAGGTCAAGGAGGGGTTGTTGCATATATGTCAATCCTATGGGAATAACCATCATATGCCAAGATGGATGAGCTCCATTGTGGTTTTTAATTTCAACCAGTTTTTTTAATTTCTACAGTATGTTACTTTAAGCTTTGCAGCTTTACTTAAACTTGCAAGCACATCATTGGTACAGATTAAGGTGATAGTTTGTGTCAACATACTCAGATTACTTGGTCCTCCCAAAATGCTGTTCTTTAAAGATCAACATTTCTACCATAACTTCCACACCAGCTGTAAATTTCCATATAAATCTGCTGTAAATTTCCACATAAATCAGAGGTTAATGGCTGCTGTATGTAGCCACTCCTTCTGTCAACAATAATAACAGGGTCTTGTAAGTTAACAGCATTTTTGATCATGTCTACCATATGTTCAGGTATTCCATAAAGACAGACTGAGTAAAAATAGAAAAATACTCAACACACAGTCATGAAAGATAATTCTTTTCTCACATTCCTCCATTGGTACTTAACTGCAGCAAAATGCATCTGAAGTAAGATCTGTCTACTTGTCACCATATTACTGTTCATTACTACAGTGGTACCTTTGAAGCAAGTTAGAACTAATCACCTTGACTGGAAACTAAATGGCTTAATTCACAGACACCCAGTAAAACTGTGCTATGAGCCACATGGAGGAGCAGAGTGGTACCTGCTGGTCATTAGTCAATTTGAGGGGCACAGTGGTACCTACTAGTTATCAGCCACTCAGTGGGACACAGTGGTACCTGGTATTTATCAGCCACTCAGTGGGGCACAGTGGTACCTGGTAGTTATCAGCCACTCAGTGGGGCACAGTGGTACCTGGTAGTTATCAGCCACTCTGCAGGGCACAGTGGTACCTGCTAATTATCAGCCACTCGGTGGGGCACTGAGTAGTACATGCTTGTACCACTTTTTCTGCCAGCAAAAACTGATCCCATGCAACAGAATGGCTGAAACTGCAGATACATTTAACAAAGAATATAATGAAGGGTCTTCTTTCTTTCATCAGAGTCAGAGGTCTCAAAAAGAAAGAGGTTCTCTCATGGCAGATGGCCTTCACAGCGGGTACCATTGCGCAAGACTGAAATTACCTATCAGTTGAGCTTGAAAATTAACCCCCTGTTGGCCTAATTCAGGCCTTTGGGCATGTGAAAAAAAAAGTGGTGACACAAAACAGCAATTTGTCACCAAAAGTTAATCTACAAAGAAATTGAATCCTGTGTACCTGGAAGTGTTATCGCAAAAAGTTATTTGGCCTTCCGTGTCAGTGGCAATTTGCAACAGGTACCACTGCATATGAATTGTTTATATTTCACTTCTGACAGCTTAAATGGATAAAAAGGTTATGAACATGTATACACATATCAGCAATGTATGCAGACTGTCTCAACATTTTAAGCCATATCTGAAGTCTCTCTCTTTGTTGTCTTTTTCATCTATAGTCGAAGAATAGTGCCTCGGCGCTAACGTTTTTATTGTACTGTACCTCGACTTGAAAATAAAGATTATTACTAAGTCCACTTACCAGTTAACCATTTGAATATCAGCCTCAAACTGGTAACACTTAGCAGGGAGGGGTTGGTAATACTGTTCATCATTCAGTCACACTCAGCAGGCTTTGGCTGGCAAGTCCCATCAGTTGTATGGTATATTAACCACGTTAGACGATGACTGCAAAATAATTTAGGGCTATTCCTGACATTGTTTGAGGAAGTACAAAGATGTACATATGATGGATTTCTGCATTTAATAGAGACATACTGGAAAACATTGTGGTAGAGGTTATATGCGAAAGTTAAACATCTGGCTAGCTCTTTAAGCATAGAACTGACACTCTGCCCTCCAAAAAACTTTTCAGCTGCTTTGGCTTAAGTGACTCTCCTTGTACCCATCAACGAATTAAAGGCCACATTCTTTCAATCATAGATTCTGACTGACATTCAAACTCTTTCTTATAGCATCTGTAGGTATATTAGCATAAGGCTGTAGCTTTATTGCCTCTGACATGCATTACAGATTACACACACACATAAAACTATATTTAAAGTGTTCTTCCCAAAGATCATCAAGGAGAAATGATGTACCCCTGCATTATAATGTTTCTGAGTCACCTCCTTCATTGAAATATAGATAAATTTGCATGGTCATTGACAATTGTCTACTGGTACATATGGTAGAGTTGTATAAAATGTACACATAAATGTAAGTACTAACAAAAAGAAGTTTTTAACTCTGATTTGTGAAGCTTTGTCCTGTTAGATTTTGCAACATATGAGTATAGAAGCCCATAAATGTCACTACTCACACAGTACTCTTAAAAAGTAGCAGCTCTCAGGAAAGACCAACATCATCATGACCATGACCACAGCTGCATGCAGGAAGTAAACAAGATCCAATGTTGAGGCCAACCTTCTCACAGCTTGCAGCCACATGGCTCCACCACCTGGCATCTTCAGCATTCATGTATGGCCACCTACTTCTCTGTAGAGCTGAATTATGATTCCCAATTTTGTTGATGTGCATCAAGCCATGCATATTTACATGCAGCTACCAGTTTGTGCCATTAAGAGCCAGTAGGTCTATCATCTAAACTGACAAGGTCTATCACTTGAGTACAGCCTGTCAGCACTTGTGGATTTTACATGTTCCAGTACAACTTTAATGGTCATTGCATCAGCATGACAATGGTATACAAAACACAGGACTATGGGCAGGCTGGACAAGTTTAAGCAACAAGTTGATATCTTGATCACAAGACAACAGTAATGAAGTGCCAAGCCCATTGCTCATCTCAAAGTGGCCTGTATATACCGAAAGAATAGTCTGTACTGTCACGGGACAGTCATCAAACATTTTGTGACAGAATTAAATATTTAAGCCTTGCACAGTCATAACGTATGTGCTTTGCAGGATCCTCCAGGTGTATCTATATTTGTGATTTCACAGCACTCTTCTCAATTGCCATTTCTCTGACAAATCAGCCTCACCACCAATTTGAAAGTCATTTCTCAATGACAAATTCGGCCCAATGTTTATTGCACAGTACCATTTCTCAATGATAAATCAGACCCACTGATTTCACACCATTTTCTCTGTAACAAATCAGGCACACTGGTGATTTCACTGTTCATTTTCTAAATGCAAAATGAGACCTTCCATCATTTCACAGTGCCTTTCATCCCTGACAAAATCAGGCCCGCTAGTAATTCCATCACACTACCTGGTTCAAAATTAATGACAGGGCTATCAGGCCAACTTGTCACTTTCAAGGTGGCTTTTATAGAGCCTGCTGTATTCTGTGTTAGCTTTCTGTGAAGTTCCCCAGAATTACAGTAGCTGGAATGCATGTTTGGTTGCAAATCCCCAACTGTTGTCAGCTTGTTCATCTTTTCTGATTCCAATTAACATCATGTACTTTCGGAATCACAAAACAGTGTTTTAAATAGGGGTCTAACTTTTTGCCCCACACCCAGGGAACCTGATATGGGTGAAATCAACAATGATTTTGAAAGTTTTATTACGACTCTGAAATTAATGTGTTTTTGCATAATATCTCAGAGACTCAACGCCCCCCCTCCCCGATATGGGGGGGGGGGGGGGGGCAGAAACTTCCATAATGCCAAATCAGCAGCAAAATAGCCTTGCATCCAACTGTCACTTCAAAGTACCCAATCAGCAGCAAAATAGCCTTGCATCCAACTGTCACTTCAAAGTACCCAGCAATTTCACACCCACTGAGGCAGATCTGGCTGATCTCAGCCTTGAAGTTTTTTGTAGATCAGTGAAGCACGATTTGGCAAAGTACCAACCATGCATCCCCAAGTCAGAAAACTTGACACGGGAAGAATGAATAGGCCTTAAACAGCTTAAGGACAACCCTAATATAGTTATCAAGAAAGCAGATAAAGGGTCAGCAATTGTTATACAGAACACCACTGATTACGTAGCTGAAGCACACAAACTTTTATCCAATCAAGATTACTATGCTAAGAAGGAGTCAAACTTGACCCCAATACACAATTCTAAAATTAAAAACAGCATTAAAGGACATGCTGGATTCCAACAGCATAAGTCCCAAGGTGTACAACTATTTGTACATTGAAGAACAGAGGGTTCCCAGCCTTTATGTCCTACCAAAAATGCACAAAGGGGTATTACCACTGCCTGGACGCCCCATTTTGAGTGCAAATGAAAGCCCCACAAAGAGAATCTTGGCCTATGTAGATTTCTTTCTTAAGCTGCTGTTGAAAAACATCCCCAGCTACATTAAAGATACCACGGACTTCATTAACAAAATTGAAGCCGTTCAGACCTCACCAGAAAACACACTTCTGGTAACTTTTGATGTACAGTCTTTGTACACTAATATTCCCACCTCTGAAGGCCTACATAGTGCAGCCAGATCCTTATTACACAATAGGGACCCCCAGGACAAACCAAGCATCCCTGAACTAATCAACTTATTACGATTAGTTTTAACTTGCAACAACTTCAAGTTCAATGGGGAGCACTATACTTACAAATCAGTGGCACAGCCACAGGCACAAAGGTTGCCCCCTTATTTGCCAATCTGTTTATGGCTAAGTTAGAACAAATTTAAACATCCTCCTCAGATTCCCACTACAACCTGTTGTGTGGCACAGATATCTCCTGTATATGGACATCAAGGATGAAATCTATTGGAGTTTATCACCCATGTAAACTCCTGCCATCCTACTATAAAATTCACAGCACATTCTTCCAAAACCAGTGTAAATTTCCTCGTCATGACAGTCAATATTAATTCACAACATAGAGCGTACACAACCCTCTATGTAAAACCCACAGATACCCACACATATCTACACTATAGGTCGGCACACCCCAAACACTCCATCAAAGGGGGTCCCTATAGTCAACTCCTTAGGGTCAAACGCATTTGCTCAAGACCTGAGGATTATGAGGATAATGCAAATAAAACCCTTAACTTTTATGAGGCACGTGGCTATCCAATTGAACTCCTACAAGAATTCAAAACCAAGGTGGCTTCAACAAATAGACTCTCTCTGCTGGCACCCAGACCTGCACAGGATATGTCGGACCAAAACAATTTCTTTCTGGTCATGAGGTATAACCCAGCATTACCTCCTATCAGACAGATTATCCAAGATAACTGGCTAATCTTGGAGCCGTCACGCCATGCACCAGTCCTGGCAGACAAAGAGATCAAAATAGGCTTTAAATGAACGGCTTATATCCAAGACATACTGGTCCACTCTAGGATCAGATATGTTCAGACCCAGAATCACAACCCAGCAATCTCGGGCCGCAAACACAGAAATACTTGCAATCGGACCAATTGCAAGTACTGTACCACTCTGGTATCAACTGGACAAGCAGTGGCAGATCTTATTCTGTCCCCAGTGAAGGTTGTTGTGAAAGCTCCAATCTCATCTACCTTCAAACATGTGCCACCTGCAATAAGCAGTATGTAGGACAAACAAAACGCTTGTTATGTGATAGATTACGGGAAAACTTCCGTTACATCAGTAACAGAGTTACAGGTCACCCCATGGGTCACCATTTTGCCCAACGGGATCATCACGATGCTGGACTTAATATCAAAGTCCAAATCCTTGAATACATCTGCACCCCTCCCTGTCTGAACCGTAGTAGGTTGCTGTGTTTGGACAGGATGAACTTCGCTCCCTTGAGCCATTCAGCCTCAACATCATGGGTAAATGAGCTCACTTGCTCAGTCTCATGCTAAATTTTTATTGTTGTAGCTCATTCACCCATGATAACAGTACCTCACAGCTTCATATCACACTGTGTGTATATCGGAGGAAAACTGAACAATTTTCCACATACATGTACTGGCCTTGCCTGCACAGCAGACTCTGATGTTCTTGTTTATGTATGTTACCAGTTGTGTGGCACTAGGCTATTTCACAGGCAAGTACTGGCCACAATGCACCCATAATTCCATTGAAGAGCTCTATTTGGCTATAGCAGGTTTGGCTTGCAAACAGACTAACCCAGAAAAACATTTTCTTTGCAGTAAATGTTTAAAAACAAGAGGGCTGTGTGAACAGCCTGTCCTCAGCTGACCTTGACATTCAACCCCTACACAATAGGCCCGCTGTAGTCTGGGGGATGAGGATGTTAGTGTGGAAGTAAAAACTGTGTTTCAGCAGGACCTGTTCAACAAGTTATGGTCTCAGGGTCCCCAGAAGTGTCCCCATGCAATTTCAAAGCAATGGCTAACTGGTTTCTGAGAAATATATTTCTTAAAATTGCCTCTAATGCATACAAAATCAAAATTCACTGAAGCATGACCATTGGAATAAACTTGGTAGAGACCCAACAAAGGTACATTCCCACCAAGTTTGCAGTGAATTGTCGCTGACAGTTTCGGAGAAGTCAAAAATGTGAATTGTGGATGGATGGACAGACGACGGACAATATTATTCCCTAGGCTGATTTGTCAGGTGAGGTAAAAACCTGCTGACAAACAGAGTTAACTGACAAATTTGAGCACTGAACTTGAACACATTACCATGAATGCTGATCATCTCAAGTTGACCACACACTGAGTTTCATTGACAAAAATGCAGAGACAAACATACATTTATGTATTGGCAGAAACACACCCACTGCTCCTTTGTGTAAAGTTCTGACAGCAGACTGAGAAGCTATGTGTCACTTTCTTTTGCAGCATTTCATTCATTATCATCAGCATTTGGGTTATGACAGAAGTGGTTGGCAATTTCCTGTGTGTAGACTACCACTGAGTTGTGCCTGTCAGTGGTGTAACAAACTTTCAAAGGAGAGTTGCTTTAAATTCAGATTCTCAGTTTCCCCCCTGAGGGCCTCCACAAGGGGTCTGCATTTTCTTCACAAAAGCAATATGACAAATCTTTTAACAGATCAAAAATTAGAGTTCTTTCAAACAAAACATCTGAAAACATCCAAGCCTCCAAACAAAATTTCAGTTTGACATTTTGATTTCTATATTCTCTGAAAAGTTGGGAAGTAATTCAACACAGGCAAAATGTTTGAAACAATATTTTCAAAAGTTCAAAATTGTTGAAATTCCATTGAGCTGATCCACACATGGTCAAAACAAATGCCAATCAATTTGACTTTTGGCTGTAGCTGTAGAAAACAAAAACAGTTTCGTTATTTCTGAATTTAAAAAAATAATTTCACAGTAATTCATCAAATTTGATGAGACAAATATGGATGTTGTCATGCACAAAAAAAGCATAAAAATATACTCTGCTGTTACATTTAAAATCTTGCAGAACAAATACTTTATAGAGTTATTTTGCCAAGACCATCATCGACAGTTTGTCAAGTTTTTTTATGCTCAAAAAGTGCTTTAGTTTGCTGAATGGTGTGATTTACATGTTTTAAACTTCACATGTAAAATCCCAAAGTACTTGGAACATGTACAACGTTCACCATTGCCTCTACAGGTCACACACACCCATTTCCACACATGCCCATGTAGACACAAACCACACACATACTCACCCTGACCTCCCTACACATGCTCACTATGGCTAAACACAGACATCCACACACACTGGCTTCTACATGCTCACTGTTCCTTACTTTGTAACTGAAGTAAGGAAATTATTTACTTTCCTGTGGTTTATTCTTAATTTAGAAATTTGATCACTTCTGCCTGAAAAACACTAGATGGCACTTGGGCCCCCCCTAAGTGGGCATGGGATAACTTTAATCTAAAATATATTGTAAGAGATACCATGTTTCAATATTAGGTGCTGGGTGCAACAGGCTAAAACAAAGGGGACATAATCCTGCCAAAATCTCAGTTGAGCCAAAATCTGGGAGAGTGCACATCACTGAAATTATAATGTGATAGCAGCTTTTATTTGCCGCCCAGTAACTTTTCCTTTATGCGTGTCAACTGGAGAGCTCACAGGTTTTATATATCTTTCAGATCATAAGTTTCAATTTGCCGATTTATTTGCTGGTATTTCATACAATTACATGGCTGTAAAGTGTGGAGACTTGTACTGAGTTGTGCCATGCTGTATTTTGCAGGTCAAACCATCTTGTCATCTCATCATCATGATTATCACCATTCATTAGCAGCATCCTGATTATTGGTACCTCCAGTGGTTACAATTGTGTGTGAAACACAATGTTATTTCAATTTCAATGCTGCTGTGATGATGTTCCTGTATTAATTAACTTTGATGTGTCTTACACTAGTTGTGGTGCTACAATTTCTGACTGCAATAAATGACGCTCAACCATAAAGTCTGCCTGCCTTGTCTTAATCCTACCAGATTTACCTGCATGGAACTCATGACAGTCAGTGTGAATGATTCACACATATCAGTTTAACAACCTGACAGGATTAATTGTGGACACATATCATCTGTTCGTCTGTGAAGGAATTTGAGACTTGGATGCTAGCAGATTATTCCGCCATTAAGGAGACTGGCTTCTTTGTCCTCCTGACCCAGCGTGGTTCTCGCCAATTATAGCGCCATTGCAATAATGTTGAATAACAGGGAAAATATGAAGAGCCCAAGTCATGTTGATGTGGACTTGAAGCAACAAAGGGCCAGTGCAAAACAGAGTGTTACAAAAAGCGGAACAACCCTAAATGCTCTCATGCCAGAGACAAATATATTGACAAATCCACAATAAAAGAAAAGGTGAAAGAACTAAATAAGGCTTTTGCCAAATTTCAGGCTGCTCATGAAGCATACCTCCCACATGCTTCTACTGATGACCCACCAAATTATTTTATTGAAATGAGGGACTTGGTAACAACTTGTCTGCAGCACAAAGGCCAGTTGGATGCAAATAGTGCTAATGGCAGTGCATCTAAGGGCCCTGGAAGCAAGGCAGGCTCTAGGCGGTCCACCGCTAGCCAGAGGGAGCTGGCTGCTGCAAAAAGGGAAGTGGCTGCAGCATTGGCAGAGGCTATAAAGTATAAGCAAGAACTGGAATTAGCATAATTGAAGCTAAAACAACAAGAAGAACAAAAGAAAATAAACATTGAAGTCGCAAAAAATGATGGAATACTAGAAGCACTGGAGGATGTAGAAAATGAAAACCAGGATAGAGATGAACTTGAACCGGCAGTGAATAGTCACCATGGCAACCATGACAACAGGAAGCAGGATGCTCCACTAACTTCACAACTGCGGGCAACAGCCCGTGTGTGGACTAGAACTACTAGTGACTGTGATGAAAACAGGGTTGATACAGCATGATTGACAGCAATCCAAGATAGCCAGAGACAATTTCTGTCTATCATGCAATGACCCAAAGCTGACATCACAAAATTCAATGGAGATCCACTGAAGTTTTGGACATTTATACGAGCATTTGACAATTTGTATAGTGACTATACTGTAGATGACAGGTGTCAGTTGGTTCATCTGCTATCATCTTGTGGATGTAAGGCTCATGATCTTATTGAATGTTGCATGGCCATGGAGCAAGCCTATGGCTACAAGAGGGCCAGAGAGCTCTTAGCTCAAAGATTTGGAAAAAAATCTTCATTTGGTCCAAAATTGGGTAAGAGCTCTAACAAGTGGGCCACCTATTAAAAGCAACGAGAGTTTGGCTTTGCAAAATTTCTCTGACCAGCTGGTCCAATGTAAAGGGACAGTGTTCTCTCTTGGAAAAATGAGTGAAGTTAACAATGCATCAAACCTACTTAGGATCATAACTCGTCTACCATTTTACCTAAATAAAAAACAAAATATGAAAGGTGTTTTGTTTGTAATGTATGCTGCAGAAGAAGCAAAAAACCCTGTTTTCGGTTTGAGTACTGGTGCTGCTGCAAATAGTAGCAGCATTCGGGGGACTGCAAGGTAAAGGGTTAAAGGGCATACAGAGAGTATTTACCGCAAACACAAAGGTTTCACATGAAAATGCTAACAGTGGTACAAAAAATGACACCCAGAAAAGAAACTGTAAACTTTGCTCTGGGGATCACTCAGGTTACACAAGTGTGATCAATTCAAAGAAATGCAACCAGCAGAGAGGTTAAAGTTATCTAGAAGTAAAAAACTTTGTGACAATAGCTTGCGCCCTAATCATCGGGCTGCAAAGTGTGTGTTAAGATTCGCATGTTCTGTACAAGGTTGTGGCAAGAAACATAATAAGCTGTTGCATATAGATGATCGTGAGGTACCTCAGAGATATTCCTGCACAGTCGGATATAGTTAACTCAGGTAATGCAAATGGGGTTGAGAACACGCCACCTAAAACTTTAAAATAATTGCAGTGCAGAATGCAGCAACAATCTACATGTATCTGATATTGGTGCTAAAAGAATGAGCCTACCGGTAGCTGCTGTAAAGGTCATGACCTTAGGAGGTCGTAAATCTGTCACAAACACATGCATTGCTAGATTCAGGTTCAAATAGCTCTTTCTGCCCCAAGTCTTTAGCCAGACAACTAAGGGTTAAAGGTAAGAAGCAGAGACTGTCACTGAGCATACTCAGTTGTGCCAACATGATACACATAGAGACAGTGCAAACCAAAGTAAGTGACACAGAGGGTTAATATACAGAACGGGATTTTGCTTCTCAAGGTACCTGTGAAACCGGAGATGAACATCAGTGAATTGTGTATTGCAAAACAAGTGGATGCAGATAAATGGTCTCACATACAAGGAATCATCCTGCCTGAAGTAGAACTGAAAGGGGTTAACTCATTGATAGGCCAATATGCGCCCCAGATTATGACACCCCAAGAGGTAATTTCGGGGCCACAGGGGTCACCCTTTGCAGTCAAAATAACATTAGGGTGGACCATAAATGGACCAGTGGCTGATACAATGCACATGTAGTCTTGCCTCAATACAAATTACTTGCAGACGAGAAACTTAGAAACTTAGACCACCAGCTCGCAAAATTCTGGGAAATTGAAGACCTAGAAAATGCTTATAGTGATGACCAGAGAGGTTGGTCCCAGGAAGATCATAAAGCTGTGAAAATATGGAATGAGTTCATCAAGAAAGCAGATGGCCATCATGAAATGGCTATACCATTCAAATGCGACAAACCAAACTTACCTAACAACAAGGTAGCAGCTAAAAGGCGGCTGAAGTCTCTTAAGAACAAATTACTTAAAGATGACGACCTCCATACCAAATATAGTGAAGAGATGCAAAATTTGTTGCATAAGGGCTTTGCTGAGGAAGTAACCACACATGAATTGAACAGGTGTGATGGAAAGGTGTTTTACCTTGCTCACCATGCAGTGTTCCATCCAAGCAAGCCTGAAAAGCTCTGGATTGTTTCTGATTGTGCTGCAGCATACAATGACACTTCTCTAAATATAAATGTGCTACAAGGTCGCGTTGTGACAAATAGTTTAATTGGTACACTGTTACACTTCAGAGAGCGAGAAATTGTGATTATGGCAGATATACAATCATTCTTTCTAATGGTTCGTGTCACACCTGATAACACAGATGTGCTGTGATTTTTATGATGGCCGAATGGAGACCTTAGCCAAGAGCCACGAGTCTATAGAATGGCTTCCCATTTGTTTGGTTTGAAATGGTCACCCTCGTGTCCTGCTATGGCCCTGAAACAGGTTTCCCGTGATGTTAGCAGTATATATGGGGCAGATATTTCATGTTCAATTTCAGAGGGATTCTATGCAGACGATTTTTTAAAGTCTGTAGATACTGAAGCTTTTGTCATCAAATTGGCACTTGGCATGAGAGAATCATTGGCCACTGCAGGGTTCCACCAAATAAGATGGGTTAGTAATTCCCCAGAGGTATAAAACACAATACCAGTCTCAGAGTGGGCTAGACAATTGAAAGAAATTGACCTCAACAGCGATGACTTGCCTGCTGAGTCAGCCCTGGGAGTGTATTGGGATGTAGGCTCTGATGAGGTAACCTACCATATCTCAGAAAAGACACAAAGCCAGTGACAAGACAGGGGATATTGAGTCTTGTAAGCTCTGTTTATGATCCCTTTGGTTTGGCTAAACAATTCGTAGTGAAAGCAAAACTAATACTACAGCAGCTGACTGAGCTGAAACTAGGATGGGACCAGCCTATACCTACAGATTTAGCTAAGCAGTGGCAGTTATGTCTAGCTGAGCTTCCCCACTTGAGTGCATGGGTTAAAGATCCTGAGATGCTGTGTATCAAATATTGTTGATCGGGAAACTGCCAAATATGAGATTCATAACTTCTCAGATGCAGCTTTGAATGGGTTAAGTGTTGCCTCGTACTTGAGAGCAGTAGACAATCATGGAAATGTGAGCTGTAGACTTCTGTTTGGGAAATCTAAATTGACTCCCATCAGGCTTCTGACAGTGCCTCAAGACAGTCAGTGTGAATGATTCTCACAGTCACTTTAAGAGACATGAACATCCACACACAGGGACCCACTTTGGGTTCTCTACACATGAGAAACACAAACATCCACACACAGGTACACACTCTGGCATCCCTACACATGCTCACTTTGAGAAACACAAACATCCACACACAGGCACACACTCTGGCATCCCTACACATGCTTACTTTGAGAAACACAAACATCCACACACAGGCACACACTCTGGCATCCCAATACATGCTCACTTTGGCAGACACAACATTCAAACTTCCACCCACAAAAGTCCACATGCATTCACTTTTTTTTTTTTTTTTTTTAAATTTTATATTTTTTTGGAAATTTTTGTTTTTTATATTTTTTTGGTATTTTTTACTTTCTTTTTCAATGAATGACATGAAGCACATACACAACTATGTGCTCACACATGCACCCACTCAAACATACACCATACAAAAATGGAGATGCAGTTCCACTTTTGTGTCATCCGAACAGAGGTCAAGTGAGTCAGGGTCAGCAGAATGCGGATACGGTGCAGGGAGATCAAGAAGTCCATCTACTCCAGGAGACAAGGAAGCTAGTCCATAGGGTAGGCCATGAAATTTTAGCATCAGGTTTATTAGAACCAAAAACTAAATAAACACTTAAGACAAAACTAAATAAACACACAATAATTAACGGCTCATAAAGATGAAGCAGGATTAAGAATTCCACCGTTGCCAAAAAAATTTCCAGTGACCCTGAAATATTAAATTTAGGTTCCCAGTCAAATATCAAATTCACTTTTTATCTTGAAGTATTGATACCAAACATAAAAATTCACATTGATCCCAAATATTAAATCTACACTGATGCTAAAAAATTTTGATCAACACTACAATACCTGTCAAAACATCAGAAATCTACAGCTGCCAAAACAGTGATGCCAGAGTATAAAATTTGCACTGCGGTCCAAAATATTAAAATTTACATTTCTGCCATATTGAATTTCCATCTGTTCTACAAATAAACATTTCATGGCCTACCCAACTGATTGATGGACCCCGCAGTCCAACCAGAGGGCGTGCATGCATACAGATGCACAACCACAACTTACCAAACCAAGTCCCTTCAGGTCTCCAAGAGTCTCACATCCAAGTGATGGGATACATGGTGATCAGGCGAGCTGGCTCGGCGACCCCCGGCAGCTTTCCAACAATCTACTCATTGGAATTGAGGCAACAGAAACAGCTGAGCTGAAAGTGCTTCAGATGTCAAGCTCGGTATGCTAAAAAGTGTGTATTTAAGGGATTTTATTTCAGTCTAGAAAATATACTATTGTTCAAGTATCATTCACATATTGGCACTCTGATATCAATCTTCGGTCAGCAACAAAAGAATTACATTTTCTCACCTAATTTCTTAAAACTGAACCCACAAAGACAGATGTTATGTTTAATATCAATACTAAACATTAAATGTTAATTTCTGACAAGTCATTTGAATCACTAAGAAAATTAACGATAATAATATATTTGCCTGCAGTCACAATATTTTCAGAATGAAAAATAACTGTTTTGGCATTGCCATATAAGTATATGATACAAGACAGTGATGTCAAGGCACAGTAACATGACTACATGTATGAGATGTGGTTAACATTATAGATCACACATATCGAGTGCCAAGATGCAAAATAAACAAAAATCGCATCATCTGACCCACCATACAGGTACAGGTGAATTTATGTATTCATTTTTACTTTTTACATTATATCGGGAGCCATAACTGTTAATTCATGTCAAACCTGCACAGGACAGGTGGCCACCTCCACAACTTCAAGCACCCATCCAAAACTACAACCCCCTCCCTGCATTTGTCGGCAGCAATATCAGAATTATCAAAGACTAAACAATCAAACGCTACTTAAAGTTTTGTTAAGTACAAATATTAAAAGATGACTAAAAAAAACCAGTGTGTTTTTATACAGAAATTCAAGAAAAGTCCAAGTTTATGATGGCACTTTTACGTACAAAACCCCTTAAATTCTCTCAACTAAGTTTTTAAACTGGTCCCATGTCCTGTCTGTCATCAGTCTGTCATGGGGTGGGCAAATTGTCACATATTTCCAGATGTAGGATGCGCCCACTCCTGCCGTCCGTCATGACAAGGACCAAGACCACGCATGTGTTGACCACATACAGAGAAAATCTGCCTTACCAATAGTGATTGAGGGAGACCCAATATACATGTAACAATGAACACTTAACACATATACATATGGAACTTCAAAATAAAACAGCTAGTAAATTGGTGGTACTCTGACAGGAGCTGTGTTGTTGCTATGTCCCATGTTAACAAGAGGACTTTAACACATAAGCTTACTATTTAGCCCGATGTAATTCTGCTTAGAATATGAGGGACAATTAAAAAAGTCGGACTATGTAAAACAGTCCATCCTCAGCTGACACATACAAATATTTAACCCAAAATAAGAAAGTCCTAACCTGAATTACCAATTAAGTTGAGCATCATGCAGCTGCAGCTTGAGCTGTGTTAAGATGAGTAAAGATGAGCCTGGCTTAACTTTGAGCTGATAACATCTGGATATGAGTCACCCAGATTGATACTCCGTTCAGTGACATAGTTTCAGTAAGACATGCACTCTCACCAAGTCTTAAGTGGATCTGGTGTTTGGTTTTTGAAGAATGCTGCAAAAACATACATGTATGCTAGTGCATGTATTCCAATATTAACCAAGCAGCCATGTCATTTTATCAATCATTATATAATTACAAAAAAAAATGTTCAAGATCAGGAAATGTTTTGGGTAGAGATTGAGTCAGGCTATTCTTACATGCTTATAAAGAGAATACTGCATGTGGTTTGGGAGAAGTGAAAAATTTTTGGCAGCAATCTGGTGCTTCTGCAAGTGCAGGCTTTACTGCTCTATACATGTACTGTGTTGGTGCTGACCAATAGTAGACCAAAAGTTTGATACTACCATATGATATCAACCAATATGTCACTCAAGGCCAAAATTAACAACACCATAAGAAACCCCGGAGGTACTATCCTATCAATATTTCATAGTAACCATGAACCTTGGACCAACCATTGCTAAGATATAAGTCAATAATATGTCACATCTGCCGAGTCAAAAAAAAACAAACAAACTGGAATTCTACTTAAAAGACAAAAATGCTTGAATTCTAACAAAACACTTTGCATGAATATCTGTCAAAGCACTCATAATAATCGCATCATTATCTTCTTATTAAATTTGGTGACAGTCCACCTAGGGAAAATCCCTTTTCAAAAATAAAGCTTTACAATATATAGACAGATTTTCACAACACTGAAAAGCATGTAATGTATTCCTTATGTTGTAGCAGCACTTACTGAAGACACATTGCACCAAAGTTTGATATCTCATAACTTTACCACATTAAAATATCTGCGTCATTTTTACATACATGCATCACTTTTTATAATTAGTCAGATTATATTCTGATAAAATTTCAAATAATTCTGTTCAGCTGCTCTGAAGAAGTGAAAAAATGTGCTCATTGTCAGCACACACAAGGACTCACTACCAACAAAAAACCACTAAAGAAGAAAAAGAAAAATCAAACCAGTGCCATAAAAATAGAAAAAATTATTGCATCATCATCATCATTTCCTTTGCAAACCTAATAAAGGCCCACCTGGAGCACATCTGTGTGAAAAATCAAAGCAACCATGCAGCAAACAAAGTAATTTCATCCAAGGAACAGACAGATGACTGATGGAGACAGATTGCATTTAGCTTTGCTGACTGACAAGCCAGCAGAGCTAAAACTCCCAGCACCACCTGCTGAACAAATTAAGGTTTAGAGGTACCAAACAGCATTCATCTGCAATTTCAGCAATTGGCCACATGCTGTCACAGGACACTCAAAATATTTGAAGAGATTCATTCAAAAATAAACCAAAAATTTTATACAAACAGAAAACATAAATGGACTACAGTGTATTAATAATTACCTTTTGGATAGATTTGCTAGAGATGCACCCAAGGTATGTCCCCACCATGTTTGACAAATTTAAGAGCACAAGTCAAATCTGTTGACTTGACAGAATGACGGATGACGGACAGACAATGGATGTATGATGTACAACATACATCAAATGATAGCTAGACCATCCTGAAACATCAGCTAAGTGACAAGTCTACTGAAGTAAAAATGCAGGCATAAGTGCGTGTATGGACCCCGTCAGCAAGAGGACTGTGACAGTCCTGCACTCAAACTTTCTAAGCACATATACTCAAGCATTAGAATTGCCACTGGCTACTTGTAAAACCTGTAAAATGACTGGTTACAAGTAAATTAGCTACCAGTTGTGCATGGATAAGCCTGTAGAAATTTGCATTTGCTTACAAGAGACAATTTCCATGCTAACAGCCTTAATGGATAAACCAGCCAGCTTTGCAAATAAAGTAAAATTATGATGAAAAGGCTTGAGCTTTGACACATTTTCTTTGACTGTAAATAGGAAGGGAAGAATGCAAATTAACAGAGTTTCACACTAACATCAGTTAACATTGGCTCTCAGAAGGTGTTCAAGGCACCACTTTGATCATGGAATTGCCACAAAAACATAAACATAATCAACAGTTACATGTTATGATCCGCAGAGCGAATCATTATATAAACTGAACGATGTCTTAGTATATTCTATTTTGTCAATGATCAAAATTTTTTTGTACTTCGTGGGATATCAATTGTACAGTTTTGACAGAGCATTTCTTTCCAGATAAACCATGCACATGCTCTGTACTGATAAATGTATATTCTACTGTTCAACTTAGCTCAGCCATCTGCACATCACTCATTTTAGTGTGGCATGTACTTTCTTACTTTAACACAATCCTAGCGTGACTTATTAAGTGACTTCCCAGCTACTCTGAGAAACCTGCTACACCAGATGAAAATACTGGTCACCTTTAAGTTGAAAGAATATCTATTATTTAATATCTCAAAAACAGGTAGGTATTGCAGACTCATGTACATGTGGAATTTATACATTGTCAAATTGTATATCAGCACTGACATATTTCTCTTTTTATGTTTTTTTTTTTTTTGTTTCTTTTTTTTTTTTTTAGGAGGGGGAGGTGACAGGAAGAGTGGAGAGTGTACACTATGGCCATCTAAAGTTTACTTACTGAATGCTCTCAACACAATGGCCTCAGCTTTTTCAGTCATCTTGTAACATGGTGTCACAAGCTTGACCCAAAAAATGCTGTTGCTACAGGGGTGGCAGCTGCCAGAACCTGCTAAGTTTGGACCGAAAAGTGACCAGTTGTTGGTGTATTTTGGAAAGTGACTTTGAAATTTACATGGGTGCCTCAGGACTTGGAGTCAAGGTGACCAAGAAACAGAAAGTAATGCCGTAAGAGGTGAAGGCCACAAAGTTTACGACACATTCACATAGGAAAGGGAGGCAGACAGGTACAAAATTGACATTATAATTGTAATGCAGAAGTTTGCAGACAATAGTTTACCAGAAGACTCCGAGATACATGTATCATCTCACCAAGAGATATCTTGGCAAGCTGAAGGTGAGTCAACCGCCGCCCAGTATATTACTGAACTGTGTTATAAGCTAGCAGTAGATTGCAATGCTCATGCTTACAAAGAATAAAGCAAAGAGAGATGCAACCAACTGGTTGTGGGTGTATATAATCCCGATGGGAAGCTCTAAAAGAAATTAATAGAAGAGACGGCCAAAAATGGCCTAAGCCTAGAAAACGGAAAAATTTGTGTTCAGCTTCCGACATTATGAGAATTAGACAGAAAGACTTTTAGAGATTAGGCATGCCAGCACATGCCAATGGCAGTAATGAGAAACAAGCATTAACCTGAGACCACCTGGTAGTCAGCATTCCCACCAAACAGGTCACAGGAGCAGAGGTCAAGGCCAGGGACATAGGACCAGTAGCCAAAGTAACCAACCACCACATAATCAACCTCATATGTTAAGGAGCCCCTGTGGCAAATGTGGCTACACCCGACACTGTAAGGGGCGCTGCCCCTGCATAAAATCAACAGCTAGCACATAATCACTTTGCAAGCTGTTGTGGATCAGTGCACTTGATACAAGAGCCTTATGACCCAGGAACTGAAGACAACCTGGAACAATACCAATGTGATGACTTTGGAAATTTGGTGATGGAATCCATTTAGACACAGGCACAAAGTGAAATTAAACAAACGGAATGGAAAATCAATCTCTTCATAAATTACATGCTTGTAACTTTTAAAATAGACATTGGTAGCAGAATGAATACTCTACCAAAACATTTGCTAGAGAAAATCGGAAAAACCAAATGACAAGATGTTCAGCTCAAAAGCAAGACTGATTGGCTACTTCAGCACAACTCTAAGCCAGTGGGCAAGTGCATATTGTTCACAGAGCACAAAAACAACCTCAACCAGTTGAATTTCACATCATCGATGCTCAAGTCACCCCATTGCTGGGAATGCTAACATGCATGGAGCTAGTAGCCCAACTATTCCCTATAAATACAGAGAGAGTCATCACACAGTGTGCAAAACATCATAAAAGACAATCAGGATGTATTCAAGCACCAGGTTGTTTACCTGGGGAGTATGAAATCAAGTTTATATCACATGCTAAGCCTGTAATATACCCACAAAGAAGCGTACCTCATGCCCTAAAATGCAAACTGGAAAAAAAAACCTAGATAATCTGAACAGAATTAAAGAATGGGTAAATTCAATCCTCACGGTAGACACATCCAATGGAAATTTGCAGGGCTGACCAGATCCAAAGAACTTGAATAATGCCATACTACTTGAGCATTATCCTACCAAGACAGTAGAAGAAACTGAAGTGAACTTGGGAGGTGCTAGAATCTTAATTTAGTTGATTTGATGCAAGTAACACATTCTATCTGTTGAAAATTACTCTGACCAGCAGAGATTTGTTGTTCATTATTACACCATATGGCTGGTACGGATTCCTGTGTATGCCCTCTAATTGGCATATGTTCAGCCAGTGAAATTTGGCAACATGCAGATATAACCAAGTTTTCAGCAGAATACCTGGAGTGCAGGTCCTAGCAGACGTTGTGCTTATAAGTGGCAGAGACAAAAAGGAGCATGACGAATTAAGGTTGCTACAAGTCCTGCAATGGGCCAAAAAGCACAATCTCAAATTAAACCGTGACAATTGTGAGACTGGCGCACATAATACAGTTGACATACATGGGCCATATACTCGCGCAAGAAGGAATGAATTAAGATAAGCCCCCAAGAAGGAGGAGGCTAGGTACTGGGTTCCGAGAAACAAAGAATTAGCCAGATTGCTAGGGATCATCACCTATTTGGTGAAGTTCATCCCAAATGCCACCAAATAGACAAAACTATTACGACATTTAAACACAATACAATGTAAAAAAAGATGGATCTTGACCAGCCAACATGACTCAGCATTCAAACCCCTCCAAGATCACATTGACACGAAACCCCAGTACTCCAATACTACAGTCACACAGAACCTGTGACAGTATCTGTAGACACAAGTATGCAAGGCCTTGGGACATGCATATAATTCGAAATGACTGCCCAGTACGTGGCATAGATGCATTGTGAAGACTGACCAACACAGAGACTGGGTACACACAAATAGAAAAAGAGATGCGCTCAATACAATGGGGATGTGAATGCTTGCATGATTGCATATATGGCTGAAATGGTATGACTGTTGAAACGGACCATCAGCTGCAGCACTGCCCAGGATTGAAAGACTCATGCTCCAAGTGCAGAAATATAATCTGGAAGCCAAGCAAAACCTCAGCCATAGCCGACCCATTGAGCCTGGGGCACCACTCAACAACGTGGTCATAACTACCCAACAGTGACAGTGACACACATTAGATCAAACAAATACCTATCAGCAACATGAGAATGAATGGACAAAAGATTCCACATGGTAACTCTTTATAAATCACATAGCACAGGGCTGGCCAGAGACAACAGAACATGTGGCAGAGGAAATCCACCCTTATTGGACAGTACGATATGAATTAAGTGTACATTATGCATTTGAGCTCAAAGGAGAAAGACTGGTACATGGTACCTGCTCTAAAGACCACCTCTCATGAGAGACTGCATTAGTTTTCAACACTGCCCTTTCAAGACACTGGACTCTCATCATTTCTTTATTAATTAATCTGCAATTTTAGGCCACCTGCCATATGTGACCACTTTTGGCTGGTACTAGGGGTGGTCTGAAATAGCAGGTACCACTGAAGTACCATAAGCAATGAGAAAGGACATGGTAACTCAGATCCACTGGCCACGTGTGGGGAAAGTATAAAGACTTCACGTTGAGTGACACTTATTCAGTTGGCCAGACATGAATAGACAAGTAAAATTTTTAGTTCTACCCTATCTACCCACACATGACATAGTGCACAACTGACCTGTTTGCACAGAAAACAATTTGAAGCTTTTCCTTGCTATTAATTATTAATAGCCACAATTGATGGACATAATCCTCTACCTGACAGCAGACTGCTGCTGATATTGAGGCATAGGGTTGACCCATAGGGTCAAACCAGTCGTCATTCAGAATGGATATGTCAAACCTTGCATGACGTGACATAGCTAATGCGCGTCACTCTAACCTGCCAAGACGGCAGTTAGACCGATAGTCAGTTGACGCCTAGGCACTATATTTGTGATGTTGCCTCACAGCCTGTAGCAACGTTACCCCCTTGCTATATAAGCAAGCAACGTAAAAGTATGGTCAAATGTCCCCTGATGAGTTCACAGAGAACAAAACTGGTCGGGACTTCGCTGCTATAGGCATCCCTTGCAGCTGGTCTTGCCTGGTATTTTCTCATCTGAATAGACAAGTAGTTGATATGTGAGCATGATTAATGCACAAACTGCCTTTAATTTAGCCCAGCACAGGACAAAGACAAATTGTATACACTGAGATTCTGACAAAGCCATGACAGCAACTGCCCAGTGATTTATTAACTGAAGGGAAAATACTACATCATACTCGCAGACTATTACTCAATATTTGTGAAATTTAAGAAATTAAAAAACATCACAAGCAAAACTGTAATAGAATGGATGGAAGAACAATTTGTAAGACATGGAATACCTGACACTTGAACCACACATAGATAATGCTGGATGATTTTCAAGTGAAAAGTTTGAAATGTTCACAAAGGAGTGGCATTTTATAAATGACACTTCATCACCACAATATCCACAAAGCAAAGAATTTGCAGAAAGCCAAGTCAAGACGGTGCAGGACAAAAAGTTGACAGACAAAAAGGTGAAAGGAGAAAATGTTGTCTGGACAAGTTTGACAAGACAAAAAGATTCAAAGTCAAGATTGTAAAGCGTATGATCAAACAGTGTAAAATGGATAAGTCTGACATCCAATTCAGTACTTTCCGCCGAAGTTGGCGCTGCAGTCGATGCATGCGCATAGACGCGCAAACTCGCCTTGTGGGGTTCATGCTTTAGGCACCATTGTGAATAAATAGAGAGGACACCACTTTTTAATGCCTGCAAAGTTGTAAATATGTATATATATATATATATATATAGTTCGTTTTTTATTTAGCGATGGGGGGGGGGTGTAAAGATCACTGTGCAGTGTTTTGGTGTTGCAATAGAAGAGGGAAGGCGGGATGTGAATCTTTGTCGTGTCACTGGATACCAGCTCGGCAGCCTCAACGCGCCCGGCGGATCCACGCCATCTCCAGAAAAGAGAAACCCACCGATAACTGGGTTGTTTGTAGTAAGCATTTTGTAAATAAGAAACCCTCCAAAGATAGCAACAATGTAGACTTTGTACCGACATTATTCATGGGAAAGCAAGAGACTGGGGAAACGCCAAAACCATCATGCGATATTTCAAAGCGGTCATTATACTGCATTAAATGGCTTGACAATCATTGATATCGACTCTACTTTAGTGAAAAGATTGGCTGAAGAAACTTGTCAAAATTTATATACTCGTCTTAACTGCTCTTAAGCGGTCACCCTGCAGCAAACAAGTTAATCGTCTGATAATAGTGGGCCACACGTAGCTGCTACCCCACTGCGTACCAGTAAGTCACGGTAGCCGTTTCAGCCTCAAGGTGTCATAATCCCATTATCAGGTAATGACCGCTACCGCTGGCTTGGGCCCCATGGGGTGTGAAATACACAAACGTGCGCTCTGTGTCTGGACAGTCCTACTGGCATTAACTGTTACGCTTTCCTTGTCATTTTACTGCTTTCCCGTTATTCTGATAGAAATTAAATTTTCATATTTGGGCAAAGGACCGTTTTGGTACTGAGTAGATATAATTTATAAACAAAGAAATAATCCACGAGTAAATCTGCCTCAATCATGTGCACTTTTTAAGCAAAAGTTGTGCTGCTGAGTCTCGCCTTGGCAAGGTGACTGCCGTCTTGCAAGTGTCAATAAAGTGACGAAACAAAATTAATATTCTGGTTATGATCACAAATATAATGTAACTATTTTGATACATATTAAACAACAGTAACAAGTTCCATCTACAAAGCAGAACCATGCTAAGACCCGAGTAGAAAAAAGACGCAACTGACCAGGAGACACAAAACTTTTTTCACTTTGCCGGCTCTGAATACCGCATCTGCCCTGTCTAACACCCTTCGCGTAGGTAAATTTTCAATGTCTTTTGCTTTCACATTTATCAATTCTCCATTGGTTAGATAATCTGTTACAAATCCAAGGCTGAGTTTTGGTATAACGGCAAGTGTGTCAGTCCATTGGTCGCCACACCCATTCCATATGTCTGCAAAGTTGATACATTCATTACCGGCAGCTTGATCTGATGTTCCTTTTTTGCGTTAGTTGCACACAAAATCCTGTGAACGAGGCTTGCTTTTTTCCCATTCTTCTTTCTCCCAAGATTTTGTAATATTTCCTTCAGTTCTGTGTTTGTTTTTTTTGGCGAGATTGCCCTCTGTATACATGTTCTCAGCCATAGGAAATACACTGTGAGTGAATGGACTCGCGTACCTGACCCCCGCAAAAGCAATTTTGGCCGCGAGAGGTCTCTGAATATCATTTGGAAACGCAGCGCCGCGTGGTGGCGGCAAGGACTGAATTAGCAATGTTAGGGTGGTGCAACATGCCTCATGACAAACTTGGCAGTACAATTTAAGTGCTAATGAGACACGTACAGTACAAAAACCACTGTACCAACCACACAAATACAGCTCATGCCTAAACCAATAACTGTCAGTCTGTATGATGCATTGTGGACAAACAGAGCAAACAAAAACAGGCTTATGACAAAACAGCTGTAAAAACATTATGTATCAAAAGTTGAATGAGGGTGAGTGGGCTGGTATGCCTACCTAGAGATGCAGGATGGCAACCAGTGACAGTAATTGCCAAAAGTGGACAGTGGAGACCCTATTGACATTGACATTGCATGTTTCAATAGTTATCAACTAATCTTCTCTTATATATTGTACACTAATGTCATCTACTGTTAACAAAGAAAAGTGTTCTTAACACAGTGGTCTCAATGTTGTTAGTCAACTTGTAACAGCCACTGTTGCACAACAGCAGACCACATTCAAGAGAAACCATGCAGCCATACATGATATCTTGAGTCTTTTGGTGCTTAAGTACTCTACCACAACAAGTTTCAATTCAATGGTGATTTTATTTATTGGTTAGCAAGTACGTGGCACAGCCATGCGTTGACCAGGGCATCTTTTGGTAATTAAGCTAATGACAAGGCAAGGAGGCAAAGAATGAGGCGAATTGTGCAACGCATTTCGAATCCAATGATTCTCATCAGGCACTGAAGGATCTCGTTAAGACAGTCACTCTTATAGTGAGGCGTAACAATCTGTTGTTACGTTACGTTTACGTTAGGCAGAGGTCTGCTCATGTGTAATGAAGATTCGAAGCCAAATTCCAGTCTGGTAACTACGTAACTCACTTTCCAAACAGAAATTTGAAATTGTCTGTATACCAGAAATGATAATTAAACAGCCTGTTATGGGTCAACTGGTGCTGTTTGACGGTTGTTTTTACCAGGTGAAAAAAGAATTTTGCACCCAATGCCCTATCACAGGGACACGCTGAGAGAAATGGAATTTCTCTATCTGCATACAAGGGTAAAAGATATTTGAGATCTCTTTATAATTATTGTACACTAATGTGTCAATAAAAGGTTCTTGGGATCTTATGTTGATTGTTTCGTGACTGAGGAGAATCATCTCCTCTCATCCCCACTGAAACCTCAGCTTTGGTCTCAAGTTACTGATATTTCTCACTTGGTTTTGGACTTTTGGGAAAACACAAATTCTGCAATTTGCACTTGTTCAATTTGACGATAACAACAATTAAAACTGTACACCTCTCTGTACAACAAACCCACAGATACACATTATAAAATACAGGTAAAGCTGTGTCTGCATTTCAGATCTTCACACCCAAAACGGTGTATGTAAAACAACAGGACCTTTTGCAAAACTCATAACTGTAATAAGAATCTGCACAAGAAACTAAGACTTAGAAAATTTCATTTACATGTAAGAACTCCAATAATACATGCTGTGAGATGATATCCCTCCAAGTTAATAAAAAAATGTTACTCTAGTTGGGCATGTACATGTACCTCTGCAAGACAGAGCCACAAAAACATAAGAGAATGAACTACAACAATTAAAAAAAAAACTGTTCTTGATCCCTAAGTATCACCTAACAATGCACACATTAAACAAAACAGTATAAGACAAGTAAGCCACATGTGTTTGAAGCTTTCAGAAGGTCCCATTCTGAAAGACTAAGTTATTTTTGGCTTTACAGCTGACCAACCAACCTTAAGGATCTACTAGTGGAATCATCCATTAGTTATCCGTCCATATACTCAACAGATACCCACCACAGGGTAAAAGAAACAAATCCATGCACAACCAAATATTGTGAAGACTCTCCCACAACAGACACATCAGGTCTTGCTAAAAACAAAAACAAACAAACAAACAAACAAAAAATACACACCCAACATAACCTCCAGTGGCACAAGAAACTAAGAAATCAAAAATGTCACTGACATGAAAAATTTCCAATAATATATGCGATGACATGCTATCCCTTGAAGTCAGCAAAGAAAATTTTACTTAAGTTGGGCATGTATCTCTGCAAGACAGAGCCACACAAACATAAGAGAATGAAACACAACAAAGCAAACTGTTAATGATCCCAAGGTATCACCCAACAATACACACATCAAAGAAAACAATAAAAGACAAGTGAAACACATGCATTTGAAGTTTTGATAAGGTCCCATTTCAAAAGATTAAGTTTATTTTGGCTTACAACTGACCAGCCAACCTTAACGATCTACTGGTACAATCATCCATAAGTTATCCCTCCATATATTCAACAAGGTAACAGAAACAAATCCATACAATACCAGATATTGTAAATACTCTCCAAGAACAGACACATCATGTGTAGCTAAAACCAAAAACAATCAAACAAACAAAAAAAGTACACACAGCCAATATACCAACCAGCAGCACAAGAAACTAAGATGTCAAAAATGTCATTTACATACATGTAAGATTTCCAACAACATATGCTGCGAGATGCAATCCCTCTAAGTCAGTAAAGAAAATGTTACTTTCATTGGGCATGTACCTCTGCAGGACAAGAGCCATAAAAAACATACAGAATGAACAACAACAAAGCAATCTGTTCTTAATCCCAAGGTATCACCCAACAATAACACATTAAAGAAAACAATAAAAGACAAGTGAGACACATGCATTTGAAGCTTTCATAAGGTCCCATTTTGAAAGACTAAGTTTATTTTGGCTCTCAACTGACCAACCAACATCAAGGATTTACTGGTGGACTCCTGCATTAGCTATCCCTCGATACTCAACAGATACCCATCACAGGGTAACAGAAACAAATCCATGCACTACCAAATATTGTGAAGACTCTCCCACAACAGACACATCAGGTATTGCTAAAAGCAAAAACAAACAAACAAACAAAAAAATACACACCCAACATAACCTCCAGTGGCACAAGAAACTAAGAAATCAAAAATGTCACTGACATGAAAGATTTCCAATAATATATGCTATGACATGCTATCCCTTGAAGTCAGCAAAGAAAATTTTACTTTAGTTGGGCATGTATCTCTGCAAGACAGAGCCACAAAAACATAAGAGAATGAAACACAACAAAGCAAACTGTTAATGATCCCAAGGTATCACCCAACAATACACACATCAAAGAAAACAATAAAAGACAAGTGAGACATATGCATTTGAAGTTTTAATAAGGTCCCATTTTAAAAGATTAAGTTTATTTTGGCTTACAACTGACCAGCCAACCTTAACGATCTACTGGTACAATCATCCATAAGTTATCCCTCCGTATACTCAACAGGGTAACAGAAACAAATCCATACAATACCAGATATTGTAAATACTCTCCAAAAACAGACACATCATGTGTAGCTAAAACCAAAAACAATCAAACAAACAAAAAAAGTACACACAGCCAATATACCAACCAGCAGCACAAGAAACTAAGATGTCAAAAATGTCATTTACATACATGTAAGATTTCCAACAACATATGCTGCGAGATGCAATCCCTCCAAGTCAGTAAAGAAAATGCTACTTTCGTTGGGCATGTACCTCTGCAAGACAAGAGCCATAAAAAACATACAGAATGAACAACAACAAAGCAATCTGTTCTTAATCCCAAGGTATCACCCAACAATAACACATTAAAGAAAACAATAAAAGACAAGTGAGACACATGCATTTGAAGCTTTCATAAGGTCCCATTTTGAAAGACTAAGTTTATTTTGGCTCTCAACTGACCAACCAACATCAAGGATTTACTGGTGGACTCCTGCATTAGCTATACCTCCATACTAAACAGATACCCATCATAGGGTAACAGAAACAAATCCATGCAATACCAAATGCCAGATGTTGTGGACAGTCCCAAAACAGACACATAAGGTGTTGCTTAAAACAAAAACAAAAACAAACAAAACAAAAAGGACACACAGACAGCATACCACCCCGATGGCACAAGAAACTGAGACTTCAAAAATGTCACTTACATGTAAGATATTTTGCCAGGCAACATCATGCATATGGGACTACAACTCAAGTTTGGGATCCTACATGCCCACCCTAACTTTGTGATTGAATGGTAGATCTCAATGCATGTGGCCATGTGTAACCAGCAGTTATGTTGCAGCTTTTGAGTACATGAACCCATTTTTGGCAACCTGTTTGCAAAGTCCAAAGTCCATTGTTGCAAAGTACGATGCTTTCTTGCGGATAGCCACCAGAGCCCTCTGGCGGCAGTTCTGCCAATAAAGAAGTTATGGGATTTGCGTACTGTAATCCTAGACTGCAGTGTGCAAATGGAGTGTTTTGTCCCAGTGTATACGACAAAGATCCCCATTTGGCACCTCTTGCTGCAGCAACCCTTTGAATGACAAGAGATTTATCCTTAGGTATCTCCCAGTCTAACAAAGGAACCTGCAGCTCCCAGCTTAAAGACCAGAAAAGTCACAAAAACTCTTCTGGCCTTTGCAGGTAAGTGTTGGTCTTGACATTTCCATGATTATTGTATCTATCTCCACTTTAAAGGTCTCTGTAAAGTGATAGAGATCTTAGAGTACAAGGTCATCAAATTTTCTTTTGTCCTTAGGGGTAGGTCTCACAGAATGGATGAAGGGCAAATGAATGCACAAAGTGACCAGGAGAAGGAAATACACAGCATAAGCTATCTCTCCATACTCAGTATTCCACTTTTGAACATTATTTTTTCTAATGTTTCATGTTCCATGTTGAAACTGTTAATTGCTCTGAATTGTGCATTGGAGTTCCAATTGTCCACCATGAATTAACTTGTACAGTTTTGTAGTTCATTATTTGTATTTGTATTTTTAAGCAGATCAGGCAAATTCCTTACAGGTCCCCATGATCTTGATTTGTTAAATGGAAGTGCAACTTAGGTTTCATGGGCAAACAGGACCTTTTGTAAATAATATGGTATATTTGAGTAACCATAGAGGTAAGGAAAAGTTTTACCTGTAAGCCCTAGAAAGTGAAATTTAGGTTTTAGCAGTAAAATGTGCTTTGCACCACCTTGGCTGGACAACATACACTAACTTGTACCTGTAACTTGAGCATAATGTGGAATGCAATTGGGAGATGCCACACCCAAGGCTTGGCTTTTACTGGTGCTGTCACCAGTGGTGACTTGAGCACAATGCAGTTGCAGATGCCACACCCAAGCCTTGGCCTTGACTGGTGCTGCCACCAGTGGTGACTTCAGTAAATAATTTTGTAAACATACATGTACATGAGACAAGGATCGCCATTTGGCATCCTGTTGCTACTGCTACCCTTTGGATGACAATAGGTTTGTCCCCCCCAGGCAACCCTCAGTCTAACAATGGAACCTGCAACCTCCAGTTTTAAGACCAGAAAAGTTACAAAAATAGAAAAAACTCCTCATCTTTGCAGAGCACCTAGCCCACCACACAGCTGCTGTACGTAACAAAGACTGGTTTACATACATCTCAACTTTATGGAGCTGTGTTATCACTGATGCATATAGGTCAAAAAAGAAAAAAAAAGATTATCTGTCCACCAGTTAGACATGCAGGCACACAAAAATGGTGCATGTTGTTAGGCTTGTACAGCTAACAAGGGACCACATCCACCTACAATACATGTGTATGTGCAATCAGTCGGTTTACAAGCACATACTCACGATATATACTTGGTTTTGTACATACATGTATTCAACTAAATATATACATGCATATATATATATATATATATATATATGACGTATACATTAGCCCTTACTTACAGTTCTTGCATTTACAAGCAAGTAAGCTTCCTATGCTACTTCAGTACTATTCCATGTTCTTAAATTCTTCTAAAATAATTCATGTGGGTTGTCTTGTTCATATACTAAACTTAGACAAGGAGCTGCTATCAAAGATACACATCTTGGTATAATCCAGACTGGTATAGCCTTCTTCAAAAATTTCATGTTAAACGTGTTTTTATACCATTAAAAACAAAAATTTAATTAAAAAAATCTGTATCTGTGTATTATTATTGTTGTTGTTGTTGTTGTTTTTATTATTATTATTATTATTATTATTATTATTATTATTATTATTATTATTATTATTACTTTCAAGGTAGGCAATGACAGCAATGGACACAGGGAGTATGGAACTTAGCTGACAGGTTTTGGGTACTGATGATGGTATGGAAGTGTCGCAGGAAATTTGACTTTTTGAGACAAATTTATACATATTCAACAGACATACCTATGTGTAAATATACCGACTCATGTATTATTAAATCTCCATTAAGTTAAGTAAGACTCAAAGTTCAAAAGCTGACAACATGTATAAAGCTGGAAGTTTGCAATGTTAAGTGTGTATTATATACTAGATGTGCTGATAACTTTATATGATTTTTGTACATGTACATGAGTCTGCAGTAGTTCATGATAATACATTGAATGAACAAAGCGACAGAGAGATACAAATCCCTGTTGATCTAGCTGACAATATGTCAAAAGTCACAATGACACGTGGACAAACAACAGAAGGATACGTATGACAGATTGCTACCCATCCACTAGCTCAGCTGACTGAGGAGTCAACTGAGCTTAAAATGTAAAATAGGTCAGACAGGGACAGGTTAGCTTATGGAGAGTAAAGAGTTCAGACTGCGGAATAGGGTAATGACTACTAGGAAGTGGTTCTGGACAAAAAGACACAAATACAATAATACTGCAATGGACCAAGATTGCTACCCATCCACTAGCTCAGCTGACTGAAGAGTCAACTGAGCTTAAAATGTCAAATAATACTGTAATGAACCAATGACTATCAGAATATTAGATGTCATTGATCTTTGGTCAAGGCAAGCAACAGTTATTTCATTGCACAAGCACTTATTCATAATGACCAGTACACAAACTTAATACATGCAAAAATAACAGTGATTCAAGCCATCCTATAAACTCAGCTACATGTATCCTATAAGATCAGCTACACATCACTGTACTTAGCCCACCTCAACCAGGCTCTCTGCTGAGTAAATTCATGTGAAAAACAAGCACATTCAAGAACCAACCATTAGATATATGTCACAGGGGAGCAAGGGAGTGAGGCGGACAATGCATTTTTAAAAAAATGTATGTCCTGACATTGGTGAAAAAATTTCCATTTGACTCCTGTATTCACCTAAAAGTATATTTTCCAGGATTATCAATATTTACTTTGCATATAGAATATCAATATTCTGGCGAGCTTAAACATAGATTACACCCACATATCCTTTTCTTCTTTCACATTATGCATATATTGATACATATATATGCTATTGTACTGCATGTTTTTAAGTTCATTGTTTATATTCAAACCTGTGTGTTCACTTTCAATTGCATCCAAAACATTACAAACTAGAAAAGATGATGCGCTGCATAGCAAATCAGTGTGTGTCTTCAAAGCTTATTGGTATGACAATGTACAATTGGTATTTCAGTACATGTACTACAGTGTATTATCGGCACAACAATGTACAATGGGTACTTCAAGTACAACAGTGCATGATCTGTATGACAATGTTACGACTGTACAATGGGCACTTCAGTACTCAGTGTACGATCTGTACAATGTTATGACAGTGTACAATGGGTACTTCAGTACTACAGTGTATGGCACTATTATGTTTTTGATGACAGCGTCAACCTTCAGACTTCAGACTGGTGTGCATATTTTTGAAGATATTCAAGATTTGAAATTTCAAATGCCCTTAATCTGCATTATTTAAATTTGTGCAGCCGTCATTATCAATTCATCAGATGTGTACTGTCCATAACATTGGAGAAAAGTGTCAGACAAATTAACTGGTAAAGAGGAAAGAAATAAATAAAGAACTTTAGGAAAACCAGAAAAGTGTGTGTTGACACACACTTTAAATAGTAGGACAATTCAGCAAACTCAGGATTAACAATTGCACAGTGATCCAAAGGATCTATGTCCCCCGCCACAATATTTTGGAAAAGTTGTTGCACTTGTTGAAAGCATGCACCAACTAGGATGCACAAAAATTAATATTTTTTGGGGCCCTGTGACCTTGAAAATATGTCAAGGTCAAAAACAATACACGGCGCACATGCACTTGGTATGATGCATCTCTGGTATAAATTTATTTATTCTATATCTAAGGGTTCTAGATATATGCTGCCAGACACATGAAAATTAATATGTTCTTGGGCCCTGTGACTTTTAAAATAGGTCAAGGTCTCATAAACAATACACAATGCACATGCCCGTGATATGATGTATCTCTGGTATAAATTTCATTATTCTATCTCTTAGGGTTCTAGAGATACGCTCCCCAACGGACAGGCCCCCTATCCTCACTACCTCTCTGTCTCCCTATGCCACCTTTGGTGGAGGGGGACAAAAAGGAAAAGAAGTCTTTAACATATTAGAGAACTGAGGCGTTATCCTGCCTAATTGTTCAGGGATAAAGGTGACAGCTCTGAATAAAGCCTCCAAATCAAAATACAGGCCAAAATGTACCACAAAGAGACCATAAGAATGTCAACTATTTAATTTGTGACTACAAGGTACACCTACCAATATTACACTCTTTGTGTGGAATGCCAGTTCAGAAACAGGCTTCTAAGTATGCCACAAGGCTAGGAGATTAAAAAAGTCCTATAATTGCAGTTCAGAAGAGCAGAAATTTCAAAGGATATTTTGGGACAGTCTATACTTAAGGTATTTTGCGCATACGCACAAAAGTATTTATGCAACACCACACTTGGTAAATTAAAAATTTCAACCAACTCTGAATATGAACCTACCAGTCAAACCAACTACACAACCTCATAGACACATGACAAGGCAGAGAGTTTAACCACAAACTTCCAAAGATATGGAAGTTACAGACAGAGCAGAAGACTGAGATCAATTGTAGGAATATCAAAGCCAAAAGAAACAGACAGGAAACTTCACGACAATTACTAGCAATATACAAGGTCAATGGATTTTGCAATGATGTTCATGCTAATGACTAGGATGAACAAACCCACAACACAGCATTAGCTCAGCAGTATAATGTTCGAGAAAAAAATACCTCATACTTATGGGACCACAATATCAGTTCAACAGTGCTGGATACAACTTGTCCTGACACAGCAGACCAGGCAGTAATAATAGCCATAGCAAACAGTTAAAAGTCATTAGCAGTTTACATGAATATACCATATCTGTGGACAGACAGTGTCTGCCTTTAATGCATTATTTATGGACATGATAGCCTGGGTGCATTTACGGGGCGATTGAAAAACAGCATTTGCTGAATCAGATTCCCAGAATAAATATATTCTATAATTATAATAATAATAATAATGATAATGATAATTATTATTATTAATAATAATATAATAATAATAATAATAATGATAATGATAATGATAATGATAATGATAATGATAATTATTATTATTATTAACTTATCTGTGGCCACATAACACCAAAATAGCTGTTAATGCCTCATTTGTAGGCACAAAAGAGCACATGTTAATATCTCCTTTGTGGACTTGATGAAGAGAGTAACTGTTGCAAACTTATCTCTGGATAGAAGAGAAATAGTATTGATGTTAATATCGAATACCTTATCTGTGGACCAGAAAAACCTAGCAGCTATTAATACCATATTTGTGAACTAGGACAAACAAGATAACTTGTAATATTTAATACCTTCATGCCTTCTTTAAGTACAAAGACAGCAGTTGTAGTACTGGCAATAAGACTTGTACAACCTTTAAGCATGCTGAAACCATTATATGCCACATTCAACTTTGTACCAAGTGCATCACTGCTCTCATTTCAATCATCCACAGAACTTTGGCTTATGAGAATTATAAAAGCAGTCACCGAAAACATAAACCCCAACTGCTCCATGCTGCATGCTACCATCAATGAGTACAACTATCAAGTTTCTGGACTTGGTAAATTGAAAATATTTCAACCAACTTTGAATGTGACCCTGTTAGTCCAACCAACTATACACAACTTTATGAACACATACCAAAAGCAAGAAAGTTTAACAAAAACCATAAACTTCCTAAGATATGACCTTTGCAGAGAAAGCAGACTAGAAGACCAAAGACCAATGTTAAGGCCAAAAGAAATAGACAGTGTCCACACATGTGCTGATATGTGTTTATCAAACAATGAAACAAAGCCATCAATTGAGAACATTGTATTACACTGAAGTTTAACCATATAGTCTGGGAGCTTAATGAAGCAAACTGCATTGGTATAGACTTTTGATTTGGGTGTGTCCAGTGCCACTGAGACATTTCAAGGAACTTTCAGACGATTACACTGGATTTTGCAATGATTTTCTTCTTAATGAGGAGGATGAACAAACTCACACTTTGATTAGCTCAATATTATAACACTTGAGAGACAAATACCTCACACTTAAAGGGACCACAATATCAGTTTAACAATGCCAGACAAGACTTGCTCTGAAACAGCAGACCAGGCAGTATAATAGCCATTGTGAATGATTACAAGTCATTAGCAGTTTATATAAATGTACCATGTCTGTCGACACGAGAGAGTCCACTTTTAATGCATTATTTATGGACAGGAGAGTGTGGGTGTATATATACTTTATCTGTGGACACAACAAAATAGCTGTTAATGCCTTACTTGGACACATAATAATAGGAGGGGTCACATGAGCTGGTAGCCAGAGCAGGACTGTACGACCTCTTCGTAATTTCCAAATTTTGCACTGCAAAGAGAGTTTTAAAGCACTGATATGCAAGGGCTTACATTGCCTTATACACAGATGAATATACATTGGCAATCTGTTGAAACAAAACAAGATGTCTTTTTGGAAAGTAACTTGTGGGAGCTTCAGAGTGGCAGTCGCCATAAGATTTAAAATGGAAACTAATCAGCAGGAGGGTACAAGTAGCCCGGTCTGTGAAAGTACCCAGTATTTCAAACGCAAATCACCGTCGCAGATACAAGGAGACATTTGAGGATAGAGCAAAAAAATGGATGGATCAAAGAGACAAGAATAAGGATCATAGTGATTGTGAAATTGCCGAAATGGAGATGGGAATAAATTCAGTACAAACAAATGACAAGGCAGCTATCAGAAGGCAGCTATCAGTGGCAAGCAAACTAACACTGTGGGTATGTACTTGATAGCCCAGGGCACAATGAACATGAACATACCTTAGACCGGACATGTGAACATCAAAACTTTTTGAGTTCAATGAATTCCACAATGAGGGTAGATAAACCTCATTTGACTTATCTGGTGACTGATCATGAAAATAATGGAGAGAATGATTTAAGTACATACAATCATGTTGACAAAGAGACCATATACATAGAACCCATACACAGGCAAAAACAAGACAATTAAGATCCTGATAGATCGAGTCAATGCACAGACATCACCACTATACGAGGCACTTACAGCTCTCACTCAGTGGTACCTGGTAGCTAGTTCATCTGATAAGCAAGCTGACATGGATTTATCTTGAAACCAAAAGCGGGGACTTGCCTTAGCTGTAAAGAACATGTCAGCTATTTAATGAAGTGCATGGAATGTAATGATGTTCAGTGCACACACTGCAATGAGCAGATCAGATCAAAACACGGAAGCAGGCGTAAGACTGACTGCAGATGAATGGAGGGTCACAGACACTGGACTATATGGGGGCCACAAGAATTATTATTCATAAATAGATACCACGAATGGACCATAATTATTGTGATCCCAGTTTTGGCAAATAATTCAAAACACTATTGTGTATTTTTCGACGATATTTATCTAACGTGCCTGGATGATGAAATCCACCATAAAACAATGGAGGAAAAGCTCAGCCAACTTGAAAACGCAGGACTTTGATTGAAAAAAGTCAAATGCTCATTTATGCAAGATGAAGTGGAATTCTTGGGTCATAGATTAGACAAAGATGGACTCCATCCCTTGCCAAGTAAAGTTAAAGCTTATATCCAAGAAGCCCCTGAACCCCAAAACGTGCGCCAGTTGAAATCATACTTGGGACTGATTAATTTCTACAGCAAATTTATGCCTAATGTGTCAACCACTTTGTCGCCACTATAAAAATAGTTAAAGCTCGACGTAAAGTGGCATTGGAATCATGAGCAAAGAGACAGCTTTCAAAAAAAGCAAAACCTTGATCGTCGACTTGCTAGTTCACTATGATTTGAACAAACCGCTAATCCTCGCCTCAGACAAGTTGCCCTATGGGATAGCGGCGATGCTCAATCATAAAATGCCTGACGGATCAGAGAAACCTACTGCATTTGTGTCCAGATTGCTGTCGAAAGCAGAACAGAATTACTCCCAACTTGATCGCGAAGGACTTGCCATAATGTTTGGCCTTAAATGGCTTCATAAAATGTTATATGGGAGACGGTTCACTTAGTCACAGACTGTAAGCCACTAATGACACTTTTCAATGAAATGAAAGAGGTGCACCAGATGGCGTCACCTACAATTCCAAGATGAGCTGTTATTCTCAGAGCGTATGAGTACAACATTAAGTATCTTCCTTAATGGAGCATGCTGACGCTCTTAGCAGATTACCATTACCAGAAACACCATGTTATGAATCAGCGGACAGAGTGTTGCTACTCAAGGAAGTTGACGCTTTTCCGCTCACAGCGGACCAGATCAAATAACAGACCGATAAAGACACCATATTGTCATGCGCCAGACAAAGAGTATTGCATGGCTGGCCTTAAGCCAACGACGACCCTGAGATTGAACTGCACCAAGGACATCCAGGTCTAGCATAGAGTTACGTATGGTGGGCTGGTATACATATAAAGACATTGAGACAGTAGTGAAAGAATGCAGCGTTTGCCAGGAACATCGTAAATCTCCCACAGTGGCACCTTTGCACCCATGGGAATACCCAGATAAACCATGGGCTAGGCTACATGTTGATTATGCTGGCCCGTTCTTTGGCAAAATGATACTTGTGATTGTTGATGTGCACTCAAAGTGGATCAAGTGCCATATTGGAACATCGTCAACTTCGGAGGTAACAATTGAAATCCTCAGAAAAACATGGCCATACATGGTCTGTGTGACATGATCGTAACTGATAATGCTACATGTTTTTTCAGCAGCAAATTTGAGACCTTTTGCACAATGAATGGCATTGTGCACGCGACATCTGCCCCTTACCACCCATCATCGAATGGACTAGCAGAACATGCTGTTCAGACCATAAAAGATGGCATTAAGAAAATAACTGGAGGTACTCTGGAAACTAAACTCAGCAAGTTCCTGTTTAGTTATAACACCTCAGTCAACTACAGGACTCTCACCATCTGAATTATTAATGGGCCGTCGCCTCAAATCTTGCTTGGATCTGCTACACCCAAACCTCCACAGCAAAGTTAAGAAAAAACAAGACAAAATGCAAAAAGCCCATTACAGACATGCAAAAAGTCACAATTTTGACATTGGCCATACTGTTTTTGCAAAGAATTTTGGCACAGGGCCAAATTGTTTGCCCAGAGTAATTCAAGATGTTACTGGTCCAGTTTCGTATGCTGAGAGAGTGCATGACAACAAAGTTGTGAGGCGCCATGTAGACCAGCTGCGATCACGTTTTGTGAACAAGCCTAATGAGGGAATTCCTTCCATCATGCCAGAGTCTGAAGATGATGTGTCCATCAATCCAGGTTATTCGGACATTGACCATTCAGTAAAAATGGATGAGAACAGTAAGGATGTGCAAACACCTAATTCCCCTCAGCCTAGTATGGCTAATGTTGATAATAGTGAATTACGTTGTGAACTTGCTGCTTATAACAGTAATGTTCCCACGGGCGAGGATACCAGGCCTATCTGGGAACTTTGGATGAAAAACTACAGCAGCACATAAAAGTGAACAGTGATTCACGTACCAGGCCAAGTTCTGGAACCTCTGGCCTGTAGCTAGCTATTAAATTAGAATAATTTAAGCTCATACAGCATAGTCAGTTAGGTGTTAGGAACCATTTTGACACATTCACATTTATTAAATGTTTGTTATTAGTTTTTCTCATTGCATGCTCAGGAACATTTTCCATAATAATATTACATGAACATTATGAAGCATAATACAAGCCATTTGGCTTTCCGTTGCTATGAAATCTTAGAACAATGATCTAATAGACATTGGAACTACTTGTTTGGAACTCTGCGTCCTTAAGACACTGGTGCTATACAGCAAAGTTAAATTTTGGCTAAGTAAGTCAAATTTAAAGGGGAGGTGGTGGATGTAATGATCCAGTAGTTGATCAGGTTGTTACTCCTGGCCTCTTTGTGTGTAATGGAGACACAACATTAAAGCAGTCATAGAAGACATCGGATCTTAATTGTGTCATCCTTCAGACCTCATTAGAGAAAACCCACAGCTACTTCAGTCATAACTTCAGTGGTCCCCCTCTTGAACTTGAAAGGCCCCCTTGATGAGAAGCCATTTCTCAGTGCAGCAAATGCAGCCTTTGCATTATATTGTCTCCCTCATGAGAGGCCACCCTCCTATAAGGCCACATTTCTGGTGCATTTGGGGTACGTGGCATGGCCTTATTCAGGACCACTGTATCATCAGCAGTGAAATGAAGAGTTGACCTAAGTGACTTTAACCTCCTGATGTGAGGTGGCCTCATGACCCCAGCTGGCAAAAAAAGTTTTTATGACCCAGAGACGACAATGATGCTGTGGACGACAATGACCACACAATCCCTGTGTTTTTTGTTTTAAAGAAAAGGCATGACAAAAATGAAGTATATATGTTCATTTTATGTGTGCAATTAATATGCACCTTGATTTTCACACAGTACATATGCTGCCCAGCCCCAGATTGGAATGGTTGGTAAATGAGCCTATAATGCAACACCTGTGACATATATGCCCTGTACGCACGTCACTGTCTGGCATCCAGAGTCACCAGTTATTGAAATGCTGCCTCATGATATAACAGTAAATACATAAACAAGAGGGATGTGTCGGGAACAGCTCATCCTCAGTTGACTTACAGACATTCAATCCAAAACAAGCCCCATGCAGGCTGGCCTGAGTTGAGTTGAGATGATTTGAGGAAACAATTTTAGAAAAACTTACATAAACATACATGTGCTCTTCATTATGTTCAAAATCAACAAATGAATTTAGTTACCCATGCGCATGTTTTCACATGTCCCTACAATAGTTGGATATGTTAAGCTTTCTAGCATTCAAGTCTTACTGTTTTATTAAAGGTTAAAGATGAAATGGATTCTTGCCGGCAGGGGAATAAATTATTCATTACGTGGGTGATCTAATAATGGTAACAGCTGTAAAGGTTGCAGCACTTAATTTCTGAACCTACAATTAAACAAGATACACTGTACTCATTCATTATGACTGGTGACTCCGCTGTTCACATTTTCACAGCCTCTTACTGCAGTGAACAGCCAGGCTGTGGAGAGCCCGGTCGCCCTCCAGCAGCCTGGGATGCCGTGGACACTCCTCTTCCCGACCTTGCATCTGTTCTCCCCACAGATGGAGGCACATCTGTTTGGATTTCACCACCCGGCCGATGCCTGCCTGATGGTGGAATCCCCACAGATCTCCTCTCATCCATGGAAAAAACAGATGCAAGAGGCGGCACCCGAAGACGAGTACCCAAGACAGGACGTGCAGGAAAACATCTGCCTGGACTGGTAACCCCAGAGGGATTACCACTGGAGGGAGATGGTACACGTCTACGTCGACTGGTAACCCACGAGGGATTACCAGTTGACGGAGACTGTGCACATCTCCCTCCATTGGTAACCTCCGAGGGGTTACCATTCAAGGGAGATGGTGCACGTCTACGTCGACTGGTAACCCACGAAGGGTTATCAGTTGACGGAGACTGTGCACATCTCCCTTGATTGGTAACCTCCAAGGGGTCATCAGTAGAGGCAGATGGTGCACGTCTCCGTCGCATGGTAACCCACGAGGGATTATCATACGAGGGAGACGGTGCACGTCTCCGTCGATTGGTAACCCACGCAGGGTTATCAATCAAAGGAGACACAGGAGATCGTGAGCATTCACGTTCACCATCACTTCGGTCCTCTGAGGGTTGCCGCTGGGACGAACCAACAGAAGACCGGGAAGATGGTGAGCACAAACGTTCACGATCACCCCGGAAGGACCGATCATGGTCACTCTGCTCTGATGAAGATTGAGAGCCTGGTGAGGAGAACAGGAGTGACCGTGAAGACAGAGGCGTGACCACTGTCAAGTCAGAACTGGACGATGACGACGGAGACCCCAAGGGAGATCGTGAGCGTTCACGCCCACCATCTCGACCCTGCTCATCCGAGGAAGAGCGGGGAGATGATGAGCGAGAGCGCTCCCGATCACCCCTGCGGGACAGGTCACGGTACTCCTGTTCATTGGGAACTGATGTTGAAGAGACTGTAGATGCAGTGCTTGCTCCTGCCACAGCAGCCTGCAAGGCTGCAAGCTGGGGGGGTGTTGCTACAGCAGCCTGCAAGGCTGCAGGCTGGGGGGGTGTTGCTACAGCAGCCTGCAAGGCTGCAGGCTCGGGGGGTGTTGCTACAGCAGCCTGTAAGGCTGCAGGCTGGGGGGGTGTTGCTGCAGCAGCCTGTAAGGCTGCAGGCTGAGGGGGTGTTGCTACAGCAGCCTGTAAGGCTACAGGCTGTGGGGCAGGGGGTTGCTGACGAGGGTCACGCTTATGCCACTCTGGGATATCCCCACGACAACTACGGTAGCGATCCTCTGCATGAGACCTAACACAATAAGGTCGTGGTCGTACTTGTCTGCGTCGAGGTCGTGTCTGGTTAGCAGGTGGGGGTAGAGTTTCTTCACTTGGGGGCTTTGGAGGTGGACCTACCTGTACCTGATACCGAGCTGGCATCTGATGCCCATTCCTCTCAACTGCAACTCTTACCTCATCGTAAATTGTTGGAAACGCCTGGTAGAACACAGCTACCAGGTCCTGCAGGTTGTCCTCAGCAACTCGCCTGCTCATCTTGTATCGCCCATTGGAGTACTTGGCCGTGGGACTCTTGAAGAGCTCCTCAGGGACCCAGCTTGGTTTCTTGCGAGCATCGTATGCAGCACGTCCTCTAGGAGAACCACTGGGTCGCATCAGCCAGTGAAGTAACTTCCGAGTCTCCGTCATGCAGAGAGACTCTATAAAAGAAAAATTAAGATGCAATCAGAGGTTACTGGATCTATGGCCCCCTTGCATCATCACCGGTCTCATTATAGAATGACTGTAGTCAATAAAAATAGGCATGTTTATCAGAATTCTCGATTAAATACATAAACTCAACTGGAGTTTTCATTTTTTTTAAAATAGATGTTTCACCATGACCAGGATCTTAGATTGTTGAATTACAATGCACTTGGTTACATCAGCCTATGATATGCAACTTCAGAGTGTATCAAATGTAGCTGGATATCATGACAGAAGTGACATATCTACTGGAAATGCATGCTGATGACATCTCATTAACACACACAACGAAAACTGTACATATTGAATTCCCTTTGGGACCCTCACATCACTGTTCAAACTAATGAGGCATATAACGACCAGAATCTGTGTGAACAATGCATGTTACTTGTGCACCAGATGTGTCACTATAACCACATGGCCCCAAACACGGAAAATGACTCCCTATCAGGTTTAATTAGCATAACTACAAGGTAACAGAATAAAGTTATGTGGTTCACACATTAGCTAGCCTGTTAAGTACTCTGAATAGGATTTCTACAATGTTTAAGCATGCTGTAACCATCATGCCTTCTTTTGTTAACCCCATACCCTCTGATCCTGTACATTCTTTTCACTCGGAAAGTGGTTAAAAAAATGTAAGAATTCTAGATTTTACTGACAATTAGGTAAAGCTGTGCTGAAATATTCAAAACATTGATCTGAACTTGAGACTTGCCTTCTGAAAATTTCCTAACTGGCCGGGGTGTTCAATTGAAACACATGTCATCAAACCTGGCGGAATCGATCACATGGTGTTTGCCTTCCAATCAAATGCATCATTTTTCTACCGATGATTCGTTTGGGAGTATGCTCTACCTCTAACAAAGGAAAATGCAAGGACCGGTACCCATGCAACTGTATTCACACAGGCTTGACTGTTTTGATCGATTCGTGATTGAGATCAATATATTCACTTTGTTAGAGTGTAGGGCACGAGTTTCAGTTTAAATTGACAAAGAAACCACATAGAAATGCAGAGAAGGTCTTACTCAACAAGAGTCGTGTTGATCATTATGGCACTTTTATGCCAGCACGTTGCATGTTGTGCAACAAAACAAAAAATGCTCAAAAAGTGCAAGGGGTTAAATTAATCAAAATCACTCCTTCAAACTTCTCCACTTTCTTCACATATACACTTTAATATGGCTGTCGTTAACCCGCTGATAGGGGTGTCCACTTCCTGTAAAATACCGTTTAATCTCATCGCGTAATCCTGGTGGTCAAAATTGGAAAACTAAATTTTGTTAGGTTGGTATTGTCTTTTTTAAGAAAAACAAAATTAAGTCAAGTCCAAGTCAATGATTTGTACAATGGGGACTACCACTCTTAAACGGATGCTAGATACTTTAAAATCACCTTTATATCAGATTTACCTACAACTGAATAAATGTAGCATGACAACAATTATTGCTGTCACCCAAAAGCTGACCATGCATGCTTCAGCTGCAACCCGTAAGTTGAAGTATTCTCCTTAGCTTGACCATTAGAGATGCAATTAACATCTATACATGGAATTTGAGGTAGGTAGTGTGTATGTGAAGTGAACATGGCATGGTTATCTGTGGATGTGTACAATTAAGAGACCATGGTTCAGGTGTTCTTGCACAGCTAGTCTGCTCAATATGACCTGGCAAGGTGATTGAATATGCAATCACAAGGCAAGAGTGAATCGGTTTGTTTGTTTACGTTTTGGGCTGATAGTAATTACTACAACTGAAAGGGGTACCTCCAATGACAAAATATTGTCCCCTGTACTGGCTTCAATAAAACCTGGCACATTTAACCCAGTCTGTAAAGTAAATTTATGGAGACATTTACTCAGTTTCAGTTGTTCAATATAACTTTGTTTTCTAGCTTCCTCAGGACAACTAGCTCTTATGTAGTGTAAAATCTTTCATGCATGGTCAACAGATAATTATGCAACTGTGCATGGGGAAGGCATTTTAACCCTATCAGTGCCAAATTTTAGACTGAGTCAGCAGCTTTTTTCGGCATGCATTGTGCACCAAGAAAAGCTGTTGACCTGGGATATTCTCTATGGAAATTACAGGTCGTATGGGCATACTGGTACTTGAATGAAAGTTTTTTTTATGAGGAATACCAATCTGGGATCCTTGTGATAATTCAGACTAGTTTGACTTAAAGTAATAAAGACTGATTAAGATACCCACTGAGTGTGTAAACTGCAAAATTTATACTTCTTTTTTTTTTTTTGCAAGAACCTGTTGCTATTTGTCATGAAGAGCTCCTGAAATGTACATAAGCAATGAAACATTTTCAAGTCAGAAGTCAGATTTTGGACAAAATTAAATTTTAAAACTTGTTTTCCTTTGTTGAAGGGGGGAGGCATTATGTACTTGTGTGGTACATTGGTACCCGCCCCAAAGACCACCTCTCATGAAAGAATGCACTAGTTTTAAGACCGCACTTTCAAGACACTGGCCTTTAATTTCTTTGCTAGCTTTCCTGCAGTGAAAGACTACCTGTCATATGTGACCACTTTTGTCTCGCATCAAGGGTGGTCTTAAATAGCAGGTACCATTGTTGGTACATTTACATGTATTAACTAGTGAGAAAAGTCCATATATAAACTATTATAAACTACTTATATATGTACATATATTTAATAACAGCTCATCTAACTCTTTAGGGTACACCTTCTACACAGCACTTTTTCACAGGTTAAAACTGAAGTCAGTTACATGCATTCACAATGCAGAAGTCCCTGTCTTGAGAGGCCACTTTTGGAGTGGCCTCTCAAGACAGGTGGCCTCTCATTACAGATACAATAACGTGGTAAAGATAGCAGGAGGGATCTGCCAAAAGCAGTCTTTCAAGCCACTGGTAGCCTCTTGATGTAGAGTGGCCTCTCAAGACAGACACCACTGTGTACATGCAATGGCTTAATGTTCCAAGTCAACTCATCACGACTCCATGTTCTAACTTGTACGAGTCTCTTTCCTGGTTGCATAAAGTGCTGGATATGCAGTCACTCTTTATGCTTTCAGAGAAACTTTCATGTTCATAATACATGTATATGTGTTGCTGTGTTGCAGTGTGGCCATGTGCAAATGAAGTAATATGAGCAATCAGTATGCATATTCATCTGTCACTAAGTTTATATTTTCATTCCACCTACATAATGTATGAATTACCTGAAGGTCAAGTGTTGTTTTTGCTGCATTTCTGTAGGACTCACGCCCACAGGTGCCTTGCTGGTCACTTTTTCTTAACTTTTTTTCTTCTTTTAACCCTTTCCCCCTTAAACTAAAAATCACTTGGCCTATTGCTCTGAAATTGCATAAGGACATTTCTGAGGACACAGACCTTAATTTGTCCAATAGGTGGGTCTGCATTTTTTTATTATTATCTTTATTAATTTTTTGAGAGTTTTTGTATTTGTCAGTTGTTTAATGCATGCATTCCTATTCATTACTGTGTATATCATTGGGAATTGCAATTGTAAATTCACTTTTTGGCAGCTTTGACAAAATCATCTGCCTGATTCACTCGAGACTCTATAGGAATGTGTCTCTATTGAGTATTATAGTCACTCTACAAAATTTTTTGAGTTATGATTTGGGGATTTTTTCGTGTTTGTCCATTTTGAAGCAATTAGCCAATTGGTTTCCAAGAACAAACTTTTGGTAGAGACCCACCAAACGCCCATCCCCAACAAAATTTTAAGTGGATCTGACAGACAGTTTTGGAAAAGAAGCTGAAAATGTGAATTTTTTTTTATGGACAGAATACCATGAGTACCATTCAGCTGACTGAATAAAGTTTGGTATTGTGACTATGGATGCACAGCCAAATCAGTTTAAGGTGAAGAAAAAAACCTGCAGCGCCTTATCTAGTTATAGCACACTAAGAAATGTGAATGCAGCTGTTTTGTGCAGCTAGTATACAGGAATTATGTTCAGGGACAACGTACCTAAATTTGGGACATGTACAATCCTGGGATCCCTGGTAAAGTAGCATTGGTTTGGCCATGAGTAATTGGCTTGTCATGTCTCAATTAGGCACTATCCTCACCTGTTCCCAGATTAAAACTTCCACTACTCTTGGTGGAAAAGCTTTGAATTCATAAACAATTTTTTATGAGGTTACCAAGTTTGCATCAAGGGTAGGCACACTGTGCATCACTATGGCATGTTTTCCAGGTAGAAAATGCACTTTGATGTCGAAAGCTGCTCTCATTTGTTCAGCACAGCAAGAACAGAATTTCAACTCCAAGAAGAAGCATTGGTGACCATCTGAGGCAAAATTCAAGAAAGGATTATATATGGGGCTTTGCCCTATCTCCTAGGCAGTCACGACTCAAATTTCCAGTTCAGGATGCAAGCTGTTAGTGGCCAATGGGGCAGCACCCCACAAGCACAGATCTACAATGGTGGACAGCAGGAAGTCAGTCTGGCCAGTATCCTGAAAATTTATGTTCCCATGTAACAAATTATTGTCACCTTGATGACTCTGTACCTTTTATGGGGTTGGATTCAAGGCGTAGATGGTTGGTCCAAACCTCATGGTAATCAAGGTACTCTTGTCAGTGAAATACATGCAAGCAAAACAGGGCGGAATGATTATATGTACCTGGCCATGGTTTAGAAAGGATTTTGCCAGTGAATGCACTAGTTTGACTTGGGCCGGGGTAGATTTGAATTCCACATCCTGTAATGCAAATGTTGAGTGTGCTCCCCCCCCCCCCCCCCCCACACACACTCTGCTGAGCATGAGTATTGAGTATTGTCGGACAGCTTATCTTCTCAGGTTACAGGGCTGTTCAATTTTTTTGCTGGACTGTACGCAGTCTGACATTGTTTTAGTTTGACAGATTACAACCTCTGCACTCACTGATGTTACTTACAGTTTTATGTTCCTTTGTCAAAAATACAGTGCCAAAAATTCCACTTCGGCCCATTCACAAATTTTGGTACTCCATTGCACATATTTTCCATATATTCTCAATAGAAATACATCATTTTGGACATATATTTTAATTAGATTTATGGTAATTTCAGCCAGTCACTACAGACAAAACTATGTGTGGCATCCATGTTAGTTTGACCATGCACAGAACATACGCATGCGATCCCACGCACATGTCCGATTATTTCATAATCACATTGACCTGCAGACTTTAACTGTTCTGCTTGTTAAGCAGACTCTCAAATGATGCCCTCCCAGGCAAACACTTTTCAGAAATTTCAATCACATAATGCTCATAACTTACAAGGTTTCAATATGGCGGTACATATCACAAGTAGGCAATGGTGCTAAATTGTGTTCAATGTCTTATGATCTCTCTGCCAATATTGTACTCAATGAAACTAGTCTCAATCATCATCTGCACATTGTTCAATAAAGTATACATATTTTCAAACAAATGTTTGGTTGATGTCCTTCACTATGCCTCATCTAAGATTTCAGGTATTTGTATGGTACCAGTTGTATACAAACTTGTCTTTTATACCAGTCAAAATCTGGTTTCTTTTCAAAAGGAAACTTGTTTCCTTTGGTGCTGAGAAATATATAGTGAGCACCAAGCAAGCACTGCAGGCAGGCAGCCCTTTCTAAAAGGACCTGGGAGCATGGTCCCCCTGAAATTTTTAAAAAATTCACAATGCAAAAGAGTTCACTTCCTGCATTCTGAGCAACATTTTCTCAATTGACATGACCATTTTCTTACATAAAAATTTGGTTGTAATCAACTGACTGAGTCAGCTGGCTCTTTGTTAACTGTCGCTCAGATTGGAGACAATGCGACAAGTGAAGAGCCCTGGGTTGGCTTGTACATTGTACGTCTCTCAAATGCTAAAAGAGAATTTATTGAATGCACAGATCTCTTTTCACAAAACATGCCAGCTGCAGAAGCTGAGCAATGGTTGTCTATAACACACATGTATAAGCAATACAATATTCCTGAATGTAATTCAATGGAAATTCCAATGTGTTCTAAGTTGTGGAAAAATGTGTTATTTCTCCAGTCAGCTTTCAGTCTTATGTACTGCTGTAATCTTCAATGTTTCCAATTTATTAGAGACTCTCCTTAAAAGCAATGTAAAGAACTGATATCCCTGAGAAGTTTTTGTGAAAACTATAGCATGCTCAAACTAAATGACATTAAATCAAACATAGGTGTAAATATGGTAACCGAGTAGTGTATATTTTACCTGATGACAGACTCAGACAGCTACCCCTTACAGAGTCTGACACAAGTGTACCAGTCTTTGAACTTAACACTCCAATTGCATTGGTGCAGCTAAATCTTCGTTCAAAATCAAACGATGCTCTGCCATTTAGTGTCATGGAGCAAAACTATATTATGTCTAAATTTGTCAAATTGGTACAAACAATATACCAAACTGGTTTTGTTTGATATTATCTGATTAATTGGTACACTGGCAATCATATCAGATGAACAGATTGGTTCAGGAAATAAGATGTAATGAGCACATGATTTGAATGGTACATTTGTGTCAGACTCTGTAGGGGCAACCGTCCAAGTCTGTCTTCAGGTAATGTATATTTCACTCATTTGTGAAATGCCCCAAGTGTTACCAAAGAACACTATGGCAATATTCATTTTACAAAACGTATGATACCATAGGTTTCATACATTAATTCAGCTACTTGCTTCATGAACTTACAAATACTACAAGGATAATGTAGAGGCACACTACATTTACACGTATAAAGTTTACTTTGCAGTTCTCCTAAAGGTCCCAAGCATTACCAGACTCTTGCATTTGAACATACACATTTTGAACTCAAGATTTGTGATCATTGCACAGATCAACGCAAAATTTTCAGCGGTTGTTGATGATACATTACCCTACATAAATAAGACAAAATTTACTCCAGTAGACAACACACTTTTATGCAAATTAACTGAAAATAAATTTTTTATTAAACTGATTATGTTAGCTGCAAAATTGGGCTTTTCTTTACTAAAATACAAAAAAGAAGCATTTTTGTTCCCATATCAAGCAATTAGTCATATTTAAAGATCTTATGCTGCACAAGTTAACGTTGAAGGTCCCTTTGATTGACCATGTTCAAATTTGATACATGGGTGACTGTGGGTTAACTGTTCCCACCATACAGTGCGCTCTAAAAAGATTGGATGTGAAAATGATACCTTTATTCACATTTTTATTTTAAAAACTCATGTCGCCTTCAATCGTCACTTTCCGTTCATTTCTGACACCCACAAGGGGCGAAAGGCTTGTGACGTCACAAACACAACCCCACTGATTGACAAGGCAGACTCCGACCATGCTAGCGAATCATGACTGTCAAGTGTCACTTGGTTTAAACATGTTTTATCTACCCTTTATCAATGGGATTAAAAATGCATTTTTTTTTCATCCCTGTTCCCGCCCAGGATGGGTCAGTGTGTTGCTGTAATTTGTAGCAATACAAATTCTGCAGCTTGTTTACATTCCCTGAAAGACTTGAAATTATGGAGAGTGCCATGGACCCGTGCAGTCAAGATTTACAGGGACAAGTGGCAAGGCCCTGGGAACTGATCTAACCTATGCAGTGAACACTTTGTGAAAAGCAGCTTTGATTTGTCAAATATGACAATGTTTGGGAAAGGTTTGGCAAGAAAAAGCTTCTGTTGTTGCCAAATTCGGTCCCATCGCAGGACAATGGAAGGATTCATGGAACTGGCCAAGTTAGGCATTACTCATAAAACCAGGAACAGTGATTCATTTTTTTTTTAATTTTATTTTATTTTTTATTTACAGTATTTACAAATTAATCTTCAGTATGATTCTGATTTCAAAGCTTGCATAACAGCAAAATATAGGTCTGGTAATTCTACGACTGTTACAATGTATCACACAATTATCAATCGAATGTCACAGTGACAAGCCGGTCTGGGATGTTTATTGTTACAAAGCAACAATGTAACAAAACTTTAGTGTGCTTAACCATTTTAATTCAATTGATGGAAAAAAATTGGTGGAAATCATGGACAAACAAGAACTGATCTTGTTCCATACGCAGGTCTAAGGCAGAACAGTCTATAACTGGTTGAGTTAGCTGCCCACTGTTATGTTTTTATCCAATTACTCCTGTGTATTGTGAGGTGTTTAATCCCATAACCAGATAACACTTGTTTGGATAGCTACCACATTCACGCCTCATCTACGCAGCTGCCAAGAGTTGCAGTGGGCGGCTGGTCTTTCATCTTTTTCAGTCATGTGCCCCTATTTGTAACTGTCCAAGACCAGCTCCCAACAGACCATGTAAGAAATGAGTTTCACCACCAAATGGCTCTGGGGTACTATACACCCTAGCCTGACAGAGTGCCCACTAGCTAAGCATGGCAGAGTATGGGAGGTGGAGAGTCTTTGAGTTGAAACAGGAACTAATCAAGAGAGGAGCACCAACTAAAGGCAAAAAGTGTGATTTAGTAGAAGGTAAGTACTTGTTTATCAGTTTCATATATTATCTTACAGGAATTTATCCCAAGATTATAAGTTTAGTCACTTTACTCCAGTGGATTGAACCAGCAGTTTACATCACTGGACATATATTGCTGTGTGTGTGTATAAATACCTCTCTTGGCCACACACAATTCTGTGACAAGTCAAATTATGAGACTGTGATTAAAAGTATAATTAATGTTCCATAAAGAGAGACTTTCATAGCCATACATACATTATTTTGAATGTGGAATAACCTGGTCAAAGTGCACATAAGCCACCAGTAGCCTGACCTGAGCCAAGCCTCTGGGGCCCAGCCAGTAGCTTGTATATCGGGTCACTCCAGGGGATTAGCAAGGTGTTAATGCTGCTGTTGTCTAGTTCCTCTGGGGAGAGAGCTTTATGGGTGTGCTGTGTATACAAGACACTTGTTGGTAATGTGTTTGTCCAGAATAACAATGAGGTAAAAACACTGCATACTCAAAGGCAAAGATGAAAAACTGAACAAGAAAAGGAAAAGTGACTTTATGTCCCGTCCAGTTTGAAAGTTTACCTTTTTCCCTACATTTGAACAGCTTGGCTGCCCTTCATTACCTCATACAGTTAAGTTGACAGGACGCATATTTAATCTTGCACTTTTTTTTCAGACTTGAAGCATATGACAGAAATAACAATTTTCATTCTGAACCTATACTCAGTCTGAAAAAAGAAACATCCCTTCCTCAATGGCCTGACCAAGGATTCAAAACCATAACTGAAAGCACTCAAAACATACCGCCAATGCGCATGTCCCATCTGACATCATATGTTGAGCTCCGACAGGCTCTGGATTTGCTAAATGTGGGGGACCTCGCAGACTTTTTCAGACTGAGTATAGGTTCAACCCACACTCTCTAATAAAATGCTTGTGCCACTGCTAAGCCTATGCTGTTGTATTTTTGGTCAAATGGACCTTTAATAGTGTTCTGTACCTCCATGTCAAAACAAGAGGGCTATGTGACCAGCCTGGCCTCAGCTGACCCTAATTTACATATAGATTTCAACCCCTCAAAAAGTCCCACCCCGGGCAAGAGATTAACAAGAATTCAAGAATTTTCTGTATGCAATTTTACAGCCACTGACCCAGTGGTATAAGAGAAGATTTTCCCAAAAACATAATTAAAAAAAAAAAAAAAAAAAAAATTCACCAGACCAAAACAGTTTGAAACTTTACAGACTTTGTAAAGATACATCCCTACAAAGTTTTAAGTCAATCTAGTTCATAATTTACAAAAATAGGCCTACTACATATGATATAAATGCAAGTACATCCCAGTTCAAAGCTAACATTCTTACCAATTGCGTAATTTCAAAACTCGTTAAACATCAGCAAGTGACAGTCCTCTACCAAATGAACAATTTTAATGGAGGTTTTGAAATTGCCTATTTTGTCAATCTCATAATTCCATCAAAATTCACTTTTTCTTCCAGTTACATTTTCTTGTTGGAAGACTGATAGGCAAACCTATACAGTAGAACCTGTCATGAAAGACCACCCAGATGAGATACCACCTGCCTTTTAAGACCACTTTTAAACATATTTAGTACTATTCTTGTTATTTTTACCTTTCATGAAAGACCACCTGTCTCATAAGATCACATTTTGATCCTCCCCAGGGATGGTCTCTGGTCACAGGTACCACAGTTAGTCCCTATACTCTGAAAACACTGGAGCACATGAGAATGCTCTTTTATAATAGGTTTACATACACTCAAGATTTGTAAAATTGAGCAAACCAAAAGAAGTTGGCAGCCAAAACACTATCTCTCCCCCCACCCTCCCTCCCTCCAGTGTTGATGCAAGGTAACAAATGTGCATAGAGTCCTATAAGACTTGACCACACTTCTACAGCCACATGTCACATCAAATCAATTTCATATTTATTTCACTTTCAGTTCATAAAGTGAATATGAATATAATGTCCTCAGGGCATGCCCTGCCAAGAGATCTTTTCAGATGCACCAGTAGCTAAAGCAACTTTATTAAAATCCTTAAGTAAAAAAATTCATATACCATTAGATGGCAAATTTAAATGTCAGTTTAGAATAATTTTAACAGCCGCAACTAAACCACAACTGAATTGGCCACAGTTATGTCCAGGGCCTAGCACATACTTTTACTTCATGGAAATCATGAGTATGCAGACAAAAGGAGTTTCCCAACACTGGCAGAAGCTCACCTGACCTTGCATACACAGTGGTGGGAGCAGACAGACATGCCCAAGACTGAAACTTTTTCAGGCTGCTGGTGTGTGTGTAAGATCGCATTCAGGATTGGGGGGGGGGGGGGGGGGGGGGGGGGGCAAAACTTTACTTTTAAAAATTGTCATATATAAATAGAGTACTCCCATTGAGTAAAATACAGCACAGATGTGTGTATACACTTGTTTATTTAGACCTGATAAGACAATACTGAAAGTGTAAAATACCGGTATGTTTATGCGACTTTCCTGTGTTTTTCTGCATAGAGTTTTTAGTTGCTTCTTTTGCAAGATGAAGCTTTAATTTAGAAATGGCATGAGCTGATTTAAGTTCTCTCTTTTTATGTTCAAGTTGTCTGTGTCCATTCAAATGCTCCCTTTAATGCTTGAAGGCCCCATGACATTGTTTTCTCATCTTTGCTGATACTTTCAAATCTGGAGATTTCATTCCCCTCCTCCTAAGTCCATGCTTAATGACGGAAAGTCTCTCACATACCAGCTGGCTCTGTTATTTTTGTGATTATATTAAGTGATGAACACTAAGTTGGTAAGAAATTGCACGACTTATATTTCTGTGCACTTTCTACTTCAATTTACCTCCAAAATTTGATGTCGTAGGTAGTGTCAAGAGTCTGATCTTAAGTGCAGTGACTTTTTTTACCAAGCAACAGGGGCCGTCCAACACAAGTGAGTGTACACATGCATGATCCCGGGCATGATTATCCGCTATGTACATCTATTTTTTTCATCAATTGATCATGAATTTAATTACTATCTTGTTCTGTCATACAGATTTGTTCCATTGAAACATTTTAATAAAATTCAAACAACAAAATTTTGTTAAAAACATCAATAAGTGGCGCATCGGAGACCGTAATCAACAACACATCATCATGGTGTTTATGGCTACAATGGAGCATTGGAGGTATTATGCTCCATGCAGCTGTGCAGATCTTTGCTTCGTCACCGTGCAGTCTGCGCATTTTCTTTGCCTTCCGCAAGGAATTGTCACTCCTGTCTCTGTGTCTAGATTTGTCGATCAAAGTTTTTTTGGGGGGAAAATATAATGTGAAAATTTAGCATCTTGGTCCAATAATCTTTGTATAAATAAGACTCATTCACTTTCTCAACATTGCGCCAGAGACAGGCAGATGGGTAAGAATGAGTTTGATTGGACAAGGAGCGACACTTGATCAAATCCACCCAATGAGGAGCCTGGGATATTCTAAGTGCATTTATAATGAGGGAAATGAAAATAGATTCCCATTTTGGGCCATTTTTCGAAGGACAGCCCAAGAATATTTTTTTCTCAGCCAATAAGAGAGCTTCTTACATAGAAAGGCAAAACTCTGAGGATTCCAGCAATATAAAACATAATGGCGGACGATGCAAACCATCATGTATGCAAAAGTGCAAAGTCACTAAGTTTTGGGGGTAAATATAACAGTTGTATCATTCAAAATGTCGTGAAAAATGGGCAGTTGTTGGCTTGTTATCCATTTGATAAGCATATATATTTTTTGCTGCAAAATTGAAATAGCCATCCACATGTATTGAAGTTTGTCTACAGTGAGGTGCACACACTTGCAGGTAAATAACATTGCCGGCCAGCTGATTGAAGATTGGCTTGTGTTGCACATGGCTGGACCCGACAAAAGTGGCAAAAGATGTTCACATACATTTCGAGTACGTGTGCTCAAACACAGCGTGCTAGGGGTTAGTAAAAAATCAAATTATCAGCAAACTAAAAATGCATGTTTTACCACTGATGTGACATTTTAGGTAAAAGATTTGCAGTTTTCATTACAATCCATGCTGTAATCACCAGAGTTAGCTGTGGCATCAGTTGTAAACATGAAGGTGTGGGCCAGGCTCGGCGACTTGCTGATTGGACAATCAGGCCAACAATGGAATGCATAATTAAATGCGGTCCGGAAAAGTGCAGTACAACTTGGTATGAACAGGTCTATTGTATACAAACTTGCCCCAACCGATTTCTCCCCTTTTATACCAGCCAAGTCTGGTTCCTTTTAAAATAGGAAACTTTTTTTTTCTCAAGACGGAAATCTATTTGTAGACGGAAGACTCCCACTCCTGCATACACAGGAAATATGACCTCTGAAGTGAGGTCAAAGTGCACTCATGGACAGCCTCAACTTGGCCTTAATTCATAGCTCAGTAAATCAGAAGTGAGCAATATGAAATCAAAGCTTATACATTTCCTGATTCACAAATGTGACCCTACAACTTGAAGGAATACTATAATCATAAATTTTGGTGAGGGATAAATATTCCAAAATTTTCCCAAGGAAACACAGTTCTCAAATATTACATGTAAACTGGCAGATTGAATGTGGAATGAAAGCCTGCGTAAAAATTGAGAAAACAAAACTCATGGAATCCTGATTAGGAGTGTATTCGGTAAATTTTGTGCCTGGCAATATAAATGTTTATACAGTATATCCAGGTCACCCGAACACCCTTTCAACCAAGCGTTTGTACAGGACTGTCGTCATGTCCAATTTTAAAGGCAAAAGTCAAAAACAGATCTCAACTTATCAATCACAAACTATATGTCTCCAAAGAATAAAATATTCATTCAGCATGAAATTACCATTGTGTGACCCATCGATAGGGACATATCCTTGTTTTCCTTTGAGAAGTAAAACATGTGAGGTGTTGATGGACACATGGATGACTGATGCAGATCTGTTCAATAACATACACAGGACTTAAACTGTCAGTCAGCTGAGCTACTCACTGATGCATGACCTATATTGAACTACTTAAGTTGGCTGAAACCCTCCGAGGTTTGACCAATGTCTGTCAACCATCTTCCATAGAAGTCGAAAATGTAAACTGTTAATGTGTGGACATGCCTAGTTTAAGAAATAAGGAATGGGTCAGTTGGACATTTCTGTACAGCTGATGAAATGTTGGCAAACCAGGCCACTAAACATTCCTAAACTGGACAGTTTGTTTTCTTTAAATACTAGTTCTACTTCATTCCTTCATGATTGGGACAGTTATGGACAAGGAGCTACATGTATGCATCACAAATGTCAAATCTCTGTACTCACCCTTGGCCTCGCCTGCCTCGGCATACCTCCGGAGGAGGCCCTCACACCTTCGGTACGCCGCCGTAACCGCATTCTGTTGAGCCTGACTCACCCTGCCAGGGTCTGGAATCATTACCTCTGGCTGCATTATTGAATAGCGTTATTCGGGTGAGCAATTTTGTCTGTAGAGGACAAAATTGAAGTTAGTCACTGCATCATACAGATAAATACTTCACAAATACAAGTCAAAAGAACCAAGATGGTTCTGGCCTGCACCAAGCTAACACCCCCCCCCCCTTCCCCAACCACCAACCACCAACAAAGTTTTAAAAGAGCTGTTGGGGGAGAAAAAAATAAATGATACAACCCTCCAGTGTATGCAAGAAACAAGTCTCATTCTTTAAAGGAAGTCTCAGACATTTTACATATGACAAGAAGTTCCACAGGAGAGACGCTTGAAAGTTTATGGAAATTTGTGAATTGAGTTACCAATGCTTTAGCTGGCATAAATCCTGGAATAAGAGGTATACATATTTAACTATAATAATATTTACTGCAGACCTACTCTAGTCCCCTCAGTTGCTAGGCAACAGATTCAAAGTATGCCTCAGCCATTAATGCTGAGGACATTTGTACCAGTTACATCTATAATACATAATCATCCTAAAATTATATCACTTTTTCTACCACACAAACAACATTTTCTGCATATGCTTAATAACATCCTGTATGTTTCCTACCTTGGTGAATGAGTTTTCTTGAACCATTTTGCTTTTTTGACTTGTTGCTTTTATCATACAAAGTCTTTTTGCCCTGCTTTATTCATGAAGCTGCTCTTCTCTCTGTTTAAGCTCCCTGCCGCAGCCCATAGGTGGCAGCACAGGATCCCAGTTAGTATACCTCCCATTATCAGGGGGCAGGGATTGTGTTTCCAATCAGCAGATTCTACCTGATGACATGGGTAGAATGAGTGCTGAATGTGTGAAGTCCTTCTGGAGAAAACTTGGGACATACTCCCCATGGCAAATGTTGAAAAAAATGGTATAATTTAAATTCAGAGCATGCTGGTTTGTTTCAAGAACAAAATTGGTGTTGTCTACTCACTCAGGATCACATGTGTAAAAAATGAAGCAGACAATCCACATGATGGCTCACTCAGCAGCCATAAAGAGGCAGTAAAGTTGGGTAACAGCTTGCTCACCACTCATACAGGCATAAATTCATTCTTTTTTTGTATGTGTTGGCAAGACTGTGTGCCCTGCTAAACATTTCTACTTTAGTCTTCATTACTCAAGTCTGAATCTTTCGTACCTTGTTGGTAAAATTAGCATAACAGATTTCACAAGAGAAAGTATGTTCAAAAACCCACCCTACACTATCCATTAATTATTGCAATTCTAGACTGGTCATCATGAATCTGAACTTGAATCCGGAGTTTGAAGGCTGGCCTTAAAATGTGGTTGTTAGGGTAATAAAGTTTAGAACGTATTTTCAATGACTGTTGCATGAGATGGTAAATTAAGTCTGCATGTGTACAAACAGACTGTTTGTTTTCCTCAAATACTTTATTCTTTATTTATTACGTGAGTGCAAACACTGACTTTTTGTTGTTCCTGAAACACGTTATTCTTAATTTGTTTCTATGTGAATTTTGTTCTCAGTTCTTCTCAGACACTAGTGTTTCGAAAAGTACCAAACTTGGCATGGTGATTGACCTAGTAGTGGAATGAAGAGCCTGATTTGGACTAGTCACCATATTTAAAATCATGCAAACAAGAGCCTTTTAAAATTCTAATTGATGAATATCTTCAAAACTATTAAAGGTAGAGGTACGATTCAAACTTTAATTTATAGGTTTGTACTATAGGCTCCTCCAATGAACATAAACAAAAGTTGAATTTTAATTGATGCAAATTAGGAGAGCTAAAAAAGTTTAAATGTTGAATATCTTTGAAACTGTTAACGCCAGAGGTAGCATTCCACCTTTTAATTTTAATTTTCCACCATTATTTTATACATTAATTGTGCTTTCCTGTAATAAATCCTTTCATCAGTAGTTATAACCATGCATTGCAGTCTATCCACCAAACTTTTATAACTGTGCTTGCCATTGACCTTAAGGACCTGACATGCAGAAAATATATGAAGCCTTCTTGATTTAGCAAGCAATTTTTTGTTGCATTCACCCCAAATTGTACAACAAAAATCAAAGTGTGGGAGGATGTAAGCATTATAGTTTTCTTATGTCAGATAGAAGGAAATGCTTTATCCTCTTTAAACTGTTTACTTTTCACGCAATTTTTTGGCAAAGGACAGATATATGTTATTCCCATGTTAGGCATCTGTCAACATGAAGCCCTAGTATTTTGAAGTTTTTCACATTTTCCAGATAATCTTCATTTAGTCTCACATTTAACTATTCATTTGTACATCGACTTAAGTTTCTTTTTAGGTGATACTAACATAACCTTACTTTTCTTTTCATTCAGAAACAATTTGTTGCTTTTACACCATATCTTTGCTCCTCTCATCTTTTCTTGTATTTTTTTCCAATCATTTTCAGAGATTTCCCAGCTACATAAGCAGTAGTATTATCAGCATACAATTGCATGTCTTGTTTTCAATAGGACAGTCATTTATGTGGATGAGAAAAAACAGAGGGTCTAAAATAGATGCTAAATTTTGAAACAGTCCAGCCCACACATAATTCCCCGTCCCCCCCCCCCCCCCGTGCCAGCATTATTTTTAAACATACATGCTCAAACTTGCCTCAAAACCATCCTCCTGACACGCTATTGCATTTACTGATGTGGAAGACAAGGGCACATCAGAAACATATGGTGATCATATAGAGGCAACTCAAACATGCTGCCATAAAATCTAGCGCATGCCAGAAAAAATCACATTGCCAATTGCTCATGCTCAACAACCAAATATGCCAGAAGCATCTGGCAACTCGCCATTGGCACATTGCTTTTGGTGACACACATAATGTGTTTGGACAATGGTTGGTCACAAAGTGCGCACAGCACATGGTGCAATTGGTGATGAGCATAATGTGTTTTGGCAATAAACATAGTGCGCCTGGCCATTCGCCATACGTGTTTTGTCCGTGGAATGCCAGTGGCATTGGTTTGCACTTTCGCGCCTGGCTCTACTAGCATGCGCACACGTGCTGCATGGGGTTTTTTGGCATGCGAGCATACATTTTAAAACCATCAGCATAAAGGGAACTTATGTGTGAGCTGTACTGTAGTACAGTGCTGTAGTCGAGGGATCTGATTGGCCAGATTGGTCGGGCCAACATTTAGGTCAGAAGTATCATTAAAACTATGTTAATATACTGAAATTTGCTTAGAATTTCCGAATTTCTGAATTTGGCTTGACCAACTTTAAATTGAAGGCTACAGTACTGTAGTACTGTATGTTCTATGCTCATTTTCCCATCCAGTGTCAATGCATATGATAGAAACACAATAAATTCCATATTTTAACAGCTGCATACATAAGATGAAGGTAAAAACCCCACACTCGATCTCCTTCAATTACCAGACCTATTGCATTAGACAAATATTCTGGACATATACATTGAGATGGTCAAATTTAGAGGAGTGGTCACAAGGTCTAGCTTATGATCTTAAAACACATTTGGAGCAATGTCGCTTCTATCAACAGAAGAATCAAAAGTAGCAACCCCTGTTTACATTACTTTAAGTACAGCGGAAGCAGCCGTTAAAAAATCAGCACCTGACGAGCTCCATACAGGGGCAAGAATGGTCACACTTGGAGAGCCGACTTACAATTGTCATTTTAATCATGGCTTAAATAGATCATTGAGGGACACGTACCATATTTAACACTAAGAGGTTTGGATAGTTCATTTTGTATAGAAACTTTCTGAGATCTGTGCATGAGGTAAGAAGACAACCATTTAACAGCACTTGGTGCACAGTGATAAAGTGTCAGTTTTTCAAGTGGTATATCATGTATAATGCTATAGCTTATTTGTGCAATTGCTGTGATGGACATTGTTGCATGCGCCAAGACAACAATGAGCAAGTCCTTAATTTTATGTCCTCAGTGACCTTGTGACAGAAGATCAAGATCACCCAGATTATATTATACAAGAGGCCCATAGGTCTGGTGCTGTGCTGACATTGCCATTGATGTCCAAGTTACATCCTGCCATTACAAAATCACCTTAACAGGGATGGTGACCTCACAAAAATTGGTCAAGGTCACTGATATTGTATCAAATTCTAGCTTTAGACGTTGTCTATATATCCTAAACATTTGGCAAGTCTAATCCAATTACTTTTCAAGATATGGAATTTTATATCTTAAAAAACATTTTGGGTCATCATTTCTGTCAAATTGTAGGTGGCGCCACTGGTATCATTAGCAACTTAGGACTTTGACTTTCCCACAATCCCACCAAATTTGGTGAACATCCGCCAAAAATTAAAGATGCTGAAGTGTTCACCAGATTTTCATATTTTGACCCCTATATTGTTCAATATTGTAGGTGGTGCCACCAATATCGAAAAGATCCTAGATTTTTATAAACCTTATAAGTACTCAAAGTAATACTGAGCTAACTTAAAAACTGTGGACAGTATAGCAGTCACAAGATTTTCACACTTTGACCAATATGTTAAGTAATACTATAGGTGGTACCACCAACATTGATGTCGACAAAGGTCTTCCTACGTTTTATAGCTCGTAAACGTTATATGGGCCTATCTCAAAACTTGTTGGGTGCAGAGCATTCACGAGATGATCCGTATATTCAAACTGGCCACTTGACCTTGACTTTCAACTCGCATAAAAAAATTATCATGTTCAAAATATGCACCCCACATTCAGCTTTCCATATATATAATCTGTTTTTTTAAATCGGGTAATAACTTTTCAAGTTAGTGACGAAAAACAATTAACTGGGACAAGTGCCAAACTCCATAATTACTGGGTCATAGTGACCCAAAAAGTAAGTCACCAAGTACAGTTTTTTTGTATTATGCAATCAGGTGCAATTTTGATCTGGAGGCTCAATTCTCTTTGCCATTGATGTTCAAGCTACACCCTGCAATTACAAAATCATCTTTTCAACAGACATGGTGACCTCACAAAAATAGGTTAAGGTCACTGATATACCATAACATTCTATTTTTGGCCATGGTCTATATATCCTATAAATTTAGCAAATCTTATGTAATTACTTAACCAAATATGGAATTTTATATCTTAAAACACATTTTTGCTCCTCATTTCTGTCAAATTATAGGTAGTGCCAATAGAATTATTAGTAACTTAGACTTTTGACTTCCCCCACAATCCCATCACAATTTGGTGAAGATCTGGCAAAAATTAAAGAGCTAGAGTGTTCACAAGATTTTCATATTTTGATCCCTATATTACATAATAATGTAGGTGGTGTCACCAATATCAAAAAGGGCCTAGATTTTCACACACCCTATGAATCCTGAAAGTTATATTCAGCTAACTTGAAAACTGTGGATGGTATCATGCTAACGAGCAAAAGTTAGATGGACAGACCTGAGTGGTCATAAGCTTTGCGACCTTTGGCCAGCAGAGCTAATAAAAAATTCCAAACCCCTGTTTATTCCAAAATTATATATTTGGCATTTTGAACTATCTGTGAACAATAAGGAAATTATATATAACTGAAGTGCATGTACTGAAAATCTTTGAAAATATGCAAAACTGGACATGTATGTGACCTCTGACCCCATATTTTTTCGTCATTTATTATTCAAAAGTAAGTATTTTTTGATATTCCCACAAAAATATCTTTGCAACCATAAAACATTTGTGTATATATGTGTGAGGTATTCAAACAAGGGCTCAAGAATTCAGAACTTCGAAAACCAATCAGGTAAGTAAGAATTGCAAAACACTAGCCCTGGGGGCAACCACAAAGTCAATTTTTTTCTGTTTCTCTAAAAGACATTTGGATTGGTGGACAAGGGGGGGGGGAGCGGGGGCAGTTAAATGCCAGACTCACTGGAGTACAGCATTGCACAGCGCTGCAATCTCCAAATCAACAACAAAGTATGGAAAATCCAACAGAAATGATTATTTTTTGCTAATATTTGACCTTTCTGTAACTTTTGATCCATTTCGTCCACACAAATAAAATTTATATTTCTGTTTTCCTCATGACAATACATTTAAAGCAATGTACCATGTGCATCAGGGATGAGTTTTTAAAAAGCTACAAATGAAAAACAAAAGTAATATAAAACCCAACAGAAAACACATGTACTCATAGCAAAATAAATTATGCAAATAATGTGTTACAATTATACTAGTGTTTGCATGGCTATTTGCCACACCTCCCCGACTTGCCGGGTGCCCAACTGAGGGCGCTAGTGGGAAAGGTTTGAAACCTTGCTAATCTGTGTCACATTGACTTGTCTCACGCTCGCTTGTATTTCTCACGATCTATTCAACCCACCTTCGTGTAATTCACAACGTTTATCCAACACATTTTTTTTTTAGTTGGTATGCCAACTTTCAGTCCGATCAAATGTTTTGTTCCGAGTTCACGGCTCCGCAAAAACAGTTCGTGGATCGATAAATAAATGTACACATGACCGTGACAAAACGGTGACTGATATGTGGCGCTCAATGTGACGTGTTAATGTTTCAAACCTTTCCCACTAGCGCCCTCAGTTGGGCGCCCAGCAAGTCGGAGAGGCGTGGCAAATAGCCATGCAAACACTAGTATAATTGTAACACATTATTTGCATAATTTATTTCGCTACGAGTACCTGTGACAGAAAATGACTATTTTTGCCAAAATTTGCCCTCACCTATGTTTGATCTATTTTTGGTCCACATAAATAAAACTTATATTTCTGTTTTTCTCGTGACAAGACTTTTCCAATTATGTCTAGTGTGTCTGCTATAAATTTTTAAAAATCACCTGACAAACATATAAGTAAGTACAGTAAAACCTGTTTTGAGAGACTGCCCTGCCTCTAGGGCAGGCCAAAAATGATCATGTAAGGCAGGTGTCTTTCCTCACAGTGGTCACTCAAAACAGGTTTCACTGCAATCTATTTGTCCTACAAAGTACATACAAAACAATACTATAAGGTAACCTAAAGCTCAAGTTCTATATGAATCTAAACAATTGAAAAAGTAGCACAGTATTTACGAGTTACCTGTGCACTGCGACACGAGTAGTACCTGAGAAAACTCATAAGCTCTCTAAAGCCAAACAACTGTATATCAACATGGCATAAAGACTGTCTAGCCTAAAAACTTACCATAAACCATAGTTTCAAAAAGTAGGTTATCTAACCTAGTTTGCTTAAAAAGTGCTTCTAATGTGCTGAAAAGTTGATAAGTTCCTGATGCCCTAATACAATAATTCATTCAGTCCCACCTGTGTTGCTTACAATTATATTGTAAGGCTTCAGCCAGTAGTATACACCCTTGCCAGGAATGTGGTAGGCCTAAGAGACGCAGTATGTCTAAAAGATCATGGTTGTGTCTTCCTCATATTAAACCCTGATAAAAAGAAACCTTCCCACGCTGACAAGAGATAGTGGTTCATGGCACATGACTGACATGAATTTACCTTTAAAGTGACAGACTTCTGAAATTTGGGATGTAGGTTCTATTTCATTGAAAAGCATCAATCTGTCACTACACTTAAAACAGCCCCCGGGGGACAGTCGATTACAAAGTGTACCACATCTTCCACACATCCTGTGTTAGACTTATCACATGTATGATCAATGTGGGGTATTTTCAGCTTTGCATGTCGACCTACTTCAATAGCAAGGTTGTGTGGACTACATCAAAAGCCAGAGAGGGCAGTCCTATATCTCCCCCTAGATATGGCACTTTCCCAAACTCAGTTTTGTAGATTCCATATGTAGGTAGGTTGCCCCTATTGTCCTCCTTGTGTATTTTACCATACATGATACAGTCGTCCTTGAATGAGTTTTCTAAACTATTTTGTACAATGGTTGCAAGTGAATTACTGCTTTCAGTGTTTTGTTCTCCACATGCACACTTGGTGTCCTAATTTGTTGAGCAGTTTTCTTATTTTAGTGCACCAGTTATTCTGCCTACCTACCCATCCATCCATCTAACTGTCCGCAACGCTGGACACGTCTCCGTGGTCACCATTAGCTTTAAATTTGTACCCTACATGCACACAATTCATGCTAAGGTGGGACTCACTCACTCTCTCTCTCTCTCTCTCTCTCTCTCTCTCTCTCTCTCTCTCTCTCTCTCTCTCGTGTTGTTTCACGGGCACACAGCCTTTACAAACACAAAATACACAAAGCAAAAATAGAATTGTGGATTTTGAATATACAATACTTTGGAATTAAACCCTTGACAGGTTTACCCGTCCAAAGTAATCCTGCATGAATCCCGACCACACACCCACAACTCCCCGAAGGACTTCAGTAATTCAGCACTTCAAATGCACGGGTATATAAATGGCGCCAAATCTGGAAGCCACGTGATGTAGGTCACAAAGTTGTGTGAAAATTTATTTTTTTCCTGCTTAATTTTGACGATGGACTATAAATAACGTAAGCGTACAAAACCCTGACCACAGTGGTTTATGTTTTGAAGCTACTGTATACCCAAGCCAAAGCCTGTTACCGACATATGGCACAGGCGGAAAAACATAGATATAAATGAACGTCTGTACTCACAGGTTGGATGAAGTGGAACTGAGGTATCACCAGTTTTTGGTCAGTGAAAAATGTTCCCATTGGTTTATCCGTGTCATGTGACCATGTCACGACCGGGTGGACAAAGTATGTTTGTGGTTTGTTGCACAATACACGTGGCAAACACTATTGGAGACAAAACCATAGTTTGTAATAAATTAATACCTGTCAATCTTACTGAATAATGTACGGTATTTTTGTTTCTGCGAAACCATTAAAAAGAGTTATACTTCGAATGCAACCATAATTTTTTAAGTCCAAATGTTACTATTCAACAAGGTGTTGGTTTCAGGAAAACTAGTTTTCTATCTCAACAGGGAAACCACTGTAAAATCAATAGGCTTGGGCAGCAGGACAAGCATGGTTAGCACAGAAACAAAACCAGGTGAAAGAAAACTAAACTAGAAAAGACAATTTGCTGTATAGCAAATCAGTGTTGGTGTCTTCAAAGCTCATTGGTATGACAAAGTACAGTTGGTACTTCAGTACTACAGTGTGTTATCGGTACGACAATGTACAATGGGTACTTCAAGTACAACAATGTATGATGTGTACCACAATGTTACGGCAGTGTACAATGGGTGCTTTAGTACTTAGTGTATGATCAGTACAACAATGTTATGACAGTGTACAATGGGCACTTCAGTACTAAGTGTATGATCAGCACAACAATGTTATGACAGTGTACAATGGGCACTTCAGTACTACAGTGTGTAATCGGTACAACATGTACAATGTTATGAGAGTGTACAAAGGGTACTTCAGTACTACAGTGTATAACAGATACAACCTGTTTGCATTATCAACTGGTTTTCAGGAAGAATGTTGGAATTCAGCCTCAATGTAACAAGCTCCAAGTCTTACTTTAATGCACCCAACCTATATATTGGATGATGGAAAGTACTTTTTCAAATTGACTCAAAGTACTCTAATTCAACTTAAGTTCAATTTTACTGCATAAACCTCTGTGTAATCCTAGCCATGTGTCTAACACAGCCCAGCCGAGCTTGTGTGCAAGCCTCTCTGGTGTATGTGATGCAGGCACAACCTGCCAGTGTGCATACAGTAGTTATGCACCTTTTTACACATACAAATTGGCAACATCTAAAAATGGAACTTTGTCACAGCTGAGGTACCTAGTTAGGAGGGAGATGGAGGGGTGGCCCCACCTGACTTTTTACCAGTGGTTGTGCACATGTAAATGAAGCTCCTTGGATTTCACTTGTTACTATTACTTCCAGTTAAAGACAACATATTACTCAACGCCACATCGCATCTTCCACCATACCCCTAACCTATGGTTCCACTTTCACCAACATACCAGGTCTGTTGCTAGTCAATTGACCTTGCTCCAATCTGAGACTAGGAGTTTCTAGTCTCAGCCCCAATTAAGATCCAATCCATGTATACACCTCCACAAACTGAATTGGCTTCACTTCACTTCATTTAAATGGATCAATCAGCTACACAGTCATAGACTATATAAATTGAAGTTAATGGTAGGTCTAACTATTATATTTTTGATGACAGAGTCAACCTTCATACTATTGCATTTTTAATTTTTGCCATCAAGTGTCACCACCTATAAGACAGCTGAATAAATCTGTCTGTGTAAATACTTTTGAAGATATTCAAGATATGAAATTTGAAATGCTCTGAATTTGCATAATTTAAATATGTGGAGCCTTCATTACGAATTAATCAGATGTGTACAGTCCGTAACATAGGAGTAGAAGTTGAAATGGCATTTCTATCTATTATAGCTTTGAAGTTATTCAAGATTCAAAATTTCCAATGGTGCTACTTGGTATAATTTGAATTGCTACTACTTTTGTTTTTAATTCCTTAGGCATACAAAGGTCAACAACCTCCTAGAAGGAGTTTGAATGACATCTCTATCTATTATAGTTTTAAAGATATTCAAGATTGAAAATGTCACATACGTATACTGCTAATTAGCATAATTCAAATTGCTCTAATTTTTGTTTGAGATTCATTACATGCACAAGGGTCAATAAGCCTCTTGTAAAAGTTCAAATGACATCTCTGTCTTTTATGATTTTGAAGATAGTCAAGATGTAAAATTTCAAATGCTGCTACTTAACATAATTGAAATTGCTGTAACTTTTGTTTTAAATTCATTAGATGAAGAATGGTGAATAACGCTCCAGAAGAAGTTGGAATGACATCTCTATCTATTATACATTTGAAGATATTAAAGCTTTAAAATTTTCAAATGCTCCTAATTTGCATAATTTAAAACATCTTCATTCTTCTGCATAAAAAGGCCAAACTCCTTGTATGGAGGTACAATCATGCCAAATTTGGAGTTTCTAAGTATAATAGTGTCAGAGAAAAGTGTCGGACAAATCAGTGGTAAAGAAGAAGAAAAGAAAGAACTACAAAAGAAGATTTGCTTCACAGCAAACCTGTCTGGGTGCCTTAAAAAGGAGAACAGTTTGAAATGCTACACTTTGCCATTGTTCAACATAATTCAAATTTCACATATTAGCCTAATTTTTATAAAGTAAAATGCTACCGGTGCAACTTTGGTTCTTGGTTCATTGGATGTGGACATGTCACAAACTTATAAAATGAAGTTTGAATGAAAGTACTATCTATAATAGGTTTGAAGCTATTCAATATTTCAATTTTGTGTATTTGCCTAATTTGTATTAATTGAAAGCCTGCAGCTTTGATTTATGGTTCATTAGATGGGGCTTCGCCACAAACCCATAAATTGAAGTAGGAATGGCGCCTCTATCTATAATAATTTTGAAGCTGTTCAAGATTTACATTTTGCATGTTTACCTAATTTGTATAAATTAAAATCCTACAACTTTGATTCATGGTTCATTGGATGCGGCTTTGCCTCAAACCTATAAATTGAAGTTGAAATGGCATGTCTATGTATAATAGTTTTGGAGATATTCAACTTTGAAAATTTTCAAAGCCCCTTATTAACATAATTTGAAATTCTACTCGACTTATACGGTCCATTATATTGGCAAAATTACTATGTTTGTGTGCCAACACAGACGTTTTGATTTATTTATTTGTTTATTTATTTATTTATTTATTTGTTTGTTTGTTTGTTTGTCCGTCCGTCCGTCCGTCCGCCTGCCTGTCTGTCTATCTATCTATCTATCTATCTATCTATCTATCTATCTATCTATCTATCTATCTATCTATCTATCTATCTATCTATCTATCTATTTATTTACTTATTTATTTCACTCTGATTTTGTCTGGAGCTTTTCTCAGACACCGCAATACCTAGAAATGCCAAATTTGCCATAATGATTGACTTGGCAGTGGAATTGTGCATGTTGTATTGTGTAGTCAAGATGTTCAAAATTATCAAATTAGAATCATTTATAAATTTAAATCTTTCATATCTTCAAAACTCTTGCAGATAGCGAGTCACAATTTCAAATGCTAGCTACACGGTTATGAGGATGGGCTATCTAATGGAGATGTTTTCAGATTTGTTGCAATTGAAATTATTCAAATTAAGGATATTTGAAAATTTAAATCTTTGATATCTTCAAAATTAATGCAGATAGAGACATGATTCTAAATGCTAGCTATAAGTTTGTGAGGTTGGGCTCTTCAATGATTATGTTTTAAACCTCCCGCAAGCGAAGTTTGGTGGGATATACTGGAATGAGTTTGTCTGTGTGTCCGTCTGAAGTCGCAATATTGTGTGCGCAACTCCTCCTACACTTTTGCATCAATTTCTTTGAAACTTGGTGCAGTCACTAGACATGATGTGTAGATGTGCATAGAGAGTGGAATTTTAGATAGGTTAGATCTCTTCGAGTGCAAGGTGTTTTTGTTTGTGATGCACCCCATCTGTTAATATGGGATCTTGTTTGTGCAACTCCTCCTATACCGTCACACCAATTTGTTTCAAACTTGGTACACTTACTAGGCATGATGTGTAGATGTGCATAAGGAGAGATAGTTCTGATATGTTACATTTCTTTTACCTCAGATTACACTAAATTACATCATTTAAGGTGAAATTTTTCATAAATTTTCTACACGAAGGGTGTTTGCCACCTCTCATATCCATTTCCCGTGCAAACTGCTCAGGCTTGACTCTGTCACTTTGCTCGCTCCCAAATACTCAGTCATTTACTTTTCTGAATGTTGGCAAATTTGCTGCAGTGCATCATCATTTTACTTCCTGCACACAATATCTGGACTCTGTAATCTTTTCTGCTTGTCTGTCTGTAAGTTAGAGTCACTGAACATTTCTATGTATTTCCATGCAACTTACATCTCTATTGATAGACTACATTTAGACCTGTCCTAGGAGTGGTCTCTCAATACACGGACCAATGTGTATCCAAGCTGGGGGTATTCAGTCTGTCAGCGACGCCTATTCTGGTTAGACTTGTAGCAATTGAAATTATGCAAATTAGGGACGTTTGAAATTTCAATCTTTGATATCTTCAAAACTATTACAGATAGAGACACGATCCCAAATGCTACCTGTAGGTTTGAGGGCATGGCCTATCTGATGAATATGTTTTGAGATTTGTAGCGATTGAAATTATGAAAGTTAGCAGCATTTAACAATTTAAATCTGTATTATCACCACAACTAATATAGATAGGGACATGATTCTAAATGCTAGCTGTTGGTTTCCGAGAATGGGCTATCTAATCTAAGCAGGAGTACCTGGAGGTGCTGCCACCTAGTGGAAAAGGCATGAACTAAACTTTCAACTTCCTGGGCTTCTTAATAATGGCATTTATCCATGAATAACTTGCACATTCTCAAGTTTTGTACGTTAGAAACATTTCAAACTTGAATTTTTGTGTAGCACACAGACAGATTTGATATGAAGCAAATCTTTTCTAGTTTTATTTCCTCTCTTTCACGATCCCTTGCTACAAAAATAGGAGACGTATGACCTTACGTGAACGCTCTTGCCTCACATCCCCTATTCTGCGTAAAATGGTGTTCTTAAAACTTTGCTGAAGAACAACATTTATTATTCAGAATTTTGGGTTACCGGTTTTTTGTGAAAAAGAATTAGGATTTTTTTTTTTTTTCGTGTTTTATCTCTGTCTTCTCACAGCACCCACCTTCAATATGAACGACTTCTTACGAAACAGAAAAGTTCCCGAAGCCGCTATTCAGAGACTGGTTGACGAAAAGGAACCCAGACTCATGTGGTCTTGATTTCATATTTATGTATATTAAATATACATAAAACATAGCATAGAACAGGGCAAAGCTATCAAAAAATTCAAAGATAGGCATGACACCTTGGAGTTCTAATTGCAAAGAACGAATATCGAATAAAGTGATGACAGGCGCCCTCCTATAGGTTGCAATTATTATTATTATTATTATTATTATTATTATTATTATTATTATTATTATTATTATTATTATTATTATTATTATTATTATTATTATTATTATTATTATTATCATTATCATTATCATCATCGTTATCATTATCATTATTATTATCCAAATTCTAAATTGGATCGACACTCGTTATCCTGCACCATTAATAGCGTATATATAAATTTTCTCCAGCTTTGTTTGTTTGTTAGACATGCCACAGGTCTGGATTTTCTGTTTTATTTCTTTCTTTTTCACAAATATGTCAGGGATTTTTTTATTTGGGGTTGGGGGGTGGGGGGGGGGTAGTTTATTATATTTGTTTGTTTTTCATTTTAACGGTGCCCACTACATAGAAGCCAGTCTGCTTCCCTTTGGTGTTCCCAGAGTTAAGTTCTGTGTTGTAGTCTGACCACTGCCCGCCTTACAGAGCCGTCAATAGATAGCTCCGCTTTCGGATCCATACTATAGATCTATACTATAGATCTATACTATAGATCCATACTATAGATCCGAAAGCGCTGTAAGGACTTACAAGAACTATGCACGAATTGATATGTTTGTGGAGTAACATACTTCTATGACCAGTACAGGTCTATCTGTTTGTTTCTCGTTGGCTTACTTTACATTTTTTTCTGCGTGTATATCTTCATAAATTTCTAACAAGCATATCAACTATTTGTATACCATTTCAGATTGACTGCAGTGTACTTCTATTGAAGGGGGATCAAGATTTGAAACCCTATCGTACTAATTATGGCGATCGCTTGGCACTTTTTGCACATGCCAGGCGTCACACTGGAGAGCGGGACAATGAGGGACCAAAAACGGCTTCAGACAAAAAAACAAAAAACAAAAAAAACAAAAAAAAGGTGAGGGCACCAGACACCTTCAATTGCCAATATGCTCAACAGTACAAGACTTTATGGAGCGGGCGCAGGAACTTTTTTTTTCCCGAAAGGGGTGTCACAGAAAGGTAGCTTGCATGATTACGCGGTTAAAATGGTAGACTTCGGCAGGAGTGACGTCGATCTATAATCTACGATCGGTGAGATTTATGCAGATACCAAAGTGAAAATTTTGCGCTTGTATCTTGCGTCAAAATCTATTCTAGCCTCTGATTCTGAGGATGATAACACAATGATGTGCTTCGGAGAAAATTTGAAACAGATAAATAAAGTTCAGGAACACGACCAAAATTTAATCACAAGCATGCAAGCAGACGAACCGGTAGTCCCACCACTTGTTCCTGACCAGGTGTCATCAATCCTAGATCCTACAAATTTCCGTGAAAATATAAGAGATATTAGAACGAGTATACCAAGAAAGGGATCAGTAGACCTGCCAATCATTCTTGATGGGTCAAATGTCTTGGAAGAAAAACAACAAATTTTGATGACAAGCACACCAACAGGACCGACAGACAAACAGCATGTTAATGAAGGCTCGCAGTGTCCAACGACCTTGAGGATCAATGCGAAACCATTTGAGCCATCTCTTTCATATATTTGCCTAGATAATGTCCAAACGTCTGTCATGAGCACAGTAGCAGAAAAAAACAGTATCCCAACATGGAAGTCTTCTTTTTGACCAGTCTTTGTCGATCCCGAAGCCCAGTGGAGACCTACTAGTATATGCTAGCAACTGAGACACGCAGCATTATTTTCCAGATTTACAGGTCGACTTAACAGTTCAGCAGCCTGTAAGTGAAACGTTTCAGTTTCAGTGAAGTTCATAATATACAACAACAACAAAAAACCCGAACAAATAAACAAAAGAAGAATTCGCAGTTTATTGAATTTTTGAAACGTTTGGTTAGTTTGAAATCTATGCATGCAATATCAAATTGGATGCTAGATTGGACACAGGATTCATTATTAGGGTCGATTTCGGCAAGGCTATATTCTAAAACATTGCATTGTTGAAAATGGCTAAACCCTGGAAGAAAGATTGGCTCAACACGTCCGTTTCCGCTTGGGCGCTAGGCAATTAAATTGACACTTGTTTGAGATAATTATGAAAGATGCGTTATTTCCTCGCTGTTTGTCGCATGATAATATGAGTTGGCACTACTGCTTCCATTATTCTTAACGAATTTAGTCAATGTTTTACTTTTTCTATGCATATGTAAGGGGCGGGAGATGTTTGCGTGAATGTTACCGTTGGGAACGCCATTAATGTGAAAATTTAATTAGATGATGATTTTGAGCCTAATTGGATTCAAACAAATGCTTGTACTGTGTAACGTTACTTGTATATTTTAATCTCTAATTTAGGGTCAAACGTGTTGGTACGAATATGTACTTCTTCACACTTCATGACATATTGATAAAGTTGATCCGAGTAATCTTTTATATGTTACTTTTTCTATGCACATGTAAATGTCTGTTTCTAATATAGTTTTTACAATGACCTTGCTGAGCCTCTCTGTGGTGATTCACCAGCTCTATTCTTTGATATTGAATTTGATTTGTAATTTTGAGCAACAAAATTATATGCTGGACGTCAAATTCGGTTCTTGCACACACAAAAGCTTCCAGATCATTTATTGATAAACTGATTTCCATTGCACAGCAATTTTTAAAGTTTGAATGTATTTTAACAACCATGATAGAGCACCAAGAGTCGCATGTAAAATCCTCCAGAATTTATTTCTTTGCAGCTCCAAAATGTCCTCGTTTACACTTGCAACTTCTCTACATTTGATGACAAGCAACGAAGATGTAATGCTGAAAATTTCCGACAGTTCTTGACCTTCCACAGTTTGTCCCTTGTTTATTCTGTGCACTTGTTCTGCATATTAATGAAATGTACAAAATAATAACAAATCAGTGTGTGTGTCTTCAGAGCATATTGGTATGGTAATGTACAACTATTCCATAACACAGAAGTTGGAATGGCATCTCTATCTATTATAGCTTTGAAGTTATTCAAGATTTAAAATTTCTAATGGTGCTATTTAGCATAATTTAAATTGCTACAATTTTTATTTTAAATTCAATAGGTGTGCAATGGTCAACAACCACCTAGTAGAAGTTGGAATGACATCTCTATCTATCATAGTGTTGAAGATATTCAAGATTGAAATTTTGAATACTCCTAATTAGCATAATTTAAATGGCTACAACTTTTGTTTTAGATTCATTTCATGCACAATGGTCAATAATCCCCTAGTATAAGTTAAAATGACATCTCTATCTTTAATAGTTTTGAAGATAAATAAGTTTTAAAATTTCAAATGCTGCTAATCAGCATAATTTAAATTGCTACAACTTTTGTTTCAAATTCATTGGATGCGCACTGGTCAATAACCCTCTACTTGAAGTTGGAATGACATCTCTATCTATTATACTTTTGAAGATATTCAAGATTTAAAATTTCAAATGCCCCTAATTTGCATAATTTTAAACATCTTAATTTTTGTGTATGAAGCGGTCAAACTCCTTGTATGGAGGTACAATCATGCCAAGTTTGGATTTTCTATGTATAATAGTGTCCGAGAAAAGTGTGGGACAAATTTGCTGGTAAAGAAAAAAGAAATAAAGAATGAAAGAAAGAAAGAAAGAAAGAAAGAAAGAAAGAAAGAAAGAAAGAAACTAGGAAAGATGATTTGCTGCATAGCAAATCAGTGTGTGTGTCTTCAAAGCATATTGGTATGGCTATGTACAACTATTTCATAACACAGGAGTTGAGAAGTTGGAATGGCATCTCTCTCTATTATAGTGTTCAATATATTCAAGATTGAAAATTTCGAATACTGCTAATTAGCATAATTTAAATTGCTACAACTTTTGTTTTCGATTCATTACATGCGCAAAGGTCAACAACCCCCCTAGTAGAAGTTGAAATGACATCTGTATCTATAATAGTTTTGAAAATATTCAAGATTGAAAATTTCGAGTACTCCTAATTAGCATAATTTAAATGGCTGCAACTTTTGTTTTAGATTCATTAGATGTGCAATGGTCAATAACCCTCTAGTAGAACTTGCAATGACATATGTACCAGCGTAGGCCTACCAAGGACCCCCCCCCCCCCATTATAGCCTACTCAATGCTGACGTGCCCTAGAAGTGATGCCAGTCAACATTTAGATACCATGCCCCCCCCCCCTACTGCCCGAAAAAAATCAATTGGCCTCATATGATACTTTTCTATATTTGGCCCTATATGCTTTTTCAACTTGTGGCTGACAGATAGTGTGTTTTTTTGTTTGTTTGTTTTTGTTTTTTTTAAACTAGGGCAGAAAATTATCCTTAAATAGAATTAATACTGTACATTAAATTTGATATTCTGACTCAGAATTGTTACTTAATTAGTATCAAATTTTATACTTTTGACCAGAATTGCTGTCAAATATGATACTGTTCAGCAGAATTGCCTCCCATATAAAATTTGATACTTCAGACCAGAGCTGCTTCTTTACACCAAAATTAATACTTCCGACAATAATTGCTACTTTATATCAATTCCATTAATGACCAGAGTTGCTACTTCGTACCATATTTGAAACCTCTGACCACAATTATTGTTACTTCATATCAAGTAGCAATTTTGGTCAAAAACTATCAAATTTTATGTCAAGTAACAGTTCTAGCAAGCAACCAACAATATTTGATCTGGTCAAGGGGCATCAAATTCCATGTAAAGTAGCAACTCTGGTCAATGTAAGATTCATTGTTTTTTTTTTCTTGAATGGAATATTATCAGCGATGAAATCCATAGAGTTCGTGGAAGAGAAAAAGTATCAAATTGGGGTTTTTGATAGTTCTGTGGGTAGACGGGGGGTGGGGGGTGAGGGGTGAGGGGTGGGGGGAGGTGAGGGGCGGCGGTGTCTGTTTGTTCCTATATGTTGACTTAAACGATGCTTCAGGTAACGCTCGCCTATGACTTCCGTCAAGAATAATTTTATTTTTCAGGTATGAGCTGAAGTGTAAAAATGACATCAAATACAATATTGGACTTGAATTGTTCACCAATAATCACGGTTCAAAATCCCGGACACATGTGACTTTATTATGTGAAAGTAGTACCTTGTTTTGAGCTGCTGCTCCGTCATATTAGAATGAATATTAATATATATCACATGAACGCATACGTATCATTCTAAATTTAGAAAAAACGTCACAGTTCTATTGACGTAGTTTGTACTTGTCACCAATCAGAACAAACTTGAAAATACCAATAGCCAATGAAATATCCGGAGTGTATGTATGGTAACCATATTAGATTATTTCTGGAACGAAGCCAAGTTTCTGATGCAATTGTCCAAGTACTGACCGGAGAACTCAATTTATTTGGAATTACTTATCCCTTTTTTGGTGCGCATATAAGAAATAGTACGCTATATATTACAAGACTCTTAGAATTTAAAAGATAACTTGTTATATGTACGCAATTTTTCACTTCGAATATTATGTATCAAGTACTCTACAGGATAGAAACGACTGAGTCCCTTTGATGATAGATATTGGAGTCTCGCAAGCGTAGGAACACAAAGTGATCTGAGAGCAATATGCTCAGGTATCTCCACTGAGCGCCATTTCTCTTCAACACAGCGAAGTCATGAGAACGTAATACGGCCGATAGCGGCGATTTAGACAGCAAATATGGATTTGTAGTTGCAACTTAAGTTGCGTTGCTTTTGCAACGGTGCGGATTTGCACCATGGCGTAAGTTATTGTTTTTTATATCATATACATTGAGTTCTGAGCAAAAAAAAGGCCTGATCAAATTCTCGGGTTGCCAACGTGGCAGTGGCGGTAACAAACGAAATAGCAAAGCTGCAGGTGCTAGTAACACCGGTCAACTATCTGAGCGATTCTAACCCCCCAGACTGGGGCGGGAGATTTCCCGTATTGTGATGAAAATCAGTCATATTTTACAATCCCCCGCCTGATTGACAGTGCTCCCCATCCTAAGTTAATGAGAGTAGCGGTTACCATAAAATAATGACTGACAATATCTTCTCCCGTTCGCTCTGTCCTGCAGCTTGGAGTCTACTACTTAGCAGTGTTTAAACTTGAATTGTGGTAAAAAAAACAAACAAAAAAAACAGTAGCATGGGAAAGAAATGGATATGGATATTTGGAGAATAAAAACATCAATATAGTCGTGACAAAAACACGTCGCTATGGTCCGTGGTTTAACACACAATAGCACCACAACTGGAGTGCGGGAGGGTGGAAAGGTACCCGTGTGACATGTGGCCTGATTTGAACCGATCTGACCTTTTCCTGGTAAAGAGAGCACCACAAAGAAACCAGGTGTCCGGTGTAATGGTTTGCTTGATATTGGCACGAACATGATTTTCTCGAGGCAGAGACTTGCTCAGACGCAATCAAGCATGGGTAGGCCATGTCTTCTTCAGATGACGTAGCCAATGTCATACTAGTTCCACCCCATGAGAATACTGGACAAATATAAAAGGTGGAAACAAACTGACAGCAAACCACAACTTGTATAATGCAAATTGGAATGATTGATGAGATAGTTGATCATCAGAGCAAAGTTAAAAAAAAATTATTGCCAAATTCTGTAACAATTTAAGTTTTAATCAAAGCTTTGAGCCCAGTCCACTGGCCTCTTGGTTCTGTGAGAAGAAAAAAAATGTTTTCATAAACATCTGTCAGTTATAATTAAAACTGAGGACAGAACCATGTAGCTGGCATGAGCAGGTGTTTTGAGGAACTCAGAAAGCTGTTGTTGACATCATTTATGATTTACTGAAACAATCAGGATAAGTCTTGCATGGATAAATCAGCTGAGCTCATGGGATGGTCAGTCTCATCTGGCATCCACAATTTACATTTTTGACATCTCAAAGCGCTTGCTTGCCTGAGAAGCAGCCTAGTGCTACAAGTTTAAAGTACCATTAATAACCTTCACCCAAATTCATGTTCACATGGTCAATTCTCTTAATTTTTGGCACAGGATATCAAGAGAACCACAATAGCTGGTATTGCTAATTTTTTGCAGTTGATAACCCTCCGAAGTCAAAATTGAGTTCAAACAACAGGGATCTTGACCCAATGTCTAGGTCAGCAGGGCCAATTCTGTTTGAATTTCTGGTCAACAGTATTAGAATAACTTAATAAGCTAAGATGAAAACTTTTACAGTGGATCACCCTGGTAAAAGTCCACAAGATCAAGTTTAGTATTAAAGGCAGAAACAGTCTGTATAGAAATTGCACATTGTGATACTGAAGTAGTAAAGTTATACATGAACATAGTGTATCAACTACCAAAAACTCCAATGAAATGCCTTCTGAATGCACTAAATTTAATATCTCTCAAGGAAGATGCATCCTCCAGCTGATCATCACATACAGTAGTAACCTGGGATTTCAATGTGGATATATTACATGCAGATTCAGTGGACTTTCGAATAAATTGCTATCTTTTATGACAAGTTATGGATTGAAAAAATGTATATATTACCAAATACAGCAACAAATAGTAACACCTGCATTGACCGAAACATATTCAATATTGGATTTTGTCTGGTATTTTTCAGCCAACAAAATGCAGTCGTTTCCCTTGCGCTTTTCAACCCAAGAAGTTTCGGGTTTGACAGAGAAGTAGATGACAGACAATATGATGGACAGCCTCAGTTTGTACGAGGACAGTGCCCTCTTTGGAGGGGACTGGATGGTGGGCTTAGAGCTCACACCGGCTGAACCAAGCCAAGATGAGGATGGCTTGAAACCACTGAAGTCCAAGTCCGGGGGACAATCTGAAGATGATCTGGTTAGGAGCCTTCTCACATCCATGGAAAACACCATGGACCAAGGTAAGAAATGAGTGGTGTAGTGATCAAATACATTGTTTCCAGTAGATTTTTTTCCAGGGGGTCACAAGAAGGGAAATTCAGGGTAAAAGACAGATTTTAACCAATTTTGCATGTAAATAAACAAAACTTGCGACCCTTTAGAATTTTCTCGGATGGTATTTCAGGGTCTGAAAGGGTAATATACCCCCATTTGGGGGTTAGGGGAAACACTGAAATATTTTCCATAAAGGGACTGTAGCATGTGACTGTGTGGTGTTATGTAAATACCTAGACATACACATGGACATGAAGACTTCAGCGCCAAACAACTGTTGTCATCTGAGTAAATATCAATTAAAAGTACAAAACTTGTAGAAATGTTTATTATTCCTATCATAAAGTGCACAAGGGAATAGAGTGAGGTGTTCTTGGAAAGCAACCAGTAGTTTGAAGCTTTTGTTTTAGGACTTCATTTGTAAACAAAGCACATTTGTTTATTAAGGAAGTGTAAATACGTACCAACATTCTAAAAGAGAGAAACTGAATAAACACATACACACTTTTTTTAATTTTCAGACTTATCTGATCCCTTTGGAGCAAGTTGGATGGACACAAAGGTGGACCTCATGGATCTTATCATGGGTGCTGATGATGATGGCGATCAAGGGGTCCAGAGTGCTGATGAGGTTCAGCCACTGTTTGGTCAGGACGACATCCTGCCAGCAACAGAAGCAACTGGCTTAAATGTCCTGAAAGACATAGCCGAAAAGACCGTTGCAGAGCTAGAGCTGTCAAGCTCCACGGGCTCAGCTACAGTAATGGACCTGGATGATTTTGGAGAACACCTTTATGTGGATGTGGACAGCCCTGAGTGGATCTCTCCAGTCTTGTCACCGATGTCCCCAGCTGATGTAGACTCTGTTTTATCATCTGGTCCCACAAGCCCAGCAACATCAAGTCCGGACATAACTATTGACCTTGTTCAGATGCTGGGCCCTTACGAAGAAGAGTGGCCTAAATCAGAATCGGAACAGGAATTAGCACCACCAGTTAAGAAATCAAGGTGTAGCCCATATGAAAAACCGGTGCGATCAGTTTCTGAAAGGAAATCTCGTAAAAAACAACAAAATAAGGATGCTGCCACACGATACAGGCAGAAGAAAAAAAGCGAAGTGAATAATATAAATCATGAATGTGAAACTCTTGAAGCAAGAAACAAAGAACTGAAAGAAAAGGTTGACCAGATGACAAGAGAGATTCAATATCTGAAGGACTTGATGGCCGATGTGTACAAACGTAAAGGTCTGATTAAAAATGAAAAACGCAAGTGAATCCTCTGCCATGTCAGTAACATCAGACATGCAGTGATTTTTCCTTTTCAGTGTGTTTTCTTTTGTATTTAAAGAAAATTTCAATAGTGTCAATTGTAGTATGACACTTGTTGTATTCATGTGAAAATAGATAGAATTACATGAATTATACTCTGATTTGAAGATGAGTGTGTTGTTTTTGCATAGATAGATAGGCCTTATTTAAAGACTGCACAACCAAGCAAGCTGACCCTAATCTTCCCCAGGGCCCTTTCGCATGTGTCTCTCAATCAACCATTCACACAGCATGTGTGCAATTGGGGCATTCCTTATAGTGGTCACCACTGAATCTGGTACGGGTAACCCAAACATGTCCAACTGAGCCTTGGAGCAGTTGAGTGATCGCTGCATGTGAAGGGAAAAAGACATTTAGTGCAATATGTTGGGAGCATTTTATTCAAGAGGAGTGATAAACAATTTGGGTTCACAAAAAATGTAAAAAAGGGTACAAAAAGCTCTATATTTTGTGAAATGGTACTTGATGACATGACACAAGTAATCTATTACTCCCCCCCCCCCAAAAAAAAAAAAAAACAAAAAAAAACATAGGGTTAACTCATTCCATACCAGTCCCTGATTTTTCCGTAGATTTACTTAGATTTAAGACGACAGTTGCACATTTAAATTCTTCGTGAAAAGAGCTTTCATTCAAGTACCAACATCCCAATAGTCTTAAGTCTGTGGTTCTAGCACTGCCTGGCAAGTCATGCTCCAGCTGCTGCAAGGGCAGCTGCAGCATTTGCCAGGCAGTGCCAGAACCACTGACCAATTCCTGCCACCATAGTATGGAATAAGTTAAGATTGAACTCGCAAATACATGTAACCGCAAGTACCACTGATAACTTTAAATTCTTGCCCTCCCAAAGTAACATTTAAAATTGCAAAATGACCAAGCAAGAAGGATTGATTTGATAATGCATTGATTTTAAGCTCAGCTGACCACAGTCAAGCTGAGCTGTTAGGGTGGTCTGTTGTCTGTGCATGATTCATCCACAGGTGGACTTCTCTGAAATGGTCAGCCAGATTCACTTCAAACTTGGTGCCAAAGTTCCCCTGAATACCATTTTCAGCTTTGTTCAAATGTCCTGCTCCATTGACTTGTCAGTCAGGTGAGCCTATAGGATGGTCTGTTGTCATCTCCATGCTTTCGGCTTCTCCAAAACAATCAGCCAGATTCACTTCAATCACTTTACAATTATCAGTCTAAATTGTGAATCACTTAATGCTAAATTCAACGAATTACTAATTTTATTACATAATTTAGAAGCACATGACTGTTTACCAAGTGCTATTTGTTTGCAAGAAACATGGCTCAGTGACGACTCCGATCTGTCTCTTTTACAATTGGAAAATTATGTTTTAATTTCACTAGGTAAAATATGTTCAACCCGTGGAGGCTTAGCTATTTATCTCAGGGATTCTTATAGTTATAAATTAAGTGATGTCTATTCCCAGTCTGATATATATGAAGGTCAATTTATTGAAGTAAAAATTAATATTGATAAAAAGTTGATCATTGGAAACATATATAGACTTCCGCGGGACTTAAATGAAAATTATAATACTTTTATTGATTAATTAACTGTGGTTTTTTAAAAAAATATGTTGCAGCTAAAAAGTGAAGTAATTATAGCTGGTGATTTTAATATTGATCTCTTAAAAATTCAAGATAGACCTGTCTTTGGCCAGTTCTTTGATTCAATTACATCTTTAAGTTTTTTTCCTCAAATTACATTCCCCACAAGGCTTTTTGCTCGCCGGGGAACTATCAATGATAACTTTTTAATAAAATTAATTGACACAAACATAATATCCTCTAATTCAGGTATCCTAATATCTAGGATTTCCAACCACTTTCTATATTTTATCTGTGTAAATGCTGCTAATACGAAAAATGATATTCCACCTAAATACATCCAGATTTGTAATCCAATACCTGACACTGTGAATAAACTGAAAAAAGAATTAACTGATGCTCGCATTTGTGACCACTTAAAAATGGATTTGCATGGTGATCCAAATGTATTCTATTCTTTTCTGCCAACTGTTATCACTCGTGCACTTGATAATCATTTTCCAATTAAAACGGTTCAATATAAAAAGCATAAACAAAAAGAATCTGTGGATCACTCAGGGAATCGTTTGGTCTATCTTAAGAAGGGATTACCTCTATAAGTATTTGAAAGAACTTCCTCATGATGAGGAATATGAAGTTCATTCCAATAATCTTAACCCTTTGAGTGCCAGTCACGGCTTAAGCTGTGCTGATGAAGCGGGATTACTGTAATGATTCCAGATTCATATTCCTCATTAAAAGACCTTTCATTCAAGTACCAGCATGCCTATGTTCCCAGTGAAAAATTTGGTCCAGGTCAACAGCTTTCCTTGGGGCACTTTCCGTGCAACCCGTGGAAAGTGCCCCAAGGAAAGCTGTTGACTCAGTCTCTAACTTGGCTCTGTAAGAGTTAAAACTTTTAATAAAATTTTGAAGAACAGTATACGGGTAGCTAAGAAAGATTTCTTTTAAGTCGCGTTTTGAAAGATATAAAAATGATATTAAGAACACTTGGATAACTGTTAATGGTATTCTGAACAGACATAAAAAGAGAAACAAATTTCCAGAGTATTTTGAGATAAATGGTGAGACTGATAGCCTGAATTCATTCTTTACCAACAGTGGTCGTAATTTAGCCTCCCAGATAGATACTCCTGCTGAATTTTCTTTTAGGAGTTATCTTACGAGCCCGATTCCTCTCTTTTACTTTTAATCTTGTTACTGAGAAAATTATCCTCGATATTATAAATTCATTTACAGGTAAACAAAGCTATGGTCATGACAGATTATCAACAAATTTATTAAAGCTCATTAAACTGGAACTCTCTGTTCCGATAACTTTAATTGTAAATCAGTCACTAACAACTGGAGTATTCCCCGACTTACTGATGATAGCAAAAGTGGTGCCAATTTTTAGGACGGATGACCCCTCACTTATGGAAAATTGCAGGCCTATATCAGTATTGCCCACAATTTCCAAAATTTTTGAAAAAGTAAAGTACAATCAAATCTCTGAGTACTTCAAATTCTACAATTTATTTTATACTGGTCAGTATGGTTTTTGTGAAAACCATTCTACTGAACTTGCAGCTTTGGAATTTATAGATCGTATATTATTAGATATGGATAAGGGGAAAATCCCCATTAGTATATTCTTAGATCTTTCCAAAGCTTTCGACACCTTGAATCATGATATTCTACTTTATAAATTGAGATATTATGGTGTCAATGGTATTGCGTTAGATCTTTTAACAAGTAGAAAACAATATGTTGCTTATGAAGAGATAAACTCCAACTCTTCAGAAATCTCTACCGGCGTTCCCCAAGGGTCAATTTTAGGTCCTCTTCTTTTCCTTATCTATCTCATTGATTTTAATTTAGCTTCTGCATTCTTCAAATTCATTATATATGCCGATGATACAACTTTATTCACTTCCATTCGTCCTGTAGATCTTACTGGTTTAAACTGTCAAGCCTCTTTATTTATCAGTGCTGAACTCTCGAGGATTAGCACTTGGCTGAAAGTAAACAAACTGTCCCTGAATATTAACAAAACAAAGTTCATGGTTTTTCATCAACCTCAACGGGATGTTATAGCCCCTACACTTGAGATTGATAATGTAAATATTGAATGTGTGGACAAATTTAATTTTCTTGGTCTGTTGCTTGACAAGCATTTGACATGGAATAGTCATATACAAAAAGTTGCATCAAAAATTTCACAGACAATTGGCATAATGAATAAATTAAAGAATTTTCTACCTTCTTACATTTTACAAACTATTTACTGTTCCTTAATTCTTTCGAGATTCAACTATTGTCTTCTCGCATGGGGTCATAAATCGGAAAGACTTGTAAAGCTTCTGAAAAAGGCCATTCGCATAATTAATTATAGTAATTAAAATGCGCACACCGGTCCCATCTTCAAATCTAGAAATTTACTTAGGTTAAAAGATATTTACTAATTACAGGATTTAAAATTCTGTTATAAACTCTTAAATAATCGACTGCCTGTGTACTTTTCTACATTTTTGATTAGGTCAACAAACCAAGTCCATGAACATGACACGAGAAGGCAGCAGTTATTAGTAATGCATACTCAACGTGTATTTGCCAAAAAATGTTTACGCCATGAAGTTATCCGTATTGTTAATGAAACCCCTCAAGCTTTTATTGAAAAAGTTCATGCATACTCACAGTTACTTTGGTTTTTCATATATAAAAAAGCAATTATTCTGAACTACTCAGATTCATTTACAATCCCAAACTGTTATATCTGTAGTACAAATTGATTGGTTAAAGCTGGATTTTTTTTTCTTTGGAAAAGCACGTATTCTGTAAATTTTACCAAAATAATGGCTTTCATGATCACGAATAGTTTTTTGATTCTATATGTTTGTAGGGTGGCACACATGATAGCGGTCTGATAAAGACCTTAATGTGTGTCTCCCTGACCAAGATATAATTTTACCTTTTTTTCTTTCATTAGTTATATTGAATTGACTTGAGTGTTGTAATCAACAGTATATGGTTTTCATCTGTATGTTTTATCTGGTTGAATAAAATTCTTCCAGATTCCTTCAAACTTGGTGGGGGTGTACCTTGGGTGGTACAATTTGTTCAAGTGGTCACGCTTCAGTGAATTTTTTATTTTTCATGAATTTTATTCATAAAATATAAATAATAGAATTATCTTGCAATTTTAAGATTAATTTCACCAAATGTGCATTATAGGTGGAAGTTGAATGTCACATAATATGGGTGACCTTACTGATTACATCTGCTAGGTTAACGCTAGGATTTTAAAATTAGTAGCCAAAATTTCAATTTTTCTAGGAAAGAGCTACACAGACTTGAAGTCTGTTAAATTTCTGCATGAAAATAAAGAATTTTTGGGAAATTTTAGCAGTCATTTGCTACTTTTAATAGCCATTTTGAAGTTTTAGTAGCATTTGGCTATTTTGGCTACTGCTAGCGCTAACATAGCATCTGGATTTGTGGACACGCATCCATATTCCAGGAATACATACAGACAGAAGTCTAGGAGATATGGAGTCATAGTGGCGACACTGGTGGTAATTATTGGAACTAACGTCATAGGTATCAAAAACACTTTAATTTCTGTAATTATAAATTGAGATGAAGTTACCAAATTTACACAAATTTTGCAGTAGGTCATCAAATTTTGAAAAGTAGGGTCATCATAAATTGTAGAAAAGACTAAATTCGACATGTTGAGAAAGAATACGACTTACATTACCTAATACATGTACATCCCAAATGTTGATTATGTATGGAAATTTTATCTTGTTTAATATAAATGACCTGGACATACTTTTTCAAGGTTACAGAGAGCATACATTTTTTTTTTTTTTTTCTTGTTTTTTTTTTTTTTTTTGTGTGTGTGTGATAGTCATTGCTTGTGTGCATACATCCATATACCATTCCAGGAACAACAAACAGGTTAAAGTTTGACAAGGAGTCCTGGTGGTGAGTATTGGAACTAACGTCACAGGTATCAAAACATCTTAAATGCATTATAGTCTTTCTTAAGACCCTTTCTTCGTTAATTCGTTATAAAACAAAATTGCTAATGAATATTCTAAAAATAAATGGAGGGGCAGTCATAGCGTTGAGCTAGAACAAGCCAGGCCACCAAGCAAATTTTCAATTTTTAAATTTATTTTTTGAAAAAAAATAATTAAAATTTCCTTGTTTCAAAAACTGTGTGGCCAGTTGCATTGTAATTGCACATAGGGTCACTTAGTTCTTGTTTTGGCTGCCAGTGGTGTTGCAATTTTTCTATGAATTTTTGTGTGTCAAGGCTATTTTTGACTTCTTTTCCAGAATAGCCAAAGAGAATTGCTTAAAATTTGATCAGAATATAGTTGGACTTGAAAGTTTGCAAAAATAATTTGGATGATAATTTTTGCCAAAGTTGTGGGATATCAAACTTTACAAACGTAAGTGAGTGCTGCCACTGTATAAATATATATGGCAAAACAGCGCATGTATTGCGCTATTGTAATTTGTATTGACAATTTTGACTTCTCAAATACCGATGCTTGAGTGTTACCACTGTACATGTATATAGCTATACCAACTACAGTGCATGTACTGCAATATTGTAAAAGCGGATTCCAGTCAGCAGAGGACAGGATCATCATAATCCTCTTGTTTCATATTATGCGACCTTTACCTATTTTCCACGGTCACTAAGCACTAAAGCACAGGAGACTAATATATTGATAAAGAATAAGGCAAATGTACCACAAAACTGTACCATGTGGATGTTTGGTAAATAATATTGTGTAATATGGATGACCTTGACTAATTTCACCAGGGAATGCATGTCAGGAAATTATTTTTTCAGTGATGGTTGTCAGCAGCTGAGGATATAGGATGGTCCTTGGTCAGTCTCCAGTGTCTGTCCATCAACAATTCACATTTTCAATTTCTTTTTAAAAACTGTCAGCAGAATTCACTTAAAACTTGGTGGATGTACCATGGATCTGTACCAAATTTGTTCAAATGGTCACACTCCAATGAATTTTGGATTATGACGATACTTGTTCATTTTGTGGTAAAATCTTCCAAAACGCCAGGCCAATTGCTTTGAAAGTGCAATTTTAGAGACACTTCTGGGGACCCCAGACCTTAATTTGTTCAACAGGTGGCACTGCAATTTTTTTTATTTTTGTGCAAGAAAGACTGTTTTCAGTATCTCCAAAACAGTGACTGAGATTGTTCTGAAACTTGGTGGAAATGTCACTTGTTCAGCAGGTGGTGATACTCTGCATCTGTGATTTTTAACAAATTCTTCAATTTGGGTCCCTGTTAGTTATTGCATGCATTCCCATTGATTACCATGCATGTCAATGGGGACTGCTATAGAAATTCATGTTTTTTTACTCCCTTCTCCAAAACTCAGAACTAGATTTGCTTCAAACTTGGTAGAGATGTACTTTTGGTGGGATTCTACCAAGTCTCACCAAAGGTTGCAGAGCTTATGTGGCCGTTCATGTCTTTGTCCGTCTGTGAACTTTGGCTTGTTAGTGTGATACCATCCACAGTTTTCAAGTTAGCCCACTATAAAGTTCTGAAGCAAAAGAATGCATGAAAATCTAGGCCTTTTTTGATATTGGTGGGGCCACCTACATTATCTTGTGAACACTGTAGCATCTTTAATTTTTGGCAGATTCTCACCAAATTTGGTGGGATTGTGGGGGGAGGTCAAAGTCTAAGTTGCTAATGATATCAGTGGTGCCACCTATAATTTGATGGAAATTATGGGCCAAAATGTGTTTTAAGATATAAAATTCTATACCTTAAAAAGTAATTGGATTAAACTTGTCAAATTTATAGATTATATAGACAATGTTGAAAGCTACAATTTGATGTATATCAGTGACCTTGACCTATTTTTGAGAGGTCACCGTTGCCTGTAAAAGTTGAAAGAGGTGATATTGTAATGGCAGGGTGTAGCTTGACGATCAATGGCAATGTCTGCACAACACTCTTGTATTACATAATCTGGCTAACCTTGATCTTCTGACCCAAGGTCACTGAGGACTTTAAGTTAAAGCCTTTCTCATTGTTGTCTTGGCACATGCAACAATATCCATCACAGGAATGGCCCAATTAAGCTATGATTACATGTGGTGTGAAGTGCCATCTGGTTGAGTTTTTATGCAATAAATGTGCATTTAAGCTTTATATATTGAGAAGCCACTTGAGGACTTGCAACTTTGTGATGAACAGGTGCAATATATCATTCTTTGGGCAAATTCTTGAAAAATCTCCCAATACTGTTCAGCCAACTGCTGTGAAATTGCCAAGAGACACTGGTGGTGCTGGAATTTTTTGAATGAATGTTTGTTTTTTAAGGCTATTTTTTACTTCTCCAAAACCATCACTCAGATTGTTCTACAACTTTGTCAAAATGTAGCTTGTGAGAGAGTTAAACAAAACTGTTCACTAGTTAGTGGTACTATCCCAAAGTTTAAACAAATTTTTCAATTTGGTACCTGTCAATTAATGCATGCATTAATTCCTATTAATTACAATGGAAGTGACTTAGTCCACAGTGGAATATACATTTTACTCAAATTTATCAAAGTTTGCAGCACTTTCTATTTTTTGATGTTCACTCATGCATTTCACGCACATACACAATTCGTTACTCTTCTCAAAGTTGGTGAATCTGGTTCATGGTTTTAAACTATGGCCCAGATTCACTTCACACTAGGTAGAGATATACCATGGATGGGTCTCCTCCAAGTTTCATCAATTGATTGTGTTCTAATGATTTTTGTATTTTTTAATTGTTCTTTTTTGAGCAAAATCTCTGATACACTGCCAAGCCAATTGCTTCAAAACTGCATAGGGACACTGCTGGGAACGCCAAGATCTTAATATGCTCAACAGGTGGCACTACGTTTTTTTAAGCCCTGCTGACCATTGGTTGCAGAGCTCGTGGCTGTCCGTTCGGCCTTCCATCTGTCAGCAGTTGCTTGTGAATACGATACAGACCACACTTTTCAGGGTTGTCCCATTTAATTTTCAGGACTTGTCAAGTGTATGAAAATCTAAACAAGTTTAATAATGGTGGCGCCACCTACAGCATAATGTAATATGGGTCAAAATGTGAAGATCTCAAAAACCACGATCATCCTGAATGTTTAATAGTTCTTCATGAAATACTGATGATGCTAGTCCATTTAACATCACCAGTAGGGCACCAAGGTTCCACGTCATGGACTTTTGTCTGTGTAATATTCCTGTAATAGTATATTGGTACATGTGCACAAGTTTAAATGTTATGACCATCACAAAAAAAAAGTCTTTTATTAATATGTTTTCCCTCTGTGACCTTGAAAAAGTAGGTCCAGGTCACCCATATTACGCAATTGGAACTTCTATATCAGATTAAAATCTGTGGTACATTTGGTATTGCATTCTTACTTCTCAAAATGTAGAATTCAGCACCTTTTACTACATCCTTATTGTCGGTGAAAATTTGGTCAAGGTCATTCAAAATTTAAACAAAAAATTCACCATGAGCCCAATGCAAATTTAGAAGTTGCATCTCAAAAGGTAGTATTTCTATTTAACAATATAAGTTGCATACCTGCTATGGTGCCCCAAGTTGCCAGGCAATGGAACAATGCTTCAGCTAGGATCAGGGCACATGTACCAATTATGTAACTTAACCATCCAACCATGACACTTTCTATCAAAAATATTTCAAATGTTTGCCCTCTTGTATGTTTTAAAACTTAGTGAATAGCTTTTCTTAAGCTTTTTGCTTTCTGGCTTTTATCAAAACAGCTTATTTAGCCATGCTTAACACATAAGTCTGCCCTCCTTCCTGTCAGGTTTCTTTCTGCAGCCCATATGGCACCACAGGATCTCAGTTAATATGGATACCTCCTATTTATAATCAAATACTAGTAATGAATTTTAGTTCCAACCTCTACCACCAGTGGCACCACACATCATAAGACTTGTCTGTTCTTTCTGTAATGATGAATTGATACACGTTACTAGGTTCAGATGTAGCAAACACATTTTCTTAACAAAAACTGTACCTTGTTAAAGAGCAAAAAGTACAGGGATGGGCACATAAACTGCAACCAATGGTCAGAAGAGCTAAACAAGAGGCCTGTGACCGTCCTGTGTTCAGCTGACATGTACATATACCCTTGCGATTTTTGTAGATTTGCTCTCCAAAAAAAAATTCATAAAAAGTCCAAAAATCAATGGAGCGTGACCATTTAAACAAATCTTGTAGAGACTAACCCAAGGTACATTACCACCAAGTTTGAAGTCAATCTGGATGACGGTTTTTGAGAAGTCGAAAATGTGAATTAGCACTAGAATGCCCATTGACTTGCATAGTAATCAACAGGGAAAGGTGCATTTACCGATAAATACCCAAACTGTTAAAAATCAGGACTCCATAGCAGTTCTACATAGTGTACAAGTTTGTTTGACCCTTCCACAAGAAACATATCCACCAAGTTTCCATCCACTTAACCTAAGTGACTGTTCTGGAGAAGTCAAAAATAGCAATTAGCCTCTCAAAGCTGGGAGTTAAAATAGTGAATATTGTCTGCTATAATACATAAAAGTATTTGCAGGTAGCCTTTTTTCATAATATGGTGTAACCAATAATTTGATGAAGTTGTGATGAATCCTTCTCGAGATATTATTGAAACATTATCTGCTTGTGTGCCCCTAAGACGGCCTTCAAATAAATATTTCTAAAATTTCATAACAAGTTTAAAAATACGAAGAAGCTGGTTTTCCATACAAATACGGTCCATTATAATGTGCATCTCTAACAAAAATTTGAAGCTGCAATGGATCTTTGTTAAGATATTATGGTATCAGCATCCCCTTGTGTGCCACCCTGATGGCCTTGAAATACTTTAAAGTTCCATAAAAAGTTTATAGATACAAAGAAAAAGCTGGTTTTAAATAGAAACCTGGCCCATCATAAGATGCATCTCTGACAAAAAAAAAAAAAAATGGAAAAGCTGCAGTCAGTATTTTTCTAGATGTCACAGCAACGTGGTCAGGGTTGACACCAGTCATCAGGCCTTCAAATAAACACATTGAAAGTTTCATAAAAAGTTTTAAAATATTTAGAGGAAGCCGGTTTTCAACAGGAACCTGGTCCAGCATAAGGTTCTACTGTGACAAAAATATGGTAACTTACAGTGAATACTTTTCGTGATATTTTGGTAACATTGTCCCCTTGTGCGCCACTCAGACGGCCTTGAAATATATACTTTATAAGTTTCAAATTAAGAGGAAGCTGGTTTTCAATAGGAACCTGGTCCATTATAAGGTGCATCTCTGACAAAAATTTGGTACAGCTATTGTGAATATTTGGAGATATTGCGGTAATGTTGACAACACAGATGGATGATGCAGGGGACAACAATACCTTCCTGCACTCTATGTGCCAAGGGTAAAAAATTGTAATTATGTCTGGCATATGATGAGCACATGAAACTCTGTCAGATGTACATGGTTACACTAAAGATTGGTTTGAGGCAACTCCCTTAATGCATACTAAAATCAGCAGTGAAAGAGAGGCAAATACTTTCATGAAATAGATGTCATATCAATTTTTCCACAAAACTTGCTGAAATTATAACCAGGTCACATTAACCTTCACAAACGGAACTATAATGTGGAAGAGTCTTGATATGTGTTTGCACCTGCATTTGCAAGCTGTATTGTTGCTAGTGTTCTGGAACACCTGCTGGAGGTATTCCTGCTTTCATACATAATCCTGGCAGCTGGATCTTCCATTCAGCTACTTACTTCAGGTGGTGCAGTCACATGACTAGCAATGCGTTGCGAACAAAGTCTCAATTCTTATACTGTGAACTGGTTCCTTTGTAAGATTGCTATTGATGCTTAGGCATTCGAATTTAGAATAAACCATGAGTCAACCTTGCTCATTTGTAAACAAGAGGATCACAATGAACATGTGCTCTGCTGGCTGGAATCTCTTGCATCTGCAGACTTCACTTGAAACATGTACGGTATTAGTGCTTACCAAGGAGAAACCAAGTGCCCAACTTGAGATGTAGGGACCATAACAAAAAAACCAAAACCAAACTATTTTCTGAAACGTATTTCCTCCATGACCTTGAGAGAGTACATCAAGGCCATCCATATCATGCAACATACAACTTCTACATATACACATTTGTGGTACATTTGATTTATTGTTTCTTTAATGGTCCACATCTTCTGTAGTACTGTAGGTTGCGCCTCCAATAATATTGAACTTTACCCTAGATTTTCATGCACTTGTAAAGTGCTGAAAGTCATGTGGGGCTAACATGAAATCTGTCCATTGATTGTGTTCACAAGCTGAAGTTAAGGGACGGATGGACAGCTAACCAGACTAAAACCTCAGCTTAGGTAAAAATTGTTGCATCATCCTTAACTTTGAGGACCACCTGGGATACACCTATGTACAAAATCAAGACACTGCATGGAATGCTTAATCAGAAGCTGAAAATGTAAGAAGTCTGATGTACAGACAAATGGACAACCAATGAAAACAGATTATAAAAGCTCTGCGGACAAGTGAGCTCAGTTACAAATTGTTATGTTCAAACTGTGTACCCCCAGTCCAGCTTCCCATTGATGGTCTGTTTTTTCCAAATTGGAAAGTAATTTTAAGGGCGCCTGTCTCTTCAATGGAGGACCATAAAAATATCTGAAAAATAGATGATGCATTTTGCATGGTCTTCATTGCTGGTTTTGACATTTTCCTGTGAATATTCCTTCGTTCCACTAAATTTCCTTTGCTTGTCCATAGTTTGATATAACTATGTACACTGCAAACAGCAGACAACCCCAACAGCTGCACAAAGACAGCGAGTCTCAGTGCTGCTACTTGTATGTCCCAGGTCATGCAAACTAAGCCCAGCAAAGACAAATGTCTACTCACAAACAAAGCAAACACTCATCTGAAAATAGACTCATCTTTATTTTTTAAGTGTATTTTCAACTACAAAAGTGATCCATGCATACATGAACAAATCTTTTCCAATTTTGCATAACAATTTGCTGCTTTTAGCATATCTCTATGGAAAAAGAATAAAATGAATCTTAAATGCCAGTTATATTTTTAACTGGATTTATACCTGTTTTTCATCAGAAATAATTTCTGACATGTGGTTGGTTGGGTGACAGGGTCAGGGGAAATTGTGAGAATTTTGGCTTTGAAAACATGGTAGGGGAATCTATATGTAGCTTCATCAGTCTAATCACATTAAAGGAAGTACTGGTGAGACTTACTGATGTTACTGATTAGAGTAAGTCATCGGGCATTTTATGGGCATCTTTAATAAATGAGGCTTTTTCTGGCCAAAAAGTACACTGAAGTAATTGACAGCACAAGAAATACTTGAAAGGAGGTAAAAAATAATTTGTTTGGTATTCTAACTACGAGGGTTTCTCTTTTAAAACAGATTCCACAGTATCAGCTCATTGATGGGACCATCCCTGTAATGACCCCACTCAAACATTTGTCATTAATCACTGCCACCACATGTATGCCCGTGGATGTTCTACACTAACCACAAACAAGTGGTATTTGGTAGAATCCAAATGCGTATGTGTCGGCATCTGAGCTTGTTGCCATGGTATTGTGAAACAACTGCCTCTCATATGGTAATATATGACAACATACTTCGTTATGGAGACCTTTCTGACTCTTTCACTCCACCAAGCCAATACAAGCGCTGAATCCAACTTGAAGTCCTGAGCTGTCACAATTTATCCAATTCACCCAGAAATTAAGCACCTAGGCACTACACAACATAGAGGTGAATGATTGCACGTGTCAAAGGAACAATTACATGCACAAGGCTTAAGGGCACTAAGTGCTCCAGAGATACTAATCTTTCTAATACAGCAGATCACCCCTGTGACTTGGGTATGTACTTCTAGTACAGAAATAAGTTGTTGTGCAGCCACAACTTGCCTGACCTTTTCAGCATTATACCCATCTTTTGGATCAGACTTGCCAATTTCACATGTATATATTCCCTACTTATACTAGGAATAAATTCTAGGGTGTCATTTTATATTTCACGATCTTGTGTTAACATTTGGTAAGACTTTAGTCCCAGATGAATTCTTCAGAAATGTATCACCGTGCGGACGCTGAAACAAAAAACAAAAATATTAGAATTACATCAGGAGTCAAGACAACAAAATAACATGTGCATCACGTATGATCTTTGAAAATATAATAGTCCATAATTTCAGGGTCATCAACGGGACATAAAGCCAGGAAGCCATGTAACAATGAAATTAGGTTTGTAAAAACACCCTGTGATAATTAATTAAAATGCACTCAGAGGTTGCTATGTCTATTGCGCACTTTTATAGTCACACACGCCCACATTTTTCTAGCATTTTTAAATTGACAAGTACAAGCCCTTTGGCGACCCGCAAACAACAGTACGTGGCACATATGTATACACAAACCTATGAGCTGTTTGTCTGATGATCACAAGGCTATAACATGTGAATGTATATACACATATACTAAGGTTCTGCAGTTGTTCAAATTTATCATTATGGGTAAATTTGCACGCATTATAACTTTAGTAGACCAGTTTGGTAAATACATATACATCCAAACGTAGCATTGTCAATGCAGTGCAATAGTTTCTGTGACATTCACCAGAGGTGGCTATCAGTTGGAGTGGATTTTATTCATGACTGGTCACATGATCTGTTGTTGTCCATACTGAAGACATTATAAGGTCAGAGAAACCACACAAGAAGGATGCAGAAAGTTGAGAAACAGAATATTGTACACAAATGCTGAAGAAGCCCACAATGCCTTGAAAATACACAAAATGTTTACAAACATTATTCCTGGCATCAAGTTAAAATTAAAATGTATTACTGAATTTTCAAAAAGGTGATTATTTCGGCATTTTCCCTTGGCACGTGGGACTGTCCTGGCTTTGGCAGTTAAGGGGTTAAAAAGCAGGTAGCATGGTATTGTAAAAGCTTATTTCGCAGAAAGTTGCTGTTCACATGCTAAGGCCCATTTTATTCTTATTCTACTGAATGAAGACTTAATGTGGGCTGCAGGACACACCATATATAACAATTTCCATTTTATTTTGTTTGTTTCACCTTTGTTTCTCTTTGTCACAAGTAGGAAGGGCATAACAGCTGGGGATGCCAAATTCTTCAATAATACACATTGCTTGTGCCACAAGAATATTACTCGACCAAAATTGGCCTAAACTTGATGCAGTACATGCATTGTCATCATCATTGTCATTCCAGGAACATACTCATAACAAAGGACTACAACAATTCAACCCAATGACAATCTTTGGCATTGACTTCTTGATTTTTAGACTTCAAACATCCTTCCATCTGAGATCAGGAATATATGTATTTACAACCAACACACTGCTCCGAATTGTAACTTAAATATGTTTTACTATGCCCCTTTCTTACATTGTGATTGGCTTTGTGTGTGTGTGTGTGTGTTCATTGGTTCATTTATTTGTTTATTCAGTTTTACCTCTTGCCAGCATGCATCAGGTCAAATGCTTCATTGATTTTGTCCAGACCCATATTATGGCTGACAAATTCGTCCACCTTGAGATGACCTTTCATGTAGTCCTCAACAAGTTTGGGTACATCATCCCTGCTCTTCCAACCTGTAAAAAGACAGTTGAATTTCAGTGCAAGATGGCTTTCAGTTTGTTTCTAATATTGACAGTTATATAATTTCTGTTCCTTAAAATGTGTCAGATAATCTAATGTCATCACATGATAATGTTTGATACTGGCACTACGGATGTGCAGACAGACAGCTGTGTATCAGGTAATTAAATATGGAATGTATTTTTAGTTGTCACAAGCAAGTGCCATGAAGTGCAGTACCTGGATATCTCTATCCTTAGGTTGATTAACATTCCATGCCCTTTTGGGTGCCCCTGCCATTTTAATGACCCCCCCCCCCCCCCTTAAAAATTCTACAAATAGTCTGAATTTTTTGGTCATCAAGTGTGCAAAATATCATTAAAATACCTTAACAGCATAGGTGTACATTTGAGTCTCAACCGAGACATTTTTAGCACATCCTTCAAGAAGTGCGGCATTTGAAATCCCTTAAAACTCATGCTGCATGGTAAATTTTGGACCATTGTGAGTGTTGTTATGGAGAGTTTCCCTGTACTACCATGTCCGTTTCACAACATATGGCAAAGCATTCAGCAGCTGCATCTTTGTGCCAAAAGACTGGTGGATTATTCATGCAGCAGTACAGATGTCTACATATAAGAATGCCATCCTTACTGTGACAGAAGTTACCACTAAGAATACATTTGTCCCTACATAATGCTATCCCCATTGTGATAGAGGTGACCATATCAGCAGTGAGCTTCCAGTGAAATGGCAATTTACAGGAAATAGCACATTTCCTGCATGCTATGGTGGCCTCTGTACACTGAAGGTTTCCCTGCTTTTTTGACATATTTTACCCAAAATGTGAAAACTAATAATCAGAGCCTAGTATGTGCCCCATTTCATTAATCATCAGATTTGAACTGTGTCGACAAAATAGAGAATTTAAATCTTTTTGCTTGCAACGCAAGAGAAGGCAAAATACTTGAATTATTGATCATGGTCAAATTCTGAAGTCATATCACATAGACATACAATGATTTGTGCTTAAATGTAAAACTATGTGTGATGTGCTCAGCTGTATAAATATCTGAAGTTTTCAAATTCATCATCAGTATTGTACCAACATGTGTGAATTGTTGGCTCAACAGTTTAAATCACAACCAGGAGAAAATTACCGGCTGGAACTATACCCTCCACTGTCTACAGTCACTTTGTCTTTGCTATTGCACGATAAAAATTTACACAAATAAACCTACCGCCGAAGGCACTTCCCTTCCAAGTGCGGCCAGTGACCAGTTGAAATGGTCGAGTGGCTATCTCCTGTCCCGCTGCAGCCACGCCAATGATAACGGAAACACCCCAGCCTTTGTGACACGACTCCAAGGCAGCCCGCTGTGGATATACACCAGAATTACTGTCATGTTTGCCAAAACAAACAATTCTGAACTTTATTGGTCAACCAAGGCAACATCCCTTTAAAAGGGCTTTTGTCCTTACTGTCAGTGTTGGTTGTTTACTGATTGCTCCAGTTACATCTATGTGTTGGTCAGACTGAGAAAATGGAGCCAGACCCATGTTTGACATACACTGTTTTAGCCACGGGATTTTTGATGCTGTGGATCAGTACAATTTCGTGGGCACTTAATTTTAAGTCAATTTACCATCAAATTAAGAAATTTTACACTTTTTATGAAAACTTTTTCATAGTATTAATGTCAAGTTTCTTACAAAGTTGCCAAATTCAACAAATTAACGTATGTCCAACTGGTTTTGGAAAATTTTACTTGGAAATTTTAAGATATTTTGGTACATATTCTTTGTGGAGTTTGCATTGCAATGCCCATTGACTTCCATGGTAATCAATAGGAATGCATGTATAGTTACTGACCAGTTTCGAAATTTGATAAAGAAAAATGTTAACAAGAGGGTTGTGTGAACAGCCCTTCCTCAGCTCACCTTGACATTCAACCCATAGTAAGTCCCACTCTAGTCTAGGGGATGGCGATTTTGGACAGGAAGTAAAAATATGAGTTACCATTGTATGTAATCTCAGCTGACTTACATGGGAATCAAAAGCAATGCAGCAATTAACTGAGAGGTACCCATACTGAAAAAAATGTTAAAAATCAGGGCTCCAGAGTGTCAGCATCTAGTGAACACTTTTGATGATTCCTCCCACATGCTACATTTCCACCAAGTTTCAGAACAATCTGAGTGATGGGTTTTGCAGTCAAAAATGGGGAAAACACAAAAGTTCTTAAAACATTTTAAAAAAATTGCAGTGCCACCTGTGGAACAAATTAAGGTCTGGGGATCCCCATAAGTGTTCCCCTGCAATTTCCAAGCAATTGGCTTGGCAGTTTAGCAGAAGATTTTGCCAAAAAATTAAACAAGAAACCCATTAAAAATCAATGGAGCATGACCATTTGAACACACGTGGTAGAGATTCATGCAAGGCACATTTCCTCCAAGGTTGATGTGAATCTGGTTGACAGTTTTGGAGAAGTGAAAAATGTGAATTTCCATTGCAATCCCCATTGACTTACACAGTCACAGGTACCCAAACTGAAAAATTCATAAAAAATCTGCAATCCAGAGTATCACCGCATAGTGAACAACTTTGTTAAACCCTCCTACAAGGTAAGTTTCCACCAAGCTTCAAAACAATCTGAATGACAGTTAAGGAGAAAAAAATCGAAAATAAACAAAACTACTAACACTGCTCATGGATTTTTTATTTTACTTTCAAAAATATTAAAGCCACATGTACCAAACAAATAAAACCGAGTTTTAACGCTGGTGCTGCGGTCCACATAGTAGACCATGTTATAATCACCTTATAACACGGGGATTTCTAACCTAGAAGTAATGGGAAGAGGTATACCAGAGGCCACCCTGTAATGAGCACTGTTATAAACAGGAACCACCCTACCCCCAAACATTACCTTCAAAGCAAAACCACATTTGGTACTATGCCATGTAACAAAAGATACACACAGGCAAATTTATCTACCCCTTAATTTTCACAGAATTTTGTATAATTTTTTTTTTTTTTCTCAACTATTGCCAGGGGCTCAATTTACAATGTATATGACTAATTTTCTATCTAGATCATCTTCAGGTATTTTACCTGCGGACGCCTGTCACTTACTCAAGTTTCAGTTCTTAAGATCTATATCAAGTTTGCGCCTTCTCTGTAATAAACCATGTCGTGACATAGTTTCAGCAATGTGCATAAGCTGTGCATTTCTTGAAATATGCAATTACAAAAGTTTTAAAGATACAAGTGGAAAAATTAAACAAGGTAGGAAAGCTAAGACTTTCAACATATTGTTAAACCATACACTACGCGAGCCAAAATGCTGAAAAAGGGCCACCCTCTGTGCTTTTTGCCGAGAAACACTGAGGTCTACTGCAATGCTACTCTCCCCTTGGCTTTTCTTGCCAAAAATGCCAAGAAATGCCAATGTACCTTTCACCTTACTCCTAATTAGCTCAGTGTTTCTCAGCATTTTCACCGAGAAATGCTCAGGTAATGGCTAGGGTGAAAGGCATTTCGGTGTTCCTTGCCATTTTTGCCAAGAAATGCCTAGATATGGATTGGAGACTTGAATTCCTTGGCGTTTTCCAACATTCTAGGCAGATGATAAACATGAGAGGTATTGGTAGGCATTTTTTAGGGTAATGCGAAACAAGAACATTGCAGAACATAAATGATTGTACTTAATTATTTATGAGAATCACTGAAACCAAGGATGATTTGGTTATAACTAAGGTGATGGGCATTTTGGGCCCATATATATAGTTGCCCAATACTGCTGTATAATACTAGAGAGGTGGGAAGAATGGATCAAAGTCTGTGATGAAAAAAATTTATTCTCATATCTGCTTTGAGTGGTATCACTGCTTTTTGCTGAAGATGCAAGAACAGTCTGTCTATCTGCTGCTCTAACCTCGGTCAGGGTGGTATGAAGGAGGCAAACAAGGTAACCTCTCAGTTCATGGTACCTCACGATTTTGATAGCAGTGCTCTCAAAATCTTCAGCTTTGTAGCAGACTCTTTGACCATAAGTAACTGGCTGTAAGGATCACCCGTTTTACAATGATTCAGATGGGTTGAACCATAATGTAAGTATGGATGGGTGTCTGTGAGTTTTGTGTACAAGGTCGTTTACACTATATTTTCATTGGACAGTCTGACTGTTGTGTCCAAGATATTTATCTCAGTCTTAGATACATGTACTTCAGCTGATAATTTAATCTTTGGGTGACACACATTCTGGTGTGCAACGAAATCTTGAAATTCTGTCTCACTAATAGTCCATATGACAAAAATTTCATCTATGAAACGTAACCAAACCAATGGTTGTAGTGGGTAAAACAGGAGTTTTGTGGTCTCCAAATCATTCATGAAGATATTTGCTAGGGAAGGGGCAACCCTTGTCCCCATTGCTGTGCCATTGGTCGGGAGAAAATGTTCACATTTGAACTCAAAATTGTGACAAGATAGTACAATACTTACTGACTTGACAAGTTCAGAGACCTTCGGATTACTATTGGGTTCCCTATGGTGTATTAAGAGCCCATGCTGTACTGAGCAGACCTTCTTCTATAGGGATATTGGTGTGGAAGGCTTCTACATCTAGAGTAACCAGAAAAGTGTTCTCTGGTACCACAGGTAGCGCCTCAATTTTGTTTGTGAAATCAGTGGTAGTGGTGTCTTTAATGTAGTTTTTCATACCTGGTACCAGGGACCTTAAGAAAAAATCTACAAATCATGAGATTGTTTCAGTGGGGCATTAATTTTGCTCAGGCATTACTGAGAAGTCACCCATTGTGTGCCACTGGTTTAGGCAGGCATTTGAATTCTAAATCTAATATACAAGCATGGTTGACTGACGTGACTATACATGGGGGACATATCCGACTTTCTGTTGTTGGTTTTACATTCATTTCGCCTTTATGTTAATTGATTAGACAACAGGTTTTGTCCTTTAAATTTCATTTTGTACTTCCCCATATTTACAGGGTGGGAACTTGTGTTGTATTCTCAAGAACAGTGTTGATGGTACTCCGTTGATGAAAAGGAAAGAAACCAGCATTTACTAATTGGCAATTCCTTGCAATGTTCGGACATCAAATTATAAACTTTTTACATAGCCAACATGTGTTGCCCACTGTTTTGTTGTAACCAGTGCTGTTGGCAACATCTGGTCTATTGTTTCTATAGTTTCTCCACTCGTACGTTATCCAGGATTGTCGCTTGCTGTCTGAGCCTTCTAGGTGGGGATAGGGTCAGAGGGAAATTTTTTTTTCTTCTGGCCACCTGTACCAGACATGATACAGGACTGCGGCAAATAAGTGGAGTGCCACAGGATTATAATTGTTATTATTGTTTGAAGTTTCTGGGTCAGAGCATGCAGGAGGAATGGGATGCAGCTGTTTTATTTGTCTCCCGGCCCTCAAACATTTCAATAGTTTCGTCATACTGGATATATTTGTGATGGTCGTCTGTCATTTTATAGTTTCTGATGCTCAACCATGTGAGTTATTTTAGATGGGCATCTACCCATTTCAGTGGTTTTTCGGCCAAGGTTTCCAACAGTCTCCAATGGTTTCTAGTGGTCTGCAAGCATTTACTTTCTGTTACCTTTTCCATCTCAGTCTGACGCTTTATTACACATTTGTGACAATCATTAAAAATCGCGTTCACAGAACAAATTACCCTCGGTGCCCACAATCTTTATTTCCTCAATTATGCATTTTTTTTTTTAAAGATTTCGCAGTAGAATATTTTACATATAATTTCCATATTTTTGTCTATGAAATGAAGGAGCACTTTTGGATGTGTTCTTGGGGCAAGTTCTGGTGACAGAGACCACTGTAGTGTGTGTCACTCAGTCGGCCATCAAATAAACACCTCAAAAAGTTTCATAACAAGTTTAAAAATAATAAGAAGCTGGTTTTCAATAGGAATGTGGTCCACTATGATGTGCATCTCTGAAAAAAAATTTGAGAAAGCTGCGTTGGATTCTTCTTGAGACATTGAGGTAACGTCATCTTCTTGTGCACCACTCAGACAGCCTGATACTTTAAAGTTTCATAAAAAGTTTATAAATACAAAGAAGATGCTAGTTTTAAACAGGAACTTGGTCCATCATAAGGTGCATCTCAGACATAATAATTTGGGAAAGCTGTGGTCAATATTTTTTTAGATATCGCAGTAACGTCGTCAGGTTTGATGCCACTCAGACGGCCTTCAAATAAATATATTAAAAGTTTCATAAAAACTTTGAAAATAATTAGAGCAAGATGGTTTTACATAGGAACCTGGTCCATCATAACATACGTCTCTGACAAAAATTTGGTAATGCTGCAGTCAATATTTTTTTAGATATTGCGGTAATGTCGACAAGACGGATGGACAAGAGGACAATACACTCTGGCACTTTATGTGCCGAGGGTAAAAAGTGATACGGCCCATTACAATCAAGCAGAAACTATTATTTTTAATGTGACTGTGACCTTGGGAATCAGATCAGGGTCACCCATCTTTGAATTAAACTAGACCTTTGTGTGAAATATTATCCTACCAAGTTTGATTTAATTAGTGAAATCCTTCTTGAAGTACAGTGTCTGCATCAAAGTGTTGAAGAACAAGCAGAAGAAAAACAAGTAGAAACGGATGCTAAAACATGCCCCCGCACACACCACCCAACTGCATTGGGAGACATAATACTGAGCAATGCAAGACTACTGCTTTCCTCACCAAGAATAGTTCCTGAATCGGGGTGTACTAACCATGTTACCCTAGCAGACAAGTCTGGACTTGATTTGATGATTTTGTGAAGACTTGAGGATGTTTTCCCATAGTGTCCTACAGGATTTAACTTACCATGGTGGCAACATTGCCTATACACTCAAAGGTGTAGTCTGGACCTCCATCTGTCATCTCAGCAAGAACTTGCTGTATAGGCTTGTCATAGTCCTTTGGATTTACACATTCAGTTGCTCCAAACTGCTTGGCTGTCAAAACATATTGTAAAAGCAATACATGAAGTTCTCAACTGTTGATAAATATTTTAGCATTTCAAATTAATGTAAATGTGTAGTTTATTTCTATTCACAGGACATTCTAAGCAACAAATTTTGGCCTATTTTGTGCAGTTTGGGTATGATTTTTTTGGATAATCATCATTTTAAAGTACTAATTGGAGGGGGGGGGGGGGGGGGGAGAGGAGGGGTGTCATGAAATTTAGTACCCTAAGTACTAATTCAAAAATGGTGATTATGTTGAACCATCCCTACACATATTTAATATCAAACCTGAACTTTTAAGAATTTCAAATGTCAATGGACAGTTGTCGGGGTGGACAATCTGTGCAGGCTAATATGTTCAAGAAAAGAGACTATGACAGATTTATTTTGTAAACACAAAGGCGAAAGAGGTCAGGTGTAGCAAGTACTCTGGTCACCCTTTGGTAGCCTCTGTGCTCATGCAATGAGCTGGGCTTTGGGCTTCGGGCTTCGAGCTTCGAGCTTCAGAATACATTGCCCAGTACAGGTTGCACGAGGACAAGGCTATCACATGCAGTATATACCATACCATGTATCTGCAATGTTGAATGGGAAATAAATTTAAGACATCTTACAGCAGTTTTCGATTTATTTATTCACCAATGAATGTTATTTTCCTGCAATGGATACACTGTACAAGCTATAAATGTTTTGACCATTTATGAGTTGTACATGCGTCACTTTCAGAGGTAAAAACAAATTTAACATTTTGAGTGCCGGTCACTTCTAAAGCCGTGCTGATCATTTGTGGCCCCCCCCCCCCCCCCCGTGTAAGTCACGTAATTTGTCGTGCTCTTTTACATCTCTTAAATTGCATTCATTTATTCTACAGTAATTTGTTCGAAATGATTGTTACCACATGTGATTGATTTCCACAGCATCAAATCTTATTATTTTGCTTATTTCACAAGTTGTTTACTTTTAGCACTTAGTTTTTAATCTAAGGCAAAAGTACTATATCTGGAAAAAACAATGCTTCTGATGATGGCAATGTGCAAATGGAGCACAAGACGTTACCTTCATCAGAACCAAATGTACAGTGAATATCCTTCCATATGTCTTGCAATTGTAACAGTCTGAGTCCTAATCCTATGAAATTATCAAAGTTTTTACACTTTAACAGCATCAAAAGAGCCAGATTTGCCACTTTTATTCTGCCCGGCATCCATGCTTTCACCAACGGCATGTTGTTGAGACTTGGGTGGAAGTCCGGGAGGAATCTTTAGCATTAATCATTCAAATTGGTCATATGACGGTACGACTACAGCACCATCACCCAATAGAAACGATCACCTGAATAACACTTCTAATCTTTGAGACAGTGATGTTTGGCATGAATTAACTACACTGCAGTCACATTTAGTCAACGAGAAAGCATTTTACTGATGTAGACAAAGTTCTGAACTTTCCTATGATTCGAGGGAGGGAGAGATGGGTATAATGTAACCATAACCCAAGTACAATCAACATTTCCAGAGAGAGAGAGAGAGAGAGAGAGAGAGAGAGAGAGAGAGAGAGAGAGAGAGAGAGAGAGAGAGAGAGAGAGAGAGAGAGAGAGAGAGAGAGAGAGAGAGAGAGAGAGAGAGAGAGAGAGAGAGAGAGAGAGAGAGAGAGAGAGAGAGAGAGAGAGAGAGAGAGAGAGAGAGAGAGAGAGAGAGAGAGAGAGAGAGAGAGAGAACGTAACCATAACCCAAATACAATAAACATTTCCACACTGAAAGTTCATACTTCCTGTTCAAAGAACTTACCTTGTTCATATTTATCTGGGTTGATGTCAATGCCTATGATCCTACTTGCTCCTGCGCGCTTGCAGCCCATTATTACTGCCATGCCAACTGCACCAAGACCCCATATTGCTGTTATGGAACCTTCTTCCACCTGGTGGTCAAAGATGAAACTAAATATTTACACTCTTTATTAATTCGAAATTTTTAAATCATTTGGAAAATGCTGATAAAAAAAACTATCACTGTGCCACTGAAACATTGCTTCTTACATTACAATACCAAATTTTGGCATACACATATTTCAACAAATAAATGGAATCCCGATGGGTAGTAATTGCAAAATTACAAATAAAATTTACCCTAAAGAAATTCCTTTAAAGAGCAATGATGTCGATCCTTATCATGATATATTTCTAGATTTAGATTTTAAGATAATTGATAATAGTTTTGTGACTAAAATTTATCACAAAACAGATGATTTCAATTTGAAATTGTTAATTATCCTTTTCCAGAAAGTAATATCTCAGTGAAATTAGGTTATAATACTTTTTTATCTCAAATATTACGTTTCAGTCGTGTTTCGGATAAATTTATAGATTTCGCATTTAGAGTTAAATTTACTTACAATAAACTCATTTCAAGAGGTTATGAAATAAAGTTTTTGAAAAAATATTTAAACAATTTTTGTACCAGACATCCAGAATTTGTTTTAAAATATGGATTCTCCAATTTTAATACATTCTGGCACTCTATTACATCATAAATAATTTAAATGTCAAAAGTTTCTTGCATACTACATAGTTATATTTGTCCTATGTGTTTTTTGTTCGCCAGATAGGCCAACGTAACTTAAATTCAGGTTTTTTGAATAATAAATTGTACGGTCTAATAACTACATGCCTGGTTTCCTCTGTGTTGGGAGAATGCCTCGAGCTGGGTCCCAGCCTCAGAGGGTATCAGACATGTGTATTCTATTATTATTATTATTATTTTTCCTAGCTTGACTTACCAATTTCATTTGTTTAGATTTCAGATATAATAAATAAGATTTTAGTTAAAATAAGAAAGAAAAAAGTACATGAATAGTTGCTCCAAAAGGTACAGTACCCCCCACCGCCTAACCCAACCCCAACCCGTAATGCATCTTAGACGATTCTAGACTGAGAGTTAACATGCCTAATGACAGAAATTTCAGTTGAAGGTTTCCCACTGTTGGCCCGTTTATCAAATTCATTTGGCTCTTTAAACCTAGAATTTTCAATACATTTTCATTAAATATGATGTAATTGAGGAGTTATTAATACAGAACTAGTCATTGATAGTGATTGCATTGGCTGTGAATTCAGCGAGTTTATAATAAATAGGCTCATTTTTATTACTGAAACAGAATAACGTTGATCTGACCAGTTTTCAGGTGTGACGCAATTAATAATGTGACTCTTTTACGTCACATCATTACATTTGCATTCTATTTGAAGTTGAAGAACTGGTTTAATCTATTTGATCTCAGTGATCACTCCGTCAGGTAGGCCTAGTCGGGTCTGTTGTAAGACCAAGCACTGTAGGTAAGTGTAGGGTTTATTATTTTATGATTCAATTTTGGTAGGCCTAATAAAGAATGTTAGGTGTAGTTTTATATGTATGTAATGTGGGTTACATTTTTAAGTAGGCCTATTAACAAAGGAGCATCATATTCTCTTTATTCTGTAATACATCTACTCGGAATGTTTGTATTGGAAATGCAAACACGGTGCCGCCAGTTAGCAGAATGACTTGTCCGGGGATTAATGGCACCGAAGCAAGTCTGCGCTGGTTCCCCGCTGATGACCCAATTTTCTAAAGGCTAATAATGCCTAAAACTTTCTTCTAAATTTCAAATTTTATGACTATGATTTGTTCCTCTTCTAAATTAATTTGCTATTATGATTTAGAACTATGCAGTTTTTCAATGAATGGCAGGGAATAGGACTTTGCTCTTAGAATATCGGACTTGATAGTGTTCAAACGGTACATGGGCTTACAGAATTAGGTTTGTTAAGTTTCTCTTTGTATTAAATACACAAGAAACAGTGCAGCTGGAAACACTGCGTATTACTGACATATTTAACTCCAACATACAGATTTTGATCATGAAGACATGGAACCCATTTTCCCCAGCACACAAGACTGCAAGTTACTCAGAGACTTTCTACGAAACTGATATATCAGATGGATCACCAGCATTTTATGGCAAAATCTCGAACAATGAGCTGAAATCTTTCTCTCTACAATGAATGGCTGATTTTTGTCACCCTGTTCTGTAGATTTGCCCATGTGGACTCCTCTTGTTTGTCAAGGCTACACAAGCAGCAGTTCGTGAAATATTTGACAGTTGTGTTTGATATTCCATTGCATTGAGCAACACATTGTTAGTACAGTGCACACAGTCTGCTGTTTACCTCGGCCGTCTTGAGAGCAGCTCCATACCCAGTAGAAATGCCACATCCCAACAAACACACTTTGTCCAGGGGGGCAGCCTCTGCAACCTGTGTTAAAATGTGTATCACATGTCAGTTTTTCTTCGTATAAACTTGCTGTGTGCTGGACAGCCTTAAAGGAAAATTAAATTAACCCGCTAAGTAGTACATGTGTCACTATATTTCATCATCTTTCAAGTGAATCTAAAGGTTCCATATTTTATTCCATTGTCATTAAGAGGTAAAAAACATTCAATCTATTGATATGTTACAGGTTAATGATGTTCCAAGTGCATCTAGTTTCCATATATTAGTATCTCTGTGCAACTTTATGTATACTTACCCTGTACCTTTGATTCTGAGGACCTCAGGGGAGATTAGTGTACACTGTATGGTGAGTCACCCTCACTAAATAAAGTGTTATACATATATTTATATATATATTCCCTCTGGTTTAAAGCTGAAGTCAGCAGTCTGTTATATGCTGAGTCACCCAGGTGTTGGTCAGGGTCACAAATATGCGTGGGTCTCTCTATTAGTATTTGCTCTACAAGTTTGTATACGTTATTCAAATTCTGTCTTTATTCTGTCTGTGACTGTTCATTTAAGTATGTTAGTGACCTGTGTGCCATTGCAGTTCACTCTGGGTTTTTTCCATCTGTTTCTGAATTAAGGTCAAGGTGACCCCAAAATAGGTCACCAAGTAGAGTTGTATATACAATGTTCTCAAGTGCAATTTTCATTTGGTGGCAAAGTCTATTCTGCACCTGCCTCTGATATCAAGCTACACCCTCGACATTTTCTGGAACCCCATCCCCGTTTTGTGCATAGAGCACTTACAGTGTACACATGCTTTAGCACACAATCAATATCTTCGTGACACAAATGCACCACTGAAACCCAGGCGGTGCTATATGAGGGCATGCAAGACACACTCACAGTGAACCCCATCTCCATGCATCACCCCCTTATAATACAGAAATATGGTCTTCCACAAAAGGTCTTTTTTTTATGGAAAAAAGGTGGTGTGTGTCACATGGTCTTATGTGAAGTGAAACTGTCTTGAAAGAGTACTCCTAAGGAAAAAAAATGAATTCTAGTCTCTTTACCCAGATGATCTTACATGGCTGACAGTGAGTTCCTATTTTTCTGTCATGAGGGATCATTGTTGGTGGGAGAAATCACTTGTGACTTGCCATCACTCATGATTATCCCCAACAACAACAATCCCGAGTGAGAAAACCAGAGGCCCATAGACCTAATGCTCTGTTGACCAACTTCACAAAAAAATCATTTCCTGAAATGTATTGCCTTGACAACCTTGAAAAATTAATAATAATCCATATTATGCAATATCAAACTTCCACATGATACACATTTGTGGTACATTTGGCATCATTTGCCTTACCTTTTATCAAGATATTGAATTAAATGTTCTTTTCTCAAGTGCACAATGACCTTAAAAAATAGATCAAGGTCATACAATAATTGAGTCAAGGTGACCCCAAAAATAGGCCACCAAGTACAGTTTTATATACAATGTTCTCAAGTGCAATTTTCATCTGGTGGCAAAGTCTATTCTGCACCTACCTCTGATATCAAGATACACCCCGCCATTACATCAAAGTGTAATTCAATAATTATTACTTTTTGAGATATGGGATTTTATGTCTTTAAACACATTTTGGCTCCTAATTTCTGTCCAATTGTAGGTTGTGCCACTTGTATCACATACAATTGAGGTTTTGACCTTATCCACAATCCTACTAAATTTCAAAAAGATGTACCAAACATTAAGGATGCTAGAAGTCACAAGATTTTCACATTATGACCAATATATTACATAATACTGCAGGTGGTACCACCAATATCCAACTCAACCTAGAGATTTATACACTTGATCAGTCCTGAAAGTTATATGGGGCTATCTTGAAAACTGTAGACTGTATCGCAGTCACAAGCAAAAAGTTTATGGATGGATGGACAGACATGAGTGATACCACGAGCTCTGTGACATCTGGTCAGCAGCGCTAAAAATAGTACCTCACTCTCCAGCCATGTCAAATTTTGTTTATTCTATGTTTAATTGAGTATTCATTTAAAGAAAAAAAAATATGCCCTAAGCCTACCTTTAATGCCAACCTAGTATGCTGTATTTGTTTAACTTGGTCATGTTTATTCAACGTCACACGTGATGTATAATCATGCAAACATCCTTAACACACATTTGATTTTGTCTATATATGGTAATGCACTACATCACTGATGAAGACGCTTCACACTTTAGTGGTAACAATGTTTAGGTCATGTGATCTACAGCGAGTTCCTACTTTCACTCTAAAAAATGATAATGCACCCCCAAACAAAGAATAAACATGTATTCTATCATTGGAGGTATATTGACCATGAAAATTAGTGAGCAAAGTGTTCTGAAAAGATGGTATTTTAAGATGGGTGGTCTCTCAACCCAACTGCTGTAGTTCATTTTACCAGTGGAATATACCTGAGAAATTTATAAAAATTTCCACATTAGTTCTATTATATCCAATATATATTTGATATGTCTCTCACTATCAACTCCAAAACTTTAGCCCATCAGAAAACAATTCTCTTTATCTGTTCCTTTGAACTGGAGGCTAAGGGGGCACCCTCTAGCAACAGACCTCTTTACCCCATACTTGACCTCCGGTATTGACCAATCACATCAGTTTTCCATAACAGACTAACCTCACAATGACCTGATCTGGGGTTGGTGGGGGTGGGGGCGCTTTTATGGGGTGAATAGGTAAGTATTCCTTGCAAATATTGAAATTATAATAAATTTCCAGATTTATGTCACAATGCATTACTTATCCACTACATTTGGTACACACCTTGGAGAAGGGAGATCATTCAGACTTCAGGATAGAGGAACTACTCCTCAAAGCACTTAAATCAAAATCACCAACAAAAGAAAAAGAGAAATTGTTGCCGAAGGTGATTCCACTCAAAGGGCAAAAGAAATGCTCCTCTGTACACTCCACTCACAGAATATATGCTCTTAAGAGACACATAGCTATGACACTGACACTACAAACCAGCCCCCAGAGGAATATGGTAGCCAGAGGAACCGGACGAGATCATGGCTCACATCATTCTAATGGCAAAAAGTTATCCTTCAAGATAGCACAGGTCCCTCAAACACAAGTTGGAGAATGTGTTGTGCGACCTCCACTGGCATGCTGCCATTGTATGGCAAAGTGCCACCCGCTTTTTAAGGGCATCCCACCCAAGGGGAGTCAATTGCTCTGAGCTCTGATCCGGTGCAACTGTTTCAGCTCCCGAATCTTGTCTGCTGTTCAACAGGCCAACTTAATAGCCTTATAGTGACCCAGCCAAGCACCATGTTCACACAGATTCCTGGTGAATCCCCTCAAATCAAAGTCCTTTTCCTTAAAGGTACAAATAAGAGGCATCTACCTTTCCCAATGAGATCTGTTCTTTTTAAATAGAACTTTGGTGCTCTATAAAACTGGGCAAAGCGATCCCTTGGGATCCTGTCGATCCAACTTTGCAGAGAGAACCTTGACGGAAAAGCACACAAAGGTGGTGATCAGCCAATCAGGACGATGTGTCTTACTCATGAACAAAGGGTTAGATTTCAAAAATACCTCTGTGTAGTCCTCTGACCAGCCTAACATCCAGTGATCAAGGGTGTGGATTTTCAACTCTTCTGGACCCAGAGGCCAGCATGATAAAAAAGATGGTCTTGTGAAGAACAGATAATCTGACCCAAGAGTGCCCATCTTCTTAGGCTCAAAAACTACAGAACAGAGACTGGTGAGGGCCACCATTAAGTCCCACTGGGGGAAGACGTAGCTGTTGCCTGTCAACAAAAAAGCTCTTCGCAAGCCAAGACAGTACTATGCTTGAAGCAACATTACTGCCTTTCGTGTCTAGAGAGGAAGAGATCACAGATCTATAGCCTGCTATGATATACACCTCTACACCTTGGTCAAAAAGATGCATAAAAAAGTTTGCTATGTTCTGAATGGAGGCTTTCCAGGGGTCTATCTCAGGTTCCTACTCTGCATAGAACACAACAAACCTAGCCCGCTTGGAGTCATACACCTTCAGGAAAGTGGTGAGAAGTTTGCCTCTGGCAAATGAAGCCGACACCTTGTCTGAGAACCGGACATCTGCAAATCCCTATAGGATGGCTAGGTTTGATAAAATACCATATTCATCTTCATAAGTGCACACACACTGGTTTTTTTTTCCCCCCAAAGAAACAACACCCAAAATATTGCCTACTTTTCAAACAAGTGGTAAAATTTATTATCATAGTCCTTGGGTAGACCTACACGTCGGTATGTTCACTAATTAACTTTTCCAAAGCTTCTACAGGATATTTGTATCCTTCTTCATTACTACTGACAAAAGAGTAAGTTGCTGGAATTTCCAGCCCATCTCTATGTCTGTGGTTAACTTTCTCTCACGTCACTTGGGCAATGATACGTCCTCGTGTAATGAAAAACTTGTAAAGGTTCAAGTTCTCTCTGGGTACGTGCCCCACAGTTGTTCCACCTTTGGAAACAGCCAATTTCCTTGCTTCAATTTGACAGAAAAGCTCTTCATTTATCTTGGGTGTCCATACATCTTTGTATGCATGATAGCCATGTGTGAAAGACTATCTGGATACACTCTGATGCCACCCTTCTGATGCCAGTGTTCAACCCACTTCCAAGTGAAAGGGACCAGTCACTTATTTGTAACTACAATAAAAGTCCCTAGATGATGCTTTCAATAAACTTTTTAAAACACTAAAAAGTGTCCCAAGGACATGGATGCCCCCACCTGTCACTGCCCCCATCAGCACTACAAAGAGCAGCATGTAATTGGCATAAGACTTCAAACATATTGTGAAATCTTTACATGGATAATAATTATACACACATAACTTTTCATATATTGATTGATATTCCTATCAAATTTCATGGCCAGACCTGAAATACTTGATCAGCTACGCATGCATAAGTTTGACAAGAACCAATTCTCATTTTGCTAGAATTGCCATTTTCACTAAGTAAATTAATGATTATCAACAGAGGATAATTAACCCAAGAGACAAATAAAACACCAGCGGCACATCTTCACATACATGTGTATGTTTACTATCCAGCATGCTTCTTGAAGACCTGGAGTATACCTGTGGAACACACAGTAGTGCTCCATGGAACTCCCACATACTGGCTGGTGCACCACTACAAGTGGGCCCAAAAGACAAATAAAACACACGACAGTGACAAATGACGACGAAACAGTGCAAATAGCCCTACTGAGCAGAACAGGACATCGATGCAAAGCAGCCAAAGAGAGGAAACTAATGTGATTGGTCTATGTTAGAGGTCAAGTATGAGGCAAGGAGGCCGGGCAGTAGAGGGCGACCCTGTTAGCCTCCAGTCCAGAAGAACATATATGCAGAGAAAGGTATTTTGACCAGATCAAGTTTTGGAGCACATACGATCTGAGAGAGATCATACCAAATGTAGTGGAAAGGTAATGAATTATAACACAAACAATATACATCATTTTTACATGTAACATGCAGAAGCTTCAAGTATGCTACATACCTTGCATACAGAGATCTCAGCTGCCACAGTGTACTCGCTGAAGGTACTGGTACCCATGAAATGAGCCAGGCTCTTACCCTTGCATGTGAAGCGACTGGTTCCATCTGGCATTACTCCATTACCCTGTGTTATTCTGTAAATTGTGGTACAAATTATTTCAGAACACAGACAGAGAAATATTGGCCCATCTTTTGACTTAAAATTGCTTTAGTTTTTAGACTACACCTGCGCCACGCAGATACTGATCTACTTTAAGTTCAGTTATTTCCATATTCTTTGAACAACACATTGCTGCATTTTTTTCTTTCTTTCTTTCACATTATGACAACATAACAAGAGGACCATGATGATCCTCTGCTCTGCTGACTGGAGTCTGCTGCTTATGAATGTGAAGACTTTATTCCTCTATTACATGTAGTACATCTGCACTTCCCAATAAGAGGCCAAAAGTTAAAGCCGAAAGAAAGGTGGCCTTTTCCTTTATGTGTTTCCAAAGAGGACACCTTTAGTAACATTATCGTCAAAAAGAAAACAAAAAATCTTCTGAAACCAGCAATGAGAGTTGCTGATATCACTGCTCTGGCTGGAAGCTTCATCACCAACATATTGGGGGCCCAGAGAAAGCAGAAGCAGGCCTTAATGTTTGAGGAGTGTGATTTTTCACTCACTTTAAAAGCTCGCCTAAAATAATTAAGGTGAGCTCCTAAAAGCACACTTCAATCTTGCATTTAAGCACTCTGATTACAGCAATAGCTCACCTACAGCTCCCCTAGAATGATTTCAGGTGAGCTTTTTTCAGCTCACCAATGATTTTTCGATGTGAAGGCCTGCGGCAGTGACGTAGTAACCTCTCAAGGTGATGAGGACAGCCTGCTGCGCATGTACCTGACTAGCTGATCTGGGTGAATCCTATTGGACTTTGTCAAGTTGTCGAGTTCCCTCAGTAAAATTTTTATTTCTGACACATCATTATGGATGATCATGCAGAGGAGTATGCACTTAAGCCTGAATTTTCAAGAGACGATGGCAGTTCTAGTACGGAAAGTGCTTCGGACTCTGAGCTGCAATGGGAATGCAGGAGTAAGCTCCTGACGTACTGACCATAGAAGTATTATACTGTATGTATAGTACCTCTATGTACTAACTAACAGGTAGCTGGTCTTTTGAAGTTAAAACACATGCTAGCTTTACCTCAATCTCTGGGCACGAAACACTCAATCTGTCCTGATGAAAATTGCGCTCTCACAGCAGCCCCTGGACAGCCTTTGGATTAACATATGTGAAATACCAGTGAATAAAAATTCTAAAGCATATCTCTAAGTTTAACATTCACGCGTATCTTTAATGTTACCATTCATGTGAAGACTATTTGCTGGCACAGACCCGGGCTATGTATGTTGCGCAAAAAGAACCGGGTATTCCAAGTTTTGTGGGGAGACACTGCCACTTACTGTGTATAGCAGTAGGCACCATCAAGCCTGATAATTAGCTTGGTTAATGACGTCATATCGCCACTGGGACCCACTGGAGCGGGCAAGGGTGTGAACAACTGCCAATCATTAAAAATTAGAAAAAAAATGCAGCACCACCTTGTGAACAAATTCAGAGCTAGGAGTCCCTAGGAGTGTTCCTGTGTGATATCAAAGCAATCATTCATACTTTGACACCTATGTTGCATAATATTGTAAGTGGCGCCACCAATATTGGAATGAACCTAGATTTTCATACACCCTAGAATTCCTGCAAGTTATATTGGGCTAACTTGCAACTGATGACATTATTGTGGTCACAGGATTTTCACATTTTGACCTGTATATTATATAATGCTATGGGTCGCGCCACCAACATTGATTGCGACAAAACTTTTTACACATTTTATAACTTCTAAACGTTATATGGGCCTATCTTAAAAATTGTGGGGTGCAGAGCATTCACAAAATGACCCCTATATTCAAACTGGCCTTTTGACCTTGACCTTCAACTGGGATTAAAAAATTGGTATGTTCAAAATATGCACCCCACATCCAGCTTTCCATATACAGTATGTTTGTTCAAGTTAGGTAATAACTTTTCCAGTTATTGATGAATAACAATAAACTTGGACAAGCCACAAACTCCATAATTACTGGGTCACAGTGACCAAAAAAGTAGGTCACCAAGTACAGTTTAAGTACCATGTAATCAAGTCCCGATTTTATTTGGGCATTCCATTCTCTTTGCCATTGATGTCCAAGCTACAAGCCGTCAAACCGGCCTTGAGTCAAAGCGGCCCCGAGTCAAAGCAGACCTGAGTCAAACCGGCCCCAAATCAGACCGACCCCGAGTCAAACCGGCCTCCAGTCAAACCGACCTTCAAGTCAAACCGGCCCTGGGTCAAACCATCACCAGGTCAAAGCGGCCTTCGAGATATTATATATCTGTACCGTACTTTAATTTTCTACTGAACTATTTTAATTAGGATTCCTGTTATTTTAGGCTATTCAAGACTGATCTTTGTTGATAGGATAATTTTTTTCTTGACTATTAAATATTCTACAATAAATGAATACGAATGAATGAATGAAATGGAATTGATGAATGAATGGATAAATATCCATGCAAAGAACTCAATAAATAAATGAATGAATAATTAAATAAATAATCAATAAATTTCCATTATAATGATATATAGTCTTGTAGACTATTGTTGCTTTCATTCATAACTTATGTAAAGCTCGTTACTACAAGGGCCCTATAGCCTACGTGTAGGCCCTACATGTAACATGCCAAATCCTATGGAGTGGAAGTGACATTAAATAAAAGAAATTATCCCCCGGCTGAGGACGTAAGGATAGACGACCAAAGACACCTGGTGTTTGCAACAACCGAACAACTGGAGCTAATGGGAAGGCAAGGCGTCTCTACGTTGATGCCACTTTTAAAGTAGTCAAGGCACCTTTCAGACAGTTGTTTAGTGTGCATGCATTCATCGAAAGGATGACTGCTGCAAACAAGTGCCTCTAGCCTTCGCCTTAATGTCAAGTAAGCGAACGAGGACTACCAGGAGGTACGATGCTTAGGCCATTTGAAAAATAATGAGGATGATATTTTACCAACGAAAGCCCACAACAGTGTATTTTTAGCATCTAGTCCAAATTAAATTGAACAAGTAGTTCACTTTCACCACAGTAAGATTTAACTATAGGCCTAAACCTAGTTATTAAAATAAAGAAAAAAAGACTCTCCCCCATCACACAGAATTAGAAAATGTGAAATGTGCATGGCATTGACTATGGATGGATGACTGACTGACCATCCTGCAAGCTCAGCTGACTGACATGTCAGCTGAGCTAAAAATTCTATTTACTGCTTACTGATTAAGAAAAATAAAGCTTATTCATAAGGTTTGAAGCATAAGGCTCCTGCAAAATATTACATGGTATACAGTAAATTGGAACAATGGACAATGGCCAAGATCAGTTTTCCCTTTTTTCATTACCAGTTAGGACTTCCAAGGCACTTCACAACAGTGAAACGACAGTGACAAACCTTTCACAGGAACTTCCCAGCAAACTTAACATTTTGATAGAGTGCTGCCACCAATAGGCATAGAGCATACCTGAACGTATGCTGAAAATTTCTGCTCCCTCTTACGGTCCCAGCATTTTGGGGTAAAACATCAAACCAGCATGCTCACCAGCAAATCAGTGGAGTCTTACCTGACTTTCTGGCACAGGTTTGTTTTCGGATTCTTGCAAAACTTGCAATCTCTGCATTGTGGAACATAAAGGGGAATCACGTGGTCACCTGTCAATAGTAGCCGACAATATGTTTATTAGACAGTCATACATGGCAATGTTACCTTCTTCATAACAGACACAGCCAAGTCTTGCCAGTATTCTGTTGTGAAAGTTCAGATGAATTTCAGAGTATCCCTAGAAATAACTATTCCACTCTCACGTCTTTCTTGAACCTCCAGATTTGAGGAAATAAACCTTTACAGAATGTACAATAAAATACATATTCACACAATTTGTAAACACAGAACTTACACAGGTTGGCAGTAAAAATTTATATAACAGTGTGAAGTCATTACACAAACGCACGCATGCATGCACGCACAGACACACAGACACACACACACAGACATAAAGGCTCACTATATAATGGCATCAACATTTTTGGCAGTCATTCCAGTGTGAGAACAGGCCATGACATGTTGTCTCAACCGTCATGGCAACTGTCCTTAACCAGTGCTAACTGTCAGCAGACAAGACTGTCAGCACAATGGTGCTGAGAATTTTGTATTCCTCTTAGACCATCATAACCTGTGTCAAAATACTAGTGATCTATACCTAGTAAATTAATACCATCCATGTTTACTTTAATTTCTGGATTTCTGTCATTTTGACACACTTTATTGCTCCTATACGATTTGGGGGGATAAATCTTCTTATCATTTTTACCCCACATATATCAATGTTAAAATTATATGTGCCACACTCGTTCCTGGTAGTTATAAGTATATTGTCTGACAGTTGGTATTGTCACTCATGTCATCATTACCTGGATACTGGCCAATCTTAGGTACTTTACAGCTTGATCTGGCTATGTACACTAATTCTGCGTGACATGTTACTTATTTAATTGTGTGCACTTGGAGGTTAACATAACATTACAATGTGAGAATCACATTGCAGACTGTTTCTTTTCGTGGTCTAATGGACCCATGTTTGGAGCCCACTCTTGGACTATCAGCAAAATACCCTCCCCCCCTTCAATCTTTTAGTTTTACAGACTATCTTTGGTATACTGTTGTTGTCAGACCATGCATATACAACCAAGTAACAAGAGGGCTGCGTGAACAGCCCACGCTCAGCTGACCTAGACATTCATCACACTTGTAGCTCCATGAACTTGGGATAGGATCAAGGTCCCCCATGTACTGAGTAAGTCTGACCTTTATGCAAGAATGATAACATGTGCAACATCAAAGTTCCAGTTCAAGTAGTTCTCAAGTTACAGTGAAGATTAAAACTCATGTATGTTGCACTGAGATTCCAGAAATGAGGTCAAGGTCACTCATGTACTGTCTAAGCATGACCTTCATAGAGAAACATTAATTAAAATGTGCAACATCAAGGTCCTAACTCAAAACAGATTTCAAGTTATCAAGTGAACAGTAACTTTCATGTCAATTATCTTGTCACCTTGGGAATGAGATTAAGGTCCAAAAATCACTGGAGCATGACCACTTACACAAGTGTGTAGCCACTTATAAAAGGAACATCCCTACCAAGTTTGACACAAATCTGGACAAAATTATTTAAGTAATAACCATAACAAGAAATTCCCATGTTGAACTTTCCTATTTAAACTCATTTTAAAGATTTTCCAAAATAAAAAAAAATCACTGGAACATGACCATTGGAACAAACATGGTAGTGACCCAACTAATGTACATTGCCACCATGTTTACAGTCTGTCAGTTTCTTCAGCGAAGTCCAAACTGTCAACCAGCATTGGAATGCCCATCGACTTACATCGTAATCAATATGAAAGGTGAATTAACCAATAAGCACCGAATTGAAAAAAAATCATTACAATTCAGGAATCTACAGCACTGCCACCTAGTGAACATATTTGTTTGATCCTTCTACAAGGAACATATCCAACAAGTTTCAGCTTCATTTGAGCATGATGAGTGACGGTAGTGGAGAAGAAGTTGAAATACAAATAACACACAAAAAATCATAAACAAGAGGGCTGTGTGAACAGCCCATGCTCAGCTGATCTTGACATTCATCACACTTGCAGATCTATGAACTTGGGAAAGGATCAAGGTCACCCATGTTCTGAGTAAGTCTGACCATTATAAAAGAACACTAACATGTGCAACATCAAGGTTCAAGTAGTTCTCAAGTTATAATGAAGAGTAAAATTCATGTATGTTGCACTGTGACCCTAGAAATGAGGTCAAAGTCATTCATGTACTGTCTGAGCAAGACCTTCATACAAAAACATTAACATGTGCAACATCACAGTACTAACTCAAAACAATTCTCAAGTTATCAAGTAAACAGTAAATTTTGTGTCAGTTGTCCTGTGAATTAGCACTAGAATACCCATTGACTTACATAGTAATCAATAGGAAAGCTGCATTGAACGATAAGTACCCAAATTGAAAATCCTAAAAAATCAGGATTCCAAAGCAATGCCACCTAGTAAACAACTTTGTTTGACCCTTCCACAAGAACATATCCATCACATTTCACTTTAATCTGAGTGACAGTTCTGAGAACAAGTGAAAAATAACAAAACCATATAAAAAATTCATTAAAAAAAAATTAGAAAAAATTGCAGTGCCACCTGGTGAACAAATTGGGAACTATGTGTCCCTGGGAGTGTCTATGAACGATATCAAAACAACTGGGTGAGCAGTTTCACAGGTGAAGAGTTTTTAAGGTTTGCCCACAAAAAACGAAAAAAAATCATAAAAATTCCAAAAATCAATAGAGCGTGACCATTTGAACAAACTTGGTAGAGATCCACCCAAGGCACATCCCCACCTAGTTTGAAGTAAATCTGGCCAAAATTATTTAAGTTATAACTATTACAAGAAATTCCCATGTTAAAACTTTTGTAAAGATTTTTGAAAAAAAAAATTCATAAAAAAACCAAAATTCATTGGAACATGACCATTGGAACAAACTTGGTAGACATCCAACCAAGGTACATCCCCACCAAGTTTGAAGTTAATCTGCATGACGGTTTTGGAGAAGAAGTTGCAAATGTGAATTAGCATTAGAATACTCATTGACTTCCATAGTAATCAATAGGAAAGCTGCATTAACCGATAAGTACCCGAATGGAAAAAATCGTAAAAAATCAGGAATCTGCAGCATTCCCACATAGTGAACAATTTTGTTTGACCCTTCTACAAGGAACATATCCACCATGTTTCAGCTTAATCTGAGTGACGGTTCGGGAGAAGAAGTCGAAAATAGCTATAACACACAAAAATTCATAAAAAAATAGAAAACAAGAGGGCTGTGTGAACAGCCCGTGCCTCAGCTGATCTTGACATTCATCACACTTGCAGCTCTATGAACTTGGGAAAGGATCAAGGACACCATGTTCTGAGTAAGTCTGACCTTTAGAGAAGAACACTTACATGTGCAACATCAAAGTTCAAGTAGTTCTCAAGTTATAATGAAGAGTAAAATTCATGAATGTTGCACTGTGACCCCACAAACGAGGTCAAGGTCATTCATGTACTGTCTCAGCATGACCTTCATACAGAATAATTAACATGTGTAGCTAACTCAAAACAGATCTCAAGTTATCAAGTAAACAGTAAATTTCACGTCAGTTGTCCTGTGAATTAGCATTAGAATGCCCATTGACTTACATAGTAATCAATAGGAAAGCTGCATTGAACAATAAGTACCCGAATTGAAAATCCTTAAAAATCAGGAATCCAAAGCAGTGCCACATAGTTAACAAATGTTTGACCCTTCCACAACAATATATCCATTCCATTTCAGCTGAATCTGAGGGACGGTTCTGTAAACAAGGGAAAAATAGCAAAACCATACAAAAAATTCATAAAAAAATTGCAGCGCCACCTGGTGAACAAATTGGGAACAAGGTGTCCCCGGGAGTGTCTATGTACAATATCAAAGCAATTGGGTGAGCGGTTTCAGAGGAGAAGAATTTTTAAGGTTTCCCCCAAAAAAGAACAAAAAATTCATAAAAAATCCAAAAATCAATAGAGCGTGACCACTTGAACACACTTGGTAGAGATCCACCCAAGGCACATCCCCACCAAGTTTGAAGTAAATCTGGTCAATATTATTAAAGTTATGACCATTACAAGAAATTCCCATGTAAAACTTTCCTATTAAAAATTTCTGTAGAGATTTGTGGAAAAAAAATCATAAAAAAATCCAAATTCATTGGAACATGACCATTGCAACAACCTGGTAGGCACCCACCCAACGTACATTGCCACCAAGTTTGAAGTAAATCTGGATGATGGTTTTGGAGAAGAAGTAGAAAATGTGAATTAGCATTAGAATGCCCATTGACTTCCATAGTAATCAATAGGAAAGCTGCATTGACCGACAAGTACCAGAATTGAAAAAATCGTTAAAAATCAGGAATCCGCAGCATTCCCACATAGTGAACAACTTTGTTTGACCCTTCTACAAGGAACATATCCACTATGTTTCAGCTTAATCTGAGTGATGGTTCTGGAGAAGAAGTCGAAAATAGCTATAACACACAAAAATTCATAAAAAATTAGAAAAAAATTGCAGCGCCACCTGGTGAACAAATTAAGAACTAGGAGTGTTCCTGTGTGATATCAAAGTAATTGGGTGAGCGGTTTCGGAGAAGAAGATTTTTTAAGATTTACCCAAAAAAGAACAAAAAAATTCATTAAAAATCCAAAAATCACTGGACCATGACCATTTGAACAAACTTGGTAGAGACCCACCCAAGGCACATCTCCACCAAGTTTGAAGTAAATCTGGCTGACGGTTTTTGAGAAGAAGTCGAAAATGTGAATTGTGGACGATGGACGGACGACGGACGGACGACAGACGGACGACGGACCCTCAAAAAAACCTCAGCTGACTGACAAGTCAGCTGAGGTAAAAATTGCAGCGCCACCTGGTGAACAAATTAAGAACTAGGTGTCCCAGGGAGTGTTTCCGTGTGATATCAAAGTAATTGGGTGAGCGGTTTCAGAGAAGAAGATTTTTTAAGATTTGCCCAAAAAAGAACAAAAAAATTCATTAAAAATCCAAAAATCAATGGACCTTGACCATTTGAACAAACTTGGTAGAGACCCACCCAAGGCACATCCCCCCAAGTTTGAAGTGGATCTGGCTGACGGTTTCGGAGAAGAAGTCGAAAATGTAAATTGTTGACGGACGACGGACGGAGGACCATAAGATAAGCTCAGCTGACTGACAAGTCAGCTGAGCTAAAAAAAACAGAAAAAATTGCAGCACCATCTGGTGAACAAATTAAGAACTAAGGGTCCCTAGGAGTGTTCTTTTGTAATATCAAAGCAACTGGGTGAGCTGTTTTTCAAGAACATGATTTTTTAAAGATGTGCCCCCAAAGCCCACCCAATGCACATCCCCACCAAGTTTGAAAGTCAATCTGGCTGGTGGTTTCAAAGAAGTTGAAAATGTGAATTAGCATTAGCATGATTAGAATGCCCATTGACTCGATGGGAAAGGTGCATTTACCGATAAGTACCCAAATTGAAAAAAAAGTTTAAATTCAGGAATCCACAGCAGTGCTACCAAGTCAACAACTTAGTTTGACCCTTACACAAGAGACACAGCCACCAAGCTTCAGCTTAATCTAAGTGACAGTTCTGGAGAAGTTGTCAAAAATAGCAATAACACACAAAAAATAATTTACAAAAGAAACGAAAAGTAAAGAAAAAAGATTCAGTGCCACCTGGTGAACAAATTAAGAACTAGAAGTCCCTAGAAGTGTCCCTGTGTGATATCAAAGCAATTGGGTTAGCAGTTTCAGAGTTTTTTTTTTCAATTTGCCCTAAATAGTAACCAAAAAAAAAATAAAACAAATACATAAAAAAATCCAAAAATGACTGGAGCATGACTATTTGTACAAACTAGCTAGTGAACCACAGGGCCAGAATTTCGGCAAGAATCCGAAATCCATTCTCGTAAAGATTCTCCTAAACTTGTCTTTCCTTAAAGAGAAAACTAATGGACAAAAATCCAAATAGATTCTTGCAAAATTTTACAAAATTCTGGCCCTGAACCACCTAAGGTACATTTCCACCAAGTTTGAAGTAAATCTGGCTGCTGATTTTGGGAAAATCCAAAATGTGAATTGTGGAAGGACGGACAATGGATGAAGGACCATCCTATAAGCTCAGCTGGCTGACAAGTCAGCTGAGCTAAGAACCAGCTAAGGTAAAAACAACCAAACTTGTCATGGTGATTGACTACCGGTGAAATTGTGCACCTGGCTTGGAATAGTAATGATTTTTAAAATTATGCAAATTAAGAGCTACTAAAATTTTAAAAGCTCCATATCTTCCATCGTATTGCAGATAGACACAAAATTTCAATGTGCATATGTAGGTTTGTGACACCTGAACAGCTTCAAAACTAAATAGAGGTTCCATTTCAACTTTAATTTGTACATTGAAGGCATAGGTGCATCCCATGAACCATGAACCAAAGTTGTAGGATTTTAATTTGTGCAAATACACAAAATCTTAAAAACTATTATACATAGAGGTACCATTCCAACTTGATTTTGTATCTTTGTGACATAACTGCATCCAATGAACCAAGAAGCAAAGTTGTAGCATTTGAGTTCATGTAAATTAGGCTAATATGTACACAAAAGTGTAGCATTCTAAACTGTTCTTGTTTTGAAGGCACCTAGACAGATTTGCAAATCTTCTTTTCTAGTCTACATTTATATAACCTAGACACCACATTTTTTCATTACATGATATTTTTTATGTCTGGGTGTGAACCCAGACATTCTGTTTTTCCAAGAATTCTTTCTTTCTTTACGGCCAACTTTATCTGGAGTTTTTCTCGGACATCAATATTCCCAAAACCACCGAACTTGGTAAGGTGACCAACCTACCAGTGAAACTGTGCATATTGTTTGGAATAGTCATGATGTTTAAAATTATGCAAATTAGCTGTAATTACAATTTTAAAAGCTCCATATCTTCTAAACTATTGCAGATAGCACAAAATTTCAATGTGCATGACAGGTTTGTGACACCTGCCAATACAACAGACAGTAAATGAAAGTTGTAGAATCAAATAATGCTAAATAAGGGCATTGAAAAATTCGAAAGTGGAATATCTCCAGAACTATTAAAGATAGAGATGCCATACCAACTTTGAGTTATAGGTTTGTGGCAAAGCCACATCAAATGAACCTAAGTTGCAGGATTTGAATGTATGCAAATTAGGTGAACATACAAAATTCAAATCTTAAATAACTTCAAAACTATTAAAGATAGAGGTGCCATTCAACTTCAACTTGCAGGTTTGTGACATAGCCACATCCAACGAACCATAAACCAAAGTTGCACAATTTTAATTTATGCAAATAAGGTATTACACAAAATTTAAATCTTTTTGAATAGCTTCAAAACTATTATATATGGAGGTGCCATCCCAACTTCATGTTGTAGGTTTGTGACATAGCTGCATTTAATGAACTGCACACCAAAGTTGTAGGCTTTTAATTTATGCAAATTAGGCAAACACAAAATTAAAATCTTGAATAGCTTCAAAACTATTATAGATGGTGGTGTCATTTAGAGTTCAGTTTATTAGTTTGTGACATGGCCACATTCAATAAAACAAGAACCACAGTTGTAGCATTTTATTTACGCAAATTAGGCTAATACTCAAAACTGAGATTATGTTGAACAATGGCAAAGTGTAGCCTTTCAGACTGTTCTCATTTTGATGGCACCCAGACAGATTTGCTGTGAAGCAAATCCTTTTTCTAGCTTTACCCACTCTCTTGGTGGTCTGTCATTGTCAAAGGAGGGAATACCATGTTGAATTTAACTTTATTCAACAAACATGAAGTGCATTCTGTGAAATTGACATGGTCCCTATACACACTCAGAAGCCAAACTCCGGAAACAAAACATGTCACTTGCTTGAAATCTATCACCTGCAATGTCAGAGGTTATTCCTCATGTTATTATATATATATATGCTTTATTTTGGTCTGTTTAGTTTAATGCAGGTGTAATTTCCTAATCTCCCCCAGGGCCCTCAAACATTCAATCTGGTATACAATCATGACAGTACCACACAAGTAACATGATATCTTTACAGTCAATAATGCGAATAGGACAAATATGTACACAGAAGTTAAACTTCTGACATTTTCATTCTTGTTGACAGTATATAACTAAAACAATCACTCTTAAATCTGTCAAAAGTTTTAGAATGCTTTATAATGTATGACAAAGAGAGTTCCATAGAATGGCCTTTGAATATACAAATGAGGATTTCAGGTCATTTGTATCCGTTTTTTGTAAATGGAGGTGGTCATTGGTTGATGATCTTAAATTCACATTACATGTCTTTCAAAAAGATCCTTCAGATACATTGGAGCCATACCATTCATTATTTTACACATCAATTGTGCCTGGTTGTAATGAATCCTTTCATCAACAGTTAACCATTGCTGTTCATGCCACTGACCCTCACCTGATAGGCAGAAAATTTATGAAGCCTTCTTAATTTACCAAGTTCTTGCATCCACCTCAAATTGTACAACAGATATCAAAGGTGGGAGGACGGAAGCATTATAATAGAGTTTTCTTATATGGAAGGGAAGGGAATACTTGATCTTTAAAATGTTTACTTTTAATGCAATTTTTTGGCCAAGGACAGATGTATGTTTTTCCCATGTTAGGCATTTTAGAAAGCATCAGGACATACTACTCCAATCATAATTTTATCAAACCGTTTCTTCACTTTGTATTTTCTTTAATTGTGAAATGATTTTACTGTACTAAAACTTTCTAGACTCCTACGTGTTGTTCACTTCATTGAACATTTTTTTTTTTTTTTTTCCGGTTTGTATTTTGTAAGAAATTAAAAACAAACAAGAATTAAGTATGTGCACAAAGTGTAGGCTTGAACGCTTTGTTTACATATATGCAGCGCCATCTGTAGACAGAATTGCAAACTTCTATTTGAAACAGTTGACCTCCCGTTTCCACTATTTGGCATTCTTAATGGATTCCAGATGTGATGTTAACTCATAGTGCACCAGATTCAGGAAAATAGCTCTGTAACCTTGGGAATTTGATCCAAGTCATCCATCTTCAAACTTGGTTGAGACCTTATTCAGGACTAGAAGCATGTGCAATATGAAAGCCTTAAAGGAGGGCACTCATTACGTTGCATTTTAAGTGTTTTGGGAACTTCATGTCAGGCACTTACCACATGTAAAATGGTTTAGTTATATTTTATTCCATATTTCTAAAATCTGCATTTTAATGTTGCTAAAATCAGCTTTACCTGTCAAATTACCGGAAGCGGCAAACCTATGGAAGATCAAAGGCGATTTCGCGGATCACGGGAGTCCTACTTCTGCACCTAATTTTTTTTACTTGATGAGAATAAACTCCTAGTTTCAAATTGAAGTGGTCAGAAATGTAACGAAAACTAATAATATATGTCAATGTATATGCAGCAGTTGTTTAAAACTGTTTTTAATAACTCGTTTTAGCGAGAAAAAAGCAACGTTTACGAGTCACGATATGTCACGTCTTTCCTCGCGCGATCTTGGACATATTCATAGCCAAATTTGGAAACAGCGGTATTCTGCAGCCTTCTACATCTCCGTGCGGTAAGTTCCAAGTTTTTCATTGACTGCGAACAGACGAAAATGCCAAGGTGTGTTTCGTGCGGTGGCACAGCCACCGAATATCCAGAAAGATATTTTCAGTCTTGGCCAAAAGACACATCATTAGCAGATAAATGGAATGCTATTATGAAAATCCCAGAAGAAGTATTGGCAGCATACAAAAGCACGAAGTTGTGTTCAGCGCACTTCAAGCTGCGTGACGAATTCCGATCGTTTGATAACTCCCGGAGCTCATATTATCGCTCACATTACACGGTCATGATTTATGACCGATTATCATGAACGGAGTAAATACATTGATAAATAATAATTGATTTGATTGAAACACATAACATATGCATATTCTTTACGTCGATAACGGCCTCGGAAACAATTTTCATAATTTGAAGTGGCTTTGTGTTGAACAATGATCATCGTGCGCTTGGCTTCGTTATCAACCGATGGCTATGATTGGCTAGTTGTATAGTCGCTTCTAATTGGTCCGACATCTCGACTGGCTTGGCGTAATGGTGAACTGCTGGTAATGTGGGGGTTTTAATATTTGGCAATAAACCTCGGAAATGTGTGAAAATTAATAAAATAAACATCAGATATGAAATCCTGATGAAAAATCCTTTCCAATGATGTACAGTAGTCCCTGTCACGAGACCCCTGTCATGAGAGACCACCCTCTCATGACAGACCGCTTTTCAGAATCCCAAGTCCGATACTTCCCATGTTAAATTTCCTGTCATGAAAGACCACCTGTCTCATAAGACCACTTTTTTTGTCGCTATAGGAGTGGTCTCTGGTGACAGGGACCACTGTATAATACAACGTAAGGAGTGCCTTCCTTTAAGGGATTGTTTACGTGTGATAATCTGGGCACAAGACAAAAGGAACAATAAATGCAACCAACATGAAGCAGCATGATGAGAAAATTTATTCATTCTGTGACAACTATCAGGTTTGGCTTTCAAAAACAATACTGGACATTCTACATGTCTATGTCAAGTTTACAAAACAAATTTAAGCAGAAATGAAGATGTAGACCTATATGTGTGTCCTTACAAGACAGAAGAAATCAGCACTGATAAACTGACAAAACGGTTGAAAGTCACATTTGTTTATACAGACAAACCACTGTTTATAAAAACTGGGCAATTTGGTGAATTTACTGTACACCCAATATTTCATTAAATGAAGAAAATTGCAACATTACACGTACATTTCATTATTATCCCTAATTGTTTCAGATTTAACAAACCTCATAAATTACTTTTGTTTATGTCTTTGACACAAAATTACTGTGCTTTCTTTGAGTTTCATGGAACACAATAAAATGGGTACAGGATCACAGGCATGTAATAAAAACTCCAAATAAAGTAAGTCTTTAAGCTCTAGTCCTATAGAAACAAGTTAATGAGTATTGCAGAGTAATACATAGTCCCCCGCTCGTCGCCCACGAGGTTGAATGGACTACTATATAGGGGTGTGACCTAGATGAAAAAAAAAATTAAAAGTATGGCACCTTCTTAGATTAAGCTTCACATTTGTGTAAAATTTCATTAATCTAAGTAAAAGGACAAAAAAGTTATGGCCCGGACAAGATTTTAGGTCACAATACATTATCAGTAAACTTTTATAACAAGAAGTCAAAATTTTTTAAGAATTACAGTAAGGACATGAAAATACTGTACATTTATGTATTACTGTGACCCAAATATTTGACGGACGGACGGACACACGGACGGTGCCCATTACCATATCCGCTCTAAGGTCTACCCACCATAAAAAAAATCAAAGGGCGGGCATCAATAATTTAGAAGATATGGCCCGGACAAAATTTGTATTGTATCTTGAGCTTGCTTAATGAACTTCGTTAATTAATTAATTAATGGAAGTAATTAGCCACAGAAAACAATGCGTATGCACACCTACTAACTAAGGTCTACACACCATAAAAAATTCAAAGGGCTAGCATTAATAGTTTAGAAGATATGGCCCGGACAAAATTTGTCTTGCTTAACGAACTTTGTTAAATAATTAATTAATGCAAGTAATTAGCCACAGAAAACAATGCCTATGCACACCTACTAACTAAGGTCTACACACCATAAAAAATTCAAAGGGCTAGCATTAATAGTTTAGAAGATATGGCCCGGACAAAATTTGTCTTGCTTAACGAACTTTGTTAAATAATTAATTAATGCAAGTAATTAGTCACACAAAACAATGCCTATGCACAGCTACTACCTAAGGTCTACCCACCTTAAAAAAATTGAAGAGGTAGCATTAATATAGGGAAGATATGTGCCGGACAAAATTTGTTTCTGTATATTTACATATCGATCGGTGACCCAAATATTTAACCTAGTGACCTAGTTTTGCTTTATGACATTTTCTTAGACTAAGCTTCACATTTGTGTAACATTTCATGACTCTAAGTAAAAGGACAAAAAAGTTATGGCCCGGACAAGATTTTTCATACATATGTATTCTGTGACCCAGATATTTGACCTAGTGACCTACTTTTGGCACACCATACACCTCTATCCTAGGAAGTACAAACACATTAAATTTGGTAGCTGTGGGTGTTATGGTGTTGGAAATATGGCCCGGAGAAGCTTCGGACGGACGGACGGAAGTACGGACGGACGAGGTGCAAACCTATAGTCCCCCACCAAGTGGGCGGGGGACTAATATATTAACTTAGCAGGACATGATGTTAGGACAGTAAGGTATGGTCTGTAGAAGGCTGTTTCCACCCAGTGCCATTACTTGCTTCAATCCTCACAAGCTTTGCCTCAATACCCTTACTTTTTTGGATTATTGGTCCCCGTCACACAGCTCTCTGTATATTACCTGCTTTCAGTCTCCACTGTGTTTGCATCAAAATGTTCCCTCTGGTGCTGAACGCTTTTTACATAAAATATCTTGTTCAACAAAGTTCTGCTTTAGGGAGAGAGGTTTAAATACTCAGTTTAACCAGTTATGACGTGCATTTGTCCAGATTCTCTGTGCTGTGTCTTGTACAGGCATCTGATAGCCTCACACATGTAAACAAATTTACAGGTCAGATCTGTGTATGGGAGATGAGTGAGTTGCATGGTTGGGTGCCAGCCAGCTCCCATCTCTAAGCAGCTAATCCTGTTTGAGCAGATCGGGCAAGGCGTCTATTGCCATTTGAGCCAGACTCCATATATATTCCATCCAAGTCACGTGATAAAAATGACATGGCCCCCTAACCATGCTAACAACAACAAAAATAATTCTTTATTCAAATGCTGCACCACTCCCCCCCTAAATAAAATGTCAGCAAACAAGGGATTTGTCGAGATTGCCTCACCTGGTTTGACGGAGGTGACACCCTCTCCAACACTCTCCACAATCCCACCACCTTCATGTCCAAGTACACAGGGGAATTTGCCTTCAGGGTCATGCCCATCCAGAGTATAGGCATCTGTGTGGCACACTCCCGTGGCAAGCACCTGTATAAATTACACACAGTTAGCTATTGCACCTAGGAAGCCCTTACGAGTTATCCTGTGCTCACTTCAGTATCCTTGCCTGAACACATATTCCAGGGGCCTGTATTCTCCAGACACCCAAAAGTGCATGGAGGACACAGCTACAAGCATTGATAGAGGCAAGGATGCTGAATGAGCAGTGGCTGATCTCTACAGTATCCCAAACAGAGTTAATGCAGAATCCTAATTTTATTTATTTCTACATCTATACTTGGCACCAGAAATATTTGGCATTCCCAAAATGATAGCTTCATGCACTGACATCAATGTCATCATTCCATGGAGTGTTTCCTTCTAGTTCTCGATGCTCTTTGACAATTTAAAAAATCATTTCTTTCAACATTTTAAAAATTTTAGCCCAACTTATTATGCATGTTTAGTTTACCTACTGTATGCTTTACAATTGGAAAGTCACTCCAAACAGCATGACTGTACTTTCATGTTGGTAAAATAAAAAAGTATGATACATATTTCACAGCTCACCTTGATTCTGACCTCTCCTGCTCTGGGTGGCGCCACCTCGACCGTTTCAATGGAGAGTGGTTTCTTCGCCTCCCATGCCACTGCTGCTTTACAATGGATGGGCTGAAACAGACGACAAGAATAGTTGCCTGGATAACAAGCCAGCAATGTCATCAATGGAAACATCAATTACCATTGCATTCCCCATTGACAAACAATAGTCAATCTGAATGTGTGCATTAACAAACAACCACCCAAACTGAAAAATTTGTTAAAAATCAGGGATCCAGTCTGTCATCACCCAGAAAAAATATATTTAACCCACTCAGTGACCCCTTTGAAAAGTCAAAATAGCAGAAAAACACACAAGACGACTGACAGTAAGCCCACAGGTCTAATGCTCTGATGGCACCATAACTATATTGCACCTACATCTTCATTTTCAAATTTGCAAGTCCTCAAGTGGCTTCTGATCATGTAAAGTTTATAAAATTTTAGTGTCTAATTTGTCCAACAGATGGCACTTCACTCCACATATAATCATAGCTATTTTGTGCAATTCCTGTGTTGGATATTGTTGCATGTGCCAAGACAACTCGAGTGAAGTGTCATCTAGTGATGACATGATAATATGAATACTCCCGCGCCCGAAATCACTTATATATATTAGACTCCCTGAAGAGTGTGTCCCCAAGGCAATTGGCATGGTTTGAAAATGAGTACAGATAAACCCTGAGTTCAGCTCTGCACATAATCCTACTAATTTGTAATTTTATTTATCATTTTTAAAAATGCATTAATAATCAGAAAATGATAGCAGCACCGTGGCAATGCAATATGAACATCATGTCAGTAAAGTCTACCAAATTCCAAAGACTTTTGCTTGAAAACCTGAGACTAGTTGAGGATACAAGTTCAGCCTCCTCCATAAATATTTACATGCATGTTTACCTAACATTTAAAGAAAAAAATTCAGAAAATGACAGCAGTATCATGCCAATATAATATTCACTAGCCTAGACCATGCCAATGAAGTTTGCCAAATTTGAAAGGGATCCAATGAAAAATGAGGGACTAGTTGCGGATACAAGTTCAGTCCCATCCATGAACATGAACATGTATACATGTATTTACCAAGGATCCGTAAAATTTAAATGAATCATTAAAAATTGGAAAATCAAAGCAGTGACACGGCAATGTAATATGCACTGGCCCACATCATGACAATTATGTGTGCAAAATTTTGACAGGGACCCAATGAAAATCCTGGGACTGGTTGCGGATACAAGTTCACTGGTACGGACGGACGTCTCGTTCGAAAGTTAAAAGCGTAATACACTATTACACCATACAGACACTGGTATAAACAGCTAAATAGTATTACAATTTTTAGCACCATAAAGTTGACTAGAGGTGTTATGAGGTTAAGTGTACTAAGGTATTAGCTGGAAGCCACCTCTTCCACTATACTGGATGAAGATTGAAAAGAAAGAAATCCTGCAAAAAGTGAGAATGATCATGGTTTTCCAACTTAAGATGGACTGGAGAAAATTCTCTTGGTGGGTTAAGTATTCTTTACCCCCGGGTACTTTCCCTCTTACCACTCTAAACAGACAGACATGAGGACTCCAATGTACTCCCTGCAAGAGTATAACAATGAGTGAGTCCTTAACTTTATATCCTCAGTAACCTTGGGACAGAAGATCAAAGTCACCCAGATTATGTAATACAAGAGGTCTATGGACCTGGTGCTGTACTGACATTGCCATTGATGTCCAAGGTACACCTGCATAACATTACATTCTAGCATTAATTAGACATGGTCTATATGTCCTATAAATTTGGCAAGTCTAATCTAATTACTTTCTCATATCTTAAAACACAATTTGGCTCATAATTTTCATCAAATTACAGGTGGCACCACTAGTATCGTTAGCAACTTAGACTATGACTTCCCCACAATCCCACCACATCAGGTGAAGATCTGCCAAAAATTAAAGATGCTAGAGTGTTAATAACATTTTCACATTTGGATGCTTATATTGCATAGTAGTGTGGGTGGCCCCACCAAAATTGAAAGGGACCTAGATTTTCATGCACCCCATAAATCCTGACAGTTATATTGGGCTAACTTGAAAACTGTGGATGGTATCACAGTCACAAGATTTTCACATTTGACCTGTATATCACATAATACTATAAGTGGCACCACCAACATTGATGTTCACAAATATTTTCGTACACTTTATAACTTTGTACTGTTATATGGGCCTAACTCAAAAATTGTGGGGTGCAGAGCATTCACAAGATGACCCTTTTCTTCAAACTGGCCATTTGACCTTGACCCACAACTCAGATTAAAAAATTGTTATGTACAATATATGCGCCCCGCATCCCGCTTTCAATACATGATCAGTTTGTTCAAATCGGATAATAACTTTTCAAGTTATTGAAGAAAAACAATTAATTTGGACACGCACCAAACTCCATAATTACTGGTCACACTCACAGTGACCCACAGAGTAGGTCACAAAGTACAGTTTTATGTACAATGTACTCAAGTGTTCTTTTGATCTGAAGGCTTAATTCTCTTTGCCATTGACGTCCAAGCCACACCGTGCAATTACAAAATCACCTCTTTCAACTTGACAGGCATGGTCACCTCACAAAAATGCGTCAAGGTCACTGATATAACATAATATTCTCGCATTGGACATGGTCTATACATCCTAAAAATTTGGCAAGTCTAATCCAATTACTGTTCCAAATATGGCATTTTATATCTTAAAACACATTTTGGCTCATAATTTCTGTCAAATTACAGGTAGCACCACTAACATCATTACCATCTTAGACTTTGATGTCCCCCACAATCCCATCAAATTGGATAAAGATCTGTCAAAAAATTAAAGAAGCTAGAGTGTTCACAAGATTTTCACATTTTGACCCCTACGTTACATATTGTAGCTGGTATCGCCAATATTGAAAGGGACCTAGATTTTCATACACCCTGTGGACCATATCGTGCTAACAAGCAAAAGTTTATAGACGGAAGGACGGACGTATCTACTATGATACACTTATGTAGAAAACCATGACCCATATTCATAAATATCAAACCCAACAATGACAGCAAAGAGATTCCAGAGTTACCAAAGCATCAACATTCATCTTCCAATACCAATGTGAAGAAACAAATTTCACTCCTGACTTGAGACAGGCAGTCACCCACTAAAGGCAACTGGTGGTTTTAAATTGGTCCTCTCAACCTTTGAAATATTCATTAAATACAGACTATAGCGTTTCCAATATGTACAGAACCAACCACTCAAAATCCAAATTTTATTACTTCTGTGAAAGATAAAGGAGAATTGGTAGGCCTATCACTATTTTGGTTCTTCTGACTAGTTCGTCAGCTGAGCTTATAGCAAAAGTAGAAAGTAGGCCTATGACGGACGGGCATGAGTGGTCGCATAAGCTATGCAACCTTTAGTCAGCTGAGCTAACTAGAAGCCGATTAGTGATCAAAAACCCCTCGGCCAGGACGGACGGACAGACGCATAGGTGATGACAATACCTTTGGGTAGGTAAAGGTTACTTTTGTTTGACCTACTGACAAAGCTTTGGTACAAATGCAATGAACAGAGATATCTGACAAGGCCATTTTTTTCAATGCAGCACTGTGACCTAAATATGTGACCCAGTGACCTAGTTTTCACTAGGTGTCTGAGGCATTTTTAGGACCAACTGTCATAAATAATTGGTGCAGGTACAATGAGAAATTAAGATTTGAAGATATCACGGTACCGCCATTTTTCTTCAATGCAGCAGAATGCACTGTGACCTAGATATGTGACCTTGTTTTTGATAGGCTTCTGAGGCATCCTTAGGACCAACTGTCGTAAATAATTGATGAAGCTACATTCAATATTTTTTAGATATTGTGTTAAGGCCGGTTTTTTCCTTTAATGTAGGACTGTGACCTAAATATGTAGCCTAGTGACCTATTTTTCAATAGGCATCTGAAGCACCTCATTGGTCCCCTTTGATAAAAATTTGGTCTCTGTAAAGTGAGTGTTTTTGGAGATATGGTGTTAAACAAGGCATGGACGGACGTACGGACACGTGGATGAAGACAATACCCCTGCCGCCTAGAAGGCCAAGGAGTCTAAAATCTAAAAATCGATAGAGCACAATCATTTGAACAAACTTTATCAAGACCCATCTAATACTGCTGCCACACTAGACCCGAAATAATGATTCGGGAAGAACCTGGGGCAGGTTAATACGACAGAACTTGCCACACTACAGTCTGATCCCCCGGGGTAGTTCCAACTGCATTAGGGTTGTTGTGGCCACACTATAGATACTAACCCGAGACAGGTCAGGATTGTCCTGAGCTGATGTCAGAGGGCAGCTGTTTATCTCATTAGCCAGGTCCCTGTTACCAGATACACCCCCTGTGGAGCCCATCCTAAGTCAAGATCTCGCATTGAACCCTCATCATCCAGGGTTTGCCACACTTTGGAACATCAACTGGATATCGTCCCGGGGTAAAATTTCACAGTGTAGCAGAGTTTCTCGAGTTAATCTCGCTCTGAACCCGAGATATTTGTCTAGTGTGGCAAGGATATAAGGTACATTCCCACCAAGTTCGAGGTGAATCTGGTCAGTGGTTTCAGTAAGTCAAAAATGTGGACAAGTCAGGTGAGGTAAAAAAAATCACAGTGTCACCTCTTGAACAAATTAGCATCTGGGGGTCCCCAGAAGTGTCTCTATATGCATTTTCAAAGCAATTTGCCATGAACTTTTTTTGATGGGATTTTTGAGGATTTGTCTGAAAAATGAACACACATACAGACAATTCTGAAACAATAAATAAATCATTGGGCCATTTCCATAGGAACAAGCTTGTTCCAGAACCACTGGAGGGATATTGCCACCAAGATTCAGCGAATCTGGCTTATGATCTCTAAAAAGTTGACAATGTGAATTGTGGAAGGACAGACAGATGAAAGCCTGATCATCCTGCATGGTCTTATAAGCTCAGCTGACTGACAAATCGCTGCAGCTAAAAATTATGGACTTTTGAAGGAAAAGAACATTCTCTGCCAGTGTGAAAGGAGAATTCATGTCTTGATATTTGCATAGGTTGAACTAACCTAATTTACACACCAGGCATTATATTCTCTGCCCCACATGTGCACAGGGACAGGGTCAACTGATAACAAACAAACGGCAAGAGCTGTCAGTTACAGGGAAGGAGGCAAACACATGACAAATGCTTTGACCATTGGACTTGCCCTAAATATAAACATTATTGAACTCATTGTCTCTGGTACTCTTCATGGACTAAGCCACTCAGCCACCCCACCCCCGCTCCCTTCCAAATTGATGACAAGTGGCCTCCTAATAGTGATACTCACCAGGTCCAATATCTTTCTCACATCATGTTGATCGAAAACTACCTGCTAAAGTGCAGCACTGGGAAGGATTAATAATTTGCTCTCCAAGAGAGCAAGTTTAATGATGCACAGTTGTGGTCCCCTTTGTTGACCACCGTTATCTTGTATGTACATGTAATTACCTCTCTTAGTCTTGCCCAGCTTCCAATTTTCTGTAATTACATGATGTTATAAATTTCATAGATCTTTAATTTGAAACATTTCTAATTTAATATATCTAAATTTTGTGCCATTTCCATGTGTACCAGATGACATGTATAGGCCTCTGTACATATATATTATTAGCTTTCACGTAAGATCACGCTTGTACAACTAAAGTTTGCTGCCATTTCAGGGGTTCCAATACGGGCGTTCCGAGTTAGGGATTTTGTTTAACACCAGGCTTCGCATGGTAGATTTTTTCCCTCCGCGCATGTCCGACATGCCTGGTAACGCAATTCCACGGTCAAGCTTTCCCGGGGTAATAGTAGGCCGTGACCAACACAGCGTGACAGCGAAACCCATAAGAGAATCGACATGCAACAGTGATCGCCATTAGGCCTTGCCCCCCGTAACCTATGTGTGGGCGCCCCCGCCCGTGTGGAACCCATATTATAATTATGATAATAATAACTTTGTCTGGCCTCCGGAGAGGGTTTGTCTTCCAGGACGGTGGCCAATAGGCCCTTGCCCCCGATAACCTGAGGACTTGCCCTCCCCTAAAATAATCATAAAACAGGGTAAATAACATTTAATTTAAAACCTAACTTACGGGACTTAGTCTAGATTTCAGGGCAGACGGACCGAAAACGAAAAAAAAAAAAAAAAAATACAGGCATCATCAGTGACAACGATGGAATAACGAGGCTGCACTGAAGGGCCGATACATCTCAGTCGAGATGCAAAGGCCTGAGTTGCAGTACTCATAAATAAGTAAATATTAAATAAGTAAACAAATCAAATTCTTAAAATAATTGACAGGTAGGCCCGGGGTATGTGTGGGTATGCAAAATTGCATACTGGCATATGCATGGGCAAATGCCGCCGTAGGAAATAAGTTCTAAACGTGGGTATCCAGGTATATTATGTGTACACCACATTTGTGCATATGTATACCTGAATTTGAACGCAACCAAATAAAAGTGCGTGTAAAAAAAAAGTGCTTAAGAGCCTCAGCTGCAGCACAAGCACTATAATATCCATACACACACACAGTTATCGTTCAGTTTCAGTGAACATGGCGGGAAATATGGACGACGGAGGAGCGGCAGTTAACGTGATTGAACAGACGGAAAATGAACTATACGACAAATTCTCAAAGATGAAAGTGGTTGACCTTAAGAAGTTTCTAAAGATTGCCTACCTAATAAGCAAATGTGACTGGACACCCAAGAATGTTGAGAAGTGCCGCGAATCCAGGGGCTACCGACTTGCGGAACGGGGGCACATCCATGGGGTTAAGTTACACGTGCTGTCGAACTTTGTTCTATGCAAACTTTTGTATGTGAAGGCACTTTGCACAAGACCAACCTCGCAAGGCGAGGCACTGAACCAGGTCTGGGGAATAGTAACGGAAGAAGGGGTCATCCATACTGGCTTTAATAATAATTATTCGATATTTATCTATTGTTTAATGTCGCCAATCTTAAACAAATAATAACAGCTGATCTGAAAATGCTTAAAGGCCTACAGTGTGCCAGTGATCAGGTAACAAAGTTTGCAGACAGTATATTGCGAATTTAGGTCAGGTGCTTTACTGTTAATTTCTGATCGCACCCGTCAAGCGCTAATCTGGTTAGTGGTCAGCCAAGCGCGAGGATCTTCAAAGCACTGGCAGAAGTGCGCCCTAGGCTAATCCCTCAGAACTCATCGAGTCAATCAAGGGTGAGTTAATCAAGTTAATGCATGGTTAGCTGTGCCACAATGCAGGCCCCAATTTGTATAGGTTTTGTCTCAGGTTTTGTGTCAATACTTTTCATAGTGACCGTGTTTTCTGCTATCTATGGTACATCCTGGTATCTTACAGTTGTACACTGGCATGCTTTCTTGGAGTTACACTTGTAGGTTATTGAAATAACCGGCGTTAAAAAAATGACACCAACTTTCCCGTGTTAACCCAATGGGGAAAAATGGCGAGACTTGAAAGTGTCCCCCGAGACTTGGAGAAACGTCCGTGACTTCGCGGGCACATAGTAGTCAGCGCCACCGGTGGCAAAAATTGTCCCTATCTCGGAACGAAGCTATTATTTGGTATCGCAGCGCAAAAAGCGAGGAGCCCTTGGGGGTGTTCTTGTGATAGCAAAGCAAACAGGTGTACAGTTTTGAAGCGATTTTTTAAAATGTACCCAAAAAATTAAAAGAACAAAAATTTCATAAAAGATCTAAAAATCACTGGAGTGTGACCATTTGATCAAACTTGGTAGACTTACCCAAGGTACACTGCTACCAAGTTTGAAGTAAATCTGGAGGATTGTTTTGGAAAAAAAGTCAAAAATGTAAATTAGCATTAAACTGCCCACTAACTTGCATTAGAATCAATAGGAAAGGTGCACTTACTGAGAAGTACCAAAATTGAATAAATTGTTAAAAATCAAGAATCCACAGCAATGCCACCTAGTGAACAACTCTGTTTGACCCTTTCACCAGGAATATATGAACCAAGTTTCAGCTTAATCTTAGTGATGGTTTTGGAGAAGTCGAAAATATTGAAAACACAAAAAAAATCATAAAAAATACAAAAAACAAAACAAACCCGCAGCACCACCTGGTTCACGAATTAAGAACTAGGAGTCCCTGGGAGTGTTCCTGTGTGATATCAAAGCTACCAGGTGAACAGTTTTGGAGATTCTTTTGATTTGGAAATCAAAAAGCTATTCTGAATATTGACTCAAATGTCAAGTCAGGACATGTCAGCATTTAGGACATTTTTTGTGTGTGAAAAATGTAGTGCTACCTTTTTTTTCAAATTAAAGTAGTTCAACACTCCTCTTTCCGGCAGTCTCACCGCCGATAAAGTATTTAACCCCGCCCTTCCCACCTACCAATCCCAATAGCACCTATCGGATGCTCCCCCCCCCCCCAAACATACATCCATATAGTGTATCCAAAACCATACAAGATACGGGTTTTTGCGTGCGTCTTTTCCAAGTGTTTGACTTGTCTCTAAAATATTGGAAATAAAAATGCTGTCCTGAATGTTGACTCAAATGGGTGCTTTCAAAACAAAATCACTTCATCACATTTACAAAAATTAATTTTCATTGATTCATTGTGACTAGTGAAGTTTCTCTCACTTGAAATATTTCTTTGTGTGATTTTTACAATATATGGCACTGTTTGTACACATGGCACACAACCGTTCAAGGAACAGGGATAACTAGAGCATCCACGGTTGACAAAATGCTGCAGCTTTGCAATTCTGTATATATGCAACGACATATCAAAGCAGATTGCTTACATCAATACAATGAATTATCTACATACAGAAAGCACAGCAACACCGTTATTATGGTATTAGATTATCCTGTTTAAATAGCCCAATAATATACTTAAAAGTTCTTTCTTATGTCGTAAAAGTAATCTTTTATATTAGCAGATAAAATATGAACCTTAAAATATTTTTGATAAACAAAATCATTGCCATGAATACGTGCATAGTTGAAACTTTTGCCCGGCACATTTCCCACTGCAGAATGGGTACCAACAGGGCCCTTAAATGCCACCAAATACAAGTATTAAAGCACTGATTTTAAAATTGTGTGGAAGGGGGATGCACCCAGACTCCCTATAATGCTTTGCGCATTTGGCACTCACAAAACCAGCGCTCTGCAAAATAAGCAATTTGCATCTCAGTTTCACTTTTACACAGCTGTAATTGCTCTATGTTTTTTGCCTTTCAAATTGAACCCTGCATTTTGTCAACGTGTGCTTCCTAAGGAGGCTTAACACGGACACTCAGATGAGCAAAAAACACTCAGAACTCCCAACTCTTCTACAGTTAGGTTGCAGCCATAGATAAAGATATGCAATACTGAATATCTGTGCCAACAACGCTTTAGGAGGTCAAAATGTGCCTACACTGAACACGACAGTCCAGCCGGTTTTATAGGAGACAGATGCTTTTGGTGAGTGCCCCTGACCTTATTGGTATAACCTGCTTCGCATATCTATAGCTTTGCACACACAAATGTCATCTGAAAATGCCTTCTGCAGTGCAGGATGCTGGGATGTGAGGAGCAAGCTGTAGAGTTCCCAATCTGAAACGCATTGTTGCTGGCCTTTGGAAAAGGACTGTGGTTCAGCTGAGAGCATCCCCACATGAAAGAAATATATCAAATGATACCAACAAGTAAGCTCTTGAAAGATTAAGTTTTTGCCATGTATGTTCAGCTTGAAAAAACGAGCAACAATGATGTCAAACTGTCAACCACTCAATTTCACAACCATTTAGCATAGAATTCTAGAATAGTTGGGGAATGCGGCCTGTGACTGCATTGTGTTTCCACCAATGCCGTGCTCCTTTCTCAGTGCAGTCACGGTCAAAGCCATAACAATCATAATACTGTAGCTCTCTGCTTTTCTGCCGCATTCCTGACAAAAGTGGTCTCGAAAAACAAAAAGGTAGACAAGGCGGAGGAAACCATGGTAATCCTCATCAGCTTGTGCTGCCATTTTTTCCAGGCCCAGAGCCAAGGCGGCCATACTTTAGAACCCTCCCCACCCCCCTTACCATAATATAAATATAATATATTGTGCACAAGGAATACATGAGTGAACTAAAAATTACCTCTGCGTTTCTCGATACATTTAGTGATACACCAGGAAGTAAGTAATAAGTCCATTTTGTACAGTGGGGTACAGTGAGCACCATACTGGTATAGCAGTATTTCTGGTTCTCGTTAGATGGTGCTTCTGGCAATGCATCATCACTCCAGCATTCAAGTGGGGCATGAGTGCCACGGATCACGAACAGTCCTCGCTAGCTCAGGCAGTAAGACCGGGGCAATGGGAAAGGGTTGCATATGCGGGTTCGAATACCACACAAGGTAGCGGAAGAGGGAGCCTGGGGCGAGGGGGGAAAACCCCCAGACAAGAAAAGCGCCTTTTCTGGCAGTCTCCTGACCAGCTAAATAGGGGGAGGATTCTAAAGTATCTCCGCTGAAGGAAAAGGTCAACCACACTCTCTGTCACAGCCGTGGTGGGCCCATAGTCCTGGATAGATCCCCCCCCCCCCCAACCCTCATCAACTGAACTTTCTTCCCCTGCGAGAAAAAAAGAAAAACTTTCCCTCACACACCCTATTCCTGCCTCGAGCTCAGCCTAGGCTCAGGCATTGCCCATGGGAGACCCCATGGGCATCCTTATAAGGGCTACCACCAAGGCACCATTCCCTTTCCTCCCTGTTCTCTGAAATTCTAATTTACCCTGTTGCTGTTTAACTCCTTATCATTTCTTTTCTTTCCTCAGTGCATCCTACCAGGAAGCCCTGTATGTTTTTAGTAGTAATAGTACCTTTCCTGCCTCCCAGAAGGCAGAAGCGGCAATGGCATAATCATGGGTTAAGCTGTTTGTAGTGTTACCTTTGCCCTTTCAGACAGACACTGAAAAAATGACTGCGTTAATCAATGCAATGCATAGAATGCATGAAAAGTCATTTTCATACGTAGTTTTACATACACATTTTTTTTATTTATTTGTAGTTAAATTGTGCCTATTTATGCCTCATTTTGTGGAATAAAGGAGGTGCAAACAAAATATGAACTCTTCTTGGAATAAAAATGAAGACACACTGCACGTGGCGTAAATACACAATTGAACTTTATGTTATGAATTTTGACACGCCACTATACTTCTAATAATATTACAAAAGGAACATTCGTGTTCGAATCGAAGTTTAAATGTTTTCATTCCCCTGTGGCAGATTGCAGTGCATACGGGCACTCTACTGTGGAGTCATACAAGCCAAAGTAGCACCACAGTTAATATGAATGTCCCGTACTGTACCCTGTGTGGTGAATGGCACGTGATGTGTGTCGGCTGCTCTTCACTGCTGTTTTAACGTTAATCAGTTAACTTGAGGCTGATCACGAACTGTGTTCTATAACTCTATTAACAAACCCTCTGCCGTATGATGCGTCCATGCTACAATTAAACTGAAAACATATCAAGTGGACAGGTGTTGTTAACATGCCTGCTCATACTCGTGCGTTAACGTACCTTTCCTGCTGTTTCGCTCATTTTAGGAGGATTGTATGCGCTTATTCACCGTCTTCACTGTGTCACGCCGGCGTATGAGACCAGTCAAGTGATTACAGGGACACATATTGCAAGTAATCTTGGCCCACAGTGCCGAGTGCAAAACTGCTGATAGACCTCACAAAAGTGCTCTGGTTCCCTGCCTCGTGTCGCTCAGGCTAGGATTACGTGTTTCGTTAGTGCATTATTCAGTGCGCGTAACATAGCAATGCGGCAAACTGTACATGGCAAACATACACCGAGAAAATGAGAAAAAGGAAAATAAGTTATATGGAATAAAACATCACTGAAAAACTATGTAAATTGCTTCGAGAGTACGAGCTCAGTGACCAGGTTACACCATCATGGTTGCACCCACGCAAGTCGAAAGCACCATGAGATGAGTGGATCAAGCGGTAACCACCAGATGCTGCCATCTGTCGGTGAAAAGATAAAATACCCAGCTCTGTTCATGTCGTCCGCTCAACTTTCTACATTTGCGACTTCTCAAAAACCGCCCCATGAAATATTTATCGTTTGCACATGGATGTATTTCCCAGGTATTCTTCTATCAAGCTTGCGAAAGAGATGATGATGCAATAATTTTTCTATTTTTCAAAATTATTTAATTTATTTTTTGAAACAAAATTATTTATTTTTTGAGACAAAATGAAAATTTCTTCTCAAGAACTACTTGATCAATTGCTTTGATATTGCATGCAGGGTCACCTGGGGACACGTAGTTCACATTATGGTCTCCAGGGTGCACTGATTCATCATCATCATCATCATCATCATCATCATCATCATCATCATCATCATCATCATCATCATCATCATTTGTTCTACTGAATTCTTGTGTTAAGGCTAATTTCGACTTCTCTAGAACGGCTGATCAGAATTGCATGGAGTTTTGTCAGACTATGATCTGACTAAAGGCAACAAAAATTTGTGAAAATGGTGAGGAAATGACAATTTTTGATTAGGCTATGGGGTATCAAACTTTCGGACCACGTGCAGATAAGAGCTGCTAATGTACATGCATGCAGCAATACAGTGCATACAAACAGGATGTGTCCAGTGCTTTGATTTAACACACAGATGTTCCCCAGGCAGACCTCTGCCAGCTTTCTGAAGATGATCATTTTATTTCATTTCATTTTGAACAAAATAAAAATGTGCTTCTCAGAAACTACTAGGCCAATTGCTCGGATATTGCATACAGGGTCATTTTGGGTCATGTAGTTCACATTTTGATCACTAGGTAGTGCAGAGATCTTCTTCTTCTTCTTCTTCTTCTTCTTCTTCTTCTTCTTCTTCTTCTTCTTCTTCTTCTTCTTCTTCTTCTTCTTCTTCTTCTTCTTCTTCTTCTTCTTCTTCTTCTTCTTCTTCTTCTTCTTCTTCTTCTTCTTCTTCTAGGTATTTATACCAGCAGTGCTAAGGCACGTGACAATCTGTATCCAGTTTTCCATGCAGGGTTTTAACACAACAAATAAATATGATTTCATTTCTTACCATAGTTCGTGCCCAAACATGGACTTGGTAGGGGTATTTCATTAAGTATACATAATTTCTGAATACATTATCTGTTGACTGCTATGTGCAGCATGCTTGTTATAAAATGACTTTCCAGATAGATCTAGGACATGAATTTGTTTTTGTGTTACATAAAGAACTTTTGTTTCTTTGGAATAGGAATGAAATAAAATATTTCTGTTTGCAAACTAGATACAGATTGCACCCATGGTTTACAATTTTCTGTAGCGAAAACATTAAATTTTATTCTGTATATAATTCTGAATTACTTTTCATCATGACAACACATTGATACAGCAAAAAGCTTAAGAAAAGTCATTCACCAAATTTTTAAAACATGCAAGATGCTATTAAAACATATTTAGAAAATTTGATTCGTTTAATAGAGAAAGTGTTATTTCTGGATGTTTAAGTAACGCGACTGGCACAAGTGCCCTCATCGTGGCGGAGGCATAGTTCCGTTGCCTAGCGACTGAGGGGACCATAGCAGGTCGGCAGTTAATTTAAAGACCACTTATTGTGCCTATATCTGAGAGTAACCTTTGAGGATATTCAATTTTAAAATGTGAAATGCTTCTAAGTAGAATGATTTCAAATGCTACAAGTTTGTATATCCTTCAACAGATGCACCATACTTATACATATGGCAGTAAGTTTTGAAGATATTCAAGATAGAAACTTTGAAACGGTCCCAATATATAATGAGGACAAAATATGTTTACCTTTCTGGGAACATGTGTTGATTTGCTTAAATGGGCAAATCAGCAACTTTTTTGTCGAAAGTATCAGAGATAGAGCTGTCAATCCGATTTAGTTTCTTTGCTTTGTGCTTTAGATTCATCCGATGACATGAAATGAGAATAAAAAGTTGTAAAATTCAAATTTATTCTAATTGAGTATACTTCCGAACTTTAAATGTTGAATATCTTCAAAGGTATTCTAGATAGATAAAGTATTCTAAAAACTTGAATTTATTGGTTAGCTATACAGGCAGGCACACCCAATGTAATGAAAGTGAAAGTTGTGGAGTTTGAATTTATGCTAATTAGGCACCTTTGGAAGATGTCAATGTTTGACCATTTCAAAACTATTGCAGATGAGGGGGTCTGTCATTTCAATTTAAAGGATTGTGTTCAATGTATATTTGATCAGTGTCGAACAAGGGCAAACAACTTCACCAACTCGCTCATTTCCAAATGGCAATGTCCCAGTTTGGGAGCACATCAAATCTGCTTCAATGAACCATGGAGAATCGATTTTCTGCTAATGTGATGATAGAATGATGGTTCAGACCTGATAGAGTAAACGACAAGTACAACTGATTGTTAAAAAGTGTCGTGAAACACACCCATCCTTATTCAAATATTTATGACACAAACATTGCACACTCCTTTGATGTGAATTATAGTATAATTTTGAAGAACTAGCTATAGAGTCTCCCCACTCATGACTTGACCAGAATGGTAGCTGGCAATAAACATTTATCAACGATTACAGTGAGTTGTAACATCACATAATCTGCCAGCATGGTGCTCATGTTTTTATGTTTTCTTTGATGAACCAGTCAGCAGGATTGCCACATTTAAATGATGCGTGTTTTTACATCTGTTACAGATAAAGACATAATGTTCTTATGTATAAATCCCCCTCCCACCTTACAAAAAAAGTGATCACAGATTATCTGCCACTTAAAACCGCTTGATCATGAGGTCCTTTTACAAAATATTTCATTTTATTTGATCCCTCATTAACAGGCCACCTGCTGTCAGACAGACAGACAGACAGACAGACAGACAGACAGACAGACAGACAGATAGATAGATAGATAGATAGATAGATAGATAGATAGATAGATAGATAGATAGATAGATAGATAGATAGATAGATAGATAGATATGACAGTCATGACTATCTGATGAATAAGCTGTCTTTGTCTTCTGTTGCCCAGTTTCAGATTCTTGGCTTGTTTGTCATTGACCATAATGGCATCTCCGTCTGTCTTTATATTAGAAGGTTTTCAATATTGTAATATGTGTGCATGGTTACCAGTTTCAAGTTCTATTTGTTTGGTGTGTAAATGATTAGCCATTGTACTAAACAGGTAGCTAGGAAATGAGATAGCATATTTAATTTTATGAATATGATTTGTTCCTTTCACAAATTAATTTGGTATAATGATTTAGAACTATGCAGTTTCTCAGTGAATTATACGGAATAGGACATGGCTCATAGAATATCGGACTCTATAGTGATCAAACGGTACATGGGCTTACAGATTTGGATTTGTTAAGTTTCTCTTTATATTAGATGGTAAATAACCACGTTCACCTCCGTAATTTTAGAGCCTCAAAATTCAAATTCCCTGGTATAATGAAATGATGAAGGACATGAGGGATCGGCTGCATGACAAAGCCGTCATCTTGGACAATGGACAATGGGTATGGCTGGTCAAACTATAAAAATTGGAAAACCGTGTCACCAATCTTGTTAGGCAAGCCAAGATGGGGGGGGGGGGGGGGTACATCTCTAAATTTTGGTGGGGGTGTGTTTCAACCCCCCCTCAAGGACACTTTTCCACAAAAATGATACCTTTGTTAGGAAAATTTTTAACCGAAATAGTAGAAAATATGGTCCCTAATTGGCACGAAAAGTGCTCGGGGATAAAAAATTTGATGTTAGTTAGGGTAATTTTCCCGAATTTGGGACCATAAAAGCCAAAAAATACCCTTTTAAAGGGATTTTTTCAAAATACTGGACCTTTAATAGGGAAATTTCGCCCTCAACTTGGCTGAAAGCTAACAAGCTCAGTTTCCACGTCGAAAAACCTGCGATATGCTTATTAGTATAAACAAAAAAAAAAGGCTCCTCTTCAGGATTTGAATTTAACCCTTGACAATGAGAAAATCAATCGTGTTAATTCATGTAAAATCCCAAGTGTGACTCTGGACTCACATCTGACTTTCTCTGAGAAATTTGATCACGTTTATGATGAATTAAAGCGAGCTCTTGGTATTTTCGCCACAGCAACTAAATTTATCCCTATCAGCGTTCGCATCACCTTATTGTAATACTTTAATCCTTCTCCACATAGACTACTGCAGTACTGTTTGGAGCTCTAGATGGCCTGTGTAATACAGACCTCACCAAGTTGTAACGCATATATACTAGAGCCATGAGAACTATCCTGGAATATCACCCCAGGACTCGCATCATGGATCTGTTAGACACTTTAAAATGGATGAGTAACAAAGATTCTATTATAAAAGTTGTATTTTTATTTGGAAAATACAAAACACAGACATGACAATATTTGGAGAATCAGTTAACATTGGCCTCTGCTTTTCATTCCGATAATACCAAGTTTTCCAAACGTGGTTCTATTAATCATAAACTCACTCATCCATTTTTTCCCCAAAATTTGGAGTAAAATTCCCCAGCATGTGCGGGGTGTGAGCTCCCTGTTCTGTTTTAAAAAGAATATTTTTAACTCATATTTTTTGAGAGTGTAGATCGCTTTTGATCTTTTTTGGGATGGGGCCGTTCAATTCTGGAATCTTCTTCTTATTTTCTTCTCATCTTCTCATGGTCTCACATATTTTATTGTGTCAATAATACTCTTTCATACATTTGATCAACTACATATTTTTATATATCTGCTATACTTTTATCCACTTTTGTATGTTATTGTTCTTCCATCCCTAAACAGAATTTTATTCTGAATATGGATTGCCAATAAACCTTGAAACCTAGTTATCTGGGCCTTAGTCTTAGAGATCTGCTCAGCATGAACAGTAGACGATTCGTTGAGCATCTAAGTGATTATACACAGTTGTTGGGAGATATTCCTCGTTTGCTGCAAGACCCGAGCCTTTCAAAGCAGACCCATAGTCAATTGTATTACGGATAGTAAGCTGGCTAGGTCTAGGTCTAGGAGAGAGGTTCTGACTGTGCAAGCTAGTTGATTTTGCATGTTTGCATGTCCCAGGAGTTGCCCATGACACAACCCATACAATTAACTGGGAATGGTACTTCGATCCAGAGTTGTTCTCAAGATATCAAAAACATTTCTATTAAAATGTCAATCGGCAATTGCCTCTAAAATTTGCATAATTTTGAAAATATGAAATTATTCTACATCAGGAGACAGATTTCATTAATAGGCCAATGGCCATGCAACAGCTCAGATTTCTAGCTGTAGCCGTCTCCTAGAAAAGCTGCGGACTAAACGTAGGTGGTGGAAAGAAGGAGCGACTCTGAGTTTTGAGAAATATACTGAGGAAACAAAATGTCTGTGTGCCAACACAGACATAACTAAAAAAGAAGATTTGCTTCACAGCAAATCTGTCTGGGTGCCTTCAAAATGAGAACAGTTTGAAATGATACACTTTGCCATTGTTCAACATAATCTAAATTTCGTGTATTAGCCTAATTTTTATAAATTGAAATGCTCAGCTTTGGGTTCTTGGTTCAAGGGATATGGCCATGTCCTAAACTTATAAAGTGATGTTTGAATGAAACTACTATCTGTAATAGTTTTGAAGATATTCAACATTTCATTTTTGTGTATTTGCCAAATTTGCATGAATTATAAGTCTAGAAGAACTCTGGTTTATTGTTCATTGGATGGGGTTATGCCACAAACCCATAAATTTAAGTAGGAATGGCACCTCTATAATAGTTTTGAAGCTTTTAAAGATTTACATTTTGCATATTCACCTAATTTGCAGAAATTAAAATCCCACAACTTTGGTTCATGGTTCATTGGATGCGGCTTTGCTACAAACCTATAAATTGAAGTTGGAATGACATCTCTATGTACAATAGTTTTGGAGATATTCAATTTTTAAATTTCCCAATGCCCCTTATTAGGATAATTTGAAATTCAACAAATATACTGTCCATTATAGTAGCAAGTGTCACAAAGGTATATATGCACATTGAAATTTTGAGTCCATCTGCAATAGTTTGGAAAATATGGCGCTTTTATTTTTTATTTATCAATTTTTTTTTTGTTTGCCTCTAAAAGTTTGCAGAATTTTAAACATCATGACTGTTCCAAATGAAATGCACAATTTCACTGGTTATGTCAGTCACCATGGCAAGTTTGGTGGTTTTCGGAAAAATAGTGTCTGAAAAAACCTCTGGACCAACTTGGTCGGAAAGAAAGAAAGAAAGAAAGAAAGAAAGAAAGAAAGAAAGAAAAAAAGAAAGATAGAAGAAAGACATTGGGCTTTTATTTCTTTGTTAATTTATCTGAAATGAAAGACCACCTGTCCTATGTGACCACTTTTGTCTGGCATTAGGGGTGGTCTTAAATTGCAAGTACCGCTGTACAGTGAAACCTCTCTGCAGTGAGCACCCTTGCGACCAAAGAAAAATGCCTACTCCTGAGAGGGTCAGCCCTTCTGGGCAGTATTGATGAGTATTTGTGCATGTACAGTGTACACATATTATAATTCAGGTGGATGTGTATACATACAATACAAAACTGTCTTTCTTCCTTTATTACATAAACAAATGTTAACAGAAGCTGTCAAGAAACTACATAAACATGAACCTGTGAATCAAGACAAAACCACACTGACTCAGTATTGGCTGTGAAGAACAGGCTTCATCTCACTGGTCACAAGAAAACAAAGACATGAAAGTGTCCACTGAGATGACACAAAATCTATCCTTCTTGGTCTGGCCGACGCAGCTCTGTATGTTGTCTATTTTTAACAGAGGGTATACTCAGGCTTGTTCTGCCTAGAAGTCTCATCATGATCTACTGTATGTATGGTGTTTTGATCAATAAAGTATCGGTATCGTTATCGGAGTGTGAGTTCCCTTGGGACTGATAAGCTCAGCAGACTGACAATGTCTCAGGCAAAGACAGGCCAGCTAGGACACCAGTGGAAACAAAAGCCTGCCTGGTACATATAGCAGCATGGAGTCCATCTGTTCTTGCATGAACAGAAAGAGATACTCTGTATTTTATTGAGAGCCTCATTACACAGTTGTTGGGAGTCCTCCCCCCACCCCCACCCCACCCCGAAATTTGCTACAAGACCCAAATGGCAAACCTTCCAAAGCATACACTTAGCATGCATGGACAGAAAGCTGTGAGACAGGTTCAAGCTAATTAATTATGAATGCAAAATGGTTGCCTGGCACCATGGAGGTCAAGCAATATGTCATACAGCAAGCAGTTCAAGGCTTGTATGTGGATTGGGGAGAAATTTGGTGAATTTAGCGTACTTTGAAATTCCGCAAGTTTTGTTTGTATGCTATTGGATTTGCCAGTTGTCTCAAACCTATGTGTGTAAGTTAGAACTTTGTGTCTATCTCCAATAGTTTAGAAGATATGGAGCTTTTAAAATTTTAATTGCCCCTCATTTGCATAATTTTAATAATCATGACTATTCCAAGTCAGGTGCCCATTATAATATTTCACTGGCAGGTCTTTCACCATGGCAAGTTTGGTGGTTTTCGGAGTAGTAGTGTCCAAGAAAAACTCTGGTCAAATCTAGTTGGAAAGAAAGAAAGAAAGAAAGAAAGAAAGAAAGAAAGAAAGAAAGAAAGAAAGAAAGAAAGAAAGAAAGAATTCTTGGAAAAACAAAATGTCTGGGTTGGCACCCAGACATAATTATTCTACAGCATCAAAGATAGATGGCTGATCATTTTTTAGTTATTGAATGTTTATCTATCCTTGTCAAGACTCACGTTATGCATTAAAAGAGTGCACAAACACAAAATCCAGCAGGCAGAGTTTCAAATAATCGACAGTTGAATCAGTACTCCACATAAAACTGCTTGCTGGCAACTAAGCAAGGCGTCCAGGCGGGATCCGTACTAATAATAAGTCAGGGGTCCAGAGTAAATGTAAACACTTTCATGAAAGTTTGTGAATACTGCAAATGATGTCATGGATTTATCGTTTGTTTCCCGTGAAATAAAAGATTTAGGTGTCATGATGTTTATCAATTTAGATGTAAACTCATGTGTTTCCATGCAGCGAATTTAATCTGAAAACAAACTAAACATTAACCTCTTAAAAGTTATAGCCTCAAACAAAAACGATTAGGAGAGAATCAAGATGGCAGCTACCAATGGTACTGTGGAACCTGGTGCTGTGAATATTTGTGAAACGCCCGGGTGTGGCAAAAATGCCAGGTACCAGTGCCCTACGTGCATAAAACTAGGCATCCAGGGATCTTTCTTTTGTGGACAGGTGATACAAGACTCTGAAATTAAGAGTAACAAGCGCTGTGACGCTGGTAATTCGATTGACAGGTCACAGAACACTTCCAGCATGTCCAGAAACTCGCACGGCATGGGTTTATTCACTGTTTCAATTACTGACTTGTAGCCACGGACTCTCAAACTCTAGACCGGATCCAAAAGTGGATCTTGTTGCTATGGAACCTTTATGTACCACGTTTCTTATCAATGTGGGAATTAAGACTTTTTGGCATTACTCAACAATTCATAAAAAAACAATGGCATTTTGGTCCGCCAAAGTGAAGCCTGATTAAGCCCTGAAGGTTTGTCGGTGTACAGCCAGGCAACAACCATGCAGACCCGCAGCAACCAGTGAAGGGCCTTGGTGTGCATGCACAAATAGAAATTTAAATCAAGGACATGGCCACTGAACTGGGTCCAGTTTCGGTTGTTGAAGTGACTACAGAGCGGGACCATGTACCGCAGACAGTATACACAGGAAAGCTGGATCCGGTACTCTAGCCAATACTGTGAGAAATCAGTGGATTGCTACTGCTGGTGTTTCCAAATACTTGGGCCCCCAAATGGATGGGCCTCTGGGCCCAAATATTCGCCGAACAGATGGGACCCCCCAATCACCAGCTTCCAGTTCTGTAGCAGGAAAATGATCAGCAACCGAACGCGGTTCTGTAGACATTTGGTTAAGTCAAATTACCAATGTTTCTCTGTATGGCCTTGAACTGAGAAGTATGTCCTGGCTACACAGTTGGAACCTTGGAGGAACCACTGTGGTTCCACCATATAGGAATAAGCTAGATGGATGAACAACGCTGATCATAGTGGTCAGGCTTCTGCAAGGCCCCATTGTTCTCCCATTAAATTTCAAAGGAGTGGCGCTTTGCTAATCCCATATAATTGGCCCTTTCAAGCTGATGATATTTCCCACTGGCAGTGCAACCAGTTGCCCATATTTCGGGTATTTGACTGACAGGTGACGCCAAATTGAGCATCACTCTCATTAACAATAACAGGAGGTATGAAATGATCGGAAAAGTGTCTTGAGCAATTATGGACAGATTTGAACAGGAAAGCTGGCAGGCTTGCATGCTGATGTTTGAATCGTGGAATCTGATGGATAGAAAGGATTTTATGTCCAGTTACCTGATTTGCCCAATGCAGTATGGAGAGAAAAAAATCCTCACATCCATCCTAAAAGCAAGAGCGAAAGATCATGGAACCACCTTCCAAATTTACATTAAATCCCGCCAAAACAAAAATACTTTCCTTAGTTGTACACCTTTCCCTTTAATGTTTTTTAAAACACTTGCTCGATGAATTTTCTTTTTTTTTGGGGGGGGGGGGGGTTTGGAAATTTTCACAAATTTGGGAGAAAGGTCTGTTAAACTTCAATTGAAGACCATAAAGAAACATTCAGTTACTTTTTAGATAAATATCCTAAAATATTAACCTTGAAAAATGAGGTAATGATCTGTTATTTGTCAGTCTTCAAATTTGTGTGAAGTACATTTGGTAACAAGTGTGGTTTAGTGAAGCTTTCATGAATTCTCGGAAACAGGAGCATGTTGGAAGTGAGTCAACCATATATGTATATGTTTGTATATTAATTATTGATGTGCCAAAAAATGAAGGGGATAGAGAAAAAGGTCCCCTAATGTAACCTAAGTGGAGTGTTAAATTTGTCTGGCTCTAATGTGTTAAGCTTGGAGATCCAGCGTCTCCCTTCTTCGGAGACTTCAGGTTACTACACTAGCATCTTTGTTAATAATTTCTTAGATTTGTAGGAAGATTATGTCCATGGCTTTATGACCTGGAGTGTCCCAATGTTTGCTGTTGGGTGTTTTTATGTAGTCTGATACTTTACGCTCAGATTATCCATCTGTGACCATCCTGTTAGTTTCTACAAGATTCCACCTGCCTGTATGAAGTATTCTTTATATCCAAAGTATATGTGATAATTATCATGCTTCCCCGCTCAGGCAACGGCCTGTATCTTGCCAGGCCAGACCAGGGTTACTGAGACAACCAGGTGTGCAGTTGTGGCATGAAATTAATATGCATGCCTTGTATTGTACTATGGATAGTAAGTTTCCTGGGAGAGAGGTTTTGACTGTGCCAGATAATTAATTACGCATGCCAAATGGTTGTATTACATCATGGAGGTAGACAACATGTTGTGGTAGAAAGGGGGTGGGGGTGGGGTTTGTGTATTGAGCAAAGTCTGCAAGGTATTTAGTGAATTTAGCATAAATTGAAATTCCTCAACTTTTTGCTTGCATGCCCTAGGAGTTGCCTGTGACACCACCCGTATATTATACTGGGATCGGCACCTCTATGTAGAACAGTTTTGAAGAACAGCTCAGATTTCTAGCAATAGATGTCTCCAAGAAAAGATGTCGAAAAGACTGGGGCTGAAAAAAAAGAAAGAAATAAAGCATTTTGAGGAAACAGCATGTCTGGCACACAGACATGAAAAGAAAGGAAAAAAAATAGCATGCTGTCTTTATTACATGTAGTTCCAGTAGATACCTGTAAGAATGTTTTTGATCCTCTGTTAAAGTTACTGAACCTGTATCATCATGCCTTTTTCAGGACTGTTTCAAAGGGAGCTGGTCAGAACATAAAAAATTACACAAGAAAGCAAGTAAGTGTCATGGCTGTTTTTGTGATTACATTTTCCTCCAGGGTAATTGTACTTGTAATGTAGCCATTGTTTATGTCTAACCACGGTGGTGTTATTGTTAATTTTTCCCCTGAAGTTAAAGTTAAAAAAAAAAAAAAGGTGCATACTGTATAATAAAAGGTTCATAGACAAATGGTTAACATGCTTTTCCTGGTTCTTGTGGTTATGTTCTCATGCCTTTTACATAGATCAATGCATGATATTATGGTGTTCTGTTAAAGTTACCACATCTTGTAATCAAGACAACCTTCAAAATGTTCAGAACAGTCTTGTATACAGTTGTACATATGTGTGTTTATTACAGGTATTATCAAACATCCGAATATATATTTAAATCATTGTAGGATATTAAGTGAATTGAAAACTTTACAGGTATGCATTTCATAATCTGAGCTTCTCATTGTATTTGACTTATTGAGGACCAAGTTTAGTGACATTGAAAGCTTATTTAGCAATGCCAGTAAATGAAGGAGAAACTGTGCACAAAATATTTTCATAGCTCATCTTGGCATTAAAGTCACTATAAAGTAAATTTTTGATTACTTTGATTTTGTTGATGTTGGAGTTATAAATGCATATTGTTTTCTCACTAATGTGCTCAAGTTTTTAGAAGATGACCATGATGCCTTTCAAAATTGCAATTGTCATAAAAAATATTTCACATACAGTGTGTATATATGTTTTTATTTTCCTGACATAATTCCTTTATTTTGTTGTTCTGCTGTAAAGCAAGCTCTTACAAACTTCAGTTTAGTGTAGCCTAACTGTAAAATATCTGTTAAGTAAAATTGTAAAATAAAGTAAAGTTAAATGAAGATGAAGATGAAAGTTCGATCACATAATTGGTATGCCTGATGTTCCCGATCTATCAAATTTGCTTATGTCTTTGTATATTTCTTATCAGGGCAAGAAAGTAAGGGTTTAGACACAAACAAATACAACCCATGGCCTGGCTACCGTTTTACAGGGATGTTGAGACCATATCCAGTGGTGAGTGTAAAGGCTGGAACACTGGCCATTGTGTGCACTCTGGTTTTTGTTGCACGTAATTGTCAATGTGTGACATGCTGGCCACTGTGTCACAGATTTACCCTTAGGTGTCTTTCTGTGTCACAGATTTACCATTAGGTGACATTCTGGGCCACTCTGTCACAGATTTACCGTTAGGTGACATTCTGGGCCATTGTGTTGTACATGGATAACACACTGACCGTTGTGTCACATATATATTTCAAGGATGACACAGTGTCTAATGTTTCACACAGATTGGTTTGAATTTGGGACAGTGACAATTTTCAACACAATCAAGTGCAATGTTTTGTCACACACAGTTCACCAAGGTTAGCACATTGGCCATTGTGTCACACAGTCTGCCTTGAGGTCAACATGTGATGTTCTACATGCTTGTTTAAGGCTGACCTGCCAGTCACCGTGCTGTGTAACCTTGTCATTTTGTCCCACAAGTGTCCACAGACGGTGCTAGCTATTTCATCTGTTAACTTGAGTACTAATGATATATATTCAGATAAAGGTAAGGGATTGGAGCATCAAAATGAGAACAAGAAGTTGCGAGATCAGGCTTTGCAAAATGATGCTCCGTCTTAGTGCCTCTCAGGTTCACTTGACCATACTCTTGATCAAGCAGCTCATTGGGAGGCCTGACAATTTTGATTTATCTATATTTAGGTCAGCCAACTTTTCAGTCAGCTGAGCCTATAAATTAGTAACTTTTTCATCACAGTGCATAGATTGTTGGATTAATGTCTCCCGGTGGAAGCCGGGGGACATATTGTTTTAGTGCCGGTTTCTTCCGCTTCTTGTTGTTGTTGTTGTTGTTGTTGTTCAGGTTCTTCAACACTTGGTTTCCGTGCGATAAGTCTTGAAGGACTTGACAGAATTTGATGAAACTTGGTAGGATTATGTATCTAGGCAAGACCTAGGTTGGGATTGTATTTGGGTGACCTTTGACCTAATTTTCAAGGTCACAGGGTCACTTATGTGAAATTGGTTTCCGTTCGATAAGTCTTGAAGAACTTGATGGAATTCGATGAAAGTTGGTAGGATTATGCATCTAAGCAAGACCTAGGTAGGGACTGTATTTTGGTTACCTTGACCTAATTTTCAAGGTCACAGGGTCACTTATGTGAAATTGGTTTCCGTTCGATAAGTCATGAAGAACAGGATGAAATTTGATGAAACTTGGTAGGATTATGTATCTTGGCAAGACGTAGGTTGGGATTGTATGTGGATGACCATGAGCGAATTCTCAAGGTCACAGGGTCACTTATGTGAAATTGGTTTCCATGCGATAAGTCTTGAAGAACTTAATGGAATTCGATGAAACTTGGTAGAATTATGTATCTAGGCAAGACCTAGGTTGGGATTGTATTTGGATGACCTTGACGGAATTCTCAAGGTCACAGGGTCACTTATGTGAAACTGGTTTCCATGCGACAAGTCATGAAGAACAGGATGGAATGTGACGAAACTTGGTTGGATTATGTATCTAGGCAAGACCTAGGTTGGGATTGTATTTGGATGACCTTGAGCGAATTCTCAAGGTCACAGGGTCACTTATGTGAAATTGGTTTCCGTGAGATAAGTCTTGAAGAACTTGATGGAATTTGATGAAACTTGTTAGGGCTATGTATCTAGGCAAGACCTAGGTTTGGATAGTATTTGGATGACCTTGACCTAATTTTCAAGGTCACAGGGTCATTTATGTGAAATTGGTTTCTCTGCAATAAGTCTTGAAGAACTTGATGAAAATTGCTAGAGTAACGTATCTAGGTGAGAGCTAAAATAGGATTGTAATTTTCAAGCAAACTTGGTCATTTGTAATTTGTTATCACCTGTAGCTTATTCAGAGACGTAAGTGTTTCGCCGGGAGACATTTGATTTTCTGTTGGAAAATCAGTCTGTTCTAGTTTTTAATATTTTTAATGAAATTTTAGCTGAGCTAAAATCAACAAAAAATTCATTAAAAATCAGAAACCCTTGAAGGGTGACAAGATGTCAGGGGGATGCTGCATGCAGACCCATCCTATGAGCTCAGCTGACTGTCAAGTCAGTTGAGCATAAAATGAACAAAAAAAAAAAAAAAAAATAAAAAATCTGAAAATCACTGGTGATTAGATTAGAGAACTACCCAAGGTTCATACCCACCAAGTTTGATGTGAATCTGGCAGACAGTTTTGGACAAGAAATCTAAAGTGTGAATTGACACTGCAATCCCCATTGACTTACATTAATATTGTATTCCATAGGAGTGTATGCATTAATTGACATGTTCCCAAATGGAAAATCTTAAAAATCAGTTGTCTGTCCCATCACCAGGTCAGACTTACTCAGTACATGGGTGACCTTGATCCTATCCCAAGTTCACAGAAACGCAAGAGTGTGATGAATCTAGGGCAACTGAGTATGGGCTGTTCACACAGTCCTCTTGTTGTTAGATCACCAGACCAGTAAGTGTTCAGTTGGAAGAGGTGATTTTGTAATTATTGTAGGGTTTAGTTTGTACATCAATGGCAAAGAAATGGAGCCTCCAGATCAAAATTATCTTTTACATATTTTACAAGGTCAGTAAGCGCTTAAGCCAAGGGCATTTAATTCAATATCTTAAGGAAATGGGACTAAATTTACCACAAGTATGTAAGTTTGTTATTGCATAATATGAATGACCTTGATCCATTTCTCAATGTCATGGAGGGAATGCTTTTCAGGAAATGATTTTTTAGGTGATGATGGTCAGCAGATTACATGTCAGTAGAATGTTAGGCCCATGAGTCTCTCTCTTTTTTTTTAATGAATTTTTGTGTGTTTCCATTCTTTTTAACTGGATCTCCAAAACTGTGACTCAGATTATGGTGAAATTTGCTAGAAATGTTCCTTGGTGAAAAGCCAAAGAATTTCTCTATTAGGGGACAATACTGTGAACCCATGATTTTCAACAAATTTTTGAATTGGGGTACTTGTCACTTAATGCATACCAGTTGACTGCTACATGTATGTAAGTCAACGGGGGTTGCAATGGTAAGTTACCTTTTTTAAATTTTTCTCCAAAAACAGTGACTGGATTCCCTGTAAACTGGTGAGGATGTCCCTTGTGTGGGTCACTATAAACTTGTTCAAGTTGTCATGCTTGCAGTGATTTTACAGTTTTTAATGAAATCTTTGTTAATTTTTGTTCTTCAAAATCTTTAGAAGTTCTCTTCTCTGAAACTGCTCAGCCAATACATGTACATGTACTTTGAATTTGCATAGGGACACTTCTTGGCAAGAGGGTGACACACAGTACGTGGGTGACCTTGACCTCATTCACTCTTTCACAGGTTTTAAAGTGCCACTTTGGTGAGTTTAACTCTACAGCTGATAACTTGAGAACTACTCCAGCCAAGACTTTGATGTTTTACATAGTAGTGGTCCTCTGTTAGGGACACACTTAAACAGTATATTTATCACCTTGATGTCATTCCCAATATCACACAGCCACTGACATGAAAGATTGATCTTGACAACTATTTGACTCAGCACCATGTTGTGTTCCTCTATGAAGGTTAAACATACACTGTAACCACAGTACATGGGTGAATTTGACCCTATTCCAACGTCACAGGGCCGCTAATGAATTTCTAGGTCAGTTGAGCATAGGCTGTTTACACAGCCCACTTGTTTCAGAAGGAAGCAAAAAGACAGTTTTCTTGCATATGATTGGAGGCTTAAGTTTAAGTGCATTGGTCTTCCTTTCTTGTGTATGAGAAGTGTGTCACATGTCATGTATGTTCACTATTTAAATTTTGTCTGAAGTTGCTATGTGGAATGTTTCAGACACCCAGGAGAAGTGTTCCAGATCATATACCCCGCCCTGACTATGGTGAACATCCGGAGGGTACGTACAGCAAAACTTGACAATATGCAGGGACTTGGATATTGTAAGGAATGGAGGAAGCATTCAGATTTTTGATAATTTCAGAGGTAGTTTTTTGTGATTTTGGCAAATAATAATTTCTACAGATTCTATCTAATGACTATTAATGCTTGTGGATCATGGCACATAGGTGCAGAATAAGTAGGGTTTTTTTTTTTCAAATTTTTGTTTTCAATTTTAAATGGATCTGTGTTCCTTGGCGATAACATACAGAATAGACCTTTTTGCCAACTTTTATGAAGATTTTCCCCATGGCTAAAAATTTTGAGAAAAATAAAAAGTTACCATATGGAGCACATAGTACTGAGTTGCTCCTGTAGATTTAGTTTCAGATATCCTGGATTTTAGCTCAGCGGACTTGTCAGTCAGCTGGGCTTATCTTATGGTCCATTGACGATTTATATAGTTAACTTGTCAAAAATCTTCAGCTGGATCATCTTCACACTTGGTGGAGAAGTACCGTGGCTGAGTCTCTGCCAAGTGACTGCAGTGACTTCCAGAGCTTTGTTTATTTTTATATACATGTATCAACAAAGAATCTTGCCTTGGTTGTAACTCCTGTCAGGATTTCTTGCACACAGTATCACCAGAACTGGAAAAACATGGATCGAAAAAGTTAAACAGTAAAGCTCTATTTCACTGCCAAAAACTTGAGAATAGAAAGAGCTAGGCAGCCAGATTTGGTTTGTTGGTCCCACAGACAAAAGTTACTTGCATTGGATTGTGTATGAGTGACCTGACCTTACCCTTGTTTTAAGGTTACAGTGTCAACATTGTCAGTTTCCTGCCATATGCAGTGTCACAGTAGTACTTTAATGATGGAAACAGCTGTGTCTGAGGGTTTTCAGGACATTGTCAGTCTTTTGGACTTGATGGGGATGGTCCTTGAATAAGTATCGATCAAGTTTATAAAGTATGTTTTTATGGATTTTTGTAAGTCAACTGAGGTTATAGGATGGTCCATCGTCCATCTCTTGTCCACAATTTACATTTTGACTGCTTCTTCAAAATCATTGGCCATAATCACTTCAATCTGGGTGGGTCTCTACCAAGTTTGTTCAAATGATGAAGTTCCAGGTAATTTGTAGCTTCGCTGACTGTCAAGTCAGCAGAGCTTGCGAATCCATTTGCATCCGTCGCTCATCTGTGTGTTCACCTGGCTGTTAGACTTTAAGCTCTGCCGCCCAAAGTTTGTAGAGCTTGTACAATCACTTGTCTGTCCGTCCATCTGTCTATAAACTTTTGCTAGTTAGCGTGATTGAAAAATTGAATTAGACAGGCGTGTCTAATTCAATTTTTTCATTTAAAATACAGAATTTCGCATCTTTTGACACATTTTGGCCCATAATTTCCATCAAGTTATAGGTGGCACCACTAGTATCATAAGCAGCTGTTACACGCACACAAAATAAAACCATGGAATTAAACAGTACCTAAGGAGATGACATTTAGGACTTTCTTTATTGGGATTTTGGAGGCCAGTTGTCATTATCGGTGTGTGCACATGGGAGCTGACTGTATGTTTCTCTTCCCACAGGGTTCCCCACCAGTGAACGACTCAGTAGGGCATCAACAAACATTAAGATCTTGGATGATGAGGAGCAAGAAAGTCTACGGGTAGCTTGTAAAGTAAGTTGAGTAATGTTTCTCTCACTAGAAAGCAAAATGCAGCCTTAGAACAGTAACACAGGTATATTTTTATATGGCTTCTTGTTACAAATTCTCATTATGTTAAAAAATCAAGTGTTGGTGAAAGGTAAATAAAAAATGTTAAAAAAGTTACCGAGTAATGCATTTTTCTGAGCATGTACAAGTCAGAGGTAGGCACAACATTGCTGAACTGTCATAGGAATGGAATAAAGGTGCCAGGTTGGCTGGCTATCAAGAATTGCTCGAGTGGGCCGTAGAATTTGGCTGAGCTGACTGCTGGTGTGACAACAGTAATAGGTGTGGTCTTAACTGTGGAAGTGCCATAACTAATAAGACTTCATGATGTGCCCCATCTCAGTGAAATTGCAAACACTTGTGTGTGCAAATGTAAAACAAATATGGTGATACAATGAACAATGTTTTTTAGTATGATTGCGCAGCATACAGTAGTCCCTCCTTTTGAGAGACTGCCCCTAGTACCACCCAAAAGGCGGTCACATAAAGCAGGTGGTCTCTGAAAGGAGGTATAAATAACATAAAAAGTACTGAAGAAAGACCTAACAATTGTGGTCTTTCAAAGGAGAATGGTCTTCCGATGGAGTGGTCTTTCAAAGAAAAGACCACTGTATTTAGCCCAGTTGCCAAACTTGAGGAGAAATGGAGGTGAAAACCACTTGAAATGGGCTCTAAATTGGTATCTTTTATAATGGCTGAGGGAGTGAACAGCTGATTCCATCAGTGTTTTACATTCCTCCCAATAAACTCATTTCTAAAACAGTTGTTCTCCCTTGACACACCACCCTTTTGTAAAGAGCGGGTCCAAAAGTGGACACGTAAAGCTGATGTCTCTCATGAAAGTCCAATAATGTGTTTAAAGTAGCACCAGCACTTGATGAATGTAGTCTGAAAAGGCAGGTGGTCTCTTAATGGGAGTTGTCTTCCAAAGAAGGGGAGACACACACACACACACACACACACACACACACACACACACACACACACAACTTCAGCAATAGGGGATCCATATATACATGAAAGAAACACTTAGGCAGACCACAGACTTCAGGGGCCAAGGTCTGGTCATCTTTATACTTATATGAGTGTTATATTGTCATTGTAACACTGAAAAAAATACGCTTAAATTTGCTAACATAGATCTGATTCTCAATGAATGGGACACAAAAAATGTTTTTGTTTGAGTTTATTTGTTAGGATAAATGCCAATTATACAAAGTACTTATGTGGTCCCCCTTATACTGCAATTTAGGCACTGGTCCACCTGCTTATTTCATATATATACAGTGAAACCTCATAACAACACTCAGACATCCAACGTATTCAATATAATTACACAAATTTTCATGAGAAAAAGCTTATTTTCTCAGTTATTTGATTCATTTATCATTTATCTGACATGTTCAGTTATCTGACACATTTCTGATCAGATGATTAAATATTTGATCAGAAGAACAAATATATTTTTTTCCCGTGATCAAATCTGTTTGATCTGCTGAATAAATACAAGTTTCTCCACTACCAGATAATAATTATTCCCTCTTGTGTCTGCTTATGCGTAGCACAAAATAATTTTATCCAATGAACAAGTAGTATTTGCCTATTTATTCCCTGCATCAAATATCATTTGTTGCATGGATAGAAGTGATTTGTTCCAAAGTATAAATATTTGATCTGTGGAACAAATCAGACAGGGAGTTTCAATTTGATTAAGTTGGGGGATATTGGTTGAGATGATCAAATCGATTTGATCAGAAGAACAATTTGAGCTAATTTAATTCATTAATTATTCTTTTGACCAAATAGATTTAATCATTTGAACAAATATATTTGTTCATGTGATCAAATAAGAACAAATTTGATCCTCTGATTGAATCGATTTGATCAAAAGAACAAATGAATTTATTTATAGGAACAAATTGACTGTATTTAATCACATGAACAAATGCATTTGTTCACCTCATTAAATCAATTTGTTCTTCTGATAAAATATTTAATCATCTGGTCAAATACTGAGTAAAACAAGAAATGGCATTCCATATTATTTATATACATATATTTACATACATACATTCATATACTGGTGTATGCATGTTAAATTGGAAAATAATGACCACAAAGATGACACACACATAATTATATTATTATGATTATTATATTTTTTACCAGTTAGGGAGAGAAGTCCTAGATATAGCTGCTGAGGCCATTGATATAGGTGTTACAACTGATGAAATAGACAGATTAGTTCATGAGGTAAGTAAACTAATGCACTTGTGTGTGAAGTAATCATATTCTACTGACAAGCCAGTCTGTCAGCAACTCAATTTAATTCCAAATATGGTCATGGTCAGGTAACTGTTAACTTCCATGTTTGTTTCCAGAACACTGACCTTAATAAGGTTAGTGATGTAGAAAACAATTTGGAAGATGGGCTTGCTGTTTTTGGCTTTTTTGCACAGTTAAGGACCTGAAAAAAAGTTATTTCATCAGGTTTATGATACCATGGGATCTTCAGTGTATCATTTTTAGCTCCACGTGTCCATCAGCTGAGCTAACAGGATGGTCACTTGTCTGTCCATGTGTTGGCAGCATCCGTTCGTGTTTATTATTTTCAACTTCTCTGAAATTGCGGCAAGATCCTGTTCAAACTTTGTTGATCTACCTTGGATGGGTATCTACCAAATTTGATGATAAATTGTAAAAAAAAAAATTTCCAGTAGTTTTTGGATTTTTAGCTCTGCAGACTTGTCAGTCAGCAGAGCTTATAGAATCCGTTTGCGTCCGTCGTCCGTCTGTCGGTCTGTCATTAGACTTTTTATATTTTCGACTTCTTCTCAAAAACCGGTACATAGAATGTTTTGATTTTGCACATTTTTTCCTATTTTTTTATGAATTATTGCCTGTTAAGGCTATTTTCGACTTCTTCTCCGGAACGGCTGAACAGAATTGCTTAAAATTTTATCAGAGTATAGTTGGACATCAGACAATGAAAGTTTGCGAAAATGATATGGATATGTTAATTTTAGGCAAAGTTATGGGATATCAAACTTCGCAACTGTAAGGAAGTGCTGCAGCTGTATATATATATATATACATATATATATGTATGTATGGCAATACAGTGCATATATTACACTATTGTATTTACCCTTTTGACTTCTTCTCAAAAACCGCTGTATGGAAGGTTTTAATTTTGCACATGGATGTTGCCCAGGTGAACCTCTACCAAGTTTGGGAAGGAGATGATGATGCAATAATTTTTCTATTTTTAATGAATTTTTAAATTTATTTTTTGAAAAAAAAAAAATTTCTTCATCTCAAGAACTACTTGGCCAATTGCTTTGATATTGCACATAGGGTCACCTGGGCTGGGGTCAACTTGTTCTCATTTTAGCCACCAGGTGGCGCTGCGATTTTTTCCAATTTTTTTTAATGAATTTTTGCGTGTTAAGGCTATTTTCGACTTCTTCTCCAGAACAGCATGATAGAATTGCTTAAAATTTTATCAGAATATAGTGGGACATTAGACAATGAAAGTTTGTGAAAATAATGTGGATATGTTCCACTTTGTGCCACTCTACATACATGTATATACCTGTACAAATCTAGACTGCAATCCATGTGTTCCAATACTGTAAAAGCAGATCCCAGTCAGCAGAGCACAGGATCATCATGATCCTCTTGTTTATGATTTTTAGCCCAGGTGATCTATATCACCTAAAATAATTTAAATTCACATGCCCAATTTATAGGATATATAGATTATGTCCAATGCTAATATGTTGTGTAAAATCAGTGACCTTGACCTATTTTTGTTAGGTTTCCAAACCCAGTAAGTTGGGATAGTGATTTTGTAATGGCAGGGTGTAGCTTGGACATCAGTGGCAAAAAGAATTGAGCCTCCAGATCAAAATTGCACTTGAGTACATGTATATATGTATTGTGTATAGATTAACAATTGACAGGGCAAGGCCAAAAATGACTTAAATCCCTCCAACTGCTGACTCAAAAAGCCTGACCTGTTTTGCCAGTAGTCTGGCTCATCAGAGGCTAGTTTAAGGGCTGTGCATGCATGCTTTATATAGTGGGTGCGACATACACACCACTTACGTCCAGGTGTATGTTCATACGTGCACACGATGTAACAAAGTAAAAAGTCAGGTGTAGAGTAATTGCAATGTTGGAACCCTTGGCAGTGCAGCCAGTACAGATCCTGCCACTGCTGTGGCATTCATTGTTCCAGATGGTCCCCCGCCATCTTCATGATTTTTTTTAATAATTATTAAGAAGAGATACAGTGTCTCATGACAGCCTACCTTCTTAAGCGGGCAATATTTTCACAGCTTGTGATTTAGGAAACTAGCGTTTCATAACAAGTGTAACTGTTATTTGGCACGTGAACCAGGGGTAAAAATTTAGCATAAGACTGAACAAGGGTATAAAACTCCACTTGGTGACTTACCTTATGGGTCATCTTGTCCCAATGATTGTGTGACCTTTGCCTATTTTTCAAGGCCATTAGGTACTTAAGAAAAGGCCATTAAATTCAATATCTTGGTAAAGAATAAGGTGAGTGATACCAAAGGTGTATCATGTGGAAGTTTGATATTGCATAATATAGATGACCTTGACTAATTTTGGAGGGAATACATGTCAGGAAATTATTTTTTTTGGCGATGGTGGTCAGCAGAGTATTAGGCCCATGGACCTCTTGTTTCTTTTTTTTTTTTTTAAATTTTCTGGTATATTGCCTTCTAGTTGCTAGATAACTTTTGATACACTAAGTGTACACATCAAAAGGGCAAAAGATTAGTGGTAATTGCAAATAAATAGTTTACAGTTTTTTTACTTTATATTTGCAAGTTGTTTGAAAGAAAGACGACAACTTAGCCAGCAATGCCAGCTTTCAAATCCAGACATGTTTAAGTTCAGGACTGCATTCTTCAAAATGATGACAGATGGCTGGCAACAGGAGGGATCACCAATTATCTGTGTATTCAGCTGAGTACACAATCCAATACACAGAATTCGTCAGGGCTAGAGATGTGTATTTCCATTGGATTGCATGTTAAACTAACATCATATTGAAAGACTAGTAAAGCTGCCAGAATAAAATTTCCGTGAATGTTTCAGCGATATACATAATTTTACCACGCAATTTTGCCGTCTCGACAACGAATGGTTTTAAAGTTATTAAGCTGTAAATTACATGAAAAGTAATTAGAATATACAGCTCTAGCCCTGAATGACTGAAATGCCATCTACAGGAGAGCAGTAGAAGCTTCTGTTCTTTCTCTCCCCTATTCAATCATTTCATGGACGTTCAAAAACTTTTATTCAGGGTGGTTCATTATTGCTTCATATAAGCAACTCTGAGCTCTCTTGCTCTTTAAATCGGTAAAGTTAAATGTTGAATATTACTTTTAATTCTGAGTAGTCAGTTAAGTGTGAGGGAAAGCACTAACAAGACTAAGCATTTCTTTGTCATGGTGTACTCCTTTCAGTTTGATTGTCCAATAGAAAATGACAAACGACATGCAAACCATTCTCTGAAGAGATTAACGTGAGAGTTCCTAATGTAATACATTTTTGTGTTTCAGGCATGCATCGATAGAGACTGTTATCCTTCTCCCCTCAATTACTACACCTTCCCAAAATCCTGTTGCACGTAAGTATTATTAATTTGATTTTTTTAGACAAGCTGCTTTGAACTGGACCAAATTGGGAAAAGTGCTGAATTCAATTAAATACTGTAGATTGCTTTATTTTGCTATTTATGATTTTTTGCAGTTTTTCATACATTTCAAGTTGACATATTCACAGTGTTAAATTAGCAGTTTAAAAAAAAATAAGCAACTCAATATGTTCTATATAGAAAGGAGCTACACAAATTGAAATACTTGTACATTTAATCTAAAAAATTGTTTTGAACAGGAAATGAAAAAAAAATTCAATTGTCCCAGAAATGTGTTGTATTTTTAAATTTGCAGACTTTATTTAAGTGCAAGAAATATTAAAATAAATCTTGAAAATAAAGCAATTTATAGTAGATATTCTTTGCAAAATAAGGTGGTAAAGTGAAATTTATAGTTGTTCAACTGATATAATTCTGTAAGAAGTTTATTTTTACATGTTTTAAACGGGATAGTGGAAAAGTGACAGATGCATTGTGTGCGAGGGGTTGCATTATGTTGTTGCAGGCAATATTTGTTTTTCCAGTTTCTGAGAGTCCTTTGTAAAATATGACATAGGAGTAGCTGACCACCGATTTGGGTAACAAGGCTTTAAACCCTTAACCAGTCCTGTGAAATGACTGGATGGGACACTGTGGCCACCACAGGCCAAGACAAGCTGCAGATTTTCAGCATATTTTTCTGGTAGGGTTTCTTTTAAACCTACATTCAGGATGTTTCATGAAAGTGTCACACACACTCAGGTAAAAAAAAAAGACTGAGAAGATGACATTCATACATTTGGCCAGTTGCTGATACCTGGTGTCCCTGTGAAAGTATCATTTCCACAGAATATTGAACATTCTGTTACTTATAAGAGAATAAATTAACTTGCCTCCTCAGGTTAATTGACAAAATAGTTTTGCAGCGAATTGTAGATAAGACCCAATTGTGGTCTGCCCAGACAGGCCCTCTGTCCTGGCAGCTGTCAACATGACAAGTACAAAACAGTAGCTGTACAAGGTTCTTTCAAGGCAGGGGGCATCTTACTAGAGTGGCCTGTCAAGAGAAGGACCACCATCTTCTAAATTTGCTCAAGCATAACAAAAACGTGTTGTTTTACATGGGCACCTGTGCTTGCATTCACAAAATATACTTTGGTGTTCTCTACAGTTCCCAATGAATGGCAGATTTACCCTGCCTTTTTATTTTGTGACCTGTCTTTTCTAAGCTCAGGTGACTCTGTCAGTCACCTGAGCTTTTACTATAATCTATCCATCTGTCGTCTGTTGTCGGTTGTCATCCATTCACAATTTACTTTTTTGACTTTTTCTCCAAAACCACTGCCCAGATTTAATTCAGACTTGGTTGGAATGTACCTTGGATGGGTCTCTACCAAGTTTGTTCATGCCCCAGTGATTTTTTGGATTTTCAATAATTTTGTTTGTTTGTTCATTTTTGTGAGAAAGTCTTCTGTAAAATCGCCAAGCCAAATGCTGCATAATTACAAAAGGGATATTTCTTGGGACTCTCAGATCTTAATTTTTTCAAGATGTGCGGCTGTGATTTTTTCTGGGTTTTTTTTCTGTATTTTTGTCTGTTAAAAGTATTTTGGACTTCTCCAAACCTATCTCTGAGATGGGGATGAAACTTGGTGGAAATGTAACGTGTGGAAGGGATAAACAAAGCTGCTCTCACTGTGGTCATATTATGGATTCCTGATTTTTAACAAATTTTTAAATTTGGGTTTGTGTCTGTTAATGCATGCATTTCTGACTATGTGAGTGAATGGGGATTGCAATGAAAATTTACGTTTTTGACTTCTCTGAAACCATCAACCACATTGTTTTCAGACTTTGTGGGGATGTACCTTAAATGGCTCTCTGCCAAGCCTATTCAAATGGTCATGCACCAGTAATTTTTTTATTTTTATTGATTGTTTTGTTCATTTTTTGTCAAAATTTTAAATAAACCTTTGTCTCCAAAACCGCTCAGCCAATTGCTTTGAAATTGCATAGGGACACTTCTGATGACCCTCAGACATTTATTTGTTCAAGGGGTGGTGATGAGATGTTTTTCTTTTTTTCTGTTAAATGAATTCTTGTGTGTTGTCACTATTTTCAACTTCTTCAAAACTGACTTATATGTTCACTAGCTGGGGATACTCAGGATTGCTGATTTTCGGTAAATGCATGCATTCCTATTGAACCATGTAAGTCAATGAGGGTTGTTCCAATCTTATTTGCAATCAAGGTGGACCTGCATCACTTTGAGTGTGTTCATCATAGGTTAGGCCTTTCATTTTTTTACCCCTTGGTGTATGGATCTTATTGGCTGTTTTTGTGGTGCAGTAGTCAAAATAAGAATAAAAATTAAACTGTTGCACTCATTTTTTTTTTTTTTTCAAGCAAAATTTTAAAGTCAGAGAAAAGATTAAAAATAAGAATTAACAAGTTGGGCGAAAAAAAAAATTCTTTCTTGGGGTGTTGAAGTTGGTATTTTTAGGACATCATTTCAAATATTGACAGACACATTTTGCAGAAGTCAACATTGAAATAATTATTGGTATGTATGTATTTTTAGCCAGATGAGCATATTGACAGAGGCACTTTTAGATATTTTGATTAATATTGGCCCATACAAATTTTCAGTTCTTCTGATTCCATGAAGATGTGGTTACAAGGAGATTCTCTGGAAAGAATTAATACCGTCATTAACTAGTCTTTTATGTTAGTTCCATTCCCTTTTTCATTTTCCTTGGTAGTAACAGACTGAACTCTTTAAGAGCACATCAATTTTTGTTGACATTCATTGTCTCTGTCAAATTAGTTTTCTATCTATGCACTTTTTGTAATGTTTGGCATTCCTAGGAAAACATAATGTTAAAAGAGTGAGTGTGCAAATTGTGATTGACAAAATGTTGCGGTATTTCCATGTTGATGTCTTACTCCCACATAAAAAATATTTAATTCAAGTAAAGTGAGTGCAAATCTATCTTGCATGATGTGTTTTTAGCACTTTCAGAGTTGAAAATTGGCAAAACAATGTAAAAACAGCAGTAAAATTGCACTTGTTTCTGCCCTCCATAGTACTGGATCACTTCCGGCAAACATTGCATGTTTGGTGTAATTGGAAAGGACAGAACATCCTCTACATCAGGGAAATGCTTTCTCATTGGCTAAATGTGGCTGCAATGCGGTCAATTTATGCCAGACATTGCTGTCTCAGTGGTTAGAAATGTTATGCAGACGATCGTTTCTATCGGCTGATTGTGATGTAGTCAGATGTCATATGACCTCTTTGAATAATGAACACTGAAGATAAGTCATGTGGACCAATAGAAACATGGAGATAGCCCGGACTATCACTTACTCCATGCACTTCGGCTCAGGTCTCAACAATATGCCGTTGGTGAAAGCATGGACGCCTGGCACAATAAAAGTGGCAAATATGGCTCTTTTGATGCTGTTAAAGTGTAAAAACTTTGATATTTTCATATTATTAGGACTTCATAGTTCTTTTGAAGCTTTCTGTTGTGATTGCAAGACATACGGAAGGATATTCAGTGTACATTTGGCACTGATGAAGGCAAAGTTGTGCGCCTGAACTCCATTTGCACATGGGCAGCATTGTTTTTTCTAAACACATTAGTTTTGCCTTCAATAAAATCACTCGTCATGTTTGAGATTTCTCTCTCCAGTTAAATACTTTTGACATTTGGTGTCTGAAGTACAATGTATTTTGATATAAATGTTTAAAAAGACATTGAAAAGTTTGTTGTACAATACTTAAATTTAGCTATAACTTTTCAAAAAATGTCCTTTTTCGCCTTGCTGAGGATAGGGCACAGAATTTATAGTATGCACCTTTCTAGAAAGTTAGTATGGACATCTAGCAGTGGTTGCCTAAAGAAATGGTGTGATGTCAACAGAGGATGGAAGTGTTAATTATAAAAAGAGAATGATATAAGAAGTCATGGTGGTTCCACTGGCAATAATTATTGGAACTAACATCATAGGTACCAAAACACATTAAATGCACATATATTATTGTGCTGATAAATTGGGATGGAACCTCAAAATTCACAGCAAATATGCATGCATTAGACAAATGGTCAAATTTTTTCATATGTTGTGTGACCTTGACCTGTTTTTAAGCACTAATGAAAAGGACACTAAGTGCTATATATTGATAACAAATAAGGTGAATGATACCAAATGTACGAAAAATGTGAACCATGGGGAAGTTTGATATTGCATATGGATGAAGACTAATTTCTGCAGGTCATAGAGGGAATGCATTTCAGGAAATTATTTTTAGGTGCTGGTTGTCAGAAGGGCATCAGACCCATGGGCCTCTTGTTCTCCTTGCTCTGGTTCTACACTTCCATTTCATTAGATTAGGGGTTTAACTACTTCTGGGGAGCGTGGACGTTCAACTAAGCCCGCACCATGAAGGCTTGGCAGGTTTAGTCCATGCCCGACGAAGGAAGGCATGGACGGCTGCCAAGCCTTCATGGTGCGGGCTTAGTTGAATGTCCAATCCTCCCCAGAAGTAGTTAAACCCCATTCTATCCCAGTTTCCGTCAACATTGTAATGTTGCAAGAGACAAACAAGCAAACCTGATCAACTTAAATATAAAGAAACGCCTCAAGTGACAGACCCATCACCCCTTTTATTTTTTAAACGGAAATAAGCTTTGGAACTTGGGTTATCACGCGGTGCGTGCAGCGCGTGCTGTTCTAACAGCAGACTTCACGTTATACTGTGTTTATGAAAGCAAGATCAATGAAACACGATGTGCTGGCTGCTGACGTAACAAGCAACGTCAGCAATGCACAAGAGGGCATGGTTGCTGGGATTTGTTACAAATTTATGCCCGGAAAAAAAGACGAATTTACCTTGCACGCGCATGTGACTGGGAAAGAATGCCTTTTTCAGTTCCTATTGTAACATAAAAATGTCCTTTTTGATACAACTTGCCTTGCTGTCTTGAAGAACCAAATAGACCACTGTACTTGTAGTTGTCTTAAGGTGAAAGGCCATGCCCTGGTAAAATCAGCCTGCTATCCCCATTCTGGCCAAATAAAGTAAAAATGATTCATGTAAACATATGCAAAGTATATATTTTGGAAAGATCATGATCTGAAGATTACTAATAGCCTAAATTAATAACCCTTTGATGTAAATTGTTGTCTAAACAACGATTTCTTTGATCTCCAAACACAATGTAATATGGGCATACAAATGTGAAAATAGCTACTTAATGGTTTTCTCAAACTGCAAATTGTTTACACAGAGTTAATGGCCACATATGTGGCTACAAAATCATCCCAGAGATTTTTTATCACTGTATTTATATCCTGCCACCAGACACAATGAGTTCCTAAGGTTTAGCTTTCCATAATTCCAAAACAAACACTGTGTTAAAAATCTATGGGACACATTTTTAGCTACATATGTTGGGACTAATCCAGTGAAAACAGATAAAAGTTTGGTTAAACCAGTAAGAAGTTATTTCCACATGTGTATAACCATGTTTCATTGAAATTCAAGATTAAAAAAATGGTTCTTTATACAACATTCAGCACAAAATGGTCATGCTGTTTGTTCATTCACAATCTGGTGGTCATAACCTTTTCAAAAAATGTATACTTTGCATATGTTTACATGAATACTTTTCGCTTTATTTGGCCAGAAAGGGGATAGTGGGCAGATTTTACTGGGGCATGGCCATTTCACCTTGAAATGTTTGTTCAACAGGTTTCTTTATTTGTCATAAAGGTCTGTCAATGAAGTTATATGTCATGGTATACCTGACCAAAGGCCCTTAGTAGACGGAGATATCATCAACAGTACGTATCTGTCTCAGTATATTATAATACTTGCTTTTGTTGCCAATTGCAACAAAAGTCATTGTGTTCTGTATAAAGATAACAATGCTATATTCCTATTGTTTCCAAGCTGACCTTTCATTCCAGTAGTCCCAGTAGCGTACAGTTGCAGAGACCATAAGAATTGTCCAGTTCAACAACTTTCCTCATTGTGCCTTGGGCAGAATGCACCCAAAAGCTGTTGACCACATCAGAACTTGACACTGAAAAAGTTAACTTTGTGATAGACATATTTCATGGAGGAGTCTGGTTTAAGGGGTAAATTTTTATTATTTATGCATGCCCCATAAGGGAATGCGTGTAGTGTTGAGTAGACTGATGAGATCCACCGCCACTTCTCTGAATGCTACCTTTGCAGTAATTTTCCGACTTTTCACCTTTTTCTTTGGATTTTTGGTACATGTAATCTGCAGACCTGGGAAATTCTTCCCATATAAGCATTGTCATGCTCCATTGAATTTAGATTTTCATGATTTTTAGCTTGGCTGACTTGTCAGTCAGCTGAGCTTATAGGATGGATGGTGATCCATCGTTCATCCATCGGTTCACTTTCACATTTTTAATTTCTTCTCCAAAACCACACGCCATATTCTTTTCAAACTTGATGGGGATGCACCTTGGATGGGTCTCTGCCAAATTGTTCAAATGGTCACAATCCAATAATTTTTTAATTTTCATGAAGTTTTGCATACTTTTTGGCAAAATTTTGAGAAGAATCTCCTCCAAAACTGGACACTCTGGGGACCCCTAGACCTTGATTTGTTTACCAGGTAGCACCACAATTTTTGGTGGTTATTTTTGGCACAAATTTTTGTGTGTTAAGGCTATTTTGACTTCTGTTCCAAAACTATGTCTAAGATTCCTTCTGAAACTTGGTGGACATGTGGCTTGTCAAAGGGTTAAACTAAGATGTTAACAAGGTGAAGATATTCCACATCCCTGATTTTTAACAAATTTTGGGTGCCTGTTAGTTAATGCAGGAATTCCTATTGATTGCAAGTTAATGGAGATTGCAATGGTAAGTCACATTTCTGACTTCTGCAAAACTGTCATCCACATTTAGTTCAAACTTGGTGAGGATGTACCTTCAGTGGGTCTCTACCAATTTTGTTCAAGCGGTCACACTCTAAGGATTTCCGGGGAGGGGGGGGGGGGTTCTTGTTCAACGTTCAGTAAAATCGTTATTTTCTTCTCCAAAACTGCCAAGCCATATCCCGGGAAATTGAATAAAGACACCAGTCTTCTGGGGACCTCTAGACATTATTTTGTTCAAAGGGTGGTGCTTTAATTATTTTTTGCTTTTTTAAGTATTTTTTGTGTTTTTACTTTTCTTGAATTTTTCTCACAAACTGTAATTTTGATCCTCTTCACACTTATTGGGAATATACATGAACTCGATCTCCACCAAATTTGTGTACTGCATGGTGGTGCTGGCATTTGCTGATGTTCAACAAATTGCAAAAATTCTGAAAAATCAGTGAGGGAATCTGTTCATGTTGGCAACGTTGATGGTTCTAAACAAAGATGACTGACATTCTGAAGTTCACAGGACTACTTCAGTCTGTGCATGTAAGGTCAGCTGAGCACAGGACTATCACAGTCCTCTTGTTGATGAAAATACTATCCTACGGGTGAACAGCTTTGCCTGATCACCCTTTTCCAACTGGGACAACCTAATCCTGATTGACCCAATTTATGTTTGCATGCCTTAAAATGTTGTTGAAGTTTAAGAAAATCAGGAATAAAATGTCGGAAGTTTCTGCAAGAGCTGGACTGTGTAGAACTCAAAGTATATTGTATGTATTTTTCAGTTGATATTACAACATATCACAGAGGTTTCCATGGTGATCTGAATGAAACATTCTTCGTTGGCAATGTTGATGACAAAAGTAAACACCTAGTTAAGGTCACATGGGAATGTCTGAAGCAAGCCATTGACTCAGGTATGTGTATTCTACAGCCACAGTGACTTTGGTGAGAAATCTTCACTTGACTTGACCTTGGTGACCTGGTTGCAACTGTAATGGGGGGGGGGGGGGGGTACTGGACAATTTTTGTTTGCCTTACTTATATGCTGGAAGCCCTTTAAATTTCCGTACTTCGTACCAACCAGTATTTGTACATTTTCTTAGTTTCCATACCTTGTACCAGGGCAAAATTATTTGCACCAGCGGCAGCATACCAGTCACCCGCCCCCTTACCCCCCTCTTAATATGTTGCTTGCTCTTAATCTGCTCTAATTTGCACTGTGATCTTGACCATGGCAAGGATTGACAGGAAAACTGATGCTTGGTCTCCATTACTTATGTCAATATATTTTAGCCATTTGGAAATTTCATGAGCCTAACTGAAATGTTAATGAGTACCGTACTGGACGCCCTAATTGTCGCAGCAGGAGGGGTAAAATATTTTTTCAAAGCCATACCCGTGACCATTATGCCGACTACAGTCTAAATTTCCCGGGGACTTAGCCTGGGAAGAAGTTTCCTTGGCTATGGAAAAGACCGGCGGCCATGTTTTTTTACATTGCCGGTATACATACACGGAAGATTGATTGATTAAGAGTTGTGATCCTCGTCAAAAAGTCTCAATAATGCAATAAAATGCATAACTAAAGGCTTACCCTTACTATAATCTGTGTCTTCTTGTTCATAGTTTAATATGCAGACATAAAAACTGGGGAAATACGCTTGATCAGTGTTCATAAGACAAGCGTGCATGTTTGCCATGTGTTAGTCACATGACACACTTGTGATGATTTACAGAAGCTTGTTTATGCGATCTCGCGAGAGTCTCGAAAAGGAGATTAGTCATGGCGGCACCCTAATAGAAACACATTTGGATCATACACAATGTTTTTGAAGTGAGATTTAAGAAATTTAAGTGACAAAATTTTAAAACAAATACCAAATTTTGATAACTCATAATGTTTTTAAGTAGCCGTATGATAGCATTTACCCGCTGATAGCGGGAATCTGGCACAAAACGACAGTTTCAACATGAATGTAAGGAGCGAGATTCCAGTTCACTTTTCACATACCAAGACAAAATAAAATTAGGCAACACAGGTGAATGTTTTTAAGTTTATTTATTTTCATTTTAACTTTATTCACCAGCTTTAAATCAAAGATTTTGTTCATTCCTTGTCACAAGCAGCCTGGTTATACTTCTTCATGGTGGTATACCCGGTAGAACATTTAAAAAAAAATGTGGGGGAGGGGGGGAGGTGACTATTGTGCCTCACATACCCTTGAAGTGTCTTATTCCCCCTCCACAGTTAGGGGTGCGACCTTTGTGCAGGTGAGACCATTAGGGCGTCCAGTATGGTCGTTGGCTAATTTTCAAATTCACGATGCACATATCATTTGGCAATTGGCCAAATGCTAGATTAGTTCCTCCATGTCTTATCTCTACACTTGCATTGTGTGATTGCTTTTAATTCTCTGTGTGTAAACCATGAACTCACTGTGACCAGGTAAACAGTGTGTAAACTGGATACCAGCTTTGAACCGGTGCAATCTGTACTCCCAGACCTCCCCCATATCAGTTTTTAGTACACATTGTGAGACCTGAGAGAATTTAGTGGAAAAATAGCAGAGCAAGTTATTATTGTTTGCAATATTATCCAGTGACTCAACCAAACAGCCACATGTTCTGTGTGCGGCAGTGTCTGTGTCAAACTGTCCTCTCTCTTATTACAGTTTCACCAAATGTACGTTACCGGGAGATGGGGAACATTATCCAGAAGCACGCGCAGACACATGGCTACTCTGTTGTACGCAGCTATTGTGGACATGGCATTCACGAGTGAGAAAACTTGCATCTCTTAAAACTCAATGAAATTTCTTGAGAGTGATAGAACTTGTTTTGTGCGATAAGGTTAACACAGAGGTAGAGTAAAGCCTGTCTTCGGGGCTAATTTGTAGGGTAGGAGCACAGATGATTGTGGCAGAAAGGATGTCTCCCAGGATAACTTGTAGAGCAGGCATAAAGAGAGCACAAAGCCTGTTTTCTAGCATCATTCATAGGGTAGGCATAAAGGCGTCTTATGACACGGTACAAAGACGTACAGTCCTCTTGAGCAAAATGCTACAAATACATGTAAATAGAAGCAGCATTCAAATGGGTTGTGAACTGTTTTTCAGTGGGAACCGAAAGCAAAAGGGCTGTAATGCTTTAACATCTGAAGATAACAGACATGAAATGCATTTGAGCAAATGTGTTTCTCTTAGTCTCTTTGAATACACACATTGCAGGCCACCCAGATTGTCATGATAGTGGTTCACCTTTCAAAGTTCTAGCCTGGTATCACAGTCACAGATGGGCATGTTGTATTGGGTAAGGTTGGTGGAAGCCAAGGTCACCAAATGATGTTGTCTAGGGATGAAATTGATTTTATCAAATTTTATATAATTTTGAAGTTGGCATCACAGTGTTATTGAGCTCCAAAAGTCATGGAAGGAGGAGTTAAAAAGCCAAACCCCAAAAATGTCCTAAGTTAGAAATTTATCGTTGATTACATGTACCCCTTTATTTTAAGATGATACACCTATTAATTTTTTATTGATATCATTTTAAAATTTGATTGATCTTGTGAAAATGGACTTGGGAGAAAATGAGAAAAAAGGTCGTGGCTCTGATTTTTACACAGAATGTGCTGTCATGTGAAAATTTAAATTGTACTCCCTCTGATTACGAGTTCGAGCCAGAACACGATCACTGTGACATAGGATGGTGTATCATTGTACATGTCTTGTGCTAAGGGCAGACTGTACTTTTGTCCTCCATGAAGACAAGTTAACCCTTTCCCCCTTGAATTAAGACTGAGTCAACAGCTTTCCTTGGCATGGGTTGGGCACTAAGTGCCCAACCCATACCAAGGAAAGCTGTTGACCTGGGGCATGTGATCTTGATAAGTCTCATGTACATTTCTCAGTCAAATTGTTTTTCATAATTGTTGAAATTAGTTGAAAACACTGAAGCAGACGACATTTGACCACCAGCCGGTTTTGGCCGGTTTGAGGGGGGAAAGGGATAAATAGAGAAATTCTGCGATCTGGACCAGGCAGTATATGCATGCAATGTAATGTTAGCCAAATGGCTAAAATGACAGATATACCCCTGGGAACATTATTAAATAGATGGAGCATAATGGCTTGGAAAACATTAAATTCATGAGCGAACACTGTAACAATGCACATTGTTCACTGATGCAAGGTGTTTAATTCCGTTGAGCTCTGACAACCTTGAAGTCGAGATGATTGAGCCTGTCAAGTTGGCAAAATGCAGTCCGGTAGTTTACAATCCATTTAGATAAATGCATTGTGCCGAATACCTCTAGATCCCTAATAATGTCAGTCCACCCCTGTAAGAGCAAACACAAATAGCTGTTGAAGCTGCATTAGTGCCTTTGGCAAGACTTTCTTTGAATAAATTGTGCATCCATTCAAGCATGCTATCATTTTGTTCCTTGCAGTCATAGGACTTTATCATTGTTAGGGCAAGCGGGCACTGCTGATGGCTGTTCAAACATCATGGAAAATTACAGTGCCAGAAGTCAAAAGTTTGGTTTGTTTATGTGGACAAACCTGTAAAAATTGGACTATTTGGTGAATTTACCGTATGCCCAAATTTTTGCGAAAACAAAGTAACTTGCAACGATACATTTCATGAGTATCACAAATAAATTGTATGACACTTTGTAACTCACACTTGCTTTTGTCTGTAACACAAAAGTATGCCAATATCTTTATTTTTCGTTAAAGGCGTTGACCACAGGCCTGTAGTGAAACATACAACAATGCACTTCATAATCCTGTGCCACTTTGTGATTTCTCTGTCATATTCACCTGCTGGATTTCTGTTTGATATGGAAATGGGCTTTCTATGACTACAGTGGTACCTCTTTTGAGAGACCACCCCTACAGTGGGGCAAAATGTGGTCTCTCAAAACAGGTGGTCTTTCATTAGAGGTACAAAAACATAAAAAAGATAGCGCAGTGTTCTGAGAGAGCGGTCTTAAGATGTGGTCTCTCAGTAGAAAAGAAGACACGTGAAAGAGATGGAAGAAAAAAAATTAATTGAACAAGACTAATCAGTAATCATAAATTTGCATAAGAGGTCTATCATTAAAATACATTTTGAAAAAGCATTCCACAGGCAAATTTCCTTTACATTAGATATGGGAAATGTGTAGGGTTATTCTGTCTCTCTCACAGTATGAAACATGGTCACAGTTAGAACAAATGTTCAATTTTTTCGTGTCCATAAAATGCATTATCAAAAACTTATCCTGCAAATGTGTTGTCAAATGTGCATTTGAGAATGCGCTGACAGTTAGTTCAGGCAAAGTATATTTAACATCAAGAAAAAACTGCTGGTGCACATGCTTTCTGATCGTGTTTGAGGTGTGGTGAGTTGATGCCACCTGTGTGATGGAAGTGGGCTGGTCAGGTGGGCTTCTCTAGTGGTCGAGAGGTAAGTATACTTTAATGCTAATACCAAAATACTAAAAATTTAAAGTATTAGTTACATAACGTTACTTCTCAACCACCATTGCCAATATACAAATGCATTGGAGGAGGGTGTAAGGTTACTGGCATACTGACCAAGACCGCCGGGACCGACAGTCGGGGGCGGGTGGGGGGTGGGGGGGAACCGTTGGTCCAAGTGAGGAGGCAATGTGTGAAGGAAAAACCTTAGAGGTATGTGGACTTAAGGCCACCAACAGGAGAATTCTGGCCGTCAACCTGATAGCTGTCCGCCATGTGGGTAGGCGCTGTCTGTTTTTCCTCTTCTGGTCCTGGAGATTAGCAGGACCTAGTTGTGAAGCTGGGATGGGGGGAGGTATATGGTTCCGTAAGGAAGCGATCCACCTGGGTCGACTGGCTCTGGGAAGGGACAGCGGGGGTGACTGCCCGATAGAAGTCCGCACTTAGGTCAGTTTTACTTTAGGAAGGCTAAGGAAGGCCTAGGAGTACGCCAACCTATAGACTGCATTGAGTCTAAACCACAAGGGTGCGATAAACTGGAACATGGTGGCTGCCTTGATGGGACTCAGAAAGCCTAACAAATGAGTATCAGGAAACTAGGCAAAGGAGCCTGTTATGCCCAAAAAGGCCAACACATGCCCTTGTCTAGCACTATCAAGTCTCGCAATTAATGCTTGGCGAAAGTCGTGGACAATTGCCAGCAGCAGGCCCCGAGGATGACAATGACAGCGACATTCCTTTAGGGGTACCAGGAGGCATTGAAGGCTCACACCTGGTGAACTGAAGCTGAGGCAAGCTCCAGGCACCAGGCCTCTGCAGAGCAGTCTTGTAGGCCATAAGGATCGTCTACTTAATCCACGAAGAGATCTTGTTTCGGCAAACTTAATCCTTAAGAGGATTGCCAAAGGGCCAGAAGAGGGCAGACCTCTGACCCCTGAAACGATTCGTGCGTGAAAGGTGCCAACACAGAGCTCTCCCTGGACATATGGCTCTTTTCCTCCATGGAAAGAGCCGTATCCATGGCACAGAGGGTAAAATCTTTAAAGGCTGTAGCTGGATCTTGAGCCACTTGGTTCTTTGCAAGGATGCCCAAGTGAGGCCTCAGTGTCACCTGGGAGTGGTGAGGTGACCATTGGATTGGGTCATGTGCTAGAGTGTGAATTTTGCTGCTGCTAGCCTCTGAAGCAAGTTTTAATAGAAAACAGTTTTCCACATCCAGTACTTAAGGTCCACCCATTGGGGGTCACTCAACAGGCCATTTCTTCAGCATGGTCAAGACCAAGGGCAAGTCCCACCAGGGAAGGAGTTGCCTAATGACCGGGATGTCCATGTAGAATGAGGTGGTGAATGCCGACGTATAAGGATCGCTCCCAATGCGAATGTCACGGACATTGGCAAGGGTAGAGGAGATGGCTGATCAGAAACCCTCTACAGTGCTGGAGCTCTTGCCAAGGAATTCCCTCGGGTAAAGCAGGAAAGTGGCAATGTCCACTAGGTGGGGACACCATGGATGTATTCTCTGATCAGTGCACCAATCTGAAAACACTTTCCAAGGAGCCAAGTAAACTGTGAGAGAAGAAAGTTGAAGCCCACGTCTTGCAATTCGGCCTGTGACCAATTGCGAGAAACCTCTGTCGTGGATGTGCTGTGTGACAACCGCCAAGCATGGAGTTCCCCATCTGGCCCACATGACCTGATGACCTGTGGAGTGACCACTCCATCCCGACTGGCTGACTTTTTCTTGAGAGTTGGTTGAGGAGGACTTTTTTTCGTGTCCCGGAACATGCCCCACATGCGTGCAGACATTGTGTTCGTAGCATCAAGTGATGCATCCGGCCAGCACCGTCAGCTTGTGGGAACGCGATCTACTTAGCTGTTTGAGGTATGCATTTGCAGTCCTGTTGTTGCAAATCACGTGGATGTGTTTGTGCTGCACAAGGTCCTGGAAGTGGAGGAGCGCTAAATGTATTGCCTCCAGTTCCAACCATTTATGTGGCGAGATGTGGATTGCCCTGGTCAAAGGTCCATCTGGCTCTCCATGTTGGCTCCCTACCCGGACTGAGAAGAACCCGTGTAGATGGTAAGCTGGGACTGAAAAGGAACCAGAGTCTATCCCAACATGGTGTTGTCCTGAACGGTCCAACACACTATGTGCTGATGGTCCTTGTTGAGGACCGGCACTGGAGTAGTAGCCCTGGTCCCTCAACCATCTGTCCTGCAGTGCATGTTGCAAGGGATGACAGTGAAGGTGACTAAGTGGGACAGAGAGTCCTGCAGGGCTTGCCACTGTTGCGCCGAGAGAACCCCCTTAGTCAGAAAGGTCTTCAGCAGGGTCTGTAGTCTCTCCCAACTGTTCTCCGAGGGGAGACAGGTGTAGGTGACCAGGTTAAACTGGATGCCTAAAGAGACAAAGATTTGCTCCAGCCAGAGTCTGGACTTGCTTGGGTTCACAATTAGGACCAAGCCTTGGCAAAGATCCAGAATTGTCTGTTTGTGTCACTGCGAATGCAGGCGCCAAAGGGCCCAGATAAGCCAGTCATCCAGGTACACATGAATGCATACGGCAATCTGGTGAAGGTAAGCAGCAACTGTCTGTGTGAACCGGGTGAACACCACAGGGGCTGTGGCAAGGCTGAATGGAAGCACCCTGAGCTGGTAGACCTGGCCTGAGAATACGCACTGCAGATACTTCTGTGAAGTCTACATGATTGGCATGTGGAAGAACCCGTCTTTGAGACCCAAGGACAATGTTCTGTCCAGGGGCTGCCAGGCTACTGCCACTGACTGGGGAGTTTCCATACTGAAGGACTGGACTACCAAGAAGGTGTTCAGTGTCGACAGTTCTATCATTGGGCGCCAGCCTCCGTCCCCCTTGGACGAGGAAGAGTCGGTTGTAGAAACCGGGTGAACCAGGATCATTGACCAGCTCTATAGTGCATTTGCTCTGAAGATTCTCCACCGCCTCTAGGAACACCCATGCTTTGGGTTCCTCTATAGGGGGTGTGAACCAAATGGGCTCGCAGTTTAACGGAGGCCTGTCTTGGCCAGAGGGCAGTAAATAGCTGTGTCTCAGAGTATTTAAAAGGAAAGAAACGTCTGTAATGGACTCACTTTGTTCGTGAAAGGCAGAAAGACAAGTGCCAACCAGGCATTTTGAGATGTCTTAGGCTGTGGCTGAGGGCCACCCTGAGACTAGGTAGTCCAGCATGTAAGAGTCAGAAACCCTGAGGCTTGCCCAACTTCTTTGCTTTGCTGAACCGCTTGCCCTTCTCAGATCGCTGCTCGCTATTCCTTGGACGTCGCAGCACTGGGGTCAATCTGTGAGTTGAAGGTCGAGTAGGGGCAGTCTGAGTGCCATGATTTGGGGCTGAGGGGGCCAAGGAAGACAGTGACCAAACAGTGTCTGTCAAAGCCTTTGTGTAAATCTGATCTTCGGAGCGAGCCCGAAGGTCCCCTGCACGCGGAACAACCTCCACCATCTCTTCCACGAACAGTGTTCTGTAGAAGAGGGGCTCTGTTCTGGCTCTGCAGAATATCGGGTCAGGCAACCACTGACCCTACGGGTAGGCATCTCTCTGTAACCAACAAAGGTTTGCCTCTAATGTGAGGGAAAGATTTGCGCAGGCTCAGAGTACCATGGGCCCTGGAGGTCTGGCTTTGGGAGGAGTTGTCTTGCCAAAGATAGCTAGATGTCCGCAGCTCTGCGGACATCTGTGTGCTGCTAGTGTTAGCTGTTAGCTGGTTGTAAAACTCAGCTACAAAGGGTGGAAAGGCGACAGGGGTCTTAAGATGTGTGTCCTCCAGGGATAAACCCTGGCAGCACATAGCGACAGTCCTGTGCCTCTCCTTCTTAGGTGGGATCACAGCTTGGTCTCCCACCATACTCTGAAAGAGGGCTATAAGATGTTCAAAGCCTTGTGGCAGAGCCAGAATGGTGTCCATTGGGGTGGAAGCGAGTTCCGCACGATCCAAGGTTGCCGCTGGGCTCAGCGGCTCACAGGGAGAACGGTGTGATCGCCGATGAGTCGACCACAGCCAGGGCCTGCTGAGGGAGAGTCATACAACAGGAGCTCATCCTCCTCATTGGTGTCATGGTCTGAAGACTCAGGACTCCTGAGACCCAAAGCCATGTCAAACAATATTAATGCATCATTTCGGGCAATGGGATGGCCACCTGTGACAGCAAAACATCAGTCGCCACGCTGTGCGAGGGGGTAGCAACAACTTCCGTGGAAGTCGTCGCAACCTCCATTGTGGCTTCCGTTCACTGAGCCCACATGGGGCTGGAGAGGGGGGCTTCTGGGGGACTCGGTGCAGGGGCCACAGTTGCTGCCAACTCTGAAGTCTGCCCGCAGGAGGGTGCCTGCAGCAGTTGGGAAAACTCCCGAGTCTCCGGAGGGCTCAAGGCAGGGGAGACTGGTTGCATACAGCCACCTGAGTCTGGAAGCAAGCCACGTGGGTTCATCTTTGCTTCTGTAGTGGAGTTGCGGGTGAAGACTCTGTGGAGTCAGATTCCAAAGCTCGGTGTTTGGCAGCTATGGCCTGCCACCTATGCCTTATTCTATCACTCTTTCTCCATAGCTCCTCATAGAGCAGCCGTTTGTCTTCTCTGCAGTCAACACAGGATCGGCAAGCTTTCTTGTGAATGCAAATTAGAGCCAACTGCTGGCAACAACCAAAGCAATGCTGATGATCATCCCAGGCAGCCATATAGTGGTTCTGTGAGTCCAGCTTCTGCCCTCTATCCAACAAGGATGAAGAAGATGTGGTCACTGGATCAACACCTATGGCTCGCTGCTGAGTCACTGGATCAACACCTATGGCTCGCTGCTGAGTCACTGGATCAACACCTATGGCTCGCTGCTGAAAGGCAGCGATTTCCTGGTGAGCACTGTCTTCCTGCTGTCTGCAATCTGAACGTTTAGATGCCATCTTAAAAACTTGGCTTTCAAGCCAAACGACCAGCTCTTCTCCCAACTATTTCAGAGCTATCCGCAGATCAGATATCAGCTACCTGGGTCTCCGAAAGGTGCCGGACCACTAAGAAAAGATTTTCCACAGAAGGAAACGTGTGTGAAGCACTGGAACAGTGATGGTGAACAGAAGTTCACTGCGCCTCAACTCGATCGAGCAAGCCAGTAATGGCACCCACAGGGGAAGGACGATCAGGGAGCATGCAGACCAGGAGTCACCACTGGATCCATAGGAACCAAGAGATGGTGCCAAGGGACAATCAAATGAGTTAACTCAACTCGATTGTCTTGGGCTTTATGCCCCGACACAGAGGTCTTGGCATTGGTGGTTGAGAGGTAACATTACATAACTAATACTGGTGCTCTCAGGCTGCACATACTAGGCCATACATGCACATGCAGGAAAACCTGTCAAATGTCTGAAATGTGAACACTGCAAATTTGTGTGTGAAAAACATGGTTCATTTACAGTACATAGGTATTTCAAGATTCTAACATTGTTTCTTTCCTGATTTTTGAAGGCTGTTCCACACTGCTCCAAGTGTACCTCATTATGCAAGTAAGTATCTTTAACTTCTCCGTGCTTATCATCTTCTGAAGACAATACAAAAATGCATCTGAAATGGATAAAACATATTTTGTTACAGAGTGACTCTTTTGTGGACAGATGACTTTCTTAATATACAGAGCAGTTGAAAGTATTCTAGTATGAAGGAATGCCCATTGGGAATGAGCCCCCAGCAGTTAGGTGCTTTGATTACTTTAAGATGCATAGACTCAAAGGTATCCTCTGTTGATACATACTGTTACGAAACATAGAATAAAAGAAATGGAAAGAAAAAAGAAGAGGAAATTACTGCAGAAAGACACTGTGTGCCAATTGCCTGACTGGTTTTGTCTTTTCCTTGGTTCATCAGAGGGCAGTGGTTTCCTTCTGTTCAACCCTATAGTAAACAAATATTTATGGTCTATATCTACATTGAGTTTCAATTCTCTGTTTGTGTAATTCGACAGGAATTGAATGCTGTGTGAGATATGTCAGCCTTTTAATGGGAAGGATAACATTGCAGCACATACAGACCATGTAACTGCTTGTTTGACTGACAGGCCCAGTGTACTAGACAGGACCAAGGAAGCATTATTCTCTGTGTAAACCTTGGGGAAAGAAACTCTCGCCACATTAGATACTGATCATGTCTGGATCAGAAAACAAAAAATAGAAGTGATGAAGCCAGTTATATCCAATTATGTGAGAGACAAGCTAAGTGTTACGAAACATTTTTTTTTTCTTTTTTTTTTTTAGAAAATAAAGCAATAGGAGTGATGAAACCAGGCCATTCCTTCACCATAGAGCCCATGATAACAGAGGGTGAGTAGTATTGGCATACACCTTGATAATTTCCACTTGCAAGCTCAGGTGACTCTTTCAGTCACCTGCGCATTTAATATAGTCTGTCGATCGTCATCCATTCGCAATGTACATTTTGGGCTTCTCTGAAACTCATGCCCGGATTCACTTGAAACTTGGTGGAAATGTACCTTGTGTAGGTCTTGACCAAGTTTGTGCAAATGGTCATGTTCCAGTGGTTTTTGGATTTGCAATGAATTTTTTTGTTCATCTTTTGACCAAATCTTAAAAAGATCTTCTCTGAAACCACCAAGCCAATTGCTTCATAATTGCATAGAGACACTTCTTGGGACCTCCAGACCTTAATTTGTTCAAGACGTGGCGCTTTGGTTTTTTTTTTTTTTTAATGAATTTTTGTGTGTTAAAAGTATTTTGGACTACTTCGCCAAAACTGTCACAGAGATTGTGATGAAACTTGGTGGAAATGTAGCTTGTGGAAGGGGTAAACAAAGTTGGTCACACTGGTGATACTATGGAGTCCTGATTTTTAACGAATTTTTCAATTTGGGTATGTGTCGGTTAATGCATGCATGCATTCCTTTTGATTACTATGCAAGTCAATGGGGATTGCAAATTTAATGACTCTTTGTTATATTTTTTGACAAAATCTTGAAAAAAATTTCTCTGAAACCGTCAAGTCAATTGCTTTGTAATTGCATTGGGATGTTTCTGATGACCTCCAGACCTTGATTTGTTCAAGAGGTGGCCCTCCTATTTTTTTTTTTCTTTTTTTTTTTTTTTGTTGATGAATTTTTGTGTGTGTTCGGTATATTTCAAGTTCTCTTCAAAAGTGTGGCTCAAATTGTTATAGCACTTGCTGGAAATGTTGCTTGTGGGAGGGTGAAACACATATGTTCACCGGGTAGTGATACTCTGGATTTTTTATTTTTAAGGGTCCACCCCATAAGGGGACCCTTTGTGTTTTTGGGTTGTCCGTTTGTCCGTCCATCCGGGTGTGCACATTCTTGTTACCATCATATCTACAGAATGCCTCCATGTATTTTGCACAAATTTGGCAATATGTTTACTTTACCTGGCAAGACGAGCTGATTAGATTTTGGTGTCACCATGACCTAATCTGAGCAAATGGTGACCCTTCAGTCAACGTTTGCGTTGAAGGTATGTCTATTTAATGAATTTTTTAAATTCTGCTATCTTTTGGGTAATGCATGCATTAATGCTGTTGATAACCGTATGTATAATGGGGATTGTCAAGGTGGGCCTACTTCCCCTAGTTCTGTTCATTATAGGTCAGCTGAGCATGGGCTCATGAGAGCTCTCTTGTTATAAATTTCCGTGCTGTGGATATATTACATGTTTAATTTGTTCATGGATTTTAAGGCTGAACATGAGGGGTACATTTGAGCAATATGAACCAAAGCCAGTTCTCCACTGGGCAACAGGGAGAACCAGCTCCAGGTTCCTATCCTCAATATGCACCTCTGTATGGTATCTCTATGTCAGCACAATATCACGAGAAAGCTGAGGTACATTGGAAGTGAATCGGACAGACGGAACATTTTGCACATTCAAGTTGAGTTCAAAAGTTGGACAGTCCTGATCACATCATTACAGTGGTCCCCCTCTTATAAGGCCCCTCTCACCAGAGGCCACCCCTCTGAAAAGGTCAGCATTCTTGTGCAGAAAGTATGTCATTTCCATTATATTCTACCCCTCAACAGAGGCCACCCCTCTTATAAGGACATTTTTGGCTGCATGTGAGGTAGCCTTATAAGAGGGGGACCACTGTATAATCATAATAATCTGATATAATGTGGGTAGCATACTAATCATAAAGATTATGGACCATTTAGCTGGCCTACCTCCTTACAAGTGTGCTAAATTCTTGATTGATTGTATGCCATTTTGGTAGCATACATCTACCACATGTAAGGGTGCTCACCTGGATTAGATTTCAAGTATATGTATGGAAAACAGTCTGGAGACATACATTTATAGTCAGTGTTGGTATCATGCTGGTATCAGGACCTGACACCATTGTATTTTGTATTTGTGGTTGTTTTAAAGGTACATGGAGGGATGAGACGTGGCCAGATAACTGGACTGCAGTCACCCAGGATGGTAGAAGGGCAGCTCAGTTTGAACATACCTTACTTGTGACCGATACTGGATGTGACATCTTGACTGCCAGACCTGGCAACCCAGACCCACATTTTATGGCTAGGATGGGGACCAACAGTTCTTGAAATTCTAAGCACAAATGCTGGACTGTGTGCCATTCTGGACTTTTGTACAGTTTCAAAATGTATTCAGTTGATGTATGCCTTCATATATATTATGAAAGAGTCATTTTTAGCTCTGCTGATTTGTCAGGCAGCAGAGTTTACGAAATATAATTGTGTCTGTCATACATCTCTCAGTTAAACTTTGTACATTTTTGACATAACAAAAACCATTTCATGGAATGTTTTCATTTTGCACTTGGGTGTTCCTCACCCAAATTTGCTAAATGAGATGATGATGTAATCATTTGACTTACCAGTCAGCTGAGCTTATAGGATAGCTAGTCGTCTGTCTTCCATCTGTCCTTTCATTGTCATTGTCATCCATTCACATTTATATTTTGGAATTCTCCAGAACTGTTTGCCAGATCCTTTTCAAGCTTGGTGTGTATGCTTCGTGATGGGTTTTTTTTTTCTTCATTGTTTGGTAAAAGCTAAAAAAATCTCCCAAAAGCACTGAGACAATTGCTTTGAAATTGCACAGACACATGTCTGGAGTTCCCTGTTAAGAGACCTAAATTTGTTTGACAGGTGGCGTTATAACTTTGTCACTATTTTTTATGAACTTTTATTTGTTTCCTCTAATTTTGACTTCTCTCAAACTGCATGTTGGACTTTCTTTGAACTTAGCAGGAATGTACCTAAGCTAAATTTGCACTACATCTGTTCACTGTATGGCACTGCTGGCATATCCTGATATTCAACAAATTTTTGGTAAAGGTACATGGACCCGATAGCATTGTTATCATAGGAATAGTGGCAACTGTAACATTGGTTTCTTTCAGTAATGGTGTAACTTGCGCCCAAACAATAACAGGAAAGTACCTGTTGGGGTTTCTTTTGGTGCTGTTAATTTTGACATTGAGTGACCTTGAAAAGTCAAACTGACATATTGGCTTATATCTTAGTTTAACAAGAGTGCTGTGGGAACAGGCTGTCCTCAGCTACCCCTGACATTTAACCCATAAAAATCCCCACCCTGGTCCAGGGGTATCCAGAAGTGTTTTCTGTGCAATTTCAGAGTAGTTGGCTTGGTAGTTTGAGAGAAGACAATTTATATAAATTTTGCCCTCATATAGTTTCCAAATATTTTTTTAAAATGAAGATTGATGGAATCCACTATTACCAATATATATGCCAATATGTCACTTTGACCTTTCAAGGTCACCAAGCTGAAAACGTGAATTGTGGACTGATGGTAACTGACCATCATATAAGCTCAGCTTTCTGACAAGTTAGCTGAGCCAACAACCTGGGCTTTCCTTGTTGGCCAGTGGTTGTCAACAGGAATGGTGTATCATGAAAACATAATGTGTGAACCAGTACTGCCCCCTATGGACCCATCCCTCCTTACAAGGTCTGCTGAGTATGAGACTGTTCACAAAGCCCTGTTTTTTTTAAAAATTGTGCTGACAAAAGGTTGCAGAGCTTATGCCATCATTCATGCCTGTCCGTCCATCCATCCTTTCATCATTCATTCCATCCATCCGTAAACTTTTTGCTTGTGAGTGCAAATACAGTCCACAGTTTTCAAGATAGTCCCATATAACTTTCAGGATTTATCAAATGTATGAAAATCTAGACTAAGTTCAATCTTCGTAGTGCCACCTACAGTATTATGTAATATATGGGTCAAAATGTAAAAATCTTGTGAGCACTGTAGCATCGTTAATGTGTGATAGATCTTCATGAAATGTAGTGAGATTGTGGAGGAAGTCAAAATCTGAGTTGCATATGATACTAGTGGTGACACGTATGTGACACCTACAAACTGCTTGCTGACCTACTTTTTGGGACACTTTGACCTTTTTTTCAAGGTCATAAAGCCCTTAAGAAAAGGACATTGAATTCAATATCTTGATAAAGAAAAAGGCAAATGATACCAAATGTACCACAAATGTGTATGGTGTGGGAGTTTAATATTGCACAATATGGATAATGATTGATATTTTAAGGTTGTGGATGGAATACATTTCAGGATTATGTATTTTTTTTGGGGGTGATGGTAGTCAGCAGAGCCTTAGGCCCATGGACATCTGTTTTTTTGTTTTTGTTTTTTTTTGGGGGGGGGGGGTCAAAATCAGAGAAAATCTAAACCTGTTGGGGCAATAGGGAAGGACAAGAACATAAGGTGCTAGCCCTGCCGAAAAGAGGGCACTGCAGTCACTGGAGGGCTAGGGTTGTGTATTCCCATTACTTTACATTGTAATTTGCAACTGAATAACTTGAAAACAACTGCACATAGAGACACCAAATTTCGCACAGCAAATCTAAATGCGTAACTGAATACCTCACAAAAATCATATAACCACAGCTACTAAAGTGACTAGTTTATTTAAGGTTACTCTGACATGCAAACCAATGGGAAAGCACAGCTCTAGCCCTCCAAATTTTTGTGTATTCGGTTGTGTATTGGGGAGAGCACACACTTCAGAGCTAATTCTGACCATTTCTTATTGCTTAAAAATTGCTTAGGAAGACTTCTGGGTACCTGTAGACCAGGGTGGAAACTACCATAGGTTAAATGTCAAGGCGTGCTGAGTCAGCTGAGGATGGGCTGTTTGCATTACCCTATTGTTGAATGATTTTTTTTGCTTAAAAAATAGGAAAAGAAAAGAAGATTTCTTCTAGAAGAACTACTAGCAAATTACTTTAACATTGCATGTAAAGTCACCTTGGATCACTTACTTCACATTTTGGCCAACAGATAGCACTCCATTTTTTTCGATTAGTATTGGTGTGCTAAGCTATTTTCCACTTCTTTTTTAGAATGACCGAAAAGAATTGTTTGAAACTTCATCAGATAATGAATCTGACTAAAGAGGATAAAAGTTTGCAAAAAATAATGAGAATATGATAAGTTTTGAGGAAGTTATGGGATATTAAAATTTGGTAACATGTTGGTAAATAGTACTGCTATAGAAGTGGATAGCAGCAATAGAATGCTGTAATATTCTGAAAACTGTTGCATGAAATGATTGCTTTTGCACACTGACGTTCCCCAAGGTGGACCTTCATCAAAGATGTGAAGGAGATGAGGATGCAAATATTGTGTAACCTCTGACAGGAGATGCATATATAGCGTTCAGTGAAGTTATTTACTTTTTTGCTGACTCAGCAAATCTGACATTTTGGTTTATAACTTGGATATCTTGGTAATAGTAAATTCAAGGCCCATTGTTATAATTAAATGAAACATTATTAGGAAAGTACCATCTTTTGGTGTTATTATTTGTGACTTTGAAAGGTCAAGCTGACATACTGGCCTATATCTTCATCATATCGCTTTTCATCAACCATTGGCAAGCACTAATGCGGTAGAGATACAGGACAGTCAAATCTGGACATGCAGAAGTAGCAGATTCCAGTCAGCAGAGCACAGGATCCTAATGATCCTCTTGTTTTCCACTGGGGTCTATTTTTATCCATTATATATTCTGTTATATAAAATACTAAAAGAAAATGACTATAGCCATTCCTGATATAAAAGTTTGTGAGATAAATGTTAGGCCATCTGATTTTAGATACTATAAATGCATGATACATTGCAAAAAATATAGAGTAAATTTAAAAAGCCAAAAAGAAGCAAAAGCAGGAAAAAATCATCAAAATTAAGTGAATTTCTAGTATCTAAATAGTAAAAGTATGGGTCTATACTTTTTAGATACTAAAAATTCACTTGATTTTGCTGATTTTTTAAAAAATTTACTTTATAATTTTTGTACTTATATTTCATTTATTGCATGAAATTGTAAAGTTAAAGACAACAATAGTATATTAATGGAGCTTTAATAGAAACAATGTCCACAATAGTGAAAATTAAACTTCATTTCAATGCCTGAAGTTTTAAAAAATGATAATAAAGTAAACAAAACTAAATAATACAATTTCTAGAGGTGATTTGACTGCATACATGTACAAAGTGTACAAATCAACTTGAATTTTGTCTTGGCTGATACCCAAGATTTTTGCATGGCACATTGCTTATATATGGCATGAATCATGGGGTAAGAGAAAACTACTGGTGTCCATTTTGACATGTGGCAGTGACCATTGTGTGGGATACTTCTGGAAGCAGCTGCTCTTCTTGTACCGTGTGGGTCACCACAAAGTAAAATGCTAAATATTGTAAAAACCATCATCAAAGACAGCTCATGAGGATTGTCAAATTGTGACCTGTCGTGTGGGGATTGTCAAATTGTGACCTGTCGAGACAGGGGACCCTAAACATGTATAAACAACGTGGAAGGTATGAAGCCAAGCGTCCATCACGATTGTTTTTTAAGACGGGATGATCCATCATTGGAGTGGTCTGTCAGCGCTGCAACTGCATGCACTGCAGCACATACTAAACCATGCTAGTATTGTCATTTTGGGGCATGCATCTATACCGTACTGGACGCCATAATAGTCGCAGCTGGAGGGGTAAAATAATTTTTTCAAAGCCATACCTGCGACTATTATGCCGACTACAGTCTAAACTTCCCGGGGACTTAGCCTGGGAGGAAGTTTTCTTGACGATGGAAAAGACCGGTGGCCATGTTTGTTTACATTGCCGGTGTACATACATTGTGATCGTCGTCAAAAAGTCTCAATAATGCAATAAAATGTATAACTATAGGCTTACCCTTACTATAATCTGCGTATTCTTGTTCATAGTTTAATATGCAGACAGAAAAACGGGGGAAATACGCTCGATCAGTGTTCATAAGACAAGCATGCATGTTTGCCATGTGTTAGTCACATGACACAGTTGTGTTTATGCAATCTCGCGAGAGTCTCGAAAACGAGATTAGTCATGGCGGCTCCCTAATGGAAACGCATGTGGATCATCCACGATGTTTTTGCAGCGAGATTTAAGAAATTTAAATGACACAATTTTAAAACAAATACCAAAGTTTGATAACTCATAATGTTTTTAAGTAGCTGTATGATAGCATTTACCCGCTGATAGCTAGAATCTGACACAAAACGACAGTTTCAACATGAAAGTGAGGAGCGAGATTCTAGTTCACTTTTCACATACCGAGACAAAATAAAAAGGCAACACGGGTGGATGTTTTTAAGTTTATTTACTTTCATTTTAACTTTATTTACCAGCTTTAAATCATAGATTTTTGTTCACTCCTTGTCGTGAGCAGCCTGGTTATACTTCTTCATGGTGATATCAGGGAGACCGTTTTTTTAAATTTTTTGGGGTGCGACTATTGTGCCGCACATACCTTGAGGTGTCTTATTCCCCCTCCACAGTTGGGGGTGCGACTTTTGTGCGGGTGCGACTATTATGGCGTCCAGTACGGTATCCTGAGTTGTTCTTGAGGATTTCCATTACTTTAAGATCTTGCCACCCATTGAAAGCAGGTGGCTGTGGTGTACAATGTCGACTGACTGTCTGTGGTTATGTCGGTTTCAATCAGACCCACTATATTTAGATACAGTATGAATAACTGCTTTTCTTTAGGGATCCAAACTGAATAATCTCATGGGCTAACAGAGATCCAAGATAATTGACACTGTGGTCTTAGAGATATATTTAAATTAAATAAAATTTTGGTTCCAATGAGGCCTTATATACCTTTGAAATTTGAAGAAATAATTTCTGCTTATACTTCAACACTGAGAAAACCCTCAGGGGATAGAGACAAAAAACACAGACAGATTGTTCTGTAGTATGCCTTTCACACATAAAATTATAGACCAGCTTAACATGCAATCAATTTTCAAATTTCCATTTGTCAAAAAATTGAGTATTGGGCTATCAATTGTAAACTATAAAAGAACACCTTTAAATATTTCAGATAATGCTATTTTTACGAATAACATGTGACTGTTTAACAAATGACAAGTACTCCAAATTTGTAGATTCATTCCACAAACATGTTTTTACAATCTGCACATAATTGGTTTGAATATATTTTATGAGACATTACAGTACTTCTACTAACATAATAAATGCTAACAATTGGGAAAAGGGGCCAAAGCCCTAATATGTCAATTCCTCTAGCATACTTGACAGCATAAAAGAATTTAATTAGGGGTATTAAATTCAGAGAAAGTAACTTAAAACTATATGGGAATGGGAAAGAATTAAAAAAAAAATGTTTCAGAGTTTAAAGGTTGGTCAGTGAATGTAAAAAAGTTATTTAAGATAAATTATTCACCCTTAAAGCTAAAAATAATTTACATCAAGCGTTTTTAAAAAAAGGCAGAAGTCTACTCGTTTTGAAAGATTGTCATGACAGATTTGTCATAGGTCCTATAGAAATAGCTGGTAAACAATTTTTGAGTTATTTATATAAAAAATATTACAGTAACGTTTTCAAGAAAGAAGTAGGAATAGACAACAATTCAGGTATAAGAAAAGATGGTGTTTATTTACCGGTACACAAACATAAAAATGACATATTTTGAGGAAATTTGCTTGTTACAAAATTGCAGTATCAAAACTTCTGATAAAGTTCCTTCCCTTCCTTTAATATTCTGGATTCCTAAACATAAAAATCCTTGTAAATCAAGATTTACAGCAGGTGCATCTAATTGTAGCACTAAAGAATTATCAGTAGAAGTATTTCTTTGTTTAATTACAGGATGAACTGAATTTTTTTTTCATTTGACCCATTAAATTAGATACAGAATACATGGGACTGCTCGTTTGCTTAGATTTAAGTGATCATCAGCTAGGATTTGAATTAAAAGAATAAAGAAAAAAATACACATATGCATAAAAGGAACAATAAAAAAAACCCCTCAGGCATATCAGAGGATTTGGGGCTGTGAAACATGCTTAAAGGTTGGGATTACAGTGAATGGTTTCCCACTGATTACCCGTTTATAAATTCATTTGGCTCTTTTAGTCCCGATTTTTCAAAACTTTAATTAAATTGATGAATTATTATATAGGTGTAGTCATAAACAGTGACTACATTGGCTGTGAAATGCATCGAGATAAAAAAATGGCCCATAGGCCTTTTTTTAATACTGAAACACAACAACGTTGATCTGACCAGTTTAGTGCTTCTATTAGGGCATGTGCTACAATTGGAATGAATATGGTAATATAGCTAACCTTGATTATTTTTTCAAGCTCCAGGATTTAATACATTTCAGAAAATGATATTTTTTTTTTTTTTGGTGATGGTGGTCAGCAGAGCATTAGTCCCATGGGTTTCTTTTCAAGATTTGTATCTGAAACTGAAGGATGTTTGCTCAGTTTATTGCGGTTAGTGACACAGAAAGGTGAGCCCTTGTCAGCAAGGCCTCTGACTGCAACATAAGATCACATGGGTCTTTGCTCAGCTCCAAATTCATTCCCCATGACACGGCCGTGTGGAATTTTTTTTCTCTCATATAGCGTTAAATGCTATGTTTTTGTTAAAAACCTACTGGGTTTAACATGCTTTTTCGACTCCATTTTGTTCACTTCCAGCTAGCGTTGCTAAGGTACGTCACTCAAGAAAGTAGGTCCAGTTACTCGTTTCTATCTCAGGCTTACATGATCTGATTGCCTTACAAATAAAACAACAACCAGTAGGATTCTCGTGTTTCATTTCGGTCATAAAACCGTTCCACACATATGTTAGGAACGATTGTGTTTCCACATGGGTAACTGTGGGAGAAAAAAAAATCGTTCAGGGTGTAGCAAGCTTGCTGAGCAACACACTGGTCTGGTCTCGTAGCTATTGACATCTGGTGGCTGAAAAGTGCAGTTCAGGGTATAGGGAAGGTTGATAGGCAACACGCTCTCTGTAAGTGGAGAGCAAGGTAAGACCTGGAAAAGTCAATGCTCCTCTTTGAAGTGTTGACTTAAGCAGAAAACTCCATATGTATGAAAAACAGAACACGCAACTGAAGGGGCAAGTACATGTTAATGTCTCTACACCCTGCAGCCTGTATGGTGGCGGGCATTAGAGAGGGCCATGCAGTCATAGATTTAGGCTGTAGTATGTTCTGCTGTGTGGATGAAAAGTCACAATTAGAAGTGTCCCCAAGGCATTAATTGGCTCCTTATTCTTGAACAATAAAATAGCAAAATTTTGTTTTCGCATTTTGACAACAATGGAAGAAATTCAAAATACGTGCCACAGCTACACAGTACTTCTCACCCTGCAGTAGCTGGAACAAGATGGTTATCAAATGCTTGCTGCGTCGTCACCATCTACACAGGAAACAACCTGAAATGCAGGCCAAACAGAGAACTGCAAGATGGTTCCCAAGTTTCAAGGCATCTCAAGGACCGGGCACCAGTTTAACCAGTGACTGCATACTAAGTATGTACCAGTAGTTATGCATGAGTCACACGCAGACACACACACACCTGTTCTAGCCTAGTAAGGATGGGTCATACTAGTAACAAGGGAGATAACATAAACATTATGTCTGCCCCCCAACACAGACATTCTGTTTCCTCTAAATTTTTTCCCTTTCCCTCTCTTCCTTTCTTTCTGTTGCCTAAATCTTGTGTGCAGCTTTTGTCAGAGTTGGCAATTGCTTGAAATCGAAGCTGTTGCATGATAAAATCACCCTGTTATTGAAAACTGTCCTCTAATTCAGAGTAATTTAATATTTTCAAAGTAATCCAGATGAGTGGCAATTGAAATTTTAATGAAAATTTAATGAAGATGTATCAAACATTAACGATGCTAGAGTGCTCACAAGATTTTCACATTTTGACCCAAATATTACATAATACTGCAGGTGGTACCACCTGCGGTCACTCGTGATTTTCCCCGATCCCTGTTTAGAGAAAAATAGTATCTCACTCTCAGCCATGTAAAATCCTCTATGTACATGTATTCAATTGTCACGGAGAACCACGGACTAGTAACGGGCTTGAAAGATTGCAATGGCCAAGTTGTCAAGGAAAACATTTCCCTGAGGGATGACAATTGTGACTCCCTGTCAGATGGCAACAATTGTTTATGATTCAGATATGAATAATGCTTTATCTTCAAGTGTAGCGTATTAAATTAACTGCTTTATCCAGCAAACTGATAAGAAATTGGTGCCATCAGATTAACTTGAAACTATTGATGCAGTGTATTGGACAACGTGAAAAGGACACTATATGTACAGTGGTACCTGCTGTATGTGGCCACTGCCATGAGCAGCCACACTGCTTTTTGTGGTCACATTATTGGGACACAGGAGTCAATTTCTTTGTAAATTTACCTGGAGTGACAGGTTACCTGCTGTATGTGGCCACTTTTTCTTGGCAAAAAGGGGTTGGCCACATTCAGCAGGTTTTACTGTACAGTTTGTGCATGCTATTTTTATGGCTAATAAAACATTTCGATTGTCAAAATACAACCCGGTTCATTCATGATACATCCTCTACATGAATATTGCATAGTGGTGTTGATGGCACAGCTGATCTTATGGGACAGTGATTATCTGTATCGAATGTAGCTTAAACATAGAATCTCACACCTCTAGCCCCACAAGAATTTTGTGTATTAGGTTGTGTTTTCAGCTAAATACACATGAAATTGCTAATAGGGACCTGTCCTTTTGGAGGCACCTGTGTATTGGTGTTGCCACTTCCAGGATTGGGCAGTGTATGGGACAACATGAAAAGAACCCTACAGTGTTTGTATTTGAAGCTCTGTTGAAACTCTGCTAACTTGTCAGCCTGCTGGGCTTATAGGATGGGTCTGTTGCCATTTTCTGTCCATCATCTTGTAAAGTTCTCACTTTATTTCAACCTCTTAATTTGAAGGATTGAATTCATTGGACATGAATACTAGTATTAGGTTAACACCATGAGTGAGTTTGGACTTGCCGCTGACGTCAATTACAATGGTGATAAAGCAGCAATAAACTGCTCTATTTGGATGTTTGTGTACATTTCCTGTTGACGCTGTCAATTCTGTCAGCCTGGCAGAAATTAATGACAAACAGCTTTTCATGAGTAGCTGTTGGGCATGTTCCAAATGCACTGAAAAGATGATTTTCTCTTAAGCCAAGTTGTATTAGGTGAAATGATTGTTTATACCAGGATTCCTGCATTGCAGAGACTCTGTAGATACCAAAATTGTTAACCATGTCTTCCAGATTACAAACTGTCAAAAATTAATCCAAAATTATTGAGTCAACTCAGGAAGTGATGTATCAGGTCAGACTATAGTTTCTCACTTGTGCTATAGGGGGAGCTCATAAAGAATCCATTGTAATGGAGCACATAACACTGATGTCATTTGGAATTGTGCATATAAGCTCATGATGAGGTAATGAGGAACTAGTTTCCCTGTGGGATGGATCACACAGGAATCGAAATTCAGTGTAAAACTAGACGCACATCACCATCTTGATGATTTCGGCTCATATAAGTTGCCCAGAGAATATGCAGCTTTGCCACCAGCTTGGACCCACTTTACATTAGAAATTTTACTCAGCAAAGGCTGAGTACATTTACATCACATGGCAAGTTGCAGACTGGATTATTGTTTCAAGACGAATGGACAAAGGAATATAACTTCAAGACTGGGGAGGCGAAGTGTCTGAGCACAAGCCACAACGTTCTTCATGTCAAACATGCAGTCAGATGTCACATTCCATACAAATCTACTTCCATGTGATGTATCCCCAAAACTTGGGGTGGTACTTCACAGTCTGTCCACAATTACATTTTTAACTTCGCCAAATTTGAATTTTAACCAGATCCATTATAAACTTGGTGTGGATCTACCTTAACATAGGGTGGGTCTCTTAAACGGCCATGCTCCAGTGAGCAAAAAAAAAAAAAAAAAAGAAAAACCACAAAAATCACTGGAGCATGACTATCTGAACAAGCTCAGCAGACATCCACCCAAGATACATCCCCACCAACTGACTGTCAAGTGGATGTGGGAGATGGTATTGGTGCACTAGTGGAATTTAGGACCCCATATGGCAGCACTTGATGGTGTTCATTTGCATAAATTTAGCTATTTGCTTAACAAAAGCTTCAAAGGGATTTGATGTTATGCAAATATGTAAAATTATGCAAATGATCACTGTCATGTGCCGCCCTCTGGGGTCCTAAAAGGATCTAAAAAGACACTGAATTGGTATAGCAGCCCACATTGACGTACATAGTGAGGAATAAGAATCTTCAAGTTCGGGAGACTTTTAAAAAAAAAAGTTTTAATTTTTGGGCTAATTTACGAAAATTGGTGAGTTTTGGAACCTCTTTCAGAGATACACGCAAGCTTAGCAGAATTAGCAACGTTAAGAACGGCAGTCGCACATCCACCAGCAAGTATCGTCCAGTAGCTCTCACCAGCCAAGTAGTTAACTTAAAGTACTAGAAAGAATCATCCAAGACGCTACAACAGATCTGCTTGACAAAAACAAGTCTATCCATTGTAGCAAATCGGGGCACTAAGTTGTATTGTATCACTGTATGAACCGCTGATAAACCACTGAAAACGAAAATCATACGTCGAGCAACTTCAAAGGCAAGCCATGGACATGATGTAATAATAGGTACTGCAACTGGGCCGTTGGCGTGTATGAAACCCATTTTTTGTCAGCTACCCGTCCCCATTCTGTCCCAAAATGACCTTTAAAAAGCGCCGGGTTTGCTCATAATTTTGACAGAAACCAGCCAAGCTTCTGAATGTAACCAATAACAGGGAGAAGACGGCTCTCTGAGGGAGAAAAATTGGGAGATTGTACAGGTAAATGCGACTTCGCGTTCGTGTAGTTATATTAGCAGCACACGGAGGTGCTACCCGATATTGAAGGGTTGAAAACATTTTGGCACTGGGCATTATTTCATGATGCCACGAACATAACAATTAACTGAAACAGGTCATGAAATTGCTTGTCAGTTCTCTCCCCCCCCCCCCCCCCCCCCCCCCGCCATGGAATTGATTGACTGAAATTGTTATATATTATAACACGTTCATTCAAGCATGACTGCTTTGGGGGAGGAAAACACATTAAAGTTCGCCCTTGCCAAGTACCTTATTTTTTATGAAAAGCGAAGGAGTTGAATTGTTTTAGCACTTTGTGAAGACAATTTTTCCATTGCACTGACGCAATATACGGTTTATTCACAATTTTATCATGCCTAATTGAGTCTTATTTGGTGGCCGCACTCGTCAAACATCGCTACTTTTCGTCATAGCTTGACCATGCACCGGGGTCTGTGAAATCACGGAAGGGATCTTCCACACCAGCTCCTGTTGAAAATATTGGCTCGCAGCAGTGACTGTCACTGTGCTCATTGCTTATTGGATTAAAAAGGGGGATGAAAACAAGCTGTTGCCGCTTGTCCAGTCTGAACTCATCCAACATGGTGAACCGATGATCATGTTGGAAGGAGCCACGGGCTACGACAACACCGGTTTTTGCCGGTGCAACTGGGGCTAGGGGTAGGCACAGAATTTTCAAATTGCCACTTTCTTTGATTTTTTCATTTCATATGATAGTACTCTCAAAATGCATTTCAATGGCACCAAAAGTATTGAAAATGGTCAAATATTTCTCGAGATACATCAATTTATGTGTCTTCTGGAGATGGGGCTTGCATCGCGACCCCGAAAGACCTGTTCCCTTATAATGCCTTAATGGAACTGATAGTCTCTGCCCGCATTGATCATGCCGCAGCTGCAGTGCTACCGAAGCTGACCAAAGCTGGCTCTTGGGAAGTTCAGACTGGCAACCGCACAAGATGGCCTGCCGTAAGCTTCAACCTGAACCAGTGACTTAAATGGGGATTTTTGCACAATGACTTTTGAAAAGCATCCCTTACCAATACCAGTCTAAACTTCCCAAGGGCCACTTTTGGAGATCTTCCGTGGCAGGTACAGTAGGGCATGGTCAGTGCTTGGCACCGAGTCGGCACCAGTTGCACCGGCAAACTTCACCGGCTTTGTAGCCCGTGGCTTTTTCTAGTGGCTCCCGTCCAGTACGGCTGAATTTCTCTGTCCTCCCTTCCTGGCCCTACATCTTCGCCCTCATACTCAGCCAGGTCCTCTTTGGAAAAAGAACAGCTAAAACTGAGATCCAGCTTATTCTCTGCGTTGCAACTGCTAATGGTAATGCTTTCTCTACTGCTGTACGCCACAGTATCACATTGACTCCCTTCCGTGACGTCACGGCCCAGACCCCGCTGGATAGCCAAAAAGGCACGAACTTGTCAACTTCGGGCCCGTCATGGGCAACAAAGTTCTTTTGCAAATACAGTTATTTCCCGTGCGAATAAAGCAAATTTTTCTTCACAAAGGTGCTATAACACTCCATGCCCTTCACTTTGAACAAAAATAAATCTTTTGGCTTTCGGGACTTTTAAAGTAAAAGGAAATTTAAGGCAAAGTCGAGTTGCTTAACGTATGGTTTTAATTTAAGTAGGCCTATATACCTTTACAATATAGGTTAAACTGCTACTGACACATAGACTCATTTGCACATTGCTACCTAGTACCATATCTGCATTTCCTCCATCATTCAGATATTAATATTATTACTTCATTATTTCATTCCAATCAAACTTCATAAATTAGGCCTATTTAAATCAGGCGTCATTACATTGACTGAGACCGAGGCGCCAAGTTGCCCAACATATAAAACGGATGCTCAAGCTGAAAAATGTTACAGAAAGCGGGAGTCCTATTATATTATAATGGAGGAAACACGTAAAAAAGCGGGAGATAGACAAATTTCGGTGATTTATATCATTAGAAAAACGGGAGATCTCCCGCCAAATCGAGAGACTTGGCACCTCTGCTGAGATGAGCGTGAAAAGGCCAAAACTAAGATCATGCATAGTTGTTCTTAACACTTATGCAGTGCCAAATGCTACTTAGGTCGAACTACTCTAGTCCAACTGCTCGAAATTGTAAGGATACCAGATTTATAGTCCTGTGGAAAAAAAATCATCCACGTACCAGCATGCCTGTACGTCTATACAATATTAAGGTCCAAGTCAACGGTATTCATTGGCGTGGTTCATGTGCTGTGCGCCCAACAAAGCTGGTGACCCAGTCTAAGACTTGCTATTTAAATAGTTAAAGGCAAGGAAGTAGCGTGACATGTTCACTCTATGATAGCCTGCGCTTCAAAACCAGTATGTCATTACAGTGTTAGAAGACTTCGTCAAAGTCTTCAAGTTACACATTTCATTTATGTGTGAATAATATGTAATAATGTTTCCGGTACCTACTCCATATTTTATGGCAACCTTTCCATTTGAAATGTTACTTCATATCCGTTTGCCGAAGCGCCCACCGGAACAAGAATGAGCGCCACGGGAGGCACCTATCTGTAAAATCAATGTTGCTGAGGAAAGCAATTAAAAGCATACCACAAAATGACGACAATCCAGGGGCAAGCGAGTTTCGTGTGCATTTACAGTCAAGCATAGTCCAGTGACATGACAGTGTGCAATTACACTAAAAATTTACATTATCACTCAAAAATTCTACGCAACTCAAAATCTACAGGACTACGACAGCCCTGTGCTCAGCTGACCTTGCATATGGATACTGCAGTGGGTTCTGTGACCTTCACAATAATAACAAGATCACTTTAAGACTATCATCACTGTTTGCAATATCAAAGTTTTCACTCACTCACACTGTTGGAATCCGTTTTTGAAATGTGAAGTAATGGGTTCCATTACAGACATAAAAGTTAATACGTTTTGTTGACCTGTCAAGGTCAAAATCAATAACACCACAACAAACTCCATATTAATATCTTGTTATCCTTTAATAGTAGCCCTAGACAAAGGATCCACCATTACCAAGCAATGAACTCGGATGCCAGTTTTACTTTCCTATCAGTGTTCAATGCTAGTCATGCATGGGCCTATGATCCACAATTACCAACTCATAAGCCAATGTCACGTTGCTGCTATTCCTATAGAAACAATGCTAAAATGTACATACATGTACCCTTACCAATAATTCCTTATTTGAATAAAAAATTGTTTTCAAAAATGAGAGTAAAATGCCAGTATCACCATGCAGTGAACGAAAATTTATAATTCAGATTTAGTCCAAGTTTGAAGACAATACAATATACAGTTTAGAACAGGTTGGCTAGCGATGAAAAAATGCAAATCATAAATATAATGAAAAAGCTAAAGCGCCATCTGCCAAACAAATTAATAACTAGGGGACTCCACATGCGTGTGTGTGTGCAATTACGTAAATCAATTGGCAGAACATTTTTGGAAAAAACTTTTTTTTCACATTTTATAACAAAATAAACAAAAACTTCAGTTCACAAATTTAAATACCACTGCAGCATGTAAATGTGAATTAACTTACAACTAGCCTTCCACCTTAAGTATGTCCCCACCAAGTTTGAAGTGATACTGTATTACCACACTAAATTAACTTATTTTTAACCATGCACAAGATGCATTTCCACCAAGTTCCAGAACAATCCGAGTGGGGGTTCTAAGGAGAAGTCGAAAATAGTTTTACAACATTTTAAAAAATTGTGACAGAGATTGAAAACAAAATCGCTGCACCTCTTCCAAAATTTCAAAAATCAGGAGGTCCCCGGAAATGTTTCTGGGCAAATTCGAAACTATAAGGCACGAAATAAGTTCTTTTGAGATTTGACCAAAAACTTAAATCAATTCATTACAAATTAAAAAATTGCTAGGGCACGACAATTTGAACAAACTCATTAGACCCCCTATCCAAGCTATATTCCAACCAAGTTTGGAGTGGATCTTGCTAACGGTTTTGGAGAATTCACAAATTAGCATTGCAATCCCCACAGACTTACGGAGAAATCAATAGGAATGTGTGATTAACTGACAAGTACCCAAACTGAAAAAAATGTTAAACTACAGTTCTGTGTGAACAGCTCGTGCTCAGCTGAACTAAGCGTCTTCCAAAATCAAAGTTGCAACTGAATAGACCTGTGTTGAGCTTTACCTGGGTGCATATAACATTTAGAAATATTTCCAAGATTTGCCCAAGGAAAAATTCATTAAAAACAAATTTTACCGGAGCATGAGAAATTGAAGAATATTTCAAGATAACTTTAAAAAGAATATTGTTCCTCGGTGGAGTAAACACACGGTATTCAGCATCTTAAAGCCTAGTGAATTACAGGGCATTTTTAGTACATGCATTGTAAAAAATAAAAATTAAAAATTAAAAATCGGGAATCCACAGCAGTGCCAGGTAATGAACAATTTTCAAGTTTCAGCTTAATCTGAGTGACGGTTCTGGAGAAGAACTCGAAAACGGCAAAAAAAAACCACACACAAAACTTTGCCCCAGCCTCCCCCCCCCCCCCCCAAAAAAAATGCAAATTTCCCTGGAGCATGGCATGACCATTTGAACAAAATGGTAGAGATCTACCCAAGGTACATTGCCACCAAGTTTGAAGTGAATCTGCCTGACGGTTTTGTTGAAGTAGATAAATGCGGAATTGTGGAGGGACTACACACGACAGCCTCCTAAGAGCTCAGCTGACTGAGGAGAAGTCCGGTGAGCTAAACATTTTGGGTCCACAGCAACACCACCTAGCGAACAAGTTTGTTTCACCTTTCTACAAGATACATTTCCACCACGTTTGAGGATAATCTGAACGACGCTTCTGCCCAAGTAGAAAATCGTGAAAACACACAATCATAAAAAAGAAAAAAATAAATAAATAAATGATGAAATTTCACAGTGCTGTCTGGTGAACAAATTAATGTCCAGGGGTCCCCAGAAGTGTGTATTATGCAATTGCGAAGCAATTGGCAAATTTATTTTGCATAAGAATATTTTGTAGGATTTCATCAAACAGTTAATAAAAAATTCATTAGAATTTTTAAAACCATTGAAGCATGACTACTTCAACAAATGTGTTTAAGACCCACCAATGGCAGATCTCCGACAGCTTTTACGAGGATCTGGTCAACGGTTTGGAAGAATCCAAAATGTGGAATGTGAACGCACTGTGACGACGACAGAGGACATACACAAAAGAATATTGTTAAGAACTACTGGCTAAACGCTATGAGCAATTTAAAAAAGGATTCTAATCTATTTCAATAATATACGCGTTTAAACCAAAGACTTGCATGTGAACAAATGTCAAAAGTCGGAAAGTTGGTTGTCCGTTACTTTCAGGCTTCATTCCAGGTTGTGCTCTTTTCAACGATTAAGGTGGTTTCATATGCGGAAGTCCCGTCACATATATACTTTCCGTCACTTGGGGCAGCTACAATTGTCAGGTGTTGTAATGCCTGAAGTTCATAATGCTAATGACTGTTACCAGCCACACCATTTAACAAAAATATAAAGGAAACTGGACGATGTTTCTTTATCATCAGCAAATAACAAAGTAACAGACACACTGTTACAGAGTCTGCCAAAGGTGCAATAAATTCGGCTGGCAAAGGTTTCAAATCGCCAATTTCGAAAATAAGAGAGCCTTTATAAAATTAAAGTACCCAGTGTAAACCAAGAGTGTCAACACGCAAATAATGTATACTAGGACAGCATGAGTCCTGTGCTCAGTTGAGCTTGCAGACTGAAGTGGTCCTGTGTACTTCAGAATGATACTGAGCTCACCTTTGTGTAAGACTACCATCACTGTTGATAACATGTAGCTATCCCCTAATGAATCGTCCCTAATTTTAGTAATTTGTTAAAAATCATAAAAAGACAGCACCACAGAAGTGAAAAAATTTGGTGGAAATCATGTCCACGTACATTACCAAGAAGTTTTGAAGGGTGTCACAATTACGGTCTTCGAGAAAAAGTTGAGAAAAGTGAAAATACATAAACAATCTTTAAAAAGCAAGAAATAATCACAGCGCCACCTGTTGCCTCAAGTAACGTTAAGAGGTCCCCAGAACTGTTACCATGCAATTTCCTTGGCGGTTTTGGAGAAAAATTTTAAATATTTTACTGGAAAAGGAAGAAAATTCGTAAAAAAAATCTTAAAATCATCGGAGCATACCCATTTGAACAACCCTGCTACAGACCCACCTCAGGTATATCTCCACTAAATTTAAAGTTTCGACAGTTTTGGAGAAAAAGTCGAAAATGTAAATGTTCATTGCAATCCCCATTGATGTACATAGTAATCGATACGCGTACATGCATTAGCCGATAGGTACCCGAATTGACCAAAAAAAAAAAACAAAAACAAAAACAAAAACAAAAACAAAAACAAAAACAAAAACAAAAAACAAACAAACTCGGGGATTCAGAGTATCACAATCTAGTGAATACTGGTACTTAATCCTTCCACAGGTTAAGTTTCCACTAAGTTCCAAAACGATCTCAGTGAAGGTTTTGGCAAAGAAGTCCAAAACAGTGAAAACACAAAAAGTTGCTTAACAAACGTCGCAGCATCATCGGTTGGAAAACTGATGTTCAGGGGTCCATGGAAGTGTCTCTATGCAATTTCAAAACAATTGGATGGGCGGTTCCAGAGAAGAGGATTTAATTTATTTTTTAAAGTTCGGCAAAAAATTAACAAAATTACAAATGCAAACATCACTACAGCGCGACCATTTGAACGTTTTTGCTAAACACTCATAATGTTTGAAGTGAATCTGGTCAACTGTTTCGTAGAAAAAGTCTAAAATGAATTTCCATTGCAATCCCCACTGACATACATGGTAACCAAATAGAACACATTCATTAACCGACAAGAACTCTAACTGACAAAGAAAATCTGTTAAAAATTATGGATGCAGTTTCGCCGCCCAGTGAGCAAATTTGTTTGGTCCTCTCACAACCTACTTTCCACCAAGTTTCAGAACAATCTGAGAGATAGTTTTGGACAAGTCAAGGTTAGGACACAAAGATTCGTAAAAAAATCACAGGGAAACCACACAAAGATTCGTAAAAAAATCACAGGGCCACCTGTTCAACAAATTATGGTCTGTTGGTCCACATAATGTATTTCTATACAGTGTCGAAGCAATGGCTTGGTGGTTTCGCAATTTTTTCAAAGTTTTACAAAACAATTTTTAAACAACAGGACTGACAGTCCTGTGCTCAGCTGACATGTACACATACACTTGTCCCCAAAAAACAAACAAAAAAAAAGCAAAAAAAACAAAACAAAACAAAACAAAACAAAAAAAAAAAAAACAAACAAACAAACAAACAAACAAAAAAAAAACCCCAAAAACAAAACAAACAAAAAAGTAATAATAAAAAAAAAAATCAAAAAAAAAAAAAAAAAAATCAATGGAGCGTGTCCCCCTGAATAAATCTGGCAGAGACCCACCCAAGGTATATTGCCACCAAGTTTGAAGACAATCCAGACTACAGTTTTGGAGAAATCGAAAATGTGAATTAGCATTAGAATGCCCATTGACTTGCATAGTAATCAACATGACCAATACGAAAGGTGCATTTACCTATAAGTACCCAAGCTAAAAAAATTGGTAAGAATCAGGAATCCACAGCAGTTCCGCCTAGTGTACAACTTTGACCCATCCACAAGAAACATAACCACCAAGTTTCAGCTTAATCTGAGTGACTGTTCTTGAGAAGAAGTCAAAAATAGCTAAAACAGACCCCCCCAAAAAAAAGAATAAATAGCATTGTCTCCTGATCAACAAATTCAGAGCTACAAGACAAACGAGTGTCCCTGTGTGATACCAAAGCAATCGGGTCAGCGGTTTCCGAGAAGATTTTTTAAAGATTTGTTTCCAAACAAAAAAAAAAAAAAAAAAAGAAATAAAAAATCAATGGAGTGTGTCTGCTAGAGACCCATCCTACGTACATTACCATCCAGGTTTGAATTCAATCTGGACGACAGTTTCGGAGAAGAAGTCAAAAATGAATTGGCATTATTTACCGATAAGAACCCGAATCGAAAAAAAAAAAAAAACGTTAAAAAAGGAATTCACAGCAGCGCCACTTCGTGAATGCCTTTTTTTGACCTTTTCACAAGGAACATATACAGCAAGTTTTAGCTTAATCCGAGTTCCGGTTCTGGAGAAGAAGCTGAAAATAGAAATAACACAACAGAAAATATGAAAGAAAATTTGCAGCGCCACTTGGTGAACAAATTTAGAACTAGGAGTCCCTACGAGTGTTCCTGTATGATACCAAAGCAATTGGGTGAGCAGTTTCACAGAAGATTTTTTAAGATTTGCATCCCCACAAAGTTTTAGGTGAATCTGGCCAACGATTTTCGGATTGTTGACGGAGGGAAGACGGACGAAGGACCCTATGATAACTCAGCGGACTAATCAGTCAGCCGACTCCAAGTGAAGGCCGACACAATGAGCATTAATCTCCGCAGTCTACATAATGAAAAATGGAGGTAGAAAGGGGCTCCTTTCTACCTTCATGATGAAACTGAATACAGTTAAGAAAAAATTACCGAGACTTCAACTGCCTAGCGCATTTTAAAAAAAAAATAGTGCAGAACATGTCATGTAACCGGACTTGTAAACAACTTTGGATAAACACCTCCGCAGCCAATACAAGAGCGTCTCATCTGGTGAAACAACAAACTTTTCAATACATTGGAATGTCCGGCGGCCATAAACGGAAGTCCTCTTGCATGTTTTCTTCTTCCTGACGTTTACAATGCTAATGACTTGTGCCTGCCAGACCCTTTAAAAATATAAAGGTAATTTCAAACTGGGCAGTATTTGATCATTATCAGCAAAAACAAAATGGCAGATGTATAGTTGTAAAGGCTGCCCAATGTCAAGTAAATTAGGATGGCATAAAGCTCAAATCACCACTTCAGAAAATAGTGCCTCCATAAAGGTACCCGATTTAAGCCAAGAGCTTTAACGCGCAAGTAATACATATTAATATTATACTTCATATTCTCTGAAAATTCTCTTAAAATTCTACTTCATATTCTCTGAAAATTCTACTTCATATTCTCTGAAAATTCTACTTCAATTCTCTACTCAGACTTCATATACTGCCGACTTTTTAAAGTACGAAGCCTTTACTTCAAGCCTTCAAGCAATAATCTATGACTTTTTGAGCAAAGTTTCACATACACTGTTACATTATCAATTATCTCAAAATAGATTACCACATTTCCCCAACAAACAAAAATTGGTAAGAAATTCAGATTTGAGCTGCTTACAAAAGTATGCTAATCCCAGCGGAATAAACTTGCAATCATTTTGTCAAAAACATATACGAAATGAGAATTCCTGTGCCCTTTTCACAATGCATGTCATTACTCTTGACCTCGACCACGTGACCAGTACGCAAAGTCGATCTAAAGTTCTTAATTTATGCATACAAACATTCAGTTTTTACCGTGGCCTTACCTGTATTTTGCACCTCGGTTCTGCATTTGACATACAAAATGGACAAATCCCCACTAGCTGCGAAGTACCAAATTTCCATGTGAAGAAAACAATTTACAAGATACACATGGGGAATTCATTCAACTTAAAAATAATGCAGTAACAAAATAGAAGCCCGAAAAATACAAAAACAAAACAAACAAACAAACAAACAAACAAACAAACAAAAAGACTCTCCGGTTGTAAAGCAATGCACATGAAATTGAGAGAGCAATTGCTGAGCCGGTGCACCTGACCATAACCTACTGGGTACGTCAACATGAACGTGGTTACCAGAATTAGAATAACTGTTTAATTGGTAATTGGAAGAGACCAACCTGAAAGTCCCTCAGATCAAGGAAGCGAGATAGGAATTACCCATATTTAAAAATCTAAACACGTACATCAATCTTGATATGCTCTCATACACTTCACTCCTACTTAAGTTAAGTTCATAGAAATTGAAACGATTAGCAAGAATATCAATTTTAAATAATTGATATTGTATTACATCCGACTACACAAAATTACAGTGCAATGTACGTCACATGAAGTTCGCATTAATATGGCTTCTGATTTTTTTTCAGTTAACAATTATGAATATACTAGATGAATATCATTGTCCAATAACCCTTTTGGTTGACAACCAAAGCAAGGAAAAATATCAGTCACTATGAAAATAAAACACGCCTAGTATAACTTGAAATGTCCTTTAAAGTGTGCGGTGTCCTTTGAAATGAAGCGTCAGGGTTGCTAATCATCCAACCAGGTATCTTATCCAGATATTTCAATCTCCTGACACCGCAACTCAAATATCGTGAAAATTTCTAAGTATCGGAACTTCATAAACGCAGTTATTGTAATGTAGTTAGCCCACGTCACATGTCTCCGTATACATGAATCAAATCTCGCATTCCGAATAATTCATTCATATAAATTACAAATATTTCTCACAATATAAACTAGAATGGTGTCTATTCTTATCTAGAGAAGAGAAAACCCCGTTCATAAAAGTGCATGAAACTAATTCTAAATAAATATGCGGCGCCATTGTGAATGCCACTGCATGTACAAACATACATTCTGATAAGTTTGAAGTGGCTCATCATCAAACGCATTTTATCACTTCAAATCACTTTATAATCAACAATGTAACTTTATAATAATACATGGTAATAAACAACGTGGTCATATAACGTTCTTGTTTAACTTTACTCTTTAACCTTGACTTGAACCCGACAAAGGTCATCCGCAGAGTGGTTAATTTTTGCAGACATGATCGAACTTGGCATAGTGAAACACGACACTGACACATGAGAACACCTCTCACATTTTTACTCCTCTCTCATGAACATTATAAAAGTCTTTTTAAATATCTGCTAACAGACAGTCCAATTAAGCCTCATTTCAGAACTTCACGAGAAAATAAATCTAAGTTGCTCCAGAGACCAAACATACGACCAACTTACACAATTTGGAATAGGGAGGAATAAATTTAAAACGTGTAAAGATTCATCTCATCACGTCCACCCAACAAAGAACCCCAAATCTGATGTTTTGCAGTAGGTCACACATAACCACCCGACTAACAGCGTAAATAATAAGTGTGAATCGCAAATAGCGTGGTATATGCTTTAAAAATGTGTCTGCCAGACAAAGATAATATTTCATCGATATCATGTGATGAAGGCTTGAGCGCATAATTTTTACCACGTTAACGAAGATGCAGTCAATCCGCACTCTTTCACCTTGGGCGTAAATTTCAATAACTGAGGCGATAATCTTGGCAGCGTTGATACAATGTCGTACACACCTGATGACCACTTAGCTCGATTATATAATACAGATTCACATTCAAACACTGATAATAGGCTATCAAACAACCAAAATGTTCTCCAGGAAACTGACCCCTTCTCGTCACTGGTTCAGAAATCAGACTTTACATGCTGACGTCGCAATTTAACTGTATGCCTAGTTCTATTTCTTACACGTGTTCACTTTGTTTGACACAGAATCTTCCAGAAAACAGTTTCAACTTTTGAAGTATGTATCTAACTTTCCTCGACTCTAGCTTTTATAATCATCATCACAAGTTACATACAAATCCCAAGCCTAAGGCCTTTCAATAATAATAATAATAATAATAATAATAATAATAATAATAATAATAATAATAATAATAATAATAATAATAATAATAATAATAATAATAATAATAATAATAATAATAATAATAATAATAATAATAATAATCGAACTACGGTTAAAACGGTACGACCCCAACTAGCACATAACATTATCGTAACATTTTGAAACGCTCTTATGAATGTTATATCATAATGTTTTGAAATTATGTTTTCTCAATACTATAATAACATTTTTGTAAAATATAAAATGTCTGTACAATATTTTTCAAACATTTCCAAATTAATGTTCCAAACCAACATCCTTAAAGTGTTATTTTCATATTATAAATATGAACAGTACACATGCCAGGAATGGAGCATAAATGTTAGATGTTGATGTTCCAAGTAGATAGTTTGATAATATTTTAGTTATGTTATGCAGCAAACACTTTTATATCGCATAAAATTATAAACGTTTTTACAATATTTTCAGATGTTTCCAATATAACATTCTAAACCAATATCCTTAGAATGTTATATAAATGTTATGAATATAAACGGTACATATCCAGGAATGTAGTATAAATGTTAGATAATAATGTTACAAGTAGACGTTTTGATAATATTCAAGTCATGTTATGGAACAAGCACTTTTATCTTACATAAAATTATAAACGTTTTTACAATATTATTAGACGTTTCCAAAATAACATTCCAAACCAATATCCTTAAAATATTCTTTCAACATTATGAATATAAACGGCACATATGACAGGAATGTAGTATAAATGTTGGATAATGATGTTGCACGTGGACAGTTTGCATGTTTTGACAACATTTTTGTTATGTAATGTACAAAGCACTTTTATCTCGCATAAAATTATAAACATTTTAATAATATTTGTGATACAATTTTTAAATAACGTTTCAAACCAATATCCTTAAAATGTTATTATGAAGTTACAAATGTGAACGGCACATACGGCAGAAATGTTATATAAATATTAGATATTGTTGTTACATACAGATATTTGGGTAATATTTTATTTATGTTATGCAACAAGCACATTCCTCCTATGCAAAATTATCAATGTTTTGGCAATATTTTTCAAATATTTCGAAATTAATATTCCAAACTAAGAACCTTATATTTAAATTTCATTCGATATTTCTACAATCTCTTATTGATGTTAAACACGTAGTTCATATATATATATATATATATATATATATATATATACAGTGAAACCTGTCTATTGTGGACACCTCTGGGACTGGCAAAAAGTGTCCACAGTTGACAGGTGTCCACAATAGACAGGTGTTTGTAACAAGAAAATTGACAATTGGTCATGGAGATAACTGTCCACATTATACAGGTGTCCGCATTATAGAGGTGTCCACAAGGACAGGTTTTACTGTATATATATATATGTAATGTAGAGAACTGCCTGATTTTTTCTTTTTAACCTACCATATGGAGAGCTG